>CM028332.1:52002495-52724995 GCA_016647705.1 Eucommia ulmoides
AAATTGAAATTGAATATTAACTTCACATTTTTTTCTCTCTCTAAGATACCAAATTCAGATTTAGATCTAGGGTGATTTAGTTCAATATGGAATCTATGGACACCAATTCAAAAGACACTCAAAATTAGCTCGAGAAACATCAGGTCTGATCGATTCCTCTGCCACGAAATCTCTCACAATCGAATATGCATTGGCAATAGTTAATAACATCAGGTCTGATCGAGAAACATCAGGTCTGAATAATGCAGGTTCTCACAATCGAATATTCAGTGATTCAGTGATTGATTTTCTTGAGATGAAGAATCAGGTGATTGATAAATTTCTACAAAAATCAGGTGATTGATATATACAAAAACTATATATACAAAAATCAGGTGATTGATGAAGAATCAGGTGAGAAAACCATAACACACAAACCAAAACATCAGGTCAGAGGCACGATAGCGACGGCGGTACCTGATGAAGGGGGAGAATCAGTGAATCGGTCGTTGATTTCTTGAGATGAAGAATCTCCGATGGCGATTGAATCTCCGATGGCGATGGAACGGGATGGCGAATTGAGAAAATCTGGATCGATTCCTCTGCCACGAAATGAAATAAGAAAATCGGAGGTCAATCTTGATTCTGGATCTGAGATGAACTGAGAAAATACTACCTGAAGGCAGCGTTTGTTCTAGGAGACGACGAAGGCGACGGAAATTGCAGGTGCGATGGAGATGTCGAGGCGACGACGACGGCGACGGCAGTAGCGGATGGGCTGGAGATGAAATGAAAGAAAAAAATCGTTGGTCAATTCTTGATTACAGATCTGAGATTAATCGGAGAAAATCGGAGAAAACCGTACCTGAAGGCAGCGTTCGTTCGAGGAGACGATGACAGCGACGGAGGCGACGGAGATGGCGAGGCGACGACGGCAACGGCAGTAGCGGATGAGCTGGAGTTGGCGAGACCGACGGCGACGATGGATTGGGGATGATCTGAAGAGGTAAGGTGGAGCTCACGTTTGGGAATGGAGATGGCTATATGAAAGGTTGAGAGAGCAAACTATAGGGTTGTATAGTGTTGTGACTTGAGAATTGAGAGGGCTGTTGCGATTTTGGCGGGATTGTGAGAGATTTAGGGGATTTATTTGTAGATAGAGAAATTATAGTGTTGTAACTTGAGAGATTTTTAAAAAAAATAGTCAACCACAACCGTTGGATCGAAACGATCTCACGGTCAAAAATGATCAAAAAATATCAACCCTTGATCTAATCTGATCGAATGGCAAAAAATGTCTACTGGTATCATTTAATTTTGTTCGTTGGATATTCGATCCAAGGGTCTAAAATGTCTCAAATATAAAATGTGTCCAGTTACAATCTCAGCCGTCAGATATTCGATCCGACGGTTAAAAATGTCTCAAAATGTAAATATGTTGTGATTTATAAATAGACTAGGGCATAACCCGTGCCTGAAGGCACGGGCGTAAAACAAAAAAATAAAAAATAAAAAAAAAATAAACAAATTACTTCTGCAGCATAGTTATGTGAGTTATTAACCGATCTGTCTGTTACAACATCAACTCCAATATTTGAAAAATATTTCAAATGAACAATCAGAAATTAATTTACAAAAAAAATGAACATTACCCCCTTATTTGACATTTCAAATTCTCAACCCATATTCTTGAAACAACACAACATCAACACGACCAATAACAATCAAACACAACAATAACTAACATAATGAATTTTGACTAACACAATAAGCATATTAATTACATACAATATAAACATACTAATATAAGTCCACCACCCAAGACTACTGGAACTTACCTTAATCATCGAGAGCATACTTATGCAACATAGTATTGCAAGCTGTTAACCGATACGTTGCAACATCAACTCCAGCCACAGAACCTGGACATCCAAGAGGTTTTATAATATTATCGCAATCCAGCCCAGCTGAAGTTTGATATGGCCAAATCAAACTCAAATCTGGCCGAATCGACGAAGATGGCTATTGCACTGGTGGTTGGCGAGAGCGATAGTGATGAATCGATGGTGCTCCGAACGTGATGGAACTGGCGAGTCCGCTGATGATGACAGCGGTGAGGCACTGGACATAAGATGGCAACGGCGACGACGATGGCATTGGAGAGATGAAGATGGTGTGGCGGCGGCAACCTCTAAATCGGGGACAATGAGACTGTAGGGCTGGCAAAACAGGTATTTATACGATGACACGACAAAAGACCGACACGAAATTATCAGGTTTAAGTTTTGCTTATCAGGTAACGGGTCGCTATCGTGTCAGACCCGATAACCCGATAAGAAATAGTGCAGGTTATCGGGTTGACCTGATAACCCAATAGGTTACACGATAAGAATTTCATGTATTTAGGTTACACAATAACCTGAGATCTAATAGGTTACCCGTTAATTTAATAAATTATTTTTACACCCCCAAATTATCAAATATTATAATTTAGTACCTAATATATATATTCACATTTCCCTAACCCTACTCATTTGGTCAACTCAACAGGTTAACAGGTCATTAACGTGTAATGGGTTAACATGTAATGGGTAAGTTAATGTGTAATGGAAATCTATCAGGTCCTATCGTATCGTGTTTACCTGATAGGTTTCGTGTCATCGTGTGACACGAAAAATTATCGTATCGTGTCGTGTTGACACGATAATTTTCGAGTCGTGTTCGTGTTTGGATAGTCTGATACATTATGCTTATCATGTTTGGATCTTATCGTGTTTTGTGTTATCGTGTAATGACCTGTTACACGACCTGTTACTTATTTTGTCAGCCTTAGATGAGAGGGCACATCAGGGATGAGCGAGAGAGAGAAGCCATAGAAAGAACGGAGAGCGTGGGAGTGATAGTGGGAAAGTTTTTGGGAATCTGAGATTTGATCTTGGCCATTGGATCACTTTGATCCAATGGATTAAAATGTCTCTCCCAATCATTCAATCTCAGCCCTTGGATATGAGATCCAAGGGCCTAGAATGTATCCCTCCAAAAATGTCTTTTAGACATTTTCAAATGCAATCCTAATTTGTATTATAGAGTAGTGATACCCTGTGCCTAAAGGCACAAATATAACTCGTTGGTATCTAATTTTTATTTTATATTATAAATTTAACACAAACATAGTTAACGTTGATAAACATAATAATAGTTATATATTGTTTTGCTTAAATTAATCTTATTCTCTTCAGGTATATATTGTTTTGCTTAAATTATTTTAAAATTAAGGGTTTAGAATAAAAAATGAAAAAAAATATTATGGGCATAATTGCAATCAATGTCTTTATTTCCTCTTCCTTTTTAGCTAGAGCCCAAACCAAATTATTCTTAAATTAAAATTGGAGGTCTAAAATATAATATGAGAAAATTTAATGGGTATAATTGTAATCAGTGTCTTTATTTCCTCATCTTTCGTCTTTTGTTACCACCATCTAGCAAAACCTTTGCCTCCATACAACACTGCAACTCGTCACCACCGACCATCAATCGCCTTTATTACCTCTCTATCTCAGTCCAAGCGAACACCACCACCCAAACCGCCCCCCCTCCCCCTTTCCTTTGCATTTAACACACAATTAACTTTTTCACACACAGTAATAAGAGAGTTCAATCGCACTCGTTAAAATACCCATGACACCAATTGTCGGTGAATCACAATACTAATAAATAGAATACAGTGAAATTTAAAATCAATTTAAGCAAAATGAATATTAAATACAACAATTTCATTTGATTCAAATTTCTTAAAAAATTATATGTCTTTAGCTTGACTATGCAATCTTATTTTGTCAATTCTCAATTTACAATTTTAAAACATTAAATACATTAATCAGTACAAATGAGGAAATAAATTACTCAACCTGCAGAGGTAAGATCTCATCCATGAACATTTAAAGAACAATATAACCATCCTCTTTTGATTTGAATACATGCTCAGTTGTTTCAAAATAGCAACCAAAATTACAAAAAATAAACAAATTCAATAAGAAATTAATGCCTTAATAATTCAAGCAATTTAAATGGAACAATATCATTTTCAATCAACCTCAATAAAAGAAAAAAATTTAAATCAAATAACGACACCGAATACAAAGGTTTGTTGAAACTACTGAACAACTACCAAGATTGGAGCGATCCTTGTCACTCTTAATATTTTACTCGCAACCATTTGATAATATAAAAACTAAATACCATTTAGAGAGCAAAGACATTGGGGTTAACAAATGTACTTGACAACCTTTGTGAAAGCCCAACCCTATAGATTTGCAAATATCAAAATTGATAAGACATTTGATATATTCCCAAAATTATAACCTACAAAATTGGAAACATAACAGAAACCGTTCAAATAAGTTTTCTTTCCAAGGGGCTCCCTTTGACCAAAAAAACACATAGTACATCTAATGATACTAATCCGACGGTATGAGAGAAAATATATTACCACAACTCACCATTGACATTGCTGTGAGGCTTCGACGATCTCAAGTTTTTCATTTTTCTACAAAGAGCGAGAAGGCAAAATATATATTAAAAAAGAAAAAAAAAAAAAAAAAAAAGGGTGCACAGATGACTCTTCCATGGCTTATCAACATGTTTGACCTGCAAAATGAAATGATAACAAAATTATTTACTTTATTTCGTCATCCCTTCAATGAATATAGATACAATAAGGTAGTGTTTGGAAGTTTGGAGCTGGAGGCTCAGAATTGGAATTAGAAATAAGAAAATGCAAGTTTTTAAAAGTTTACATATCACTAAAGTAACCCGAGTAAGAATCAGATCAGATTGATGAGTGAGAAATTCATAAGTAAAAATTGAGAAAATGGATACCCCAGAGAGAAGAAAAAAGAAACAAAAATACCTTCTTGTTCTTCTTTCTACGCTCTTGCTTCCTGGCATATCTTTACATACACCACAAATTGCTTTTGAAGAATTAGAGAAGGTTCACTATGATGGTGATGGAGCACGATGATGGCGATCATATACACACAATTGCAACTTAATCTCATCTGGCCTGGCATGTACACTCACATATTTTTACACTCATCTGGCCTGGCATGGCATATACACTCATCTAAATCTGATCTAATTAATTTACACTCATCTGGCCTAGCATGTACACTCATCTAAATCTTCGCAACAACTAATGATTTTGTATGAATCTATCTTATACACGCAATTGCAATTTAATTTTATGAATCTAGCGTATACCTCATGCCTAAAGACACGGGTTTTAAAGTTTCTATATATAATTTAACGTAATAAATAATATTAAAATTCAAAAAGTTCCTCACCACAATTTCAAACGACAGGTATATATAGATAGAGGGAAATTGTAAGCAATCCTCACCACAAATCATATTCAAATCATATTGTAAGCAAATGCGATCAAATTCCAACACCAAAAACACTAATCTAACAAAAATATGAAAGTAGATTCAAAATGGCGGGAGATGGATCAAATCAATATGAACAATAAACAATAAACAAACAGACCTAAAACAAACTCAAAATGCTAATCAAAATCAGAAACTATGAACCAACAGACCCAAACCACTATGAACATACAGACATTAATTAGAACATTCTATGAATAATGAAAATCAGTATCAGAGATTTTCTAAGAACCAACATCAACGAAAAACACCATGAAACACTAACCCTAATTAGGGAACTTGCACCTAAATTAAAAAAAAAATCAAACAATTACTGAACAAAATTAGAATCAGAACAATCACTATGAACAAACAGACCCAAAACACTAATCAGAATCATAACACTGCGAACAAACTGGCCCAAAACACTATTAACAAACCTTAAATTTATAATATAAACTACTTTAATAACAGCAACACAAACCTTAAATTTAATAAAAAATGATCATGAATTTAATCAAATACGGCGGCGGTGTGCATATAGAAGAAAATCGGGGATTGAGAGACTCACCTGTGTGGCTTGGAACGGAGAGATAAGAGACACGTACTGTTGGTCCCCGTATCGGTTTGGAGAAGGGGCAGGATCTAGCCAAATCGGACCTCGATCAGGCCATGGATGGCAGTCGGTTGGAAAATCTTGACCGTCGATGCTGCCACCTCTACATTCGTCGGCGATCCTAACCTCATTGGAAGGGTTTGCGCAGAGAGAGAACATAAGAGATATGGGGAAGAAAATAGGTTCCGTTAGCGTGAAGAGGTGGGGATTTAAACCAATTGAAGGTGTTTGTGGAGGTGGATGAGGGATTGAAATAAGATCGTGGGAAGGGATTAATCGACAAAGGTTGGAGGGTGGGAGGAAACGGCGGAACGTGGGAGGTGAGTTCGTGGACAATGAGAAAACGGCGATGGAGAGAGATAGATAAATAGGTAAATCAAAGGCCAAACAATGCCAAACACTAAATCACAGCCGGTTCGGTTAGGGCACGATCAAAGATCTACGGGTGGCAAAATCAAAATCAAATCCGGTCATGAACAGTCAGATCCGGACGATCTCGAACCCTAAACCCTAACGCCGAACGATCGAATCAACTCACCGTTGAGGATGGTAAGGCACAATGGATGACGGAAAAGAGACAAAGAGAGATGGTGCGTGGAGATGTCCGGCGAATGGAGCAGGGATGACCGCCCGACGGTGCACGACGATCGTGGATGAAGGGCTGGATCTGTTTTAGAGCTGTGAAGGGATGGATCTGTTTTTAAGGCTGATTTAGAGCCAAAAAAGAGGTGGGGGAGGGGGGGGGAATAGAAAGTGCGAGATAGGAGGATCGAACGCGCAACCCTTTCATTTTTAGTTATGAAAATACCACTTGAGCCACACTTCATATGTGCACTCAATCTCCACCGTAGATCCCTTTCAAGTTGATCCCAACCCTTATCCCAGTCAGCTAGCACCTTCCTGATTTATTATATTTCGGGAAGGAGGGGGTTAATTTGTTGAGATATTCTAGGGATTTTGTGAGGTACCATAATTATAAAATTTTAATATAACCTAATATTTGATCTTGACCCTTAGATCTAATCCAATCTGACGGCTCAAAATATCTCTTGATATCATTCAATCTCGACCGTTGGATATTCAATCCAATGGCCTAAAATGTCTCAAATATAAAATCTCTCAAAATGTAATCTCAGCCGTCAGATATTCGATCCGACGGTTAAAAATGTCTCAAAATGTAAATATGTTGTGATTTATAAATAGACTAGGGCATAACCCGTGCCTGAAGGCACGGGCGAAAAAAAAATTTGAACCTAAAAGAAACCAATATGAACTCCTCTATTTATACAACATTCTAAACATGTTTTATTAAAAATCAACAATAATTAACATTTAAATATCACTATCTAATAATCTAGATATTTATCTATTAAAATAATACCACAATTTATTAATTTTTTATCTGTTACTTTAATTTATTTTTTTTAAAATTAATAGCATTACCCTATTAATATATATTCCAAATACTTTGGAAATGAAATTGCAAACCAAACAACCCTTAGGACTAATATCATGTTGATTTTAAAAAATTATATAAAGAAAAAATATTTTCTACTTTTGATGTTCACCTTTTTAATAGATGATTAACTTGATTTTGTAACATTTTGAAAATTATTAAATTATCCGTCTCTCAAACAGGTTATAGTTCCTGAAGTGACACACACCACGTTTTGATCCAAAATCGAACAACGAACCAGATAGATCTTTATTCGAAATAATACCACTTCCAATTTCAGTCATATTCAGCATAGTTGAACCTCCAAGATTTGAATTTTTAGTATTACTATCAATGTTAACATTATTGTTGACATTTGATGCACTTGTATATTATTCATATTGCTTAGTTCGGACAATGAATCAGCCATGGTCCATATCGAATAAACACTTCTAGTTTGGGCAATGAATCAACCATGCTCCCTATCGAATAAGCACCATTAAAAAATTAAAAATATTGACATAATTTATTTTGTTTATACGACACACTCCAATATTTGAAAGTTATTCAAATATTGAAGACGATTAATAATTAATGTAAAAAAAAAAAAAAAAATTGGACATAACTCCCTTTATTTATATGACATTCGAAATTATTAACTCCTGTTTTATAACACAACACTGACAAACAACCAATATCAATCAAGTACGAAAACAACAAACACAATCATATCATACAACAATAAGACCATAATCTACAATATGAAATTTAACAATAGGACGAATAATAACTATGTATATACATTATAAATTTAGTAATATAAGTCCACCACCCAGGACACTGGAGCCCACCACCCAGGGCTACTGGAACTTACCTTAATTATACTGTGTCAAGCCATAGATTTCTCCATTTGTCTTCAATATTTGAAGTGGCAAATATTTGTATATCGTCTAGTGAAAATCAAACATAATAATTATCAACTGGACAAATAAATTATCATCATATTTAAGACAAACAAATAAATAAGTCAACTCATGGTTAGGAAAAATTACCTTAAACATGAACTCTCAAACCAAAAATTAAAGACGACATTAGAGCATACTAAACAATTGGAATTTACACTAAATATTATAAATATAACTCCACTTTTAATAATCTTGTAAAAAAATTATCACTGCGCAGAAAGAAAAAAATGACAAATAATTAGATTTAATTTAAATGCATAAGTAAAAAAAATGATAATATTTCTAAAAACACAGGAAGCAGGTAAGAAGCAACTGTTCAACATGTACCAGAACAAAAACTAAAAAAAATATGTTATGAAAAAATTGGATATAATCCCCTTTATTTATAGTACATTACAAATTTTAAACACATTAACAAACATGATCAATGACAATGAAGCACGACAATAACTAACACAATCATGTCATAAACAATAATCCTTTTCTTGACTATGCAAGTTACAATCGAGAAAACATATATACTATTGCAATATATTATATATGTGTCTATTACATACCCATTAATAAGGTACTACTGGTGAGTTTATAAGTTTTTTTTTGGTATTTCTACGCGACATTCTGAACATTCTATAAACATGTTTACCTTGGGATGCTAATAGTTTCCTTGAATGCTAATCTCCAAGTGGCTACAATATTGTCATCGGCAATGTACACTATACTGAGTCTTTTCTCAGGCTTCCACATGCCAAGATCAATAAACTTTTCATCTGATCTTCAAATAATAATATTTGCTATCGATCATAACAAACAAAAACAGGTGAAAAAAATAGATAAATACAATCTGACTTGATTTTTATAACCATATGAAAAAAATAATCCTGAAGTGGTGGATTCGGTGGTATTAGATTTACCCTACATCATGGTCCATATATGGCTTGCTGTCTTCACAGTATGAAGACTTGGATCCAAAAATATTGATATTTGGAGAGTCCAAATCAGTCAATTCATTCCTAAGACCATACTTTGGCTTCCGACATTACCATACTTTCCAAATTATTTTTGCCTCTCTTTTTGCGTGTTTTATGGGGAAACCATTGATTCTCTTCAAATATTTTTGAAATATTTGAAGTGACAAACATATGTATCTCGGCCAATGAAAAAGAAACACAATAATTGTCAACTGGACGAACAAATAAATTTTGAAGACAAATAAATAAAAAAATAAATCCACGATTAAGGACTACTGGAAATTACCTTAAACATACTTTAAAACCATAAATTCTG
This sequence comes from Eucommia ulmoides, assembly GCA_016647705.1. Lineage (NCBI taxonomy): Eukaryota > Viridiplantae > Streptophyta > Magnoliopsida > Garryales > Eucommiaceae > Eucommia > Eucommia ulmoides. The sequence goes on from CM028332.1 coordinate 52,012,198, forward strand.
TTACTCAAAATTTGAAATGATTGAAGTGACACATGTATATATCTTGACAAATAAGAAATACAAATAAATAAGAGACTAAATTAATAGTATAGTGACAACAATAAGTTGAATTAAATTAAACAATAAAAATAACGCAATTACCTCATGATGGTACCCCAACTATTTAGAGTAATCTAATTTACCATATTTAAGCAATCATAGAATTCAATCTAATGATATAAAAATCAAATAAAATATGAAAAAAATTGTTAATGTTATTGGACCTCAAAAGTGAAATAAATTATCCATTATTTGAAGGCATTATTTTATCTTTAATGAGAGTATAGTTGTGTGCTTCAACACAATATTTATAAGTGGTAAAAACTAAATCATAAGTTTACTATAAGAAATTATTACAAAATTTTGATATTTGTAATGAAATTGATTGATAAATCACGTATTTTCATTGAACTACTTTAAAATTGTGATAATATATGTGATATTGCTATTTTAACCAAAAATTTGAAAGAGTTACATATTTAACTATAATTTGTCCCATTTATTGACCGAAATTGTTAATGCAAATCAAATAGGGAAAATTCCCCTTCAAATATCAAAAGGAACATTAAATTTCACATTCGAGTTAATAGGTAAGAAAATCACTGTTAACATCAAGGAAATGTGATTGGAAACAAAAGAAAGAGCGTGCATTATCATCTTACATGTTATTAAAATCAGAGATAACTTGAACAAACTGAAATTGAAACCAAATGGAAAGACAATCATGTAGAAGACGTACTAATTGTATGAACAGAAATCAGTGAATACCGAAATCAATTAAAAAAGTAAATTAGAAAAATTGCAAAAAATTCTCATTCAATAGTTAATGTAACTCAAATAGGGAGCATTTCTTCTTTTTGTTTTTTGGTCACTATTTAGTTATAACTAAATAGTGATAGAATACTATCATAAAAGAAATTTTCATTTAATTTTAAAATCCAAATAATAGTTCACATATCTACCGAAAGGGTTGTTAAATATTAAAGTAAATATTACTTTAAATAACTTTTGCTAGTAAGCCAATACTAACAACATTGAATAAAATTCCATATAATAAATAGCAAGGTTATCACAATTTAACTATAATAACACAATAAAGCACCAATATAAAATACAGTTTAAAATTTGCACAAAGAAAAAATATTATAATTTGTAATTTCTCCACTTTTTGTGAAATAAACTCAACCATTTCAAACAATACACAATTACTTTTACGAAATAAACTTTATTTATTCAACATTACCTAGGATTTCACTTACTTTTTGAAATTAAGACAACCAATTCTAAAAATAATAAATGATTGTTTTGAAATCTATCTTAGAACTGTAAGGACGAATTACAAAATTTAAAAAGAATTTGATATAGTCAACTTTGTTTATCAAATGGAAACAACAATAACAGACATGACAAATAACCAACGTAATGTTTGTAACAATATTTCATTAACCAAAGAATTGATGTTTGAAAAAAGAAAAACAAAATTAGTTGAACTTACCTGAATTGAAGTTCAAGAACTTACCTGAATTGTTCTGAGTACAACTAATTTCTTAATAGTCTGGCATGAAAGCATCGTGGCCACCTAAATGACAAAATAATAACAAATTATTACATCTATCTATAATCCACCATTTCTAAAAAACTTCGATAATAATTTTAAAAAACATTAATTTCAATTTTATAGAAGCACTTAACTATAAATTCTCTCCATCACATTTTTGAAAGTTTGGAGAGAGATGCGAATGTAGCTTGGCCAATTAGGAACCACCACAATAATCTACAATTTACAAATATACAAATTAGTTAAAAAAAAAAAATCAAGGCAATAAATTAAATTATTTTAGTTTGAAACAATAAATATAATTGAATACCTCTTGTTTAAATCCCCATTTTAATAAATTCCTCTTATTTACTCGTCCAAGCTCTCGAGCCATTTCCTCCCAATCCTGTAAAATCAAATTCGAATTATTGTTTTGTTCATTTAAACAAAAATTAATATAATTGTATGCTTAATTGTGGTACCTTTTTTTTTTAAGACAAACTATAACAGAACTTCAGGATATACAATATTCGTAGTTGATAAAGATCCCGGATCAGGAAGTAGGATACTTAATCGATCGAAAGATGTACATCTTGATAAAGCGACATAAAGTTGGCCATGACTGAAAACCGGTGTGGTCAAGTCGACTCCGACAAATTTGACTGACTGTCCTTGGGATTTATTTATCGTCATGGCATACGCCAGACGAACTGGAAATTGACGTCTTGTCATTTGAAATGGAAATTCAGTACTTGACGGTGTCAATGAAATTCTGGGAATGAATGTCATATTTCCAGCTTTTTCACCAGTTAAAATTCGAGCCTCTATTACACGCAAGGCACATCTTACAACCATCAATCTTGTGCCATTACAAAGCCCCTCATTCGGTGCGATATTTCGCAGCAGCATAATTGGAGAACCTACTTTCAGATCTAACTTGAACGGGGGCAACCCAGGAGGGTCTAATGAATTCAAATATTCATTAGGATACCGATTTGTAATTTGAGGATTAGATCCATCATCTTCAGACATTTTATCCGCAGCCAAATACGTAATTGTATCTCCAGGAAATCTGTCTAATGCAGTTGAATTTACAACACTTACATCATTGTTTCGCGCAGAAAGAATTGTACGTTCTGTTAGAAACGTAGGAGTAACAATACCCAGTGTATTAAGATCTGGATAAACAGTTGATATTAATTCATCCATATTACGGCAACTTTGTATGGTTGATGGCAATTGTATAGTTTCTTGTGGATTGTTTCCAATCTGAAATATTAAAACAATAACGCCCAATTTAGTTACTATCTATAAGTAAATATGTATTCACAAAAATAATATTTAAAATTTACCTGTAGCAGAAATTCTGAAAACTCAGTATTTCTATTATTTGTGCTGCTTAAGCGCATGTTTAATTCCAAAGTCAAGACATTAACATCTTTCCAAAGGTTAGAACGTCTCAATGTCGCAGCAACAATTTGTTGGCGGACTCCTTTGGGTATAACAGGCAAGATCTGCCTGAAATCTCCCCCAAGAACTACGGTTATACCCCCAAATGGTTTTTCGTTATCGCGAATATCTTGCAACGTACGATTGACAGCTTCAACGCAGTACCTATGTTGCATAGGAACTTCATCCCAAATGATAAGTTTGGTTTCTCTGAACAACTCGGAATACAACGACTGTTTACTAAATCCACACACTGAATTATCAAGGATATCCAACGGAATACGGAATGTAGAATGTGCTGTTCGACCTCCTTCTAACAATAGCGATGCTATACCAGACGATGCGACTGCAACAACAATATGACCAAGACTACGACATTTTGTTGCAACTGTATTATAGAGAAATGTTTTTCCAGTACCCGCACCACCATTAAGGAAGAACATAGTTCCTCGATTAGCAAATACAGAGGAAATTATAGCTTCATAAGAAACTCGTTGTTCAACATTAAGGCGTTCGATGTTGGTGTCAACATTCAATTGTTGCGCATTATGTTGTAATTGTCTGTGTTCCAATATTAGCCTATTTCCAACATCCATATTCCAATTTTCTACCGGTAGTGGCATTGATGGAAAATCGATTAAACTTTTGCTTGATTCTTGCAGTAGCTGATTCAAAAGATACAAACCATAATCTTTAATTTGCTCTTCAGTTGGATCAGAAATTGCAAATGAGGTGCGAAGTTTATGTGGAATATCGTCACAAATATACATTGAAAATCGATCCCATAATTCATGTGGATTTACTGGAGAACACTGAGTAAGAAGTATACAAAATAATCTCCTTAACTGATGACCAGTTCTCATTATGGACGCTTCTTGAAGACATTGTATCCATTCACTATCATCTTCTAAGAGTCCCATTGCCACACATGCAGCCTTAAATGTTGCATGTTCAAAGTTGTCCACTGTACGTAAACACTTAAACGATTTTGGTCCTTTGACAACTGTTAATAGCAGACGCAAATAAAATCGTTCACCCGAATTAGGAGGTACAAAGTACATTCTACCAATAGCAAATCCCCTCTGTCTTGGTTTCCAAACTTTTTCATTTTTATTCCAAACAAAGTGTTGAGGAAACTCCTGATAAGTATACGCACGCGCATCTTCATGTGCTGCACAATAGGCAAAATAACCCGTTAGTGTTGATACTTGTAATTGAGCCCTAGAAACAATAGCTTCCATAGTTTCATTAGGATTGAAAAGAACGTGATGCATTCCAGGCAGATGGAGTTCCAATCGAACAACAGTTGGAATCTCTTCATGTAAAGGAAAACTAAAAAGTCGCCAAGCCGCTTCTGATGGTCCAATGTATCTTGCATCAAGATATTGTTTGATTTCATCTATTTCTCCCAAAGTCAATGTACCTCGATCGCCACCTTTGTAGATATACTTGTGAATATATTTCACGCATCTAATTCCCTCGCAAACCTCAACATTAATATGACAATCAAACATTTTTGAAAGGTATGGATTGTAAGGAACAATATCCCTATTATCAACTTCTTGTCCCCTAACAGTATAAACTTTACCATCATTACGACGACGGTAAATTGGATAACCATCTTGATCCATGGTTGTTTCATCTGCCCAAACCCGTGGATACCTTTTTGTGCATCTACCATTTTCCATGCAAGGAGCTTGTGGATTTCGAGCACCGCATGGCCCATGCACCATACATTTCTTGACAGTTTCAAAAAGTTCTGGTTCTTCTTCTGAGTTAGGAAATTCTGCACAAACTATTCGATCCACTTGAGCACACGTTCGAATTTTGTGTGGACCATCAAGAAAAATAAGCAAGTGCATATGTGGAAGACCTCTTTTTTGGTATTCAATTGTGAAAACATGGGCAACCTTTTTCCCGAAAACTTGAGTGTTTTCAACCTCTTTCATCAAAGCAATCCTCTTTTGTTGAAAAACACGGGCAATCAAATCTGGGCGATCATTTGGCGTTTGATGCGGTAATAAGGCTGAAGTTACTTCATTCCAATCAGGATTTGCAGTCATAGTTAGAAAAACGTCCGGATGATGGTTGTGCCGCGTTATAGCCATTGAATCTTGAAATATTTCAAACATATGCCTTGGACCACCAATAAATGAAGATGGCAAAACTATTCGCTTACCTATTTGATCAGGTCTCAACCCATCAAATGGTAAATCGGTAAGATTTTGATATAGTTCACCACGTAGATTTGATTGATTAAGTCGAAAGTAATTCAACCGATTTTGCTCTGTTGCAGCCCAAGCATCTACCAAAAATTCTTGGAATAACTTTCCACCCCTTAGAATCGTTGAATACTCGGTCGGTCTTTCAAATAATCGATAACTATAAAATTACATCTGAGTTAATCGATCATCTGTATGTTGGCCATTTAACGCATCCCATTGTCTAAATCCGGGTTCCCATCCAAGCTCACCAAAAGGAAACAACAAAACATAGTGCAACGGTAAATAAGCCGGATGACATTCATTAATTCGCATTAATTCATTACCGCCCCTTAAATGTAGAACAATATCTCTCATACCACAAAACTGAGTTCCATCCCCCGGTAATATTACAGCTATCTCATCTGTTGCAGGCAAATTATACCGTCGACGATCTGTAGATGTATTGTACTGGAGAATAGCAGGCAAAGTTTGCATATTCAAATCCATCTGATTTAGAATTGCGTGAGCCTGACGAAACTTATCCGTGAAGGCATTGTGTTGCAACAAACTATCTTGAATAATTTGCAAAACATCATTTCTCAAATGAGGATTTCTCCGACATCTAACGCTATGAGCATATGCAGGATCATAAATATACAATTGAGAGTAAATTGGATTTTGTCCGTGTTCAGGAATCAATGATCCTGTTTGATGGCGTAATTCACCATGTATAGTAAATGATGTTGGACCTCTTCCGCTAAATACCCTTTGATCTAATTTAGCACCGAGACTTGTAAAAGCATTTGTTGCGTTGTACTCTCGAATGTAACGACGAAATGATTTTGACTTAGCATCTCCACCATCAAATAACGCTTTAATGTGTGGAGGTGGTATTGTTAGCAAAGGTAATTTAACTTTACCTTGTAAACAACATGTTCCAAATAAAGGACGCGTTGTGGTTGATTTTGACAATCTTTCATCCATCCAATGCAAAGCTGAACAGTAAGTACAAACAACATCCATTTGGCCGAGACTATGACGATTAGAAATTATATCATTCAAAGGATTGATTGATAAATTTTCTAAGTCATCATTGTTTTGACTTACATCAAGATATTCATCCGCAGACGTTGGCCTGCATCAAAGAAAAATTAGATTAATTCATTTGATCATAACAACCTAAATGATTAAGGGATATTTTTTTTACCATATACGTTCAAATAAAATAGGTGGTTCAACTTCCACTCTGGATTCTTCACCGCGATTGCGAGTAGAATTTAAGTTTGATTCAGCATAGAAAGTTTCATCAATATTTCGTGGACCCTCTATAGCCGGAATAGTTTGATTGTTAACAACATCCACAACCGCGGGTGCTAGTTGATTTGCAGTCATAGATGGACCATTAGCAAGACACGTGATCTGACGATTTGATCTCTCACGTTCTCTTCTTACTCGTTGTGCAATAGCAGCTTTTGATATCTTCTATACATAATTGTAATACAATTATCAATTAAACTAAAATAACTGTAACAAACTATAGTTAGAGATTAGTGATTGTTTTTAGTAGTTACATATTTTCTTTTTGAAATTTAAGTAATGTTTTGATTAATTTTCTTAAAACACAATGAGAAAATCACACCTGTTCATCTTGCACTATAGATTCTTCATCAATATTGGCCTCAGAAGGTAAATTTATATCAGTAGCACCTCTCATTTCGGCATCCACCATTGGTGTAGTAGTTTGATTCTGGAAGACGTCGACAACCATGGGCGCTTGTGGATTTGCAGTCATAGATGGACCATTTGCAGGACACATCGTCCGACGATTTAATCTCTCACGTTCCCTTCTCGCTCGTTGTGCAATAGTAGCTCTTGATATGTTCTATATGTAATTGTCATATAATTATCAATTGAAATAAAACAACTATAGGAAACAATAGTTAAAGAGTAGTGAATGTTTTAGTAGTGTAACAAAAATTCTTTTTGGAATTGAAGTGATTTATTGATTCATTTTCTTGGAAACAAAATGAATGAGAAAAGCACACCTGTTCATCTTGCACAATAGATTCTTCATCGATAGCACCTCTTGTTTCATTATCCACCATTGGTGTAGTAATTTGATTCTGGAAGACATCGACAACCATGGGTGCTTGTGGATTTGCAGTCATAGATGGACCATTTGTAGGACACATCGTCCGACGATTTAATCTCTCACGTTCCCTTCTCGCTCGTTGTGCAATAGTAGCTCTTGATATGTTCTATATGTAATTGTCATACAATTATCAATTGAAATAAAACAACTATAGGAAACGATAGTTAAAGAGTAGTGAATGTTTTAGTAGTGTAACAAAAATTCTTTCTGGAATTAAAGTGATTTATTGATCCATTTTCTTGGAAACACAATGAATGAGAAAAGCACACCTGTTCATCTTGCACAATAGATTCTCCATCAATAGCACCTCTTGTTTCAACATCCACCATTGGTGTAGTAGTTTGATTTTGAAAGACGTCCTGATTTATTGGTGCTTGTGGATTTGCAGTCATAGATGGACCATTTCCAAGACACGTCGTTCGACGATTTAATCTCTCACGTTCCCTTCTCGCTCGTTGTGCAATAGCAGCTTTTGATATTTTCTATATATAATTGTAATACAATTATTGATTGAACTAAAATAACTATAGGAAACTATAGTTAGATATTAGTGATTGTTTTTAGTAGTTTAACACAATTTTTTTTGGAATTTAAGTGATTTATTGATTCATTTTATTCGAAACACAGAGAGAAAAATATACCTGTTCATCTTGCACTATAGATTCTTCATGAATAGCACCTCTCGTTTCGGAATCCACCATTAATGTAGTAGTTTGATTTTGGAAGATGTCCACAACCATGAGTGCTTGTGGATTTGCAATCATAGATGGTTGACCAATTGCAGGACACATCGTTAAACGATTTAATCTCTCACGTTCCCTTCTAGCTCGTTGTGCAATAGTAGCTTTTGATATGTTCTATATATAATCGTAACACAATTATCAAACTCAAATAACTATAGCAAACTATAGTTAGAGATTAGTGACTTTTTATAGTATTTTAACACATTTTATTTTGGAAATTTAAGTGATGATTTGATTCATTTTCTTGATGGAGATAGTGACGGCGACGACGGATCGCGAACAATTATCAACACACATAGATCAACGGATCTAAGATTATAAATCAAGATCGATTGTAAACTGGATATGGATCTGGATCTGAATCTGGGATCAATATCAAAGGTACCAGATCGAGGCAACAATCGATCGATCATAAAACGGCTTCGAGTTGTACGCACAATGATTATGGTGTGTAGGTAGATAGATATGTGGGATTCGGAGAGATTTGGAAAAAATTGGCCACGATTGTTAGGGATATAGAATGAGATAGGAGCGAAAAGTATAATTTTGCTATCAAGATTCACTGTATGTAATTAATTATGAAATCCCTTCATTCAATTAGGATTAAAAAAAATGTTTTTTTTTTTTTTTCAGTATAGTTTAAGTATTTATTTATTTAGAAAACAGATAAAAAAAATTGCAAAAATTATATAATTACATAATCAGTGTGTATGGAAATAAAATTAACCATTTCAATAATAAAAAAACAATCAATCATCTATCTAACATAATTACGAAATAATACTATTACTATTCATAAAGAAAGTTTAGTAAATAAAGCATACATACCACATTAAATGGGACATTCTCTTTTTCCTTTCCTTTTCCTTTGTAGTTTGCTTCATTATTTTGCATGGTCAAATGTTTATCCTTAAAATAATGAAATGCATAATGACAAATAGTTAAAAGAAGTTCTAAAGCAATCAAAATGTATGACTTGTTAAAGTGGTAAAACTACATTCCCAACTTATATCACACAAATTTGAAGGGCAAATGCCCTTGTAACACCTTCTACTTTATCTTAATATCAACTAACCACATCTCCTAGAATTCACGTGCTTAACAACTCATTCAATTTTAGAAAATTGATAGAAAAGATGTTATGTTGAGTTTGCGCTTAAACATATGCATTTATCACCTTGGGCGTAAAATGTATGTTTTAAAATTATATTGGGGTTAAGTAATAGTAAGGTAAAAGTGAGCGGGGGTCAAGATTCTCTCTATATAATTAATTATGAATAATTTTTTGTACTAATAATCAACTTAATAAAATTATGATCTTATTAAAATTAATTTTAATTAGGATTAAATATGAGAAATTATTTTTTAATGTAATTCAAGTCTTTTGTTGTAGATAACAAATAAAAAAATTACAACGTATAATAATGACATAAACATGGTGTGTGGAAATAGAATGAACCATGTTCGAACATTAAAAAATAATCAATCATATATCTAATAAAATTACGAAATAATACTATGACCATTCATAAAGAAATTTTAATAAATAACGCATACATACCACATCAGAAGGGACATTCTCTTTTCCCTTTCCTTTTCCTTTGTAGTTTGTTTCCTTATAAGAATGAAATATATAACCACAAATAGTTAAAAGAAGATTCAAACCAATCAAAATTTATAACCTATTAAAGAAGTAGAACTACATTACCAACTTATATCACGCAAATTTCAAGTAAAATTCCTTTAAACTCTTCTATTTTATCTTAATATGAACTAACCACATTCCCTAAATTTCACATGCTTAACAACTCATTCAATTTTATAAAATTGAAAAAAGGAGATGTTATATTGAGTTTGAACTTAAACATATAAATTTCTCACCCCAATATGAGGGTGTGAAATTAGATTAGGGTTAAGTGATGGTGAGATAAAAGTAATAGGGGTTACAGGTGATTTGCCCAAAATAAAATAAGAATGAATTATGAATAATTTTTTTTGTACCAATAATCAACTTTATAAAATTAGGATTTTATTAAAATTAATTTTAATTAGGATTAAATATGAGATTTTTTTTTGGTTGTAGATAACGGATAAAATAATTGCAAAGTATAATAATGAGATAAACATGTTGTGTGGAAATAGAATGAACCATGTTCGATCATTAAAAAATAGTCAATCGTCTATTTAATAAATAACGCATACATACCACATTAGAAGAGACATTCTCTTTTCCCTTTCCTTTTCCTTTGTAGTTTGCATCTTTCTTTTGCATTGCCAAATGTTTATCCTTATAAGAATGAAATGCATTACCACAAACAGTTAAAAGAAGATCCAAGCCAATCAAAATTTACAACCTATTAAAGAAGTAGAACTACATTAACAACTTATATCACACAACTTATAGTCAACCCTTTTACTTTATCTTAATATGAACTAATCACATACTTAACAACTCATTCAATTTTATAAAATTGAAAAAGAAGATGTTATGTTGAGCTTGGACTTAAAACATATTAAAATTAGATTGGGGTTAGGTGGTAGTAAGGTAATAGTAATAGGGCTTAAAGGGGATTTGCCCAAAATCAAATAAGAATGAACAATCATTAATGGTACAAATATACCACATCAATAGAAAGATTTGAAATAATAAAAAAAAAATTACTCAACAAAATTATAGTATCCTTACTCTTGAAATACACATTGCGTTGTATTCTTGTTCGGTGTGAACTTCAACTTGGACATTTCTTTGTTGAAGAAATTCAACCTGTCAAAATTTATGTATATAAATATAAAATAATAAATTAAATGGTTAAATGGAGTATTTTCAATAAAGAATGATTTGACCAAACCGTTTCATTCAATTCAGTAGTTTCCTGCAAGATAATACAAAAATGATTATCAATATTCATTGTTAAAGAAAAAATTTAAAACTTGAGATATAATGAAATTTACATTTCCGTAAAGAGTTATTTTATCCATTGGCAGTAGTTAATAACCTGCAAAAATAAAACCAAAATAATAATATTTGATCAAATTAGTGAATAAAGATTTGCGTAATTTACAAAAAAAAAAACTAATGCAGACTCAAATGGCAGCATGACAGAAACTGTTCATCTTATTCAAAAGAATTGTTCATCTTATTCAAAAGAAACTGTTCATCTTATTCAAAAGAGTAAGAAATAGAAAGTGGTAGGCCATCCCTAAACGAAACCCAAATTGAAGATCAAAATGAAAATAACTTGAAAACATAAATGAACTGCAGGATGCAAAAAATAAAATAAAATCACATTACAGTATGAGGGGAGTATATAAACTTCTTCACCATTCAACCTTTTCTCATATCACTCTTACAAACGAAAACGAAACATGCAGAAAATCAAAATGAAACCAATCACAAATCAAAATGAAAGTAATTAGGAAAAATATTGAATGAAAAAATAAATGAAACATACCTAAAGGATGAAAATTGAGATTTGAGGCCAAACATGGATATCAAAACAGAACCCAAATTGAAGATTAAAATGGTACCAAAACTACCAAGCGGTTCTATTGTTTTTCCAATGAACACTATGAACCCAAATTGAACTTTCTATTTGCCCTCATAATTAACTGTCGTTACATTCCATATTGACTATTCAAAATTTTCCCAAAATATATATTCCGGAAAATTAAGGAGTGGTTACCATATTTAATTGAAGTAAAAACTATTGTAAATAATCAAACAATTAATCAAGTTTGTTTCGTTATTTTGTTGATTAAATTACATAATTATGATCACCTATTTTACAGCTTCAAAATGACATCTAAATCTTATTTTTTTTCACATCAAAATAATATAGCTCATGTTGAATTCAGCACGCTAAAATTATTATCAAAATTGAAGAGTCGTCATTCATGATTTTGTTGAATTCAACATGAATGGATATGTCATTTTGAAGTTATTATTTAGATGAATGTGTCTGTGTAATCAAATTAAGAAAAAGGGTAATTAAAGTGCAGTTATTTATGATTATATTAGGAGGTCATTAATGAAATTATAATTGGTAAATGTCTCTTCTTTGCGAAAATATTTTTGGTACATATTTCATCAGTATTAAGAGCATGTCACATTATTAAATGATGAAAGACTTTTCTAATTAAGTGACTATGTAAGACCTGACTTTTGCATGTGCATAAGTTTTAATTGCATTTTAGAATACTTAGAAAAATAACGGGGTAAATTGTGTCATTTAATATTTATTTTAAAATTTTAGGGGTCAATTAGTAATTTTAAAATATTAATTTTAGATAATAATATTAATTTTAATAGAGGGAGATTAATGTAATTTAAAATAATAATAATAATAATAATAATAAAAATAAATAAATAAATAAATAAATATATATATATATATCTATATATATATCTTATCCACAAGCATGGATAAGATTGAACCAAAAAAAAAAAAAATTGTGGATGTGTTTTAGCGGTAAAAAAAAAAAAAAACGTGGGCGTGAATTCGGCGAGTTCTTTACCTAATAAAATCACATTACAGTATGAGGGGAGTATATAAACTTCTTCACCATTCAACCTTTTCTCATATCACTCTTACAAACGAAAACGAAACATGCAGAAAATCAAAATGAAACCAATCGCAAATCAAAATGAAAGTAATTAGGAAAAATATTGAATGAAAAAATAAATGAAACATACCTAAAGGATGAAAATTGAGATTTGAGGCCAAACATACCTAAAGGATATCAAAACAGAATTTAAAAAATATTGAAGATTAAAAAAGCCCCATTATTCAGATTTGTGTATCACATCCTCCCAAATCTAGATTTCATCCTAATATTACAATTTTAAACTGGAATACCTCAGTGCTGCTTGAGCGGTCGTGTATAGAACCAAAGGTAAGAGTTCTTTACCCATTTATGACAATGATCTTCATATCTAAGCTACACTGAATCAGGTCAGCACTGAGGTTTGGAATCACAAAGAATAATCAAACAATCAAAGTTATACTCAAACCACGTATTATCTCCCTTCAAAGTAATAATACTTAAACAGACAATAGAACAAAAAAACAATAAAAAGTATAACTGAACTAAACACCACCAATAACTAAGAAATTTCAAAAAACAAAATTGAGAACCTGCATTATTCAGGTCAGTAAGAGATAGAAATTTTGAAAAACAAAATTGAAATTGAATATTAACTTCACATTTTTTTCTCTCTCTAAGATACCAAATTCAGATTTAGATCTAGGGTGATTTAGTTCAATATGGAATCTATGGACACCAATTCAAAAGACACTCAAAATTAGCTCGAGAAACATCAGGTCTGATCGATTCCTCTGCCACGAAATCTCTCACAATCGAATATGCATTGGCAATAGTTAATAACATCAGGTCTGATCGAGAAACATCAGGTCTGAATAATGCAGGTTCTCACAATCGAATATTCAGTGATTCAGTGATTGATTTTCTTGAGATGAAGAATCAGGTGATTGATAAATTTCTACAAAAATCAGGTGATTGATATATACAAAAACTATATATACAAAAATCAGGTGATTGATGAAGAATCAGGTGAGAAAACCATAACACACAAACCAAAACATCAGGTCAGAGGCACGATAGCGACGGCGGTACCTGATGAAGGGGGAGAATCAGTGAATCGGTCGTTGATTTCTTGAGATGAAGAATCTCCGATGGCGATTGAATCTCCGATGGCGATGGAACGGGATGGCGAATTGAGAAAATCTGGATCGATTCCTCTGCCACGAAATGAAATAAGAAAATCGGAGGTCAATCTTGATTCTGGATCTGAGATGAACTGAGAAAATACTACCTGAAGGCAGCGTTTGTTCTAGGAGACGACGAAGGCGACGGAAATTGCAGGTGCGATGGAGATGTCGAGGCGACGACGACGGCGACGGCAGTAGCGGATGGGCTGGAGATGAAATGAAAGAAAAAAATCGTTGGTCAATTCTTGATTACAGATCTGAGATTAATCGGAGAAAATCGGAGAAAACCGTACCTGAAGGCAGCGTTCGTTCGAGGAGACGATGACAGCGACGGAGGCGACGGAGATGGCGAGGCGACGACGGCAACGGCAGTAGCGGATGAGCTGGAGTTGGCGAGACCGACGGCGACGATGGATTGGGGATGATCTGAAGAGGTAAGGTGGAGCTCACGTTTGGGAATGGAGATGGCTATATGAAAGGTTGAGAGAGCAAACTATAGGGTTGTATAGTGTTGTGACTTGAGAATTGAGAGGGCTGTTGCGATTTTGGCGGGATTGTGAGAGATTTGGGGGATTTATTTGTAGATAGAGAAATTATAGTGTTGTAACTTGAGAGATTTTTAAAAAAAATAGTCAACCACAACCGTTGGATCGAAACGATCTCACGGTCAAAAATGATCAAAAATATCAACCCTTGATCTAATCTGATCGAATGGCAAAAAATGTCTACTGGTATCATTTAATTTTGTTCGTTGGATATTCGATCCAAGGGTCTAAAATGTCTCAAATATAAAATGTGTCCAGTTACAATCTCAGCCGTCAGATATTCGATCCGACGGTTAAAAATGTCTCAAAATGTAAATATGTTGTGATTTATAAATAGATATATATATATATATATATATATATATATATTTTGTTAAGGCCAGAATCAACAGGATTTAAAAAAAAAAATTAATTAATTTCTTTGATTCCGGCTCAACAGGATTTAAAAAAAAATATATTTTTTAAAAATTTTCTTTGACAAATATTTGATTCCGGCCATCCAACGGCCGAAATCAACAGAATTTCTCTAAAAGAAAAAAAAATTAAAAACAAATCTAATTTTTTGTCTTATCATCCAAGGCCAGAATCAGAATAGAATTATATATTTATAATCTTAATCATAATTCACTTTAACATATATTTTTAATCTTTTGAAAATAAAATTATAGATAATTTTGATCTTTTCAAAATAAAAATATATATAATTTCGAAATTTTCTAATTGCAGAATTCCAATTTTTAAGTTTTTTTTTTAAATTCTATTTATATTGAAAAATTTGGTTTGTTAATTATTATTTATGATAAAAAAAAATTATAAATAAATGTTAAAAAAACATTGGGTAAACGACAACATAAAATAAAATGAACTCAGTTAAATTATGAAATTAGTAATATTTGTTAGATATATATTAAATTACTAAATTTATTCAGCTTCTTTTATTAATCAAAGTTTGTTTTATTTTTTAAGTTTAATCATGACGAACGCCGTCTTACATTATACAAGAACCAAATGGATTTATATCATATAATATGCCTCCCAAAGAGATAAGATCAGTTAATATTGGGACGACGTTAGACGAGTTTGTAGAGGCGATTAGGGCGAAGGTAGTTTTAGACAATCAAAATGTACATTTGAAAATTCAATGTCGATACCCATTGTATCAATGGCAGTCACATTGGATAAGTACATTGTATCCGGTTGACGATGATGACGCGCTTACAATGTGCTTGCGCATACCTTTGCAATTTCTCAGGATATATACAGTTGAATTTTACGTGGAGAAGGAAGTTATTGGAACATAATATTTTGGTCTTGCGTTGACCAACGAAGTAGGGTCATTTAGTAGGATGCTAACGGAAGAATGCAATTTAAACAATTTTTCGAGCGCTTTCCAGTACAATCCCTCAGGTTACTCGCACGACCATGTTGGAACATTCCAATCGCAGTTGGTCTACCAGGTCGATGTAGGGCCAAGTGGAAGTTTGGAGCGACAACCGTCACGTATTTGTGGAGATTCAATAGATGCAGTTCGGTAGCTAGTGGCTGAGCCTAAACCGACGATGAACGATCCATCTACGATTGACAACCACTTTGCCCCAAGATATTTCGATGAGAATGTTGATGAGGAGTTGATGGCAAACGACCCGGTAGATGATTTGAACGAGGATGACATCGACGGGGCCTGTACAAGATGTTGGAACTGTTGATCGCCACGACGTTGATGATGTCATTGATGATGGTGATGATGATAATGTGCAGATGACCTACGAGATCCTGATCCCATACATAACAGAATACAAATGTGAAGATACAACCATTATTAGAGACTATAAGTGCAAATATAACAAGAAGACATGGGATCTTGAGAATCTGGAGTTTAACATTGGGATGGTTTTTAAAGATAAAGAGTCACTTCATAAAGCGGTGAAGATGTACAACATGAAAGTCAATGGTGAGTACGTCGTCAGGGAAAGCAAGACGAAGAAGTGGATTGTTGAGTGCGAAAATGGTTGTCGGTGGCGGTTGCGTGCCATTTGGAAAAAAAAACACAATTACTTTGAGGTAACCAGATACGGTACAACGCATACGTGTTTGTCTTTGAAGACGAATCGGGATCATTCCAACTTAGATTCGGGAATGATTGCTCATATATTTCTTAACCAAATTGCTGTAAGTTTCTGATTGTCATCAATTAATTTTTTTTGTAGAGTACTTTAATTTTGAATAACAAGGATCATGGCATCGATTCGTGTTGCAGCGTGATCCCAAACTCAAGATAGCTGTCATTAGACAGAATATATGTGACAACTACAACTTCATGGTATCCTATCGTAAGGCTTGGTTGGCAAGGACCAAAGCAGTAGGGATGCTATATGGGAAAGAGGACAAGTCATATGAAAAGTTGCCTCGATATGTTGCTGCCTTACAACATTTCAACCCCGGTACTGTGACGCAATTTGACTACTTTCCTAGTGATACTCCCGGCTCTTTCATATTGGACAAGTTCTTCTGGGCATTCAAGGCCGCAATAGAAGGATTCAAGTATTGTTGACCGGTGATATATATTGACGGCACATTTCTTAGTGGAAAGTATACATGCAAATTGCTTACTGTACGTTGAGGCGTTTATCACGCACTCGCGTATTGACCACTCACAAGTGCACGAGGTCTAGTTTTAATATAGTGGATCGTTTAAGATCGAATATCGTTCCCACAGGGACGGGTTGAATAATTGAGTACCTCAATTTGCACAGTCTCCTATTATCGAGACGGTTAAAGAAATGATTTAATTTAAACTAATTAAAACTAAGCTAAATTATAATTAGTGGGTTAATCCTAACTAAGTTGATTACCTAGGGATTGATTTTGTTCACTTAATACATATTTGATTTCGTTTTAGTTAACAATAACGGAATTTATGGTATCCGACAATCTTGGTTCTAA
Organism: Eucommia ulmoides; assembly: GCA_016647705.1. Lineage (NCBI taxonomy): Eukaryota > Viridiplantae > Streptophyta > Magnoliopsida > Garryales > Eucommiaceae > Eucommia > Eucommia ulmoides. Next base: position 52,029,539 of record CM028332.1, read on the forward strand.
AACTCTTCCGCCACCTCTTCCGAGTATAAGACGGGGGAATACGCGACTTAGTGCCAACGCCGAGGTCCCCCTCAATGTCTTAACGACTCTAGGCCACGTGAGTCTTGCCCCAACGTCATCGATTGCACACTAACTAATGCCCTCTCGGGTCGTTAGATCGTAACGATGTGTTTACCCTAGTCCGAATCCAGGGTTACCTCTTCTGAGTGTCAAACCCTAGATTCTCAAATCCAACCCTAATACCTTAACAAGTATATTGAAGTTGTCATAAAATAATGAACGCAATCGGATTTAAAAGCAAACAACTGTTAAAGAAACATATATTAAACCAAACGAGTGTTTACACAACTACATCGATCCTTAGCTAATATTTATCTAATCTAACATGATCTTGGCCATTAGAACTACAAACCAAGAGGTATTCATCATCATTTACAATAAAACATGAAATTACAAAGAGAGAAACAAAGAGAGAAAGATCAAATCTTAAAGTGGAGTAATCTACTGTCGCCAAAGACCGATCCGCCAATGTTTCATATTCTCCGGATGATGAATATCCTCTTCAAGAATGGACAATAATCAAGCTCCTAAGGTTAGGGGCGTCCAACAGTGCCCAAACCTCTCAAAGTGTCTTCAATGGATGTGGGAGAATCATATTTATAGGCCTAAGGTTTCAAAAATATCTAAAAGGTATTTTCCTTTGTGCAGAGTTGACCACCTAGGCGGAGGTAAGTCGGTTTGCTTACCGCCTAGGCAGTGGGCTGGCACATCAATTCTCTGACGCTTCTCCGCCTAAGCGGTGGAGCAGCACTCCAACTCCCTTACGCTTCTCCTCCTAGGCGGTGGTTTTTGTTCATTTTTCAGCACATCTCTGCAATCTTACCGCCTCAGCGGTGGCTTCTTCATCGCTGCGGTGGACCTTGTGATCTTGAAACCTTGTTTCTTCATCATTTCTTCACCGTTTTCGCTCGTTTATCGCTTATTTGCATCCCTACAATTGAATTACATAAAAACTAACAAAAACACAATTAAATATAACTAATTCACTCGAAAACTACCAAATCCGATTTAGAAGTAGATAGGTATTTTACACCTATCACTTACCGCTGTTGGCGTTCTGTCATCTAACAGAGTCTTTCCCATTGCTTTTGCACTCGTGGAGGAAGAGACATATGAATGTTGGCATTGATTTTTAATGAAACTCTGTGTTCATGTTTCTGGGCAGTTGCCTGATGTCTCCCTCATATCGGATCGACACCAGTCCATCAAGTCTATTGTCCGGGATATTTGAGATAATCCTTCTCGCAGACCACGTGAACATCACTGATATTGTCTACGTCACTTCCAGAGCAACTTTATCAAAATATACTGGAATCAACAATTGAAGGATCTTGTCTGGAAAGCCGGCAGTGCCCACCAAATTAGAAAATTTGATCAAATTATGGAGAAAATTAGAGAGCTTAAACCAGAGGCGAAAGCTTGGTTACAAAAAATACCCGCCAAAAAATGGACACTGGCCCACGATGAGGGTAGATGTTGGGGTATATTGACTACAAACTTCACCGAAATATTTAACAGTGTGCTTAAGGGCGAGAAATGTTCAAATTACCACAACAATTCAAATAACGTTTTATCGCACTGTCAAATATTTTGAAGAGTGATGTTATGAGGCAGCCAGGGATAATGCCAATAAAGCTAAGTATACCCGCCACGTCGTTAAAGAATTAAGGAAGAATAAAGTAAGGGCAAATACACACAAAGGTGTTAGCTTCAATAGGTAATTTCGCATTACTTGTTTTGAGTTCAAGTTGTTTATTTTTTTATTTGTTGAAGTCGTTCAATTTATAAATTAAAATTACCACATGATTGATGGGAGCTTTGAAGTAAAAACTAGGCAACGAGATTCTGGGGGACACAATCAACAAGTTGTCTTCCTTAAACCGGAACCTAGTTGTTCTTGTGGTAAATATGCCATATATCGCTTTCCGTGCTCCCACATGATAGCTGTGACTACTACTATTGGAGAGGATCCATTTTCACTAGTGGCTCGTACGTACACAATGGAAGTATATTAACAGATTTGGCATAACTACTTCAGTCCAATGCCACACGAAGCTTATTGGCCACCGACGAACTTACCAATCATGTTTCCTCATCCACACCGTCTTAGGACTGTTAGGCGTTAACGACCATCTACATCAAGAATTCAAAACAAGATGGATGTTTCGAGGAGGACGTTAACTAACAGATGCAGTTTGTGTATGCAAACTGGGCACGACAAACGAAGATATCCCCAAAGGCAACGACCTGTGGACAGAGTTGTGCTTCCGCAATTCGAAGAGTAGAAATATTACTTTTCTATAATTTATTATTATAATTTAGTTCAATGTCATTACCTTAAGTAATTTTTATTTTAATGTTACTATTTTATATTTTTTATCGCTAAATGTTATTATTATGTACGTATTATTGAATTTTCAGTTACTATAGAAGATTTATTTAGTAGTACAGTAGAAATAGTACTTTTGTTTAAGTTATTATTATAGTTTAGTTTAATTTCGTTACCTTATGTAATCTTTAATTTAATGTTACTGTTATTTGTTTGTTTACTGGTAAATGTTATTAATGTGTTCCTTTTATGATATTATTCAGTTACTATGGATGATATCATTGCTGGACAGACTGATCCTACACTATTAACAAATCAAGCAAACCATAGGTCCTCTACTGTTTGGTATTCGGAGGTACAAATTCGAAGTTATAATTTTAATTCATAAATATTATATCATATTTGTTGTAATTAAAAAAGTTTGCTTTTATATCATATTGGGTAGGAAGTGGTTACCCCATTGAGGTGCAGGTGAACAGAGTTAGGAAAATGGCGTGAGGAGTTGGATGACAGGATAATTAGATGTTTACACATTGTGGGTTTCTATGGGATAGACCGTCTCGGCAGTAGGAAATTGGACTATGCTTTGATTACGACGTTAGTTGAGAGATGAAGACAAGAGACGCACACATTCCACCTCCCGTGTGGGAGTGCACGGTAACGTTGGAGGATGTGGGAATTTTATTGGGCCTCCCTATCGAAGGCCTTGCCGTGACCGACACAGATAACAATTACGAGCTTAGTGGCTTTCAAGAAATGTGCGAGGATATCCTTGGAGTGGTGCCTCTGGTGACAGAAATCAAAGATAATGGGCTAAAGTTTAACTGGATATTGGAGACCTTTAGCCAATTACCAGTTGATACCGACGACGAGACGATCAGGCAGTATACTTGGGCGTATATACTCCATATGATTGGAGGAGTATTATTCCCTGACAAATTGACCACAACTGTAAAGCTTATGTACCTGCCCTTACTGGAAGACTTAAATTCCATTGGGACTTACAGTTGGGGTGCTGCTTGTCTGACAATATTGTATAGAGAGTTGTGTCGAGCTACTAGGCCGTCGGCGCACCAGATTGCAGGATGTCTAATTTTATTGTAGGTTCTTTAATACACACACACATATGGACACATTATATTCAAACGTTTACTATATATATTTGTTTTTGTGTATTCATAGATTTGGGAATGAGAGCATTTACATGTAATCAGACCACACAGATTGCACGTAACGACACAGGGTGACAGCCTAATTGATCTCGGGGATATAGTGTTCCCACTCGGTACTTACGAATGCCGGTGGATGTCACCACTGAATCTTGATAAGACAACTGTTCAAGTGTTACATGCGTACCGAGATCAGTTTGACTATCTCGAACTCGATGAGGTGTATTAATTTATGGTTCATCTACTTAAGTTAAAATTATTAGTCATTATTATCTCATTGACATTTTTTATGCCGCAGTTTGTATGGACACCATACACGCACGATGTCATCGCCGCCCTGCCTGAATACTTCCTAATTGGCCATGCTAGTTAGAGGAGTGTTTGTCCTCTAATAAGTTTTGAAGTAGTGGAGTGGCATCGACTAAATCGCGTCTTGCGATAATTTGGATTTCGACAGCCTAAACTGACTAACCCTTCAAAGGATGACAGACTACACAAGATCGATCATCGGGGTCGATTGGATCATAATTGGGTGGAATTTCACAGTTCTTATATTGACGCGTGGAACAACAGGCTTGCCACGGTTGTTATATGAGAGCCTACTGATAGGTGTAAATTACCTATGTATTTCCAATCCGAATTTGTTAGTTTTTGAGTACGCTTATAGTTATTTTTATATGTTTTAATATGTTTTTATTCTTTTTGTATTAAAATAGGTGCGTGGGGTGAAAAGGTATGAAATTGGAGCGAAAACAATGTGATCGAACCAAAGCAGACGAAGTTACAGTGGATAAATGAGCAAGGAGGCAACATTGTTAAAGAATCCCACCACCTAGGTGTCCAGACCTCCACCTAGGCTGTGAAGATGCTGAGAACATTTCTAAGTCCACCGCCTAGTTCTTCGCCTAGGCGGTCACTAAACCTGCAAAGCCAGTACAGGTACTGTAACTTCAAGACTATTTTAGACTGTGATTCAATCCAATTTTGGAAACACTAAAAACATGTAAGTTGTATATTTTTTTCTTATCTTTCCATAGGTTTTTGAATCACCTTAATCAGAGTTTGGATGAAGAAGTTACAGACAAAACAAAATGCAAACTTGCAGTAACTTCGCCTAGGCAAAAATCCGGCAGAAAGTTAACCGACCTAACTTTGCCTAGGCGAAGTTTCCTTCACCTAGGAAAAAACCTTTGCGTAGAATAGATATTTTTGATATATTTTTTGGCCTATTTAAACCTTTCTCTCCTCCTCTTTTCCTCCTTCTTCTTCTTCCCCTAAGGCCTTAGGCTATATTTTAGGGTTAGGTTTAGGGATTTTTGAGGGAGAGCTCTCAACCCAAGGTGGAGGATGAAGAGGGAAATGATCGGTGGACGGTTCTAGTGGCTATTCTTTGGATATTGGCTAAGTCGCTCGTTTCTTCTATTTGTTTTCTATATTTTGGTAGTTGTTGAGTATGTTTACGCTATTTTACATTGTATATGTGGTTATGGCCATTGGCTAAACATAGGTTGTATAGGGATTATTAATATAATTTATGAAAACGTTGTGTAGTTGAGTTTGTGTTTTGTTTGCGATTGTTCTTCGTTATGTTGATTGTGTGTGCCGTATTGTTTGTTTATCATGTTATGAGAATGATTATTGTGAGAATACGGGATTTGACAAATCCCAAATTTGGACTAGAATAAACGAATGCCACAATCTTATAACCCGGTCGGGGTTTAGATTGTGGATAATCGATGATATTGGGGCAAGACTCACGTGATCTAGAGTTGTTAAGATGTTGAGGGGGACTTCGGCGTTGACACGAAGTCACGTATTCCCTCGTCTTACTCTCGGGAGAGGTGACAGGAGAGTTTTAGAACTGAGATTTTCGATAGGATAAACACAACGCGACGATCCAATAACCCGGGAGGGAGTTGGATTGTGTGCAATCAATGACGTTGGGGTGAGACTTACGCGGCCTAGGGTCGTTAAGACATTGAGGGGGACTTCTTTGTTGACACGAAGTCGCGTATTCCCCCATCTTACACTCGGAAGAGGTGGCGGAGGAGTTTACGAACTGAGATTGTCATATAAGTCGAACGTCGCTAACATAAACTAAAACGAGACTGAACACGTATTCGTAAACGAAACTAATCCTTAGACAACCTATTCTCTCAAAACTATCACATATTAATATTAGTATTAGTATAGTTAAATTAGGCTATATTAGTATTACTATTAATTAATTATATTCCATTTTTGTTGCCTAGATAAAGTCAGATTATGACAATCGCGATATTCGATAGTAACAACACCAATCCATATGGATACGATACCCCACCGAAAGGTCCACTATACTAAAACTTGATCCGTATGCTTGTGGTAAAAGTGGAAACGCTTTATTTGCGGCCACCACCTATACTCATACCGATGGCGCGTGAAGATCCTTATTATATATGGTATCAACGCATCACCTGAATGTTTGTCGGTAATCCATTGCGACGCTCGGACAAAGGTTATCGTGGAGTAGCGGTAATGGCACGCATATTGGTAAGTTAGAATATTTATTACTATGTCATTGTTGTCATTATTCATTTATAATGTAAATATACTTATGGATATTGTTTAATTTAGGGTTAGGGGATGCTCCAACTACAAGATGAACTTAGCAATTATGTACAGAGTGGAAGAATACATCCTAGAGATCATCCTCGCATGCAAAATATGTTATCCATTTGTAACTCGAGACTTACATATTATTATCGTGTCGACACAAGCACCACACAACAACGATTTTCCTCTCCCACCCAATCTTCGGTGCATGTTCCCTTCTACCCGGGCCTATTATTTGACACTTGTTTCATCCCCCGCCCATCCTTCGGTACCTATTCCGTCTCTCACCCAACCTTCGGCGCCTGTTCCGTCCCCCGCCAAACCTTTGGCGCCTTTCCCGATAGTGATCCAAACGATGATCTTTCGTCCCCCGAGCTTCACACTTCCGGACCACCAAACGCCTTACAGCTCTTGGCAAGGCCATCCAGGAGTTCAACATCAAGTGGTCCCCCAAGCTTCACACATCCAGACCACCAAACATCTTACAGCTCTTGGCAAGGTCATCCAAGATCTTCAACATCAAGTGGTGGCCGTTATCATACTCTAATGGACGATGTTTACTGATAGGTGTAAAATACCTATCTACTTCTAAACCGAATTTAATAGTTTTCGAGTGTTTTAATTATATTTAATTTGATTTTTGATTTATTTTTATGTAATTCAGGTGTAGGGATGCAAACAAGAGACAAACGAGCGAAAACGGTGGAAAAACAGTGAAAAAATGATGAAGAAACAAGGTTACAAAATTGCAAAACCTCGAACTAGGTGGAAATTCCTCGGCCTAGGCCGAGAAGAGGCAGAAGTCCCTTGGACTAGGTGAAAATTCCACCGCCTAGGCGGAGAAGAGGCAGAAACTTTGGAGCAACTTCTCGGCCTAGGCGGAGGAGCGACAGAAAGTTAATCGACTTAACTTCCGCCTAGGTGGAAACCCTCTGCACAGAGATATTTTTTGAGATATTTTCCAAACCTTTACATAAAAACCCTTTCTCACCCAATTTAAAGAGATGTTTTTGGAGACCCCTTACACCTTAGATAATTTAAGAGTAGAATAGATTAGTTTAGGAAGTGTTCTTGGTTAATTCTTGAAGAGTTAAAAGAGAAAGTTCATCAATGGAGAAGAGGAAGCTCAAGAGGATCGTTCTTTGGCGAAAGTGAACCACTCCACTTTAAGATTTGATCTTTATTTCATTGTTTCTATCTTTATACTTAATGATTTATTGTAAATGATTATTTTCTCTTGGTTTAATGTGTCAATGGCCAAAATCATGTTAGTTTAATTAGATATTAGTTAGGGTTAAATGTAATTAATGTAAATACGCTTTTGGTTGAATATAAGTTAATTTTAATGATTTGTTATCCAAATCCAATTGTGTTTACCGTTATTTCACGTTTATTATGCTTGTTATGATAAACCGAGAATACGAGATTTGACACTCGAAAGAGGTAACCCCGGATTCGGACTAGGGTTAAATATAACCCGATAATCCAATAACCTAGGAGGGGGTTGGAGAGTGTGCAATCCATGAGGTTGGGTCAAGACTCACGTGGCTATGTGTTCGAAAAGGCGTTCGACAGGGACTTGGGCGTCAACGCGAAGTTATATATTCCCTCACTATTCACTCAAAAGAGAGAGCGAGTGAGTTATAGATACCGAGATTGTTAGATGAGATAATAACCGTTATTGATAACTAAACTAAGCCAAATATGTACTAAGTGAATAAAATCGATCCCTAGTTAATTAGTGTAATTAGAATTAATCCTTAGGAGTACTTTTAATTAGTTGAATTTAAATATTAAATCGAATCGTTAGGATAATATGAGACTACGTAAATTGCGGTACTCAATTATTCACACTTTCCCTGTGGACACGATAGCCGATCTTAACCGATCCACTATTCTAAAACTTTGACCTCGTATACTTGCGAGTATAAGTAGCAGCGTATTTTACGCTCTACCAAGTTTTTGGCACCGTTGCCGGGGATTGTGTGAGTTTTAAGTTGATATTGCGATGAAGTGGTCAAATGTTAATCCTGACATTTATTTTGTTTTATTTTTAATTTTTATTTTTGTTTTATTGTGTTAGTGTGATCAAGAAGTGCAAACAACGAATAAGAAGCTTGGAATTCTTGATTCTCAATCCCGAGATTGAGCTTATGTTGAAAATAATAAGGACAGAGAGGAGAAGCCGACTTCAAGCCATGATCTTGATCTAACTGAGCATTTGAGCCCAAATTTCTTGTCTATGGGGAATTTTGGTGAAAAATACTTAGCCACACGAAAGTTTAGCTGGGGACGGTAACTCAAGCGCAATTTTATTTTTTTTTGGAAATGAAATTCAGGGTAATAAATTATCTGATTTTTGCTACTATTTATTTTATTATTTATTCTTTTTGAAAGCCGGCATGACTTCGGAACGTGTTCGGAAGTGAATTTCGGAGTGTGGACGCTCGGGGAAGTGTTTCATGCTTAAACACGTTGAACAAGCGAAATGGAAATGTATGGAGTGGAGCTGTATTTTGAAAATTTAAGAAAAACATGAAAAAAGAGCTGCAGGGCCACCGCCTAAGCGGTAAAAAATACAGGATTGATGTTTTTAAGAAAAACGGCCCACTGCCTAGGCGGTGACTCCAACGCTTAGGCAGTAAAAACTTCTGGATGTTGCAAATTTTTCAAAAATGCTCCACCGCCTAGGCGGTCAAACTTCAGGATGTGAAAATTTTGAAAAAGGGCTTCATCGCCTAGGCGATGAACCCATCGTCTAGGCGGTAAAGCTTCTGCAGTTAAAATACCTGCTTCACCCATTTTTAGAAACTGCGAACACTTCTCTCTCAAAAGCTCCACCTTCTCTCTAAATCCTACCTTCCAAATCGTTCTAATAGCTTTTAATCATCCTTCCGTATTACAATATTTGTGATTTCCACCACAAATCAATTTTCAACCCCATTTTCGCGATTTTCTTTATCACTTTGGGATTTTGGTTTGATTTTTAGTGATAACTTAGTTTTTATGGATTGTTAAACTGTGTGAAACAAAATTGCATGCTACATTGTTCATATTTTGTTGAAACATTGTGATTAGTGTGTGCACAAGATCAAATCCACAGGTTCATATGTGATCGTTTCGGCATTGCCGCCACACCTTTTGCAACCGCCATAATTTCCATTCCGACGTGATAGTGGTGGAGATGACTTTCCTCCCAGGGAACGGTAAGGGATAAGACTTCTACGTCTTATTCCCTAGGTATGTGTTTAAACCCATTTTTTTCCAAAAGAATGCTATATGTTATTGGGTTCGCTGATTTATAGTTAAACACTGCCATGTTCAGGCCTGGATGGGATGGAATGGATGTTAGTATAGTGCATGTTCATCCTTTTTGATTTTTTTTTTTTTTTTTGTAGAAAATGATGAACCATTATTTTTTTTTTAAAATGCAAATTTTTTTGATGTACATAATTATGTTTATGTATGTATTTTGTTATTTTAATTAATGTTTTAGTTTTTAATTTCCAGTTTAGTTTAATCCTTGTTTTTGCATGTGTAGTTTTTAAAATTAGTATGTATGTTAGTATTAGATTTTGCTTAGAATTGTGTATGTATGAAGTTGTATTTGCATGTTTAGTTGTTGAGTTCATTTGGACTAAATCCCAATGATGAGAATTATCCCCTAATTGCATATTGAGGTCGGGGGTAATGCTTTCCATGTGTGTTTTGTGTGCTTAACATGTTGATTGGGTAAAAATTATCTCGATCCTAAAATCACATGACATTCGTACTCAATGTATAATAATCTGAACAATTAGATGTCGATTATTCAATATGAAGTTCATGACAAAAATGAGGAATCTAGAACTTGAGTTGGGGGAAACTTGAGGCGAAATCCTAGGTAAGGTAATTCTGGAGACGTGATTTAGGCCGTCATTTTTTCGCTTGAACCGTTGTAGCTAACCTGAAAAATTTCATCCCTTATTGTCCCTGTCAAAGCTAATAACGTAATCAATTCTGAAATCGTTCAAATACTCTTTTCATTTAAATTTTTCCTAAACCAATGTCGCTAAGCCTAATTTTCAAATTGAGTAAAATCAAGTGAGCGGTGGGGTTTCGGTTGAATTTTTATGGACTCGGTATTAGAATATTCACTTGTCACTTTAGTATTTCTTTTCACACGCTCCTAAAATAAGTTTAGGGGTGTGTTTCTACCATTTCTTTTTGCATATTCCTAAAATTTTATAAATTCGAATAAGTTTAGGGGTGTGTTTCTACCATTTCTTTTTGCATATTCCTAAAATTTTATAAATTCGAATAAGTTTGGGGGTGTGTTTCTTTAACTTCTTTTTGCACACTCCTAAAACAGTTATTATTCGAATTAATTTAGGAATGTGTTATCCCAAAAAAAACTATGTGAATAGTGTTTTCATTTTCTTTTCTTTTGACAAGTGAATACACACGATCTTCGTTTCTTATTCAGAGTTGTACTCTAAAAGTGTGGGGTTATGAGAGAGGATAACGACAAGAAATTTTACCTAGGGTATCGATCAATTAAACCGATTATCTATTTTCAATTCCAGTGATACCTGTGGTCGTTCTCCAAAGCCAAACCAAGCCCTATTAATCTCTGTGAATTTTCGAGCCTACATTAGTGGATAGTAGACCCCAATCAAGCATATGGTTTTCCTGAATCCTTAAACGGTATATGTTATGAACTTAACAATTGAATAATCCAATCTGGTATGTGCATAATTATGCATTTGAGTTCTTACACATACACATTCAATGGATCTAGAATAGTTTTTATTGATATTGATTGTTGAAATTCTAGAACACCACTTGGTGTGAGTTATTTCCCGAACTTGATCAGATTTAGGGATATTGAGGGAGGAACAAATTGGTCATTTCGATCGAACTTCATACTTGTAAGACCCCGATTTAACACGTACGTCATTTTAATTTCAATTGAGAGCATTTAGAAAATTTCAGGAAAAATTGAGTTAAAAAAAAAAATATATAATAATAATAATAATAATAATAATAATAATAGTAATAATAATAATAATAATAATAATAATAATAATAATAATAATAAAAAAAAATAATAAATAAAAATGATTGGGTCAAATTGCAAATTTAGAAACTTATTCTAAATTTGAGATGCAAAATTTGTAGAATAAAAATTTTAGGGATCAAAATGCAATTTAAGAAATCCTAAGAGATGAATGGGATTAAATAAAGACTTAATGGAAAATAGGGGGAGAAAAGTGCAATTTAGCCAAATTTTTTTTTTTTTTTAATATAAATATATATATATATATATATATATATATATCCTGAGTTGTGAGTTCGGCCAGCCGACAGGGAGATCGTAAAGAGTGGGGATCGACGTGGCGAGCGACCGATCGATTTCACACCACCATTTTCATGCATATATATACATGTGCCTACCATTTCCATCGTTACAAGGAAGAATAATCCAGAAATCTAGAGAGAGAAACGGAGGAACGGAGTGTCGATGCCGCCGTGTAATCGCCGGCGTGTGTGCAACAGAGCATGCGTGTGTTCCTCCGGTGTTCATGTATGAAGGTGTGTTTGTCTGATGTGTATGTGTAGGTGATCGGCGATCGTCGTGAGTGGGTATTCCTCCGACGGCAGTGGTGGTGGTAGTGGGTGTGTGTTCTGTTTCTGTTTGATCAGTGGGGGTAAATGACGGAGGCAGTGACGGCATGAATTTGATCGATGGTATGTGTGTGGGTCGTTACGGTTGGGCGTGTACGGTTTAGGTGGGTAGATGAGATCGGTGGTGGAAGTGGTCGGTGGTGGTTGGTGAACTGTGGTGGGGGATGGAGTAGGGCCGGCGGTAAGAACGATGGGGCGTGAGAGGTCTCGGGTGGACGGAAATGGTAGAGAGAGAGAGAGGGTGGCCGGAGGTATTTTGAACCGAAACAGAAACTGTAAACGCAAACAGAGAAGAAACTACCCCAGGAAAATCCAAAATCCATCTCGTGGTCGCTGAACGGTTCGAAAACAGGTGAAATTTCAATCGGTTATTAATTTTCGTTAAATTAAATTTTATTTAGCATTACAAATCCTAAAATCGTAATAATTTCGTAACGATTGCTTAATTTTAATTACGTGGTACATAAAATAGTAATGATTCGAAATATAGGGTCTGTATTGAAGGATTATGATGTTTTAGATAAGATATTAATTTAGGCTCTGTCACGATTAGGTTCACAGGCACCGACGTCCAGATAAAGTATGATCAGTGTCAGTTTTGCAAAACAGATATCGAGGTGAGTGTAGTGTCTTCTTGCTAAATTATTTTTGTATATATATATGATGAAATGTTGGTTTACTTAAACCGTACAATTTTCTAAATTATATGGATCAAGCAAGAGGTGGGTTAGTTGGTAAACTGGATTTCCGGAAGATTTCAGTGGTTTTTGAAATGAAGTTGAAAATGAATTTTTGTTGGATTTGGTGAAATCAGACGGTGTTTTTAAAAGAGAATAGAAAACATCTGTTTTCTAGAAATGCCTGGTTTTCTAAAAATAAAGGATGGAAAAGTGGTTTTAATAAAATGAAACGTTTTCTTTAAAAGAGAGTGTGATATATGATTTTTGGATTTAAAAGTTGGTTTTGAGAAAAAGAGATAGACGTGGTAATTTGACGATGTTGAGTAGACGATATTTATTGAGTTGTGATTCAATGATGCTGTATTTGATTTGACAATACCATAGTATTATCTGTTTCGGTAGAGTGATGTTATCCGCTTCGGCAGAGTGATGTTATCCGCTTCGGCGGGTTGATATTTATCTGCTTCGGCAGAGTAATGTTAGATGTTTATACTGCGCAGTGATTATCCGCTTCGGCGGAGTGATGGGTGTTCGTAGGAAGGCATATCCTACGGATGGTACGGTATCGTTGCAAACTCCCGATCATGAGGTTAAAACGATCATTAGGGCTGGCCAGTATGTGTGTTTGAGATGTGGTGTTTTACTTATATTGGGAAATTTATTATTTACCCTGGTAATTGATATGATTTTATATTAGATGGATTTGGATGAAACTTACACTTACGGATTTATTTCCACTGCTTATATTATGGAGAATTTTATTAGTTACGCGTTGTTTACATACCTACGCTTGATCCATTTAGATGTTGTAGAATGATTTATTATTACAAAATATTTTTACTAAGAAGGCAGTACACTCGCAGGTAAAACAGTTAGGAGTCGGTCGGTCCCCTACTGGCGCTAGATAGAGTTATGTGGGTCATGCGTTGGAGTCATTTGAGAGGGATTTTGAGGCGAGGTGTCAGAGATGAATCTAAGTGAGATTCATGGGATTCGAATTTTGGTTATTCTTATAGTTCGGACAGTGTGTCCCTATCAATGAGAATTATGTATATGTTGTACATATCATTTGTTTGTATATTTATTTATTGTGGTTGTCTAGTCAGTTAGGTGATGTCATGTCGACGTCACGCCGGCCCCAGGGTGACAGGAGTCCGGTGTGGGGTGTGACAATACTTACATGCATTTACTTCTTTTGTGTTTCAAGTTTTTCATTTTTAGTTAGTTTGTTTAGTTTAGTGTTAGTGTTTTGCTCGAGGACAAGCAAAATTCTAAGTTTGGGGGTATTTGATAGGTGTAAAATATCTATCTACTTCTAAACCGGATTTGGTAGTTTTCGAGTGTTTTAGTTATATTTAATTTGCTTTTTAGTTTGTTTTTATGTAATTCAGGTGTAAGGACACAAATAAGAGACAAACGAGCAAAAACAGTGAAGAAATGATGAAGAAACAAGGTTTCAAAATTGCAGAACCTCGGCCTAGGCAGAAATTCCTCGGCCTAGGCCGAGAAGAGGCAAAAGTCCCTCGGCCTAGGCGGAAATTCCACCGCCTAGGCGGAGAAGAGGCATACACTTTGGAGCAACTCCTCGGCCTAGGCGGAAATTCTACCGTCTAGGCGGAGGAGAGGCAGAAAGTTAACCGACTTAACTTCTGCCTAGGCGGAGATTCCTTCGCCTAAGCGGAAACCCTCTGCACAGAGATATTTTCCGAGATATTTTCCAAACCTTTACATAAAAACCCTTTCTCACACAATTTAAAGAGATTTTTTTGGAGACCTCTTGCACCTTAGATAATTTAGGAGTAGAATATATTAGTTTAGGAAGTGTTCTTGGTTAATTCTTGAAGAGCTATAAGAGAAAGTTCATCAATGGAGAAGAGGAAGCTCGGGAGGATCGTTCTTTGGCGAAAGTGGACCACTCCACTTTAAGATTTGATCTTTCTTTCCTTGTTCCTATCTTTGTACTTAATGATTTATTGTAAATGATGATTTTCTCTTAGTTTAATGTTTCAATGACCAAAATCATGTTCGTTTAGTTAGATATTAGTTAGGGTTAGATGTAATTCATGTAAATATCTTTTTGGTTGAATATAAGTTAATTTTAATGGTTTGTTATCCAATTCCAATTGTGTTTACCGTTATTTCACATTTATTACGCTTGTTACGATAAACCAAGAATACGGGGTTTGACACTCAGAAGAGGTAACCCCGGATTCAGACTAGGTTTAAACACAACACGATAATCCAATAACCCGGGAGAGAGTTGGAGAGTATGCAATCCATGAGGTTGGGTCAAGACTCACGTGGCTATGTGTTTGGAAAGGAGTTCGAGAGGGACTTCGGCGTCAACGTGAAGTCATGTATTCGCTCGCTATTCACTCGGAAGAGGGAGCGAATGAGTTATAGATACCAAGATTGTTGGATGAGATAATAACCATTATTGATAACTAAACTAAGCCAAATAGGTACTAAGTGAATAAAACCAATCCCTTGTTAATTAGTGTAATTAGAATTAATCCTTAGGAGTAGTTTTAAGTAATTGAATTTAAATATTAAATCGAATCGTCAGGATAATATGAGACTATGTAAATTGCGGTACTCAATTATTCACACTTTCCCTGTGGACATGATACCCGATCTTAACCAATCCACTATTTTAAAACTTTGACCCCGTATACTTGCGAGTGTAAGTAGTGGCGTATTTTATGTGCTACTATTTACCATGTGTCGATGGATTTCCCACCACCCCATCAACCCATTTTACATGGCAGGCATGTACAACAAGTATCACTTGTGCCGTGGACCTTTGGAGATTCCGATATGGGCTTCATTACGCAGCTGGCAGAGATGGGTGATGAACATATTCAACAAGTGTTACATCAACAGGCCACATATGGTGGGGAAATAGAGACACAGGTGGCAGATGAAGAGCCTATGCCTGTTCGGAGGTCGAGAAGAAATACACGAAGGCCACATTGTGGGACTAAGTAGATTAGATTTTGTTTGTGTTGACCAGTAGAATACCTAAGAGGGGGGTGAGTTGAGTAATTAATAAATATATCAGAATAAAACTTGATAAATCAAATAATTAATTGTAAGCCTAAATTAATTATTATTTTTATAACACAGCGGAATAATATTATCAATCTAAGTGGACACCCAAACAACAAAAATAAACAAATTAATAATGCAACACACCAAGTTATATCCTGGTTCACCAAGCTACTCTTGGCTAGTCCAGTCGTCCGAGCCCCACGGAGATTCGCACCCACTAATTCTCAAGATCCCTTTAAAGGTAGGAACCAAACCCACACACCGATTCTTTTACAGGCTCAGAATCAACCTTTACAATTTTCTTTTCCAAGGTTCAGGAATAACCTCTACTTTTTACAGACTCAAGAATAACCTATCTTTTTACAGGCTAAAGATTAACCTAATTCTTTTTAATACTACGGCTCAAGAATCAAAATCTCACAAAACACTCCAACTATCATTTTCCCAAGTAACGATGGAACCTTTACAAATCACTCATAAAGCAATTCTATCCAGGAAGAATTACTACCTCAATCTCTTTACAAGAAAATACTAAAACCTATCTACCCTTGATTAAACACCCCCAATGGTATTTAATTCATCAAAACTCACCAATACAAAAATTGATAAGAAGGAAATCTCACTCTGAGCTTCTACCACCCCAAATAAACAATAACTCGATTAATATCCCAACTAGTGATAGAAATATATGAGATACAAAAATCTGATTTTAACAAGAATATGGGTAGTAAATTGAAGCACGTAATCAGATTCAAGAAATTGTTAGTAAAAATATTTTCTTAAAAAATCAGAAACAATTTCTTAGATCAATTTCCAAACAATAAACAAATAATGCAATGAAATAATATAATTGGAAAGATCTCACCCGGAATCCACAGAATAATTAGATAAGCAATGAAACTTCAGATCCAATAGCAGCAAAGATTAATAGCAATTGATTTTCAAGATCACCCTTAGAATAGCTCACAAACTCTCAGAAATATATTTCTTAGAAAAGCTCACTCTTATGATATGATATGATATGATTTCTCTCTTATTTACTGCTTTTTTTTGCTAATGAAATTCACAGGTCTATTTAAAGGAACATGTAATCAGCCTTTTAACGGTTAGTTTACAAGTGTCATGACAATTAATAGCACTTATAAACTTCTTATATCATAATGACTTCATTTTGGTTCAATTTCACTTAAAAATAACTTTGAAATCTCTCAATTAAATCCCTAAATTATTTCTCAATCTCAATTAATAAGAATAGAAACTATTTCAAGTACTAAATTAAGAAACATTAATATTTAATGTACCAAATCAATAGGATTTAATTAATATATGAACCATATCTTAAAATCACCAAATCCCTTAAATCTCTCTTAAATCCTAACAAAAAAAAGGCTACTTTTAGATATGATTTCAGATCAAACAATATCCTAAAACAGAGCACTCAGTCGACTGTCCAGTTGACTAGACGATTCAGGAAGTAGCATATGCAGTTCATCGGTCGACCGTTCGGTCGACTCTTCGATTCAGAGAGTTTGTCATACTTTCACCGGTCGACCTGTCAATCGACTCTTCAATTCAGAGAGTTTAGTTGTTTTCACCAGTCAACATGTCAGTCAACTCTTCGATTCAGAGAGTTCAGCCACCATTGGCCGGTTGACTCCTCAGTCGATTGCTCCCTCTGGATGTTTTCTCTGATCTCGTCTTTTACTCACTTTTTTTTATGATTTTTCCCCTTTATCCATTTTCTCTCTTAAATAAGCTCCACTAGTATTATTATATTTCATTTTAGTCATTCAAGATTATTTCTTTTCAATTCACATAGGAGCAAATAATTTCACTTAACCAAAACACACATAAAAGATAAAATTCATTTTGTGTCATGTGTGTGTTCCTAAATGGGATATTAAAAGTTAAGATTTATCTGAGTTATTTTTTCTAATTTCTTCAAACTCTTAATTCTTCTTTATCATCTTGATATCTTTATTCAGCATCCATTCAATTTGACATCTTTGTCACTGGAATTTTAAATCACTGAAACACTCAATTAAAACATTAGTTCCACCAAAATATTAATACTTAATTGTTCATCAAAAGCTTAGGATCAACAGTTTGTATTAATGTAATTTAAAATTTGAAAAATTAATAAAATGACCTATTTAAAATTGATTTTTCAGAAATTTCGAATGAAAAAAGGGTAATTAATTTCGAATGAAAGACCTATTTATATATAATTTGTACAAATTATATTGAATTTAAAAATATATAACTTCAAAAAAATTAGCAAATTTGTTTTATAATTTTTATAAAAAAAAAATTAGAAAATATTAATACATTGATTGCTAAAAAAAATCTAAAAGTTAACTCAAAGTTTAATAAATTAGCAAAAATATGTCATATTTTGTTAACTCAAAGTTTAGGGTTTAGGCTTTAGGCCGAGAAGAAATATACGAAGGCCACGTTGTGAGATTGAGTAGATTAGATTTTGTTTGTATTAATGTAATTTAAAATTTGAAAAATTAATAAAATGACCTATTTTTAAAATTGATTTTTCAAAAATTTCGAATGAAAAAAAGGGTAATTAATTTCGAATAAAAGACCTATTTATATATAATTTATACAAATTATATTGAATTTAAAAATATATAACTTCAAAAAAATTAACAAATTTGTTATATAATTTTTATATAAAAAAAATGAAATTAATGCAAAAATTGAAAATTTTTAATTCATTGATTGCTAAAAAAAATCTCAAAGTTGTCTCAAAGTTTAATAAATTAGCAAAAATATGTCATCTTTTGTTAACTCAAAGTTAAATAAGCAAAAAATGCATCGTCATCTAACAAACTTTAACGATTATTTAAAAATTACTCACTACTCCGTTTTTAGTATTCTAAATTTAATTACGTAGTCTTAGGAAAAATTTGGTTTCATTTCGGGTACTGATAAACCATCTTATGTTAACTCAAAATTGCAAAAAAAAACTGCAGAACCAACTCATCCGACCAATTTTGATGATTATTTAAAAGTTATTCACTAGTCTGTTTTGATATTTTTAAGTTTTATTACGTACTCTTAGGAACCCAGATTATGTACAAAAAAATTGGGTTCATTTCGCTTATGGATAGACCATTTTTTGTTAACTCAAAATTGCAAAAAAAAAAATGCAAAGCCAACTCATCCAACTAACTTTGACGATTATTTAAAATTAGTTCACTAGTCCGTTTTGACATTTTTAAGTTTTATTACGTAGTATTAGGAACCCAGATTATGTACAAAAAAATTGGGTTTATTTCGATTACGGATAGACCATCTTTTATTAACTCAAAGTTGCAAAAACAACTGCAGAATCAACTCATCCGACCAACTTTGACGATTATTTGAAATTTATTCACTAGTCCATTCTCACATTTTTAAATTTTCTTACATAGTCCTAGGAACCCAGTTTATGTACAAAAAAAATTGGGTTCATTTCGGTTACGGATAAACCATCTTTTGTTAACTCAAAGTTGCTAAAAAAAAATGCAGAACCAACTCATCCGATCAACTTTGACGATTATTTAAAATTAATTCACCACTCCGTTTTGACATTTTTAAGTTTTATTACATAGTCTTAGGAACCCAGATTATATACAAAAAAATTGGGTTTATTTCAGTTATGGATAGACCATCTTTTGTTAACTCAAAGTTGCAAAAAAAACTGCAGAATCAACTGATTCGACTAACTTTGACGATTATTTAAAAAATATTCATTAGTCCGTTCTGATATTTTTAAGTTTTATTAAGTACTCTTAGGAACACAGTTTATGTAGAAAAACATTGGATACATTTTGGTTACGGATAAACCATCTTTTGTTAACTCAAATTTACCAAAAAAAAAAAACAGCAGAACCAACTCATCCGATCAATTTTTACGATTATTTAAAATTTATTCACTAGTTTGTTCTGACAATTTTAAGTTTTATTATGTATTTTTAGGAAACCAAATTATGTACAAAAAATTGGGTTTATTTCGATTACGTATAGACCATATTTTGTTAACACAAAGTTGTCAAAAAAAAAAAATGTCGAACCAACTCATCCGACTAACTTTAACGATTATTTAAAATTTATTCACTAGTCCGTTCTAATATTTTTAAGTTTTATTACTTAGTCTTAGGAACCCAGATTATGTACAAAAAAATTGGGTTCATTTCTCTTACGGATAGGCCATCTTTTGTTAATTAAAAGTTGCCAAAAACAAATGCAAAATCAACTCATCCGACCAACTTTGACGATTATTTAAAATTAGTGCACTAGTTCGTTTTGACATTTTTAAGTTTTATTATGTAGTCTTAGGAACCCATATTATGTACAAAAAAATTGGGTTTATTTTGGTTACGAATAGACCATCTTTTGTTAACTCAAAGTTACAAAAAAAAAAAAAAAAAACTGCAGAACCAACTCATCTGACCAACTTTGACGATTATTTAAAATTTATTCAATATTCCATTCTGACAGTTTTAAATTTTATTATATAGTCTTTGGAACCCAGTTTATGTACAAAAAAAATTGGGTTCGTTTCGGTTACGGATATACAATCTTTTGTTAACGCAAAGTTGCAAAAAAAAATACAGAATCAACTCGTCCGATCAATTTTGACGATTATTTAAAATTAATTCACCTGTCTGTTTTGACATTTTTAAGTTTTATTACGTAGTCTTAGGAGCCTAGATTATGTATAAAAAAATTCGGTTTATTTCGGTTACGAATAGATCATCTTTTATTAACTCAAAATTGCTAAAAAAAAAAACTGTTGAACCAACTCATTCGACCAAATTTAATGATTATATTAAAATTTATTCACTAGTCCGTTTTGACATTTTTAAGTTTTATTACGTAGTCTTAGGAACCCAGATTATGTACAAAAAAATTGGGTTCATTTCGAGTATGGATAGACCATCTTTTTTAAACTCAAAGTTGCCAAAAAATACTGCAGAACCAACTGATCCGACCAACTTTAACGATTATTTAAAAAATATTCACTAGTCTGTTATGATATTTTTAAGTTTTATTACGTACTCTTAGGAACACAGTTTATGTAGAAAAAAATTGGGTACATTTCGGTTACGGATAGACCATCTTTTGTTAACTCAAATTTGCCCCAAAAAAAAATGCAGAATCAACTCATTCGATCAATTTTGACGATTATTTAAAATTTATTCACTAGTGCGTTATGATATTTTTAAGTTTTATTATGTATTTTTAGGAACCCAGATTATGTACAAAAAAATTGGGTTTATTTCGGTTACAGATAGACCATCTTTTGTTAACATAAAGTTATCAAAAAAAAATGCCGAACCAACTCATCCGACTAACTTTGACGATTATTTAAAATTTATTCCCTAGTCCGTTCTAACATTTTTAAGTTTTATTACGTACTCTTAGGAACCCAGTTTATGTAAAAAAAATGGCTTCATTTCTCTTATGGATAGACCATCTTTTGTTAACTAAAAGTTGTAAAAAATAAATGCAAAACCAACTCATCCGACCAACTTTAACGATTATTTAAAATTAGTTCACTAGTCCGTTTTGACATTTTTAAGTTTTATTATGTAATCTTAGGAACCCATATTATGTACAAAAAAATTGGGTTTATTTCGGTTACGAATAAATCATCTTTTGTTAACTCAAAGTTGCAAAAAAAACTGCAGAACCAACTCATCTGACCAACTTTGACGATTATTTCAAATTTATTCACTAATCCGTTCTGACATTTTTAAATTTTATTACATAGTCTTTGGAACCCAATTTATGTACAAAAAAAATTGGGTTTGTTTCGGTTACGGATATACAATGTTTTGTTAACTCAAAGTTGCAAAAAAAAATGCAAAATCAACTCATCCGACTAAGTTTGATGATTATTTAAAATTAATTCACCGGTCCGTTTTGACATTTTTAAGTTTTATTACATAGTCTTAGGAACCCAGATTCTGTATAAAAAAATTGGGTTTATTTCGGTTACGGATAGACCATCTTTTGTTAACTCAAAGTTGCCAAAAAAAACTGTTGAACTAACTCATCCGACCAAATTTAACGATTATTTAAAATTTATTCACTAGTCCATTCTGACATTTTTAAGTTTTATTACATAGTCTTAGGAACCCATATTATGTACAAAAAAAATTGGGTTCATTTCGGGTATGGATAGACCATCTTTTTTAAACTCAAAGTTGCCAAAAAACACTGCAGAACCAACTGATCCGACCAACTTTGACGATTATTTAAAAAATATTCACTAGTCCGTTCTGATATTTTTAAGTTTTATTACGTACTCTTAGGAACACAGTTTATGTAGAAAAAAATTGGGTACATTTCGGTTACGGATAGACCATCTTTTGTTAACTCAAATTTGCCAAAAAAAACTGCAGAATCAACTCATTCGACCAATTTTGACGATTATTTAAAATTTATTCACTAGTCTGTTATGACATTTTTAAGTTTTATTATATATTCTTAGGAACCCAGATTATGTAAAAAAATTGGGTTTATTTCGGTTACGGATAGACCATCTTTTGCTAACTCAAAGTTGTAAAAAAAAACTTC
Source organism: Eucommia ulmoides (assembly GCA_016647705.1). Classification (NCBI taxonomy): domain Eukaryota; kingdom Viridiplantae; phylum Streptophyta; class Magnoliopsida; order Garryales; family Eucommiaceae; genus Eucommia; species Eucommia ulmoides. Next base: position 52,051,669 of record CM028332.1, read on the forward strand.
AGAACCAACTCATCCGACTAACATTGACGATTATTTAAAATTTATTCACTAGTCCATTCTGATATTTTTAAGTTTTATTACGTACTATTAGGAACACAGTTTATGTACAAAAAAATTGGGTTTATTTCGATTACGGATAAACCATCATTTGTTAACTTAAAGTTGGCAAAAAAAATAAAATGCAGAACCAACTCATCAAACCAACTTTGACGATTATTTAAAATTAATTCACCTGTCCGTTTTGACATTTTAAATTTTATTACGTAGTCTTAGGAACCCAGATTATGTACAAAAAAATTGAGTTCATTTCGCTTACGGATATACCATCTTTTGTTAACTTAAAATTTTCAAAAAAACTACATCGTCATCGAAACAACTTATCCAGCCAACTTTGACGATTATTTAAAAGTTATTCACCAATCCGTTTTTACTTTTTTAAGTTTTATGACGTTGCTTAGGAACCCAGTTTACGTACAAAAAAATGGATTTATTTCAGTTATGGATAAATCATATTTTGTTAACTCAAAGTTGTAAAAAAAAAAGTGTTTCGTCATAGAAACAACTCATCCGACCAACTTTGACATTATTTAAAAGTTATTCTCCGTTCAAGATTGAAGGTTCACGATTCATTCCTGTCACCGTTCGTTTGAGGGGGTCCGTTCGTTAAATGTCACCGTTCGTTATATAATTTTTTTAAAAATTTATATTTAATACAAACCTTGTGATTCAATTAAAAAATGTTAATTACATTTTCGCCCTCTTTTTTTTAATTTTAGTTTTCATTTTTTTTTTTTTTGCACTTTCATCCTTGAAATTTTGGGTTTCAACTAAAAAGTGTTAATTATATTTTCGCCCCTATATTTAATTTTAATTTTTTTGGTACTTTCATAATACAAACCTAGGGATTCAATTAAAAAGTATTAATTACATTTTTGCCCCTTTTTTAAGTTTAGTTTTAATTTTTATTATTATTATTTTTTATTTTTATTTTCACTTTCATCTTTGAAATTTTGGATTTCAACTAAAAAGTGTTAATTATATTTTCACCCTTACATTTAATTTTAATTTGTTTTGGCACTTTCATCCCTAAAACCTTGGGTTTCGACTTAAAAAGTGTTAATTATATTTTCATCCCTTTATTTTATTTTTTTACACTTTTATCCTTGAAACCTTGGGTTCAATTAAAAAGTGTTAATTACATTTTTATCCCTTTATTTAACTTTAGTTTCTATTTTTTCTTTAATTGTGGGCACTTTAGTCCATGAAAACGTAAGTTTCATAAAGGAATTGCATTTTTGTGGGAAACGCGTTTAATTTCAGTATAATGGTCATTTTAATATTATTTTTGTTAATATTTTTTAAAATTAATTACATTTACCAAATAATTATAATTTATATTTAATTTTTAATTTTGAAATATTAAATAAACTTTCAAAATATCATAATTTAAATATATATAATAAAATAATCACAACTTTATAATATATATATATATATATATATATATATATATATATATATATATATATATATATGAATAAATAAAAAATAGGGATGGGGATGGGGAGGTAGGGGGTTGGGACGGGGGGAAGGGAGGGAGGGGGCTGCCAGCGTGGCAGGCCCTAAATGTGAAACCGGCCGTGGGACGGCCAGTTAGACCCAAAACCATAATAAACCACAAAGGGGACCCCTTTGTGTAATTTTGCAATTTTTTAGACCTATTCGTGTAAACAGCTCTTAAATATACATCCTATTTTGCCAGTTTTATGCTTTTGGGTGATTTATTTTCAGAATTGACTACAATGTTTTGAATGTATACATGGACCCTTAATTGCTAAGATTTAATCTCAACCATCTATTTTACAAAATCCAAATTAAATCACCTTACAAAACCCAAAATCACCTTAAAAAAAATACTAGAAGATTTCCTTCTCTAACCGGTGAGCCTCTTTTCTGGCTATTTGGTCGTCTTTCTGCTCTCATCTTCTCAACTACTTCGTCTCACTCTGCTCTCTACCCTCTACCTTCCTATTCTCCATTGGTCTTGATTTCTCTCTTTCTTGGCGTTGTGCTCATGCTCGTGGCTCATGCTCGTGGTTGCTTTTGCAGGGTTTAGGGTGGTTGCTCTCTTTCTTCCTCTCACTTAGGGCTTTGGTAGTGAATAACATCCTCATCTCTCACTGTCACATTGACCACCACAATCATGAATAACATTAGGTTCGTATCTCTCTCTCTCTCTCTCTCCCTCTTCCTCTCTAGTTTCAAAACCCTATATTTTGAAATAGAGGGATTAAGGTTCTCTATTTTCATTTTGAATTTCATTTAATCTTATTATTAGTTTCGATTAGTTTACGAAACCTTTGTTTTATGGTTTTGGATTTCGAAATTGGTTTCTAATCTAAGTTGGGACACCGATGGTTGTTTCTTTCTCTCTCCCTATTTCACTATAGTAGTTTCATCATCAAGAACATCCCCTTCAGTGAATTGTGATCACCATTTTTTTAAGAACAATCGAGGTTCATCTCTCTCTCTCGCCTTATCGTTCTATGTTTTTTGAATTTTCAATTTGATCGAATTTGAAAACTGATTATCTCAATTTTTATTCTCAATTAAGTTTAAGTTTATTATTAGTTTCGATTAGTTTTGGATTTTTTTTATCCAATTTTTTATTTTGAAATTAATTTTTAATATCAGTTGGTACAATGATGGTGGCGTTGGTTTGGCGTGTGAATGACGACATGGAGATTAGGGTAGTGAACTATTGCAGTGGTGATACTTGACTATACCATCACTTTTGAGCATAGCTAAACACCATCACTTTTTATCACGGTGCATGGGCAATACCTCATTGTTCTTGACGACGAGTTTCGTGGTTGTTATTCTCTCTTACTCTCTCTTCATCTATCTGAAAATTAATGTTTGAATCATGTGATATCATTTGTTAGTTTATGGTACATGCTTTTTATGGGAAATTAAGTTTGGTTTCAATTAATAGCATTTTGATATAAACGGATTAACTTAACTTTTGATTGAGAGAACTATCTTTGCAAGTTTTAGTTTAAGTTTCTAGTTTACAATTTTTATTCATTTAAATCATTGTCTGTTTTGGTTAGATGTTTCATTCATTATTTTATGATATTTGTGAAGTCAAGTACTTTAATTTTTGTGAGAAATTGTTCTTGTTGATGAAAGTAAAGGAGATGGATAGTAAGACAACAAAGAAAAGAGGTTGGAAGCGCAAACTTAAGGCGAGAAATTTATATATGTAAGTGTTTCTCTGAAAAATAATCATTGTGTTTGTATTTATTTAAACATGCATCTACTACTTGTTGAACTCTTGTTAATATTGTAGCGCCGACGCCGATTACAACATTGACGACTGTGGATTGGATGAGAAGGCGAATCTCTCAGGTCATGCATCAAGGGTAAAGGGTAAAGGTTATAAGGTAAGTTATTTGTCATTGGTTAACCAATTGTGTTATAGAATTGTTTATAAGTTAAGTTAATTATTTCTAAATGTTACAAGTTTAATTTGTCCGAGTTTAGGATTTTTAAGTCTATTGGAAGCATGTTACAAGTTCTTTCATGAATCTTACAAGTTTATTATCCAATGTTAGAAGTTTTCCTCTAAATTTACAAGTTTAGGGTTAGTAGTTACAAGTTCTTCGACGAATGTTACAAGTTGTTACAAGTTTTCTATCCAATGTTACAAGTTGTATTTGTCCTAGAAACAAGGTGTTTGAATAATAGGACAAGTTTTTTGTCCAACGTTACAAGTTTTCTATCAAATGTTACAAGTTTAGAAATAATAGTTACAAATTTTAATGAATTTCCTGAGGTGATTAATAAATATACGATATTTCTAAAATTTTGTTTGTCTTTGAAGGCCCCTATTGGAATGAGGCTAAGTCTCAATACCATATTGGATGTCATTAAGTCTTTGACCACATCGCAGAGAGTAGTTGTCCGTGAAATGGGGTTTGGAGGTGCTCTTGGGTTAAATTTAGGAAATTGTCTTTGACATTATTGTGTTGGTTTGTCAAAAGATTTGAATCATGTTTCTTGCTCTCTAAGAGCTCATGGTAGGACATTGGAGATTACTTCCAAGGATGTGCACCACATCCTTGGAAAACGTTTTGAGGGACTCCCTGAACGCGCCCCGATTTTCCAAAGAAAATAAAAAATAGATAATATTTGTTGGTAAAATGAGAAGGGTTTTTTAAAAACGTCGATTTTCTCATTAAGAATACTTAAGTCTATTTTAGAAAAAAGAGTCGTCACCTAGCATTGAGTTTAAATGATGTGCTAGGTCACTAGATTTTTCTTTTTGAAAACAAAATTAAAAAAATGGCTTAAGTAAAATTTTGACTCCAAAAATAACATGGTCCGACTAGAGATTCGTTTAAAAAAGTTCAGGGGTCAGTTACGCTCAGGGAAGGTGTTAAGCACCCCAAGACGCCCGTCCAAAGACGGTTCCTTATCCAATTAAGCCCAATTAAAATTTAAATCCGAATGTTTTTATTTTATTTTGAAATCCTCCTCATATACACACACATACACATACACACACATCGAGGGAAGTAATCTCCCTTCTAAACCTAAACTGTTCCAATAGAAGGTTGGGACTTTTCCACCTCATTTTGTCAGTATATTATATTTAACACGAGTTAAAGAAAACACACGCACGCACATGCACACTCACACGCATCGAGGGGAGTAATTTCTTTCTAAACTTAAACCATTTAAATGGAAGGTCGAAAGCTTTCCACCTCGTATTGTTAGTACATTATATTTAACACAAGTTAAGGAAACACATGCGCACGCACACACACACACACACACACACACGCCTCGAGGGGAGTAATTTCCTTCTAAACTTAAACCGTTCCAATGGAAGGTTGGAATCTTTCCACCTCGTATTGTTAGTACATTATGTTAAACACAAGTTAAAGAAACATACGCGCACACACACATTCACACGCCTTGAGGGGAGTAAATTCCTTCTAAACTTAAACCATTCGAAGGGAAGGTCAGAAGTTTTCCACCTCGTATTGTTAGCACATTATATTTAACACAAGTTAAAGAAAATCACGCACACGCACACTCACACGCATCGAGGGGAGTAATTCCCTTCTAAACTTAAACCGTTCCAATGGAAGGTCAGAATGTTTCCACCTCGTATTGTTAGTACATTATATTTAACACAAGTTAAAGAAACACACACACACGCACACACACACACACACACATACACACACACACACACACACATATATATATATATATATGCACTTAAATTAGGTCAATTTATATATCGAGGAGAGTGATCTCCTTTCTAAACCTAAACCGTTCCAATGGAAGGCAGAGATATTTCCACCTCATTTTATTTACTCAAAAAAAAAAAAAAAAAAAAAAAAAAAAAAAAACTAATTTACAAAAAAAAAATCAAAATTTAGTATAATAACAACTTATTTTAGAAATAAGAGTAAGATTTACAACAGATGAAAATTTACAACCTTCTTGGAGATTATTTTTTTTTCTGCTTCTTCTTCAAAATTGCAATAAAATAAAAATAATATTATTTTCTTCAAAATTTCTCCTCTCCCTTCCCAAAAATTGCTCCCTCCTTCCTTATCTGAGTCTTCATCTATTTATAAGAATTTTAATGCGAAAACTCGTCCGGAGAAAAGGTAAGCAAAAAAGGGGTGGGTATATTGGGCAGAGAGCAGTGCACCAGCTGGCCGCATATGCGGCCAGCAGCACTGGTCGCTGTGCGACCAGTTTTTGGTCTCACGTGCGACCTCTATACAACCCCCCCACCTCCTTTTGAACGTGATCTATCCAGATTTCACTCGTTCTCGTCTGTTTCTTGTCCATTTTGTTCCGAATTAATGCGTTTTTATTTCGCTTCGAAAAATCTACAAATACAAAGAAAAATAAATCAATTACTAATATTTAATTTACTTAAGAGATTAACAAAACTTAATTTAGCGGTATTAAACTGCACAAATGCAGTACAATCAAAAACAAAATAAACAGGGAAATAAAATAAAGGTAACTATAAAATAAAGTATAATATTTTTGCGAGGCGGTCAAAATGCCGTGTCTACAGCTGCCCCTCTTTGTTATGCAAGTTTCACTTGCTTGACAAAGATAAAAGACCACGTCATTTTGATCGTCCCATTTTTTTATTTTTTATTTTTTTATTTTTTTAGTGCATTTTTCAATAATAGAACAAATAAAGTAAAATGACTCATGACGATACTCATGACGAACAAGTGTACGTTTAGAGTAATAAAAGAATGACTTATGACGATACTCATGACGAACGCGTGTTTGTTTAGAGAATCGTTTAGAGGAATAAAAAAAAGATTCATAACGGTACTCATGACGAACAAGTGTCTATTAAGATGATCGTTTAGAGTAATAATAAAAAGGACTCATGACGATACTCATGACAAACGCGTGTCTGTTTAGAGGATCGTTTAGAGCAATAATAAAAGAGATTCATGACGGTACTCATGACGAACAAGTGTCTGTTAAGATGATCATTTAGAGTAATAATAAAAATGACTCATGACGATACTTATGATAAACGCGCGTCTATTTAGAGGATCGTTTAGAGCAATAAAAAAGAGGTTCATGACGGTACTCATGACGAACAAGTGTTTGTTAAGATGATCGTTTAGAGTAATAATAAAAATGACTCATGACGATACTCATGACAAACGCGTGTCTATTTAGAGGATCGTTTAGAGCAATAAAAAAGAGGCTCATGATGATACTCATGACGAATGCGTGTCTGTTTAGAGGATCGTTTAGAGCAATAAAAATTACTCATGACAAACGCGTGTCTATTTAAAAGGTCGTTTAGAGCAATAAAAAGTTATTCATGCCCCAGCCCTCTTGGCCAGGGGCCTAAAGAAAGTTCAAGAGTATAAAACATGCCCCAACTTGTGACTGGGTATAAATGAGAGAGCAAATATATAAAATGTGCCCCAATCAAACTCTCAGATGACCGAACCTTTACAGATTGCCTACGTACCTTAGCATTACGCCGAGAATCAAGTTTAGCGTAGTTCACTTTGCGCCCCTTTCAAGGCAAAACGCATACCTGGACGCTTATTTGGAGCTTCTGAAATTTCAGCAATAAGAGTTTCCAATTTGAGCTGGAAGGTAAGAAGTCCTAGTGATAGGAAAATCCATGCTTCCAGGCCCCTTGAAATCCCTGTAATGCACATGAAAACCTTTCCAAAACAAAATCTTAGTCTGAAAATTATTACCTCTGATGACTCACAATTCCATTCCCCCCCTTTTTCGTCGTGGTCATTTGACTAACGGCGCTTAACTTTCACGGGACAGTATCGGGAGATTTTTCCATTTTGAATTTAGAAGTCTCGCTTTTCAACTGAGAGTTCGACATGCTTTGGGGTGATTTGACAATTTTTTTTTTATTTTTTTTTAGTTCCCTTCGACTCAGGGGAAGGCCCAACATACTTCATCGAGGTCTCCTTGCTTGCTCGACTGGATTCTTGTCTCTTAAAATTAGTAGGTGCTTTAATGCTTGGAGTTCTAATACTCTTGCGTGCTCTGTGTTTTCTCAAATCCTGCAAAACTGATTTAGTCCAAAAATGGGCAAATGTAAAAAATTACTAAAACGAGTACCTTCAATACCCGATATGATTTTTTGTGTGATCTTGAGTCAAGAATGTAGAGGAATATGATTCTAATACATTTTCAGACCACGACCAATGTTTCTTTTCTCAAATTCTAATTCCATTCAAATCCATCAAGTTCTAATTCCCAAAAAAAAAAATATTGTTTGCCGCTAATTTGGATCGAGGCGAAAAACATGAACAAATCAATCTATCATCTTTCTTTCCTCTTCAAATCTCTTCCACATTTATACCAATACTTCTTGTTCGGTTATCCCACTTTTCGTTTTTCCCTTTCTTTTATTTTTTCCTTTTCTTTTTTCTTTTTTTTTTTTTAATTTTCTTTTTTTCTTTTTTTTTTCTTCGAACTTATAATGATTTAGGGGCAGCCGAGCTTATCAATGAACTTGATCTTATTTGGGAATTGAGACCTTCTTGCAACATTTGAAAGTTTCTTCATTGGGATCATTGGCCTGAGATGATTGTATTCCCTTTTTGCCATTGAGTAACTCAGACAACAGGCAAATCGGGATATTTACACCCAGTTTTATCAATCACTAAAGTACCACCAGAGATAGCTTGATTAGCTTGCAACAATATATCAAAGCATCGTAAGGACAATGGATACCAATCTTGACTTTCGAATCCCCCGGTACTTCTGGAATTGCTGTCGATTTTGGTTACGAGCCTTTTCGGATCTCACCATCATTTGGATAAACATAATCTTCCTTTGTTTATAGTCCCATTGAATCGTGGTCTAACTTTGTATTGAAATCATACATTCACATCCTCGCTCAGTCACATCACATACAACATATGCAGGCAATTTTGGGCACCTGAAATAGTAAGATTCAAACATTAGACCGTAGTTTTGAATAAACAGTATTGCATTATTGAAATTTTAAAAGTCATTACAGAGCAAATCCTTTTCCATCCAAAAGACCAACGGGATGGAAAGGTGAGTACGTGAAGATTTTCCAATTTTATCAAAACACCTAGCAAATTTAAAGCAAACAAAAAAGTTTTGCAGTCTTTAGATTTTTCAAATCGAGCCTTAGGCACATGACTCGCTCCCATCTCCACCAATATTTTGGTAAAGATTGACTTCACCACTCCTTGAAGGTGCATGCTCAGGCAACGGATTCTGCTGATAGTTTGGCGCACCAATCTTAGGTTTTTTAGGAAACGTGACGGCTCTTGTCCGTATGAACTCCCGGATCTTGTCATTTAGTTGAAAGTACTGCTCAGTCGCATGTCCTCTAGTTCCCGAGTGGTATTCACAGAAGGCATTCGAAGAAGTGGCTTTACTGCCAAGCTTAGGTTCGTAGGATGGAAGGGGTGTCAACATCTCCTGCTTCAAACAACTTCGGTACAACTCGGTGATTGAGACCAGAAGGTCTAGCAGTTCTTTGTCATCATTCCGAAAGTTTTCTCCAGTCGCACGAAGTAGAGAGCCTTGGTGGTATTGGGTTCCTGGCCTTAAGGTGTGGTTAAGAATTTGAGGTAGGGTGCTCGGGTTTGGTTGATATGTATGGTAAAAAGGTATTTGGTAGGCTTGGGGATAATATTGGGGAGTGTGATTTTGGTAAGGAGGAGGTACATTTTGGTAATAGCAAAGACGGCTTTAGGAATAGGATTAGTTCCGAGGGTAATGTTGGTTTTGGCAATTTTGAGGGGGGTAGTTGCGATATTGGTCGTTTTGGGGATAAGAAGCTTAGGGGTAGTTTTGGGGATGGGTTTGCTGAGAGGAAACAATGACAACTACTTTATCTTCTCTTTTCTTTGGTGGAGCTGACCTCTTTGTCGGGTTAGGTAAGGCCCCTTCAATCTTTCCGCTTCTTACTCCCTCTTCTATCACCTCAGCTTGTTCGATCGCATCACCGAAAGAAACCACTGCTATGTTCGAGAGATCTCGATAGGACAGCGACGACTGAATTGACTTGAATATTTCTAACTGAGCCTCCTCGCTCAGCCTAGGGACAACTTTGGCAGCCTCCTCCCTCCAACGGACAGTATACCTCTGGAAGCTTTCATCTTTCTTTTTCAGTATCTGGTAGAGGGTATTGTGGTCCAGCACGGCATCCCTATTGTACACATATTGCTCACAGAAGGCCTCTACCAGATCTTCAAATGTTTTAATCTGTGATAGCTCAAGGGTCATGTACCAGTTGAGAGTCGGTCCTTTCAACGATCTCCGAAACATCTTTAGGCAAAGGTCTTCGTTCCCAGCATGAACTCCTAGCTCCTCTTTGTAAATGTTGACATGCCATTCTGGAGGGCCAGTGCTATCATATTTTGTGAACTCTGGAACTATGAAATTTTCCGGGTACACAACCCCGGGTGGTGCTGACAACTCTTTGTACGTCGCTTTCCTGGACGGCTTCTCCCTTTGCCATTCTTCCATAGTTTTTTCCAATTTCTCCATTTTCAAAAACCAAGCCGGTGGAGGGCCATTCTCTTATTTGTTTTCAGTTTCAATGGCCAGGGCTGGTTGGCTATCATTTGAATTGTTTGGTGGAGCAACGACCCTCTCCAGGTGAATGAGGATCTGCGGTGCAGTGGGGGCCGAGCCCTCTGGTGAGGCCTGATATACATGCCCCTGGATGGGATATGCTGATGCTCCATAGGCGAAAGGATGAGGGCCCATCTGAGGTCCATAGTAGACCAGTACTGTGAAGTTCGGGCCAACGTGGTTCGGATTCGGCCCTGAGTTCTCCATCCCAATACTTGCAGGATTTCCATTTGGGGATTCAGTCACAGGATTCCCGTTGGACGGAAGAATAGGCACCTCCTGAGGTCGGCTAAGTTCGTTGATCCTTCCCATCAACCTATCAATAGTTTCCTGCATCTGAGCCATCTGGGTCGTTCGGGGAGATTCGGGATTGCTTTCTGATGTCATCCTGGAATGAGTCTGTGCTCGACTGTATGTAAAGATCAGACTTCGAATGGGGGGAACTGGATCTGCTTTTCTGGGACCAATTTTCTTTGTCTTGTCCTGTTCTACAACAAAAATTCTTTTATTAGTCCACGTGGGTCTTAGGTGGTCTTAAAGCCCATTCGAGTTCGAAGATTTCAAATTTCGATAGCGACCAAAAATAAATGATGGTTTATGAAAATTCTTTTTTTTTTTTTTTTTTGTCATTCCCACCGATATTGAAAACTTTGAATTCGTTGTTTGTTTTTTGTTTTCTAAGACTTCTCAAGACATCATCAATCCACCAAGTACCAAACCCCTTTCCCGTCTTGTATCATAGAATCCTGAGGGGACAATATGGATACAAGATAACTGTGCTTTTGTCAGAGGATTTACAATGATATAAGAGCCTGAGATGAAAGAAAGAAAAGAAGAGGAAAAAAATATATATAAAAAAATAAAATAAAAAAATCACAACTTATTTATCGAATTGAGGGAAAAGATAATAAAAAAAAAAATTTAACTTTCAGACTTTGGATTAGTTGAACTTATTCAGACATATTGGGCTCAACCTTCTAATATTTTCCCCAGTGAAGTCACCAGCTGAACGGGCCCCGATTATCCAAAGAAAATAAAAAATAGATAATATTCGTTGGTAAAATGAGAAGGGTTTTTTAAAAACGTCGATTTTCTCATTAAGAATACTTAAGCCTGTTTTAGAAAAAGAAGTCGCCACCTAGCATTGAGTTTAAATGATGTGCTAAGTCACCAGATTTTTTTTTTTGAAAACAAAATTAAAAAAATGGCTTAAGTAAAATTTTGATTCCAAAAATAACATGGTCCGACTAGAGATTCGTTTAAAAAAGTTCGGGGGTCAGTTACGCTCGGGGAAGGTGTTAAGCACCCCAAGACGCTCGTCCAAAGACGGTACCTTATCTAATTAAGTCCAATTAAAATTTAAATCCGAATGTTTTTATTTTATTTTGAAATCCTCCTCATATACACATACACACACATTGAGGAAAGTAATTTTCCTTCTAAACCTAAACCGTTCCAATGTAAGGTTGGGAATTTTCCACCTCATCTTGTCAGCATATTATATTTAACACGAGTTAAAGAAAACACACGCATGTACACGCACACTTACACGCATCAAGGGAAGTAATTTCTTTCTAAACTTAAACCGTTTAAATGGAAAGTCAAAAGTTTTCCACCTCGTATTGTTAGTACATTATATTTGACACAAGTTAAAGAAACACACGCGCACACACACACACACACACGCCTCGAGGGGAGTAATTTCCTTCTAAACTTAAACCGTTCCAATGAAAGGTTGGAAGCTTTTCACCTCGTATTGTTAGTACATTATGTTAAACATAAGTTAAAGAAACATACGCACACACACACACATTTACACGCCTTGAGGGGCGTAAATTCCTTCTAAACTTAAACCATTCGAAGGGAAGGTCGGAAGTTTTCTACCTCGTATTGTTAGCACATTATATTTAACACAAGTTAAAGAAAATCACGCGCACACACACTCACACGCATCGAGGGGGATAATTCTCTTCTAAACTTAAATCGTTCCAATGGAAGGTCATAATCTTTCCACCTCGTATTGTTAGTACATTATATTTAATACAAGTTAAAGAAACACACACACATGCACACACACGCGCGCGCGCGCGCACACACACACACACACACACACACATATATATATATATATGCACTTAAATTAGGACAATTTATATATCGATGGGAGTGATCTCCTTTCTAAACCTAAACCGTTCCAATGGAAGGCAGAGATATTTCCACCTCGTTTTATTTACTCAATAAAAAATAAAAAATAAAAATCTAATTTACAATAAAAAAATCAAAATTTAGTATAATAACAACTTATTTTAAAAATAAGAGTAAGATTTACAACAAATGAAAATTTACAACCTTCTTGGAGATTTTTTTTTCTGCTTCTTCTTCAAAATTACAATAAAATAAAAATAATATTATTTTCTTCAAAATTTCTCTCCAAATTTCTCCTCTCCCTTCCCAAAAATTTCTCCCTCCTTCCTTATTTGAGTCTTCATCTATTTATAAGAATTTTAATGCGAAAACTCGTCCGGAGAAAAGGTAAGCAAAAAGGGGGTGGGTGCATCGAATTTCAGTGCACCCAACCCCTTTGGGTGCACCGAATTCGGTGCACCCAAAGGTGCACTGGGCAGAGAGCAAATATCTCTCCCCAACTGGCCGCATATGCGTCCAGCAGCACTGGTCACACGTGTGACCAGGTTTTGGTCACACGTGCGACCTCTATACAACCCCCCACCCCCTTTTGAACGTGATCTGTCCAGGCTTCTCTCGTTCTCGGCTGTTTCTTGTCCATTTTGTTCCGAATTAACGCATTTTTATTCCACTTCGAAAAATCTACAAAAACAAAGAAAAATAAATCAATTACTAATATTTAATTTACTTAAGAGATTAACAAAACTTAATTTAGCGGTATTAAACAGCACAAATGTTGTACAATCAAAAACAAAATAAACAGGAAAATAAAATAAAGGTAACTATAAAATAAAGTATAATATTTTTGCGAGGTGGTCAAAATGCCGTGTCTACACTCCCCATCAAGGAAGATATGGAGATCAAGAAAATTAAGGAATTCAAGAGTATGCCCGATTTGGGAGGCCAATCTGTAAGACTTATGGATATTAGGAAAGAACTATGTGAAATAGAATTGGTCGGGGTAGAATTCTGGGTTAAATCATTATTGTTGATTGGGTCGTTCTTGTGTCCAAAAGTAGTACAAGGTTATTGTTATCCTACTTGCATGCCTTGAAACCTTTGGACACAATTGCCAACAGGAATTGGGCGAGCTTCATGCTCTATTTTATTTGGGCTGATTTGGAGAAACAGTTAAAAGGCGTGACACATGAGGCATTCGGATGCCTATTATTGTTGATGGTAAGCGATAATGTAGTACTATTGATATATTATTTCTAAGCTATTAATCTTACATCGAATTAACTTTTTCTTCTCTTATCGCACAAATTTTTTACTTTGATAATTTTAGGCCCATTGAGGATGTTGCTCATCATCGCCAAGATAACAGGGCATATCCCCAGTTAAGCGCTTGGGGTAAGGATGAGATAAAGAAACAGATGGATCATCTCGAAGAATTAAAAGCGTCTGATATGGGAGAGGTACTTTTTTCGCATTTTTTATTTTTTTGCATTTATTTGTTTTTTCCCTATATTTTGGTCATTATTGTTTATATTCATATTTGCTATGTGGTTTTGATCTTTCTCACGCCGGTTGTTGGTGTGCTGTCGTAGGCAACCAAAAATAAAATACTACTCCTAAATATGAATTATAGTAGTATGAGCAGGTATCGTTTCCACAGATAGTGCCTAGCCTAAATTTGTGCTACATGAACAAGAAGGAGAGGGGGAAGAGTTGATTATATGATAGCAAAACTAAGAAAATCAATAAGAAAAAAAATGCGAACTTAATACCGAATTCAATCAGAAAACACACATTGGTCTAAGTCAACATCTACCTTCGGAATTTCACAACTGTTCATCGATGCAAGTATATATCAATTCGCACTTTGAATATTCACCGTTGGAACTATTTTCCTATCTTTCTTTACTTGTAGTTAATTAGAAAACAAGCAATCTAATCAACCCTAACTACTAAACAACCTAAGACAAGCGCTAAAGGTTTGATCTAGTAACAACCTTAAGAATTAGAGAGATCAATGAAGCTAAACAATACAAGCACAAGTGGTTGTATTTAAGTTAGTTGAGTGTCCTCTCTAAGATCTAATAATTTCTGACATAGCAAATCATTAAATCTTAGTTGCTTCACATATTAGAATGATCAAACAATTACGGATTTAATATCTAACATAGCAGTAGATTGTAACGAATAATAAATTAGTAGGCCTTATAGGGATTAAACGAAACAATCATGAAAATAGGCATAGAAGAACATTCAATACTCAAAGGATAAGTTGAACAATGAAAACAAATTAGATCTCATAGTTTTATTGATTCTGAGGCCATGGAATAGTACAAATTGAGAAGAGAGAAGAGAAGCCTGAGAGCCACTGTTCAAATAAAAATAAAAACCTTCGTGAGCTACTGCCCAACCTACTGTCCGCAAACATGAGAAAAAAAGGCAAAACATAATCTGTTTGAATCTTCATTTGAATAAAATAGCTTGCCTCAAATATGACCTCCCAACACAATAAAAAATTGATGTTGTTTAATGTCTTTATATCTTTTCCTTTTTTACACTTTTGACCTTTACAATCAAGCATTGTAATGGTTGAGAGTTATAGAAAACATGTCCTCTTCTTTGGCCAAGAATGGAATCCTTGGTTCCATAGAATTAAATGGACATTTAGTGGTTCTATGTTGATCATCAAACCGGGTTAGTTCGCGGGTCAGGGTTGGGTCGTAGGTCAGGTCGCAGGTCACTGTCTATTTTCTCCATTTTTCTTCAAATTAGAACTTCAGCAGTGCAACTACATGAACTTCAAACCCAATTTAGACTATGATTTAATCTGATTCTAGAGAACATTAAAATATGAAAGTTGTAGATCTATTTATTTTATTTCCATATCATCTTGAATAATCTCAATCGGAGTTCGGACGTGAAAGTTATGGTCTAATTACGAACATGTGTCAAAATTGCCCAAAACACGCGATTTATTCCGTTTTGCTCCGAACGCCTTCATTTGTTTCCTAAATTAAAATATAAGCTTAGTGAGTACAATTAATCACAAAATACATATAAAATACTAAGTATAAATGAATAAATATATGAACATTTACGCACTTAACATTGTCGAGCCATAGAAGATGGAGTAAATGGCGGACAATCGGAACATGAAGCGTGAGAGTAAATAGAAGATGCAAGAAGAGGTGAGAAAGACTTTAGACGTATTACATGAACCTTTTTTTTTTCCCCAAAGATGAAGCTTAATATGGAAAGAGTTTATGCTAGATGTGTTACGTGTCAACAGGCCAAATCTAGAGTCTTACTACATAGATGATACACTCATCTGCCCTATCAAGTGCGCCTTGGGTGAATATTTCCATGAACTTTGTTTTAGGCCTACCAATATCAAGGAAAGGTAGGGATTCAATTTTTGTTGTTGTTGATAGATTTTCTAAGATGACACATTTCATATTTTATAATAAAACCGATGATGCAACCCACATTGCTGATTTGTTCTTTAGAGAGATAGTACGGCTCCATGGCATTTCGAGGAGTATCGTATCTAATCATGATGTTAAGTTCCTTAGCTATTTTCGGAAAGTCTTATGGGGAAAGTTAGGAACTAAATTATTGTTTTCAACGATTATCCCCCCCAAACGGATGGACAATCCGAGGTAGTAAATTGAACTTTATCTACTTTATTGCATACCATAGTTCAAAAAAACTTGAAATATGGGAGGATTGTTTGTCATTAATTGAATTTGCTTATAATAGGAGTGTGCATTCTTTTACTGATTTTTTACCATTTGAGATTGTTTATGGTTTTAATCCACTAACTCCTTTGGATTTGCTGCCTTTGCTAGTTAATGAGAGAGCTAGTTTGGATGAACAAAAGAAGGCTGAGATGGTGAAGAAACTTTACGAAAGTGTACGACAACACATAAAGAAGAAAAATGAGTAATATGCGATCAAAGCCAACAAGGGCCGCAGACGAGTCATCTTTAAACCGGGTGATTGGGTTTGGGTGTATATGAGGAAAGAATGATTTCAGCTTGTAGGCAGTCCAAACTACATCCTAGAGGGGATGACCCATTTCAAGTCCTTGAGAGGATTAATGATAATGTATATAAGTTGGATCTTCCAGGTAAGTATAATGTTAGTGCTACATTTAATGTTTATGGTGTTTCTCTATTTGATGTAGGTGAAGATTTGAGGTCGAATCCTCTTGAAGAGAGAGAGGATGATGAGAACCAACAAGCACCATCAAAGGATCCATTGCACGTTCCAGTTGGGCCTATTACTAGACAAGATCCAAGAAGATCATAGAAGCACTTAATGGGCTAATTTAAGAGATTTGGTCTGAGCCTAGAATGGTAAAACCCAAATTGGGCCCAAATGATGATCCAGACCTAGTCCATCTCATCAAAGTAAGTGAATGGGTTTAGGCTTGAACTTGAATGGGCGTAAGCATGAGAGCCACGAAATTTTCAACTTATTTATTTTATTTATTAGTATTTTAAATTTAATTTAGGTTATTTATTTGATAATTTGTAAGGCATGGTTGCTAATTTGTCTTTTTCTTTTTAGACTAGGAGTGTAAGGTAAGATAAGGAAACTTTCTTATTCTTTCCTTTTGTCTTGTAGTGTGAGAGATTAGGGTTTGTTGTATTTTTTTTTATTGTGACCGCCACTATTCACGGGGTACTGTTCATGACTACTATTCACGTGCACTATCACGGCTAGAGTTTTCTTTTATTCTGTGGCCGCTTATTTAAAGAAGAGATATGAGGATGACAACATTACTTTTTGATGAATATAATTGTGAGAGTTTTATCTTAAGTTCTTCAACGAACTTTTCTTGAACTTATGAAAAATTTCTTGTGACGTTCAAACTCTATACCTTCGGTTCGTAATTCACTTATAATCATTAGGTCAAGATTTGTTCTATTTATATCTTCGGTTCGTATTTCGTTCATACACGTTGGATCAAGGTAATCTATCTTTCAATTTCTGTATTTTTAGTTCGTTATAAATCTGAATTTAGTTCTATCTTTAGCGAAGAAACCCTGAGTTGGTTTCATGTCTACTAATCCTTAGTGAGGTTCGCATCACTAGGTGAGCTTTATTTTGGGAGAACTTTCCATCTCCTTTTATCGCAACCCTCTTCTTTGACTTCTTCGATGAGAGTTGTCTCCTAAGGCAGACGATTAAACCTCACCATGTTTACCGCACTTAGCTATCACACCATCCACTAGGTTAGTCGTCGTACTAGCTGTAGGCCGCTTAGGCATCGTTGCCTCCGAAGCATTACCATTCGCAGATCCTTCGATTGAAAAGTCTACCTTGTGTTTCTTCACTGATCTACCATGTCTATTAGGAGCCATCGATTTTGATTTGGAAATTTTGGTTGGAAGAGAAGATGAATGAAACCCTAGGTTGAGAGGAAAAAGTGAGGAACGATTGTAGGGGTTTAAAACTAAGAATCTTCAACTTCTATTACATCAGGGGTGAACTAATTACATTAAGCAACCACAACCTTTACCATATGTGACATTTGTATCGTTTTTGTTTTATCTACATAAAATAACCATATAATTTTTGTCTTTTTAATTTAAACCCTAAATTTTATAAATTACCCGCTAATGTTTCTAATAAATTTTTATTTATGAAAATATCTCAATTTATATTGTAATAGATCACATTAATTGACAAGTTACGTAATTGAATTGCAAATTTATCATAGGATTCATCCAACAATCTAAATTTTTTATTTATAAATTACCTTTCAATTGTCCAATTACAATGTAATTAGTACAATTGTGGGGGGTTAAGAACTAAAAATCTTCAACTTTTATTACATTAGGGGTGAACTAATTACATTGAGCGCCCATATCCTTTACCATAGTGACATTTTTATTTTTTATTTTATCTATATAAATTAACCATATAATTTTTATTTTTTTAATTTAACCCCTAAAATTTTACAAATCACCCACAAAATATTTTTAATAATTCTTGATTTACGAAAATATCCCAATTTATATTGTAGCTCATCAATTGACAAGTTGTGTAATTCAATTGGAAAATTATTAGAGGACACATCCAATAATCTAAATTTTTTATTTATAAATTACCTCTCAATCGTTCAATTACACCATAATTAGTACAAATAATCTACTTTGGTTCAACAAATGAAGAAATGACCTTAAAATTAGGGTTCAAAGTTTAGGGTTTGAGGTTCAGGGTTTAGGGTTTAGGATTTAGGGTTCAGAGTTTTCACATATTTCTCAATTGTGGAAGTTCATATTGTCACAACCCGTCCCAAAATGCCGATATCCCGGGCCGGCGTGATGACATCATGACATCACCAAAAACATCCAACCAACCATCTCTTACATGACAATATGCATTTATATAAATAAACCATCATTTATATGAAACTATACATATTTTTGTTATGGGAGCACACCCGTTCCTCAACTATACCAACAGCAAAATATAATACCATGAACCCATCACAGTTTGCCTCATAAAGCTCATCTCAACCCTCCACACGACTCCATCGTAGGACTTTACCTAGCGCCAGTAGGGGACCAACTCCTCGCTGCTTTACCTGCGAGTGTACTGCTTTCTTAGTAAAAATATTTTCAATAATAAAAACTCATTCTACAACATCTAAATGGATCAAGCGTAAGTTTATAAATACCACATAGCTCGTAAAACCCCCAGTATATGAGTAGGGAAAATAAAGCGATATAATTAAGTTTCATTCAAATTCAACTAATATAAAAATCATACTAATCACCATGATAATAAATATCTGATCAACCAATATACGTAAAACATCACATCTCAGGCACACATCTCAAACACACACCTCAAACACACACACTGGTCAATCATAATGATCGTTTTAACCTCACGATCAGGAGTTTGCAACGGTACCGTACCATCCGTAGGATATGCCTTCCTACGAACACCCATCACTCCGCCGAAGCGGATAATCACTGCGCAGTATAAACGTCTAACATCACTCTGCCGAAGCAGATAAACATCACTCCGCCGTAGCGGATAATCTCACTTTACCGAAACAGATAAATACTAGGACATCGTCAAATCAAATATAGCATCATCGAATCACAACTCAATAAATATCGTCTACTCAACATCGTCAAATCACCACGTCTATCTCTTTTCCTCAAAACCAACTTTTAAGTCCAAAATCATATTTCACACTTTCTTTTAGAGAAAACGTTTGATTCTTTCAAAACTACTTTTCCACCCTTTATTTTTCTTTTGAAAACCAGACATTTTTAGGAAAACAGATGTTTTCTATTTTCTTTTAAAAACACCGTCTGATTTTATCAAATTCAACAAAAAATCATTTTCAGTTTCATTTTGGAAACCATCGAAATCTTCCAAAAACCCAGTTTACCAACTCACCCAAATCCTGCTTGATCCATATCATTTATAAATTCATACAATTTAAGTAAACACATATTTCATCATATATATACATAGAAAAATAGTTTGGTAAGAAGACAGTACACTCACCTGGTGATCCGCTCCCAAAAGTCTTTATCGACTATACTCTACCGAGACCCCGGTGCCTGCGAACCTAATAGTAATATGGCCTAAATTAATAATCTATTTAAAATAACCTAATCAGGCAATGTAGGCCCTAAGTTTCACAATTTCTCCGTCTCCACCCATTCAACAACCCACATACCTGCAAACAGCAACCATCAGAGAAACACACGCCGGAACAAGGTCGACCACACAGTAACACACACACACCGTCATAATCAAAACAGAGCTTACCCATATACCCTGGTGAACAAAACGCCGCCGCCATAATCCGGCAACTCACACAAGCACACGCATACACTGAAGACGTCCTACCGCCGGCAACCATATAACCGACCATCAACGACAATAAGACGTGCACACACCCACACTTTCCCACGGTCGTCAGCCGATCAAAATGCCACACCCGAACTCCGATCCTCTTTCTCTCTCTCTAAATTTTTTTTTTTTTGAAATTTCTTCTACTTAAGCCTCTCGATCCTTCTTGCGTGAGTAAGTCCTATATATATACATGCAAGTAGTGGATGAGGCTTTGATCCACAATTGCCACGTCGTCCACTTCACCGATCCTCTGCCCGTCGGCTGAATCTCACGGCAACAACCCACTTTCTGATATTTTATATATTATATAATAATCTTTTGATTTAATTACTCTTTTATCCCCCTAATTTCTATAACTCTCCTTTTTAGTTCAATTCACCATTTATGGGTTCCTAAAATGGTAATTTCACCCTTAAAAGTTTTAATTAAAAATTAAATGTCAATTTACCTCCCAAAGTTTGGATTTAATGTTTCTCAATTTACGAATTGACCCCTAAATTTTTAATTTGAATTTTTAATTGTCCCAATTTCACTCTGAATTTTTCCAATTACTCTAAAATGTAACTAAAATGACGTACGTGCTACGATTGGGGTCTTACACATATAATAGGAAATACTTATTCAAATTATGTTATACTTATTTAATCGTCCAATTGAATGGTTCAATTTACAAATTACATATTGAATTTTGATATAATGAAGGTAATAAATTTAATAACAATTAAATAGTTTAATTTTTACAAATTATCCCCTAATATTTCTATAATAAAGTATTTATTTGATTTATATTCTACTTATTTAATCATACAATTGAACACTTAAATTTCAAATTAATTATTGAAGTTTGATATAAAGACGTAATATATTTAATAACAATTGAATAACTTAATTTTTTTTACAAATTAACCCCCAATATTTCTACAATAGAGAATATTTATTCAATTTTTGTTCTACTTAATAATTCAACTGAAGGCTTCAATTGACAAATTACCTATTAAATTTTGATATGAAAATGATAATCTACTTAATAACATTTGAATAGCTTAATTTTTTACAAATTGGCCACTAATATTTTTACAATAGAAAATATTTATTCAATTCATATTCTACATATTTAATCGTACAATTGTTCAATTACACAATAATTACTTCAAATAATCTATTTTGGTTCAACAAATGAAGAAATCACCTTGAAATTAGGGTTTAGGGTTTGGGGTTTAGGTTTAGGGTTTAGGGTTTTCACATATTTCCCAATTGAAGAACTTCATATAATAGGAAATCTTAATGTTCTAGCAGTAAGCCATTCTTTAATACAGTCATGCAACTTTGGATCGAGTTGACGGGCTCCACAAGTACCACTGTGCATATTGTGTAGAAGCACAATAACATTAAAAAAATGAGTTTAAGTTGCTAGGAACGTTAGATCTAAGGGATTATCATTGGTTATAATTAATTCCAGCGATCTTCGACCCAACAAGCAACGACTAGAGCTCAATCTTTATTGGATGGCGCTTCTCACACCTTCTTGCAATAGGAGTCTCCCTTTTATAAAGGCTTTCCAAGGTTGGTCTTCTAAAAGTAGCCCATAAGATTGATTGTCAATCGAACGATCGCGAGTCTGTGTATAAATCAAAACCATCATGCCTCTCATAAGCCGATGTCGTCTAAGGTTCTTCTACTTGAAAGATGTAACTTACCTTTGCGAGTGAGTCTGCGTACCATTCATCTTTTCTCAATCATCTGCCCTCGAAAGTACATTTCCAAAGTCAACTGGCCTACACATTTGGGTAGGCGCTGTAGGATTATCAACAATAGTTATACGGAGTACGGTAGAATTCCTTAGTATGATCGTTTGGGAAGTCCCTCTGAGGACGACTCCCATACAATTCTTGCGAGAGCTGGAGATGTGTATACGGATAAAGCACCGCATCCATATAACAAATTGCCACCTACGCTCCTCCATCCATTCCAAGTTTAGGAACTACTTATTTTAATTGTACAATTGGACCCTTAATTTTAAATTAATTGTTGAATTTGGATATAAAAACGTAATAAATTTAATAACATTTGAATAACTTAATTTTTAAAAATTAGCCCCTAATATTTCTATAATAGAATATATTTATTCAATTTATGTTCTACTACTATTTAATCGTTCAATTGAACGTTTTAATATACAAATTACATATTGAATTTTGATATGAGGATCATACTAAATTAATAACAATTGAATAACTTAATTTTTTAGAAATTAGCCCTAATATTTATATAACAGTTTAACTTATTGAATTATGTTCTACTTATTTTAATCGTACAATTGGAAACTTCAATTTACGAATCGAATTTTGCTATCAGGAACGTAATATAATAATTTAATAACAATATAATAACTTAATTTTTCACAAATAAGTTCCTAATATTTCTAAATATGTCATAATTAACCAAGATACATATATTTTTTCTTGCAACATCTTTAAATGAACTTACAAATTTGTCAAAATAACTTGCAATTCGGTTCACCAATCTTGTAGGGTAATATGTAACTTGTCATCCCAACTTGCAATTCATTCGGAATGAACTTGCAAATTCGTCAAACTAACTTGCAAGTAGGCGTGAGAAATTGACAGCCAAAATGATATGACATGTTGCGAGTTCATTCTTAAAAAGTTGCAGATTCATCTAAAAACTTACAACTTATTCAGAACGGACTTGCAATTTGACTAATCATTCTTGTAAAGTAACATGTAACTTGTCATTCAAATATGCAACTCCCTCAAAATGAACTTGCAAATACGTGAAACTAAATTGCAAGTAGGTGTGAGAAATTGACCGCCAAAATAATGTGAGTTCATTCCAAAAAAGTTGCAGGTATTCAAAAATTTACAATTTATTCTGAACGGACTTGCAATTTGGCTCTATCATTCTTGTAAAGTAAATGTAACTTGTCATTCAAACATGCAACTCTTTCATAATGAACTTGCAAATTCGTCAAACTAACTTGCAAGTCGGTGTGAGAAATTGGCGGCCAAAATGATGTCACACGTTACGAGTTCATTCAAAAAATGTTACAGCTTCATCTATAAACTTAAACTTATTTAGAACGAATTTGCAATTTGGCTCACAATTCTTGTAAAGTAACATGTAACTTGTCATTCAAATATGCAACTTCTTTCGGAATGAACTTTCAAATTCGTCAAACTAACCTGCAAGTAGATGTGAGAAGTTGGCGGCCAAATTGATGTCACACGTTGCAAGTTCATTTAAAAATAGTTGCAGGTTCATCTGAAAACTTGCAATTTCTTCAGCACGGACTTACAATTTGGTTCATCATTCTTATAAAGTAACATGTAACTTGTCATCCAACTTACAATTCTTTCAGAATGAATTTACAAATTCGTCAAATTAACTTGCAAGTAAGTGTAAAAAATTGGCGATCAAAGTGATGTCGCATGTTGTGAGTTCATTTAAAAAAAATTACAGATTGGTCATTCGAACTCGAAATTTTTCATAAATAAAATTGATGACTTGTGACTGCTTGTTACTTTCTACCACAAAATCACTTAGGAATTTAAAATTTTATTACATAGATGAGACATGTTTTTTAATGTATCAATGTACGTTGAACGTATTGAAGTAAAATCTCATTTTTAAGCTACCATTGAAGACAGCATTTAGCTTTCACGGACCATTTGCATGACTCTCGCTTGTTATGCACCACGTGTCAGCCCACGGTTCTCGTGAACCGTTTCGTCAAGCCTCATCTTGTGGATCTTTTTAGGGTTTTCATTGTTCGCAGTCGATCTTGGCGACCACTCTCCCTCTCGTCACTCGCTTTTCAGATTTCTTTTAGTTTGAGGTTTAATCTCCGTTTCCTAGTTTTTTCCGTCTATCAGGTAATTTGTAGATGTCAATCACTCTCTCCCTCCTCCTCTTTCCCTCGATTTCTCTGTCTTTACGCTATATGTGCGAGTATATGTATGTGCACAGTTCAGGGGCTAGTGGTGTATATAACTGTTTAATTATGATACATTATTAGTGCAGAAATCCTTGCGGCCAATATTCTCTTAATTGTCATCTGGTAGTGTTATTTATACCATTTCAGAAATATGTTTCTTTTTTGTTCTTTCTTTCACATATCCATCGTAAGCAGATTTTCCTTTCCCCGTTTTATGGCTGTGTTTTTATTAATCGTCTACGGTTATGTTCAATAAAGGATAATCGCCTTTGTCGTATAAAACAATTGGGACAATTCTCCATTGGAACGCTTCTATATGTTATAGTATGCCCTCTTCCTTTGATGTAATCATTTGAAGCTATACTTTTATTTCACATTCTTTTCTTTGTTTTGTGGTAGAGTCGTTTTGATTAAATTGTAATGTATTTTACTTTTGATAGTTAATATTTTTAAATAAGTAGAATGCATGTGATTATTACGATATCGTCTAGGAAGTGTCGACACTTCGCCAAAGGTTGAGTGTCAGTGTTCAACATTTGTTGGATACCGAACACCAAAATGTGGCTGACACGCATCCAACATGTGTCGGGGCGTGTTCTATTTTTTTATTTTAGATTTCGACATGGCACTGCCACGCGAAATGAACATGTCGGACACTTTAGAAGCCCGTGCTGTGAATTTTTTGCAGTTTTGTAATTTTTTTATTACCATTATTATTTAAGGGGTGTATCTTGTAATTTAATATTAAATAACCCTATTAAATAGGTCTTTAGCAATTAGAGAAACAAGAAACGAGAATTTTTTCTTGTGTCTTTTTTACTTTTGTTTGTGGGAATTTTTTAAATGTGAATGTTGGTTTGAACTTTGAAGATTTATGATTATTGGTTTAATGATTTTGTTGAATGAATTTGCTTAATTGCATGTCTTTCGTTAATTATGCTTAACATATATAAAAAAATATATTTATTTATTGACATGTCCCCACAGTGTCCGAGTCGAGATTTTTGAGAAATTGTGGTGTCGCCATATCTGTGTCATGTCTGTGTCCGTGCTTCATAGGATATTGTAGTTGCTTTCAAGAAAACTTGTGGGGAAATTGGGAGGGGTAGAGCATATAGTAATTTCCTGAAACTCGTGCATGAACTTATAGAGCGATATGAGATTACTTGGATCTATTGAAGGTGCCTTGGCTTAAGGCTAAAAAAGTCACTGTTGCGGTACTCTGCCCAGTCCAAGGCCAAATGCTTTCAGTAAAGCTCACACCATTTGGCTTAGGCCCACGGTTCAAGCAAGGCGTGCCTCATAATGTTACTTACAAATTGTGGGTGCAAACATTTGTTCAATTCATGCAAAGCGTGCCTCACAGTTTCGACTCATTTGAAGTTTTTGGATGTTCATTTGTTTAATTATATAATTTGTTTCATCGCATATTTGTTTAACTGTATTGATTGTTCATTTGATTAATTTGAAATTGTCAGTATGTTCCATGTTACATAGTTTACATGCAAATATCTCACGTCAATAGAATGTGCTTTTAGTTAATTCTTGGAAGACAACCTACAATAGTGTAATATAAAGTATTTTTGTATATATTGATAAAAACCTTGTATTGTGAAACCCACATCTGGTCTTGCGCTTCACACCGGAGGAGACCTTTACATCTTAATGCACCTTGCTCTTTAAATAACACTAAATTCTTTCACTTCCTGTAATGTTCATCACTTTTTTTCCCTGCTTCAATTTTCCATAAAAGTGGCCTTCTCTTTTTTAACTTTCTATGTATTGCGATGATACCATGTTATTGCTTGACCTTTATTAGTATTGGATAATCTTGTGTTGATATTTTGGCAATTTTGTCATTGTTTAGTGTTCCTCTCTCATTGGTTTAAAACTTCAGGTACAAAGTTCATGTATGACAGTTGAATTTTGATGCGATTCATACCTTTATATTGGCAGTTCTCAATGAGATGAACTAGAGTGTAGGTCTTGTCTTGTTATTTCATGGAAAATGTGCTTAGTAAATCAACATGCGAAGTTCAGGTGTTAAAGTGCATCAAATTATGGATAGTGGAGAGTCAAAATGATTTTTTGTTCATATGCAGCTTAATTATTAGTGACATAGGATTGAAAATCAGAGGTTCTGACATTATCTAGCCTTTTTCCATACTACTTGAACGATATCTAGTAATCTTTGGTATTCCACTGCACCAGGTTCATGCTTCCGGAAAAGTGGTCTTTTGTGGAAAGTGTGTGCTTGCTTGTAGTGGAATTTCTTGGTGATGGTTATTTCTGCTCTTAAATTCATGCTTGTTTATGTTGTTTGGTGCTACTGCTCAGCGATGAGCAATTCTGTATGTGCCACGCACAATCTCTGTCCTTTGTTTCACTCTGATATGTTTTGTCCATTTGGTTGAGGTCGGAAGTCTGTGTAGTTGATGTTTGCATCTGCCCCAGTTATGTGATGGTCTTCAATCGTGAAGGTTTATCGAATCATTTGTTGTTTCTATGCAGTATTTTGCGTTTCTACTTGGCATGGACCTGGAATTGCAGCCAAGTTTTTAGATATTATGACGCTAAATGCAAAAACTGAATCCAGGCAGATGGATTCAGTTTCTGCCTGCATGTTCTTTATTTTGATTGCCTAGAATGTCAAACAATCTATTCTCCCAGCAGTTGTCTTTATCTTACATGCAGATGGACCAGATGGAACCAGTTTCTGGTCAAATGGACTCGTCTACATCAAATATGCATGTGGAAATGGTGGGACCTGTGTCCAGTGTGCCGGCATCATTCCAGTTTCCAGTTACAACTCAGCCAATAGGTGCACCAAGTCAGCCTGGGTCGCAGAACCTTACTCCAAATATGCGAAGTGTGCAGGTTGAGCGCAAGGTGGACTACATGGGTTTGGGAGATTTTTTCATGCCAACCCAGTCAATTGGAGAGGTAAATGTGATGATGAATAACATTGGTTCGCAAAAGTCACTATTGCCAACCAAGCGGAAGGCTTATGTAGAACCCTTGTTTTTTAATTCTGTAGCCAGGCCATCGTCAGTGCCAAACAGTCATGTGATGCCAATGGGATCCTCTCTGTATTCGCCAAAGTTGCCACAACAATCTGTACTAAATAAAAGACCTGTTCCGATACAGGCTGTATCTGGTACTCAGAATTCACAAAGTTCGACTGCACCAAACAAAAGAATGTCACGAAATGAATCCATTTCTGGCAAGTCTGGGTCTCAACGAGCACAGACTCCAAAAGGGCGAACCGTACAGGGGGGACCGTCTCTTAAGGTTCATTCTGAGACATTTGGAGCTGTAAGGATGAAGATGAGGGAATCATTGGCAGCTGCTTTGGCCTTGGCTTGTCAGCATCAGGACAATGATCCAAAAGAAGAGAAAGGAGCCAAAGAACCTCATAGTTTGCTGCAGATACAGGGGGATTTTCAACCTGCTGGA
The DNA here is from genome assembly GCA_016647705.1 of Eucommia ulmoides. Classification (NCBI taxonomy): domain Eukaryota; kingdom Viridiplantae; phylum Streptophyta; class Magnoliopsida; order Garryales; family Eucommiaceae; genus Eucommia; species Eucommia ulmoides. Next base: position 52,079,282 of record CM028332.1, read on the forward strand.
TCCACTTTGTCCCCTACTGATGTAGCCAGCTTTGCACCTCAGAACCCCACGAATGTTTTGTCCTCTAAAGAGTCAGGGTCTGTCAATAAATCTATTTATGACCAAAACGCTTCAGGGAAGGTTTTAACTAGTGAGAGCATGGAGAACTTGGCACAAACCTATGAACCTGGTGCGCATGGTTTTCAGTACAGTACTTTTTTCCCTCATGGAGATCTTTCATTTAGTGACAATTTCTTTGTCAGAGATGAACTTTTGCAGGGAAATGGGCTTTCGTGGGCATTGGATACTGCCATGGAAGCCACAGACACAAAAGAAGTACAAGTATTAAAAAAACACATGGTTTTAAAAGATGACGTGGTTGGAGATGTGGGGAAGAAATCAGTTCAATCGCCTCAGGTTTTAGCTTTAAAAATTGAAGCTGAACTCCTTAAAGTGTTTGGTGGTGTGAATAAAAAGTATAAAGAGAAGGGTAGGTCTCTCATGTTCAACTTAAAAGATCACAATAATCCGGAACTGAGAGAGAGAGTTTTGTCTGGTGAAATCTCCCCAGAAAGATTGTGTTCTATGACAGCAGAGGAGCTAGCTTCAAAGGAGCTTTCTGAGTGGCGAATAGCAAAAGCAGAGGAACTTGCCCACATGGTAGTTTTACCTGATTCAGATGTTGATATAAGACGTTTGGTAAAGAAATCACACAAGGGTGAGTACCAATTAGAAGTTGAAAATGACAATGGTGTTTCAGAGGAGGTATCTGTTGGGCCAACTTCACTCATTCAGCACAGGCTGAAAAATAAAGCAGGAGCTCATCCACCTACAGAAACTGCTGAAGTCGAAGACGGTACCAATATAAATGAAGAGAAGAATATACTTGAAAAACAAGTCGTTTCGAGTAGTCTTACCATTCCAAATGATGGGACTGATTTTATGCAAGGACTAATGGTGGAAGAATTGAAAGATGCAGAATATCTTCCTCCAGTTGTTACTTTAGATCAGTTTATGGAATCCCTGGACTCTGAGCCTCCATTTGAAAATTTGCACGCGAATGCCGGCCAGACAGCACCTCTCTCGGACAAGACAAACTTGGAGACAAAGAATGAACTGGGGCCTTCTGCTTTAAATTCAGAAGATCTTGCAGGTACTACACCAAATAGGGCTGGTAAAGTGGGTGCAAAACTTACAAAACTAGAGGTAGATGTGGAATCATGTGACAGTCCTGTTGAAAAGAAAAAATCTCCAGTTCTTGCATCTATTGACGAACATGTCTGGGAAGGGGCACTTCAGCTGAGTATCACAGCCCTAGTAACAGTCATTGGCTTCTTTAGAAGGTTTGTGCTTTCTGAGCGATTTTTTTTTACATGGTCATTTTGCATGCTGCACAAGTTCATTTAACATGCTTTTCTATGGTGTAGATTGTATTTGGTGGTTAGACATTATATTTTATTAGTTCTTTCAATTCCCCACAAAACTTGCTTCCAAGTAGCTCTAGACAATTTTTCTCAGTTCTATGTTTTTGCATGAGAAGATTCTTGGTTTATCTTTCATTCTGTTTCATGTATTTTATTCTACAGTACTATATTTAGGTTTATTTCTTTTTGTTGTGGTCTCCGAAGCAATCCTTCTGATTGCTAAATTTCAATCATGTATCGAGCTTTGTTACTATTGTACAATGTAACTGCTGAAAGGAAATAAAACATTGCCTGAACCATTTGTCTACTGTACTCATATCATATTTCTACTCCCTTTTGTGATGCAGCTTCATCTGCTATTTTTCTTGTTCAACTGAAGACATCCAAAATAGAATTGCTATATGAGTAGTAGAATCATTATTTAAACGCAAGATTTTCTCCCGAAATATTCAATTCTGTATTCTTAGCTGCCTTTTCCGCCCGCTGAATTTTTCTTCTTTATGCAGTGGGGAAAAAACATCCACAAAAGTGTGGGCTAGCCCCCTTGAGATCAAGGGGAGAGTCAGACTTGATGCATTTGAGAGATTCCTTCATGACCTTCCAATGTCCCGGAGCCGTGCACTCATGGTATCTCATGTTTCTCCATTGTAGTAGATCTGTTTTTTTCTTTTTTGTTAGTATCAATGTTTTTAAAACCGGACCGGATATCGAACCGGAAAAGTCATTGGGTCATGGGTCACTGGTTTAACCAGTAAGTGAACCGTGACGTCATAATGACGTCATTAAAAAATAAAATATATTTTTTAAAAATATATATATTAAAAAACACTAGAAAATGATGGCTTGTATTCACATGCTCCCTTGCAGACTCCTTCCCTATCCTGCCTCTTTATGTCTTCATCAGTATCTGTAGTGATACACCTGCATTCATATATATATATATAATATTGAACCCAGAACAAGCGATGAAATATGAACGCAGAAATTATTATTACTAATTAAAGACTCCAAATCATAACCAAACTCATTCCAGAAGCATCTGCCGTCTGCTTTTTGCCGTCTTCCGTCTGCCATATGCCGTCGCCGCTGTCATCAAAGGCTATACAAGGAAGAGAGAGGAGTTCTGAGTTCGTCGTCTTCGGAGGCAGGCGCAGCAAGGAGCTTGTCTTTCTTCGTTGTCGTGGATCGGAACTAAAAACAGAGACTGAGAGAGATAGGAGAAGAGAGAGTGCGAACCCTAACAAATTCAATCAGTGTGACCGCGTTTTTTGCAAACAGGGGAAGATTGGTAGTAGAAATGGCTGAAATGGGAGATGATATGAGATTTTAGGGCAGCAAGAAATGGCAATTGAAGAAATTTTATATGGGTTTGAGAGAGAGGAACACAGACGAGAGACGACGAGAAGTGGCGGTTTTTGGGGAAGAGAATAGGTTTTTCATGAGGAACTATTTATACAAATTGGGGATGAGCAATAACCGGCCGGTTCATGAAGAACCGGAATGGGTTACCGGCAAGGTTTTAAATATCGGCCGTTACGGTACATACCGGCCAATTCATACCGGAAAACGAACCCTCTGATACCGTTATACGGCCGATTTCGGAGTCTAGGGACAAATCGCACCGTATCGGGCCGATACGGTCCGTTAACGGCCGTTACGGTCGTTACTGAGACCGTAAAGGCTGTTACGGCCATTACCGTCTGTACAAACCTAATTTCAGGTCTGACACCCATTTAAGCTCAAGCTTTTCAGTTTTCTTCAGAGAATCTTCCATATAATCGAGTAGAGGAGAAGAAAAAAATAGTAGAACACACAAAAAAAACTTACCAATTAGCAGAAATCCAAAGATCTCCTCACCAAATGTTGAGATATTCGTCGCGGCGTTGCCAAACCCTAACAGAAACAACTCGTCGCCGAACATAGTTCTCGCCGTCGCCGGTGACGTCACAGTCGCAACTCCTCGCCGTCGCCTCCTCACTCCATTCATCTCTCTCTCTCTCTCCATCTCCATCTCATTTGGGGGTGTGATTGTGTCGGTTGATTTGGGTGGGTCAATGAGTGTGTTTGGTTGATAATTAAGGGGGGGTGGCTTGTTTACAATTTAGTCCTAAAATTTTCTAACTTCTATTCTTATAGCAATTTTTTTGGTTGATAATTAGGGGGTGTTTGTGTAATATATTTTTATTAAATATTGTGTGTATCATCTTATTCTTTTAAGATTATTAAGTACAACGGTTTTTTCGTCTTTTTTCATGTCTTTATTGTGTTGTATATAATCCTAAAATGTCATAATAGCTATCATAATGTATTTATTAAAGGTTAAATGAGTAAAACAATTACTCTTTTTTGAAGATGTTCTAGTGATTTTAAAAAATTCGCGACTGTTACGGCCGATTCTCGTTACGGACAGACCGATACTCTCGATACCGTTACACCGCGACTGTTGCTGTCATGTAACCTGATACTACGATTTAAAACCTTGGTTACCAGTTTGCCAGTTGTACTAGTTTGAACTGGCCGGTTGGCCAGTTTTGGGGTTGAAACGGTTTTAGGGGTTATTCCAGACCGGAAACTAAGCCGGTTGACGGTTCAACCGGTTGAACCGGCCGGTCCGGTCTGGTTTTTAAAACATTGGTTAGTCTTCAGCTGCTACTTGTTTATTTTTAATGTGCTGGTATCTATAATAGTATCTTAAGTTTGTTTTGATATGCTTCGATTCTACTTTTATTTTGAAAAAACGTCATAATTAGAAATGATATTCTGTCTAAGAGCAACTCCACTTGCCTGGCAATGCATGATGTTGACTTTACAATGAGCTTGAATAGAAAAAGAGATGGTCAACTACTCTATAGAAAAGAAAACAATTGCACATTTCGGGGACAATTAGGCGCTATTACATGTTGCAATGCCATCAACTAGTTTCAATCATATAAAATGTCCCAAATTTATGTGTTTTTTTTTACTCTTTAGAGCACGAAAAGGCAACAGTTGGGGGCTCATACGAGTGATGTATGGCTGGGGTATGATAAATCCTTTCTATTTATGGTTTTACCCCCTTTACAAAAAAAAAATTGGTCCATATATTCTCTTATTTGTTGGCGGCTGAAATGTTACATGCCCGGGATATTTCGAACTTGCTGTTTTCTGATTAAATCCTTTTTCTCTTGGGGTGTGATCTTTACTTCATGCAGGTTGTTTACTTTGTGTTGAAGGAGGGATCCTCGGAGGATGATCGTGCCAGCCTTTCGGAGGTGACTACTTACGATTCCTTCTTGTTTCGGTTTATGTTTGATCATAGCTTCTGGTTTTATGTTTGTTTACCTGAATGTTTTCATTTTTCTACACAGATGGTGGATTCCTATGTATTGGATGATAGATTAGGGTTTGCAGAACCGGCCCCAGGAGTGGAAGTCTACTTGTGCCCACCTCGTGGACGGACTCTTGAATTGCTCTGCAAACACCTCTCTAAAGACCCTAATGAGATTTTTAATTCTTTGGTTAATGGCTTAATTGGTGTAGTTGTATGGAGAAAATCTCATTTAATTTCCACGCTATCACCTAACTCGTCTTCGCACAATAAGCCTGGCCTTACGAAACATCGGCTGCTAGAAAATGTTGGCAATGCTAATGTGAATTTTACTTCTAAAGCTCCCATATTGTTTGGTCCACCTCGAAACAACCCTCAGTCCCTAATTAATGTTGTTGTTGATGATGATGATGATGATGTTCCTCCTGGGTTTGGTCCTGTGGCCACACGGGATGATGATGACCTGCCGGAATTCACGTTTTCTGGCAGTGTAAACCCTTCTGTGCCATATTTTTCTGGCCAGAATCAATCTCAAAACTCCTCTAGATTGGCCCATGGCAACTCCCCATTTCAGACCATGTCTATTCCACCAACTCAAATCAGAGAACTTATACTCAAATATGGAAATACTGATTCTACAAACTTGCAGGGCAAGAGAGGTTCATCGGACAATGCCAATGATATACCCGAGTGGCATGCTGAAGCCCATCGGCAACAGCTATTTAGCCATGGCTTTCAGCACCCTTCGAATCAAGCCGTTATGGTGAATATGCAACCCTTTCAAAATGTTGCACCATCTTGGAATCAGCAGCATATTACTACAAATCAGCCGGCTGTGGGGCAATACCACGGCATGGCTGTAAACGTAGTGCCGGGAATTAACCCAGGGCAAGGTCACCACCAAAGTAGAGGGTTTTGATATCTTTTCAAATGTAAATTATTGGTGTTTTTTTTAGATATCTTTGTTATGCAAACCTCTTATTTTCATGACGGGGTTTTTTAGCTATTGAATTTAGATGTGTTTCTCATTTTGACGACTTACTTTACATGTATAATATAAATAAATAATTTTAATATATGACGGGTAATCATATATGTTTTTTTTAAAAATAAATAAATATAATTTGGATTTGTTAAGGCTGATTTTCAAAAAATTGGCTTGAAAATCGGCCTTAAGAAAGTCGATTCTTGCTCCATCATCACACCATTTTTTTTATGGAAACCGATTATTGGAGAACTGATTTTGTGAAAATCGGTTCACCAAGAACCGGTTATATTTTTTGCAAAAGCTTCTGACAGCTCACAGGCCTTCGTAGAAAGCCGTTTTTTTTTCTTTTCTTTTTTTTCGAAATCTTCTTTCTTTTTTCCTTCTTTTTTCTTACCCTCTTTCTCTATCCATTTCTCACATTTCTCCCCTTCTCTCTCTCACTTCAAAATTTTGTCCCTACCATACAACTGTACATCTCCATCATCACCGCGGGCACCATGGCCCTCTCAGAGCCACCATCATCACCACTCTTTCTCACACTAATATACATGTTCACACTAATATATATATATATATATATATATGTGTGTGTGTGTGTGTGTGTGTGTGTGCGTGCGCGCGTATATATTTATTATATATATAGAGAGAGAGAGAGATGAGAGATGAGAACAAGTGAGAGAGAGAGAGTGGTCGTGGCTTTGAGAGAGGGTGGCGCAGGCAGTGATATGGTAGTGGTGGACAGTGGTGGTGGTCCAGGGATGGGGGTTGATTGAATTTTCAATTGAGAGAGAGCTAGGGAGAAGAAGTGAGAGAGAAGGGGACAAGAGGACAAGAAAAGAAAAAAAGTAAAGGTGGTTTCTATAGGTTTTTGTAAAAATTGAACCGAATCTTGGAGAACCAAAAATTGATTCTCTAAGGTTTGTCACACCTCACCCTAGGTCCCACGTTTGAGGCGAGACATGACCTCGGCTTAACATTACCAACCTGACCAGTGTAAGACAATATATATACCAGACCGACAACTAACATAACTTTTCAATTTTTTACATAAATAAACTTCACACTACATCAGAGTAACACAATGAGCAAATAAAATATCACATTTGGCCAATAAAAACACATTAGATATATATATCTACAACAATTCTATTGCAAAACTATGAAAAGCCAAGTCTCTATATGGACAACAACTACTTCAAGATAAACTTTAAAGTTAAACGATGCCCCAACTCTACTTAAGACCAATAGTGGACCAATATCTACCTCGATCATCTGAGATAAAATATTTTATCGACATATTACCTTCAGAATATAAACCATTTGTAGATTAAATACATTTTATCATAATTCATTTTTCAAATCAGAGTATAGCCACACACTGATTAGTATAAAAATCTTGTTGATATCATGATAACAAAACAACTGAATTTAAATCAAATGTTCACTCTCACTTTTAAAAAATGAAATACCACACACATACTTTTATACTAACCATAGGATCTTTTTTCTCACGATCAGGAGTTACGGCGATACTATAATATGTATATTTTAGCAACATAAGTTTGTTAGTGTCAAGTCATTTAATATCCTCAATAATAGGAGCACACAAATGGTATAAACCACCATATAATACTGATAGTTAACAACATATGTCACACAATTTGCATGACAGCGCTCCTGTCAAGTCAAATACAATTTTACAGGCAAGCCCTCTTGTCAGGTCACACAACAACCTGTAGGATTACCCTCCTGTTGGGACACAAAACATTCCATTGAACATGCCTTTTGTCAGGACACACACTATAGAATAATAGGATAATAATAAAACTAGTTTCAACATTTAAAATTTTGTTTGATCCATTTAATGTTACAATACCATCAATTTGAATAAATAATTTCTCATATTTAATGCGAAAATATAATTTGGCAATTTACATAGAAGACAATACACTCATCTCGGTAAGTACACAATTGACACACCACTGTTGAAAAACTAAAGCTGCCGGGGTTATCTCGGATGGAGAAACTAGTAGAGATATAGTGCAACACAAAGCGAACAATGTCCCACCAGTGGACTACCCGACAGTAGAGGACTAAACGTCCTTAAACCAACAATTCAGAGAACTTAGGCATTGGTGGAACATTTGGTGAAAACCCAGAAAAAGTAGCCAAGAATGCCTTCGCATGAGAATAATCCTGATGAAGGGACTAATTCTCCAGAATTGCCACCAAAATCCCACGAGCCACTCAGGGAAGTAAGAAAGGCTATTCCCGAAAGTGAGAAGGTAGCAGAACTATTTGAATCCATTGCCTCAGGGAAGGATCCAAGGTACAAGGGGAAAATTTTATGAAAGAACAACCTCAAGACAACTTTGAGGTCCTTTTGTGAGCGGCTAAGCCACCATTCACCTCAACTTTGATGGAAAAACTGTTTTCTCATAAGTTTGACCGTACAAAGTTCAGCAAATATGAGGAGAAGTTATACCTAACTGACCATGTATGCCATTTTAAGCATGTAATGGCACTTTATGGCGTAGAAGATTCCATGTTGAGTAGATCCTTCGCCACTATACTCAAAGGTTCAACTTTGGAGTAGTTCCATGGGTTACCTCTGTGCTCAATTTTATCTTTTTTAAAGCTTGGGAAGTGCTTCATTAACCGTTTCATAACTTGCCGACTTCTAAAAAAAAACAAGCAAATTATCGTCTGTCACTTTGCCAGGAACAAAGAGAGATGTTGAAGAAGTATGTCATGTGTTTCAATGAAGAATTATCTTACATCGAAGGTTACGACTCGAATCTTATCATCAACACTTCACCTTATGCTTAAAGCGTAGGCGTTTCCAATATTTGTTAACGAAATGCACCCTACAAAATATAATCAAATTGATGAAACAACAAAGCCACATATAAAGCTAGAAGATGTCAAGACTACACATGAATACAAGACTTCTAACAAATACATCTCTTGAAGGAATAAGAAGGATCATGCAAAAAATAGGAAGAGTTATGAGTTTACGAATAACGGACCAAGAAATCCAAAAGGATGGTCAAGTCGGCACTTGGAGCCTTCCCAGCCAAGACTGAGAATGCCAATTGCAAAAGTCCTACATGAGATAAAGTCATATGAAAAGGTCATTTGGTATGCCAAGATCACTTCAAACCCGAATTGGAGGGGTAAGTGAAAGTAGTGTGATTTTTATAGAGATCATAGACATGACACTAATGATTGCACGGATTTGACAATGGAGATCAAGAGGTTGGTGGTAAAAGTCCACCTCAGAGGATACCTTCAAGAGCAACCAAGAAGAAAAAGAAAGGAGGAAGATTCTGGAGCCAACAAACATGATAAGAGGAGGAGTGACGACGACACGAGTAGGAGTAGGATTGGCTAATCTTTACAAATCATGGCCTAAATTTTAAAAATGATTCCTCATTGACGATATTAGCTTACTTAATATTTCAACTGGCCGTACTTATTCATTAGCCATGTAAATGAATAGTCAATTATCAAAAAATAAATACATATTTTAATCCCAAATTCCAAAAATAATATTTATAAATTAGTCCCTAATTTTATACTAAAACATAAATTTGTATACATATTTTATTATATTTTTCAATGTTAAATTGCATCGCCTAATTGAAAAAAAATCATGAAACACTAACTCAATTTCAAGTTTAGTTTCTTCAAAATTAGCTTCAAAATTAGCTCCTGAGACGAGCACGACCAAAATTTCAAGATAGGTAAGAAAATCATAAAATTATCCCAAAAAAAATAAAAATAAAAAATACATAATGTGATAACAATTAAACAAATTACCCTTTGTAATGTATATCTTAGTATTTTTAGACAACCCATAATTTATATACATATTCCAAATAATGTAATTGTTCTTCCAATTAATGTAATTTGATCTTCCATTTAATCCTAAAAAATACATTTTAATCCAATCTTCCAATTATTATCCAAGTGTCACCACCCATATACTGGTGCCACCAACCACGTGTGTTTTTAACCCCCATTCATCATTGCAACTCATTCAGGTACTGGTGCATTCAAGACAATTTGTTTTTGCTCAAATCAATGTTTTCACATACCAATTTTGTGCTGGCACGACCTCGACGTACACTCAATGCATTACGAACTCCACTTTTCATAGCAGCTTTCATTCATCATGTTTAAAATTTAGTTCCACCACCTATATGCCAGTGCCACAAAGATACGAAATACAACTTCATTGAGGCATTTCTACAAACAATTAGTGCGCAAAAGACATAACAAAAGAATCAATCATTTTCTACCAAACCAATTTACAAACAAAACCTATCCAAAATACAATAAATCAAAAACAACAAATTGTAGAATATATTGTAATGGATATTTTACCATTTTCCTTATTTCAAGCATTTTTGCGAACACGTTGTGCATTGTTGTCCTTGAAAACCATGCAAGTAATTAGCCAAGACAAAATAAGGAGCACCCACAAGACCTTTTCCCTTTTATTCCACTTTCTTATAATATTTTTAGGCTTATGCTTCTTCCTTAGTAATCTAAGGATTACTTGCTGTGGTCTCTCATCCATCTTATTATTGTACCAAAGGAAGAACTCACATGAAGATGATTTCTCTATAGAAAAACAAACTTTTATTGAAAATAAAATGCACATAAAATCATCTATTTCAAATACTATAGCTACCAAAAAAAATTAAATAAAAATATTAAAAGATTATAATACTGTATAGTTTGCACAAGTGAAAAATCTTCGCTCGGGATTAATATACTTCCATGAGGTTTTCATTACAGCCCTTCTCCTATAATCTCATTGCACATCCATAATTAAGTCACACTTTGCTAACTTTGATGTCTTTTTTTTCTACCAAGTAATCTTCCAACTTTTACTCTCTCTCTCTATCGTACTATGTTCTTAGAGAATGAAATGAATGGAAAAAACTGAAATTATACTAAATACTTGTCTACCAGGGCCACCTATTAATATTACACTAGTGCCACTAATATTTTTTCCCATCTGGTAACTATCTTCAAATCACTTTGTAAATTCCTTTAGTAATATTGTAATTTCAGTTTTATGAATTGTAAGTTTTATGTCCAAACTTCTAAACAAAACTTATATATTTCATTTTATATATTGTAAGCTTTTTATAAGATCTTCTAACCTTACTAGTGACCGAATACTAGCTCATGAAAAACGACATTGAGATACAACTTTGTCTTTTCAAAAGATGACAGATTAGATAGGAACGACTGGGATTGAGCCACTTGGCTCTTGAAGAGAAATAAAAAAATTGTGATTACTTCTTTTATTTATTATATTAAAGTAGTTGAAGTTAAAAAATAAAAAAATAAAAATAAAAACTAGTTGTATTGAAAAAAAACTCTCTTTACAACCACTAAAAAAACACATCACATAATCAACAACCACAATCAAAGAACGTCAAAAATTTATTAGAGCAATCAATCAATAGAAAGTAATTTGGAAAGATCTCACTCGGAATCCACTGAAAGAATAATGATAGCAATGTCACTTCAGATCGGTAGCAGCAATGATTCACAGCAAATAATTCTCAAGAATAACTTTTACAAAAGCTCACAATTCACAATCTGATTTCTCTTAGAAAAACTCAGTGTATTTTTCTTAATCTCTCTATCTAATATAAAAAACGTAGGTCTATATAAATGGGAATAAAATAAGCTTTCTAACCGTTAGTTCCCACTTGTTATGACATTTAATTGCTCTTATAGACCCCTTATATCATTAAGACTTCATTCTGGTTCAAATCACTTAATTGTAGCTTTTAAACTTCTCAATTAAGTCTCCCAAATATTTCTCAATCACAATTAAATAGAATAGAAAGAATTACATATACCAAATTGAGAAATATTCAAACTTAATGAACTAAATCTATAGGGATATCATAATGTATGTTGCATATCTTAAATAATATTAAATCCCTAAAATATCTCATGAATCTTAACCATAAAACGGCTAGTAACGGCTACTTTTAGAATAAAATCCGAAATTTCATAATATCCTGAAACATTCTCATAAGTCGACCAACCAAGATCACTGGTGGCCGCAAATAATGCGCTGCCACTTTCACCGCAAGCGTACGGATAAAGTTTTAGTATAGTGGACCTTTCGGTCAGGTATCGTATCCACAGGGATTGGTTGAGATTACTATCGAGTATCGCGATTGTCACAACCTAATTTTATCTAGGCGCTAAAAATGGAATTTAATTTAATACTAATACTAAACTAAAATACTAATTAAGTTAACTATACTATAAATACTAATTTGAGATTGTTTAGGGGAGTAGATTTCCTAGGGATTAACTTTATTTACTTCAATGCATTTGATTTCGTTTTAGTTAACATTAACGACGTTCGGCGTATCCGACAATCTCGATTCGTAAACTCCCTCGCCACCTCTTCCGAGTGTAAGACCGGGGAATACATGACTTCGTGTCAATACCGAAGTCCCCCTCAATGTCTTAATGACTCTAGGTCACGTGAGTCTTATCCCAACGTCATCGATTGCACACTTTCTAACGCCTTCCCGGGTCGTTAGATTGTCGTGTTGTGTTAACCCTAGTCTGAATCCGGGGTTACCTCTCCCGAGTGTCAAACTCCATATTCTCAATATATCTAAACTAGAAAACACAGCAACACAATCGAAATTATAAGGAACAACCATAAACGAAACAAAAATTCAACCAAAACTACATTTTCATAAATAATACGTTAATCCCTATTACAATCCATGTTTAACTCATAGCCCTAACCATTTATACAATGTAAAACGAGCTAAACATGCTTAACAACTACCAAAATGAAGAAAACAAATAGAGGAAACAAGCGACTTAGCCGATATCCGAAGATTTGCCGCTAAAAACGTCGATTGATCGCTTCCTCGTTGATCCTCCACCTCGGGTTGAGAGCTCTCCCTCAAAAATCCCTAATCCTACTCCTAAAATATGGCCTAAGGCCTTAAGGGCTGAAGAGAGGGAAGAGAGGAGGAGAGAAAGGATTAAAAATATCCCAAAAGATCTCAAAATATCTAATAAATATCAAGGGTGTGCTGCAGGATTTTCGCCTAGGCGAAGTTAAGTCGGTCAACTTTCTACCGGAAATTCGCCTAGGTGCAGAAAAATTCGCCTAGGCGAAGTTACTGCAGGTTGAAATTTTGTTTTGGCTGTAACTTTTTCATCCGAACTCCGATTGAGGTGATTCAAAAACCTATGGAAATATAAGAAAAATATCTACAACTTTTATGTTTTTAGTATCTCCAAAATAGGATTGAATCATAGTCCAAAATAACCTTGAAGTTACAGCACCTGTACCGACTTTGCAGGTTTGGTGACCGCCTAGGCGAAAAAGTAGGCGATGGACTTGAAAATGTTTCTACTGGGGTTTCCACCTAGGCAGAGGAATTTCCTACCTAGGTGGTGGGCTATCAGTAGCCTTTTGTCATTCTCAGCATCTTCACTGCCTAGGCGGAGGTCTCGACGCCTAGGCGGTGGGCTTCCTTCATATTTTTGCCTCCTTGCTTGTTTATCCATCGTAACTTCGACTCGCCTTCGGTTCGATCTCATTGTTTTCGCTCCAGTTTCCTATCTTTTTGCTCCACACGCCTGATTTATACAAAAAGTACAAAAACATATTAAAACATATAAAAATAACTATAAACGTACTCGAAAACTAACAAATTTGGATTGGAAATACGTAGGTAATTTACACCTATCAATCACCTGTCGACCGATCGATTCAGGATGTAGTCAAGCCAAAAATTCTGTGCCCATTGGTCAACCTATCTGTCGACCTAGAGATTCAAAGAGTTCTATTTCTTATCACAGGTCGACCGCTCTGTCGACTTAGAGATTTAGAGACTTTTCCTTCTATGCTCCGGTCGACTTACCTATTGACTCGTCAATGCTGAAATCTCATCCAAATTCGTTTTTAATTAATTCTCATCGATGTTTTCGCCCATTTAACTGATTTCTTTTCTTGGTTAGCTCCTTTAAACACTTAAATTCAATTTTAATCAGTTATTAATATTTCTTTTTTAATTACACATAGGAGTAAATAATTTAACTAATTAGGATCCTATAAAAAAAATACATATTTATAAAAATCTTTTTGTGTCGTGTGTGATCCTAATTGGGATATTAAGAGTTGAAATTTGACCTGAGTTGTTTTTCTTAGATTCTTCAAATTTTTCAACCTCTTAATCTTTCATCATCTTTAAGCATTCATTTATTACTTGTCATTATATCTTCATCATTGGAACTAATAAACTGAAATACTCAATTAAACCGTTAGTTCTACAAAAAATATCAATCTTTAATTGTTCATCAAAATCTTAGGATTAATAGTTTTTGTTATTGATGGGCGTTACTGAACTATTTTTGCAAAGCATTTATATATTTGTAGGTGAATTGTTTTTAATGAATAGTTTTTAGAGTCGTTGAACTATTTTCATGAACATTTTTACCCTTTATGTATTGAGTGTCTTTAATTAGCAAATTTTAGAACTGCCGAATTGTTTTTGTGAATAGATTCACTCATTCATTAGTCAAATATTTTACTGACCAATTTTAGCCTTCGTAGGTCTGACATTTGACATGGACTACCAAATTGTTTTAACGAATATTTTATCTTTTGTTGGCGAACCATTTTACTAAATAGTTTAGCCATAATAGGTTCGCCCTTATATAGGAACTACCGAATTACTTTAATGAACAGTTTTATCTTTGTAATGATAAGAAGAGCAAACATGTATGAGCTAATTTATAAATATCATTAATTAGAATGGTTGAAGTGAAAATACAAAATGTGAAAGAAAAAAAAAACATGAAATGAGATTAAAAAAAAAAAAAAAAAAACTATCTAAGTGAGGTATTTCCTCAGATGTTCTATGTTCTAGAGCCTTGGGATTGGTGATCCTTCTAGGTCTTCTAGCCAGTATGTTCCAGGTCAATTGGCTCTAGTGACCTGATTAGAGCCTTTCCAATTTGGAGCCGAATTTTCAAGTCAGGCTTCAAGTCGCTAAGGCACGATGCATTGGAGAACTAAGTCACCAATTTTCAAGTACCTCGATCAAATATTTCAAAATCTTTCACTTGTACGCTTCTATTCGTAGCTTTGCATTTTCCCTTAGGTCTTCAATCAAATCAATTTCTTTCCGAAGGACGAGCTCATTGGTCAAAAGGTTAATGTTCTCAGGTTATCAAGTTGGTAAGACAATCTCGACAGGAACCATTACTTCAGTTCCAAAGATAAGCGAAAATAGTGTTTTACCAATTGGGACTCTTGGGCCGGTTCGATACAACAACAATAACTCGAAGAGTTCTTCTAACTATTTTCCTTCCTCATCGTTGAGTCTTTTCTTCAATGCATCCTTGATTGATCTATTTATTATTTCTTCTTGGCGTTAGCTTATGGATGAGTTGGGTTGGACGTTTCGTGCTAAATTTTCAATTTGTTGCACATTCGTTTCGACCTTTCCTCCGATGAACGGAGTTTTATTTTCTGAGATCAGTAACAAATGAATTCTAAATTGACAAATAATATTTTTTTGGAGGAAATTTCTCATCTCATTTTTTTTCAATTATGATGTAATTATCTGCCTTAACCAATTTAGTAAAGTAATCTATGGAGACTAAGACATACCTTTTATTCCCAAAGTCTAGAGTAAATGGACTGAGAATGTCCATATCGCATTGACCAAAAGCCATGGGCCCAGTATGGGAGTTTGAGATTGAGTTGGAACCTTGATATCCCTGAAAAATATTTGGCATTTGTTGTATCGTTGAACGTACCCCAACACGTCCTTCCTCATCATCGACCAATAATACCCTATTGTAAGGAATTTTAAGCCAAAGTATGTCCTTCTTTGTGGTTTTTGCACGCCCGTTCATGGATCTCCTGCAATATGTAAGTTGTCTCTATTTGGCCTAGGCATAGTAGCAATGGTTAGATGAACGACCATTAACACAACTTTCCGTCAAGGATCAGATACTTAGGCCCTTTGTAAAGGTTCTTCCTAGAAAAATCTTTATCTTCAGGGAGTTATCCTTCTTTAAGCTATTTCACCATAAGGGTCCTTCAGTTCTCCAATTCTTCAAACTGTCTTATGCAGGCACATAAGTTAGTTGAAGATACTATTAAAGAATATTCCAGAAATTCATCCATATCCAAGATCGAATGTGAACCAATCAATTAAGCCAGAACTAATAGTGAATCAGCTCTACCGTTTTCTATTCTTAGGATGGTTTTCAACTAACATCTGTTTATTGATGACATGAGTTATTCTACCTTCTACACATAAAGGAAAATGTGCTCTTCATTGATCGTAAATGTTCCACTGATTTGATTTACCAACAAGTATGAATTCGATCTGATTAAAATTCCCTACACAACCAAATTTTTTGCAAGGTTTAAACCCAACAGAATTGCTTTGTATTCTATCTCATTCTTGGATGTTTTGAAATTGAACCAGATTGCGTGCTCAATTTGGTTCCCTTTTCGCGTTTCCAAAACCACTCTAGCTCCGGAACCATTAGCATTGGTTTCTCTATCTACCCAAATATTTGAAAAGTAGTACATTTGATCAATTGATTCCCCTAACTCGCGGGTTCCATCAACTTTCACCGTTAGCAACAACTACTTGTCCCTTGATAGTTGTTCGAGGTTGATATTTGATTAAGAACTTACCAACTTCTATTGCCCATTTCATCAGCCTCCCTGAAGCCTCCGTCTTGTGAATGATCGCTTATAGTGAGTATGACATTATTACGTTGATAATGTGCATTAAGAAGTATGGTTTTAGTTTTTGGGCCGATGTGACCAATGTTAATGCTAACTTTTCCAAATCAACGTATATATGTTTTTCCAGTGCAAGTGATTTGCTGAAGTAGAAGACTGATCGTTGTATCATCTAATTCTCTTTTATTAATGTCGCACTGTCGGCATTGGGTGACACTGCAAATATAAGTGGAGTCGTCCCATGGTAATGCCTTGGACAATGTTTCCATTGATTTGAGGTATTTTTTAATGGATTAGAAGGCTTCATCGCTATCCCGGTCCAACTAAAACTTTTGTTTTTCCATTAAACATTAAAGAATGGAGCACATCCATAAATACATTTAGAAATGATCTTTAGTGTTGCCAATCTTACGGTGAGGACTTGTACTTTCCTGACCATAGTGGGGGACTTCATATTCTTGATCGCCTCCAGCTGCGTTGAATCGACTGTGATTCCGCATTAATCCACTACAAAGCTGAGGAACGTGCCTGGGGTGACTCCAAAAGTCCATTTCTCCTAATTGAGCTTCATATTCAATTTCCAAAGTATGATGGAGGTCTCCTTCAAGTGGGACAAATGATTATTCTTCTTGTATCTCTTCACTAACATATCGTCGATATATACCTCTCTCGTCATGTTAATCTGCTCTTGAAACATCCAATTGACTAGGCATTGGTATGTGTCACCCCAGTGTTTTAAAGTCCAAACAACATTATGGTTTAGCATTAGATGCTTCTTTAAGTGATGAAAGTCGTTCTTTTTTCATCCCAAGGCTCTATCCTGATCTGGTTATACCCCGAGTAGGCATCCATTAAGTTGAGAAGTTTGTGCCTGGATGTTGCATTCACCAATTACAACATGAATTCAAATATATTCCTAAATTAGGACACATTCGAAGATGTTATGGTGTTAATATGTGAAAACTAAGTTTTTCAATTTTTAATTAATTAATTGCGATTTTATCATTTCGCAATGGAAAAATGACTTTTTTGGTCCTTCAAGTTTGGAGTGGGTGTTTAAGTGGCCTTTGATATTTAGTACTCGATACATTTGGTTCCTAAATTATTAAATTGATTTCAATGAGGTCCAAAGATCCTATTTTACCCTTAAAATTAATTACACATATTTTTCTATATACTCTTTATTTTACATTTTCCTCCCCATTCTTCCTCTATTTCTTCTCCGACAAAAACCACCACCGGTGTAGCTGTAGTGATGGTTTCAATGACTCTCTTTGTTTCTCTATCTCACTCTCTCTCTCTCTAGTTTATACTCTCTCTACTTCCCCTCTATCTGCGTGTAAGGGAAGACTGAAAACTAATTGTTGTAGTGTTTCATGAAAAACAATTTTACATTTGTTTACTCCCTCCCCAAAAAAAGTGAGTTTTAGAATATATTTTTTAGGGACAATCGATGGGAGATCCTCCATTTAAGTTTTAATTGATCAAAAGTCCTATATGCTGTAAAAACTTTTGATTTAGTTCCATCTGTTTTAAAAAGGCGGAAATCTTGCTCACGTGATAGTCATGCGCCAGTTACATATAACTACTTTGTATGTAATATTACTGTATTAGTTATAAAGAACTATTTTTATTTTTATTTTCAGTTACATATTCCAATAATATGTAACTTTTTAGTTACATGTCTCTAAGATGTAATTAAAAAATTTGATATTTTTCAGTTACATGTTTCAATAATATGTAATTTTTTAATTACATGTCTATGATATGTAACTAAAAAAATTGATCTTTTTTCAGTTACGTCACAAAATATTATACATATATATGTAATTGTAACATGTAACTAATATTATATAAGTATATGTAACTAAAAATACTCAAATATGTGTGAAAAGTAACAAATATAAAATTGTAACTATATTAGTTACATGTAACAGAATTCACTATAAAAACCAAATGTACTCACTAAAAGGTTCCCTACAATATCTGCAATATCCGTATAATTCCTGCAATGCGGGACTAAAACACAAGTGAAATCTAACTTAAAGGGCTAAATTAAAACTTAATAACATAAAAGGACTTTTCACCAATTAGACTTAAATAAAAAGGACTTTCCACCGATTTTCTCTTTTTTTTAATTAGTTTTTTTGAGAAATGAAATATTTTTAATTTATCATTAATTTTCATGAATAATTACAATAGGATTCCCCTTGCCTAAAGATACTATATCGATTTTCAATTTTAAGTATTAAAAATAGGATTCCCCTTTTGAAAATGTACGACAATTAAAAATTATGGTGAAAATGCCAAATATTGTAATATTAGCGATTTGAAGTGTAAAATCACTCAATGTTTATGTTCATCTTGCAATGTAAAATCACTCATTTTATGTTTGAAAATGTTAGAAAGTTCAAGGACTATTTAAACACACCCCAAATTTGAAGGACTGAAAAAGTTATTTCCCTTTTGCAATTTGTTTATGTAGCTTATGAAGAAAAATGGTCAATTGGACAATTAATTAGAGAATATATCTACATTAATTAGAAATTATAAAAAAAAAAAAAATAAGTAATGCCTAATATTGGAAGACTAATTTGTTTAATCAGGATTAAATAGATTATCTCTACGAATTAGGGGTTGTTTTAAAAATCAGGAGCTAATTTGTCAATAAAAACGTCGTAATTTACTGTTATCGGATGTATTTAAGGATTATTTCGCAATTTGATGACGTAAATAAGCAATTGACATAGCCAATTACAATATGAATTGGGATATCTACCTGAATTAGGATATCTACCAAAATTAGGACATGTTTGGAAACATTATGAAATAATTGCAAAAACCAAATTCTTTGATTGGGATTAAATTAAGTGCATTTTTTTATACTTTAACAATTTGTTTACATGACTTATGAATAAATATGGTTATTTGAACGATTAATTAAAAATGTTTTGAAAAAGCTCTTTTGACCAGACAGGCAAGCAAAGCTAAAACGTTAAATAGGAATTATGAAGTCTAATTTGGATCTAATTTGGAATGATAAACTTCTTCAATTAGGATGTAGGAACTTATTTGCAATAACATGAAAAGTCAACAAAGTAATTTACAAATTGAGGTGTTCAAAGATTAATTAGAAGATCTACGATGAATAAATATGGCCTAATGGATTAACTTATTTGATTGGGAATTATGTGAAAATAATTAGGGGCTAGAGATCAACTACTTTAATTTAATATTCTAATATATATTTTTGGATTATTTGACAATTTTATTACAAAATTAAGTTGTTTAAAACCTTCCCCCTTTTTCACTTTGAATTCATGACCAACATACTCCCGCTACTCTCTATCTCTCTCAATTCTTGACATTGTTAGGGAGGAACCACCACCTACGAAATGCTCAAGCTAAGGATGCAAAGGTGTCATTTGAGACAACGAATAAAGCGATTGAGACAATGAAAGAAGTGTTAGAATTTTTTGCTACTTTAATTGATTAATTAAAGTGAGATCCATTAATTAAATTAATCGGGTTATTATTCCGTTGCGTTCCTCGTCATTTGAGGATCAACGTAATATATTTATCTGCCAAAAATAATTAAATTTTGAATGAGATTTTAATTCTCAAAGAAACCCATTTGAGATTGATTGAAAATATAAATGAATGTATTATCCCACATTGCTCGGAAAGGGATGAGTTATCCCACATTGCTTAGAAAGAGAAAACTTGAGTTGTAAGGGTAGTTATCCCATATTGGTTGTGGAGAAGAAACTCAAACTTGTATCAAATTATAAATTGAGAACAAAGGCATGCCACTAACAATCAAACCTTCAAACTCAAATTAGGTCAGGTTGAGTTTGGGTTGGGTCAAATCCATCCATATTTGGATTTGGTTTGGACTGGATCCGAGTTGGGTTGGATCGGGTCGGATCTTAACCCGCCAGATTAGTTTAAAATTTAATTAGTGCCAATTAAGCAATTAATTAATTGCTTAATCGTTAATTTTAAATTAGCACCAATGAACAGACATGAAGGTTCATTAGGTAACTGTTCGCGTTAATGTTAACGTGAACAGGTGCCTTTTCAAAGTTGGTGACTATTCGCGTTAACGTTAACGCTAATAGGTGCCTTTTCAAAGTTGGTGACGGTTCGCATTAACGTTAACGTAAATAAATGTCTTTCTAAAGTTGCATTCATTCAATGGTGGCTTTTGGTCTTCTATAAATAGGATACTTGTCATTCATTTTATTTCGTCCCATATACAACATTATCACTTCATATCACCACAATAGCACAAAATATTTAGAGTTTTGTGAGAGTTCAAGCACAAGTCTAATTCGTCGAAATTTTTGGTTTCAAGTACTTATACCAAAAACTTGAAGATCGTTGTACCCTGGGAGGCAGACGTCCTTTCAACCATTAGCACTAGTGTGGGGGCGTGAATCTGCTTTAAGGGCATAGATTCAAACTCTAGTCTCGATCTACTTTAATTCAAATTCATCGTTTAAACATCTGGGTAAGTTTTTATAGAATTTTTAAAACACCGTTTCTGTTACGTTAACGTTAACACATTCTGCTGCTATTTTTCTTTGTTTCTGTTACGTTAACGTTAATACATTCTACTACTATTCTTCTTTGTTTCTGTTACGTTAATGTTAAATCTCTGCTATTTTTTAACTTTCTGTTACGTTAACGTTAATGTCACGTTTCTAATTTAGTATACACTTAATTTGCTTCGTAGAATTTTCATGATTTGTTTTTTAATGTCCTTATATGATTATTAATATTCACATTAATATTATTTAATAATTATTAGTTTCATTTCATTGTTATTTATTTATTTATCTTGAAATTTCAACAATTTACACCAACAAGAAGTGACTGAGATGATGAAAGAATCGACTGAGACATTAAAGGAAGCACATAATGGTGGGGGGAAAAAAGTTCAAAAAGAGTTTATGGCATCAGTATACAACGATATAGGAGTAAGAAATCAGGGAACTTGAAGAAGAGAGGCAAGGATCGACGACCAAATCAGAAGACGAAGACAAATTAGATACAAAATATAGGAATGGAGTTCATGAATCCAAAGTATTACAATAAATATTTCAAGAATTTTGAAGCAAGACAATGGTTCATTAAATTCTTGTCTCGGACCATAAAGGCTAAACATAACTTGAAATTTAAAGATGGTTCTTTCAAAACCCTGATGCTTGATTGTTTAAAATGCCACGGTATTGAGAGTTTTAGTGCATTTTCTGTTGAAGTGTATGGTATGTGTTGGATTATGGAGCGGGTTAGGTCAACCCGTGGAGTGTCCACATAGGCCCCATGTTTCATGGATAGTCACCATGTGAATGGGTATACCTCTTGGTCTCAAGGATCACGTCTATTCGGCAGACACCTATTGGAATGGACACACCCTTTAGAATTTTCTCTATAAATATGGGTTGATACCTTTAAGGTTTCTATTCTCATCAGATTACAGATAAACTGGGTGGTCATGATTAGTCAGTGTGTGGATATAATCTAAAAATTCTTTAGTAGTATTTTTTCTTGCCGACGAAAGGAAAAACGAAGAACGGGTTGTAAATAAGTCTTTCGAATCCGAAAGGTACGCTTCCGTTTTAATATTTCTACTTTACTGAACATTGGAATTAGAGCCGTATAGACTCGTTTCGCCAAATTATGTCGTTGTAGTGCATGAATAGTAGTTTTTCATGAATTTTTCCATTAATGGTCGAAAATAATTTTTTCGAAAATTTCAATATTTCTGGAAAAATTTTATATAGAAAAATTCTACATTTCATTACGATTTCAACGATATAAATATCATGAAATTTGAATTTGCAGTTAATTTTATATGATTTTTTGAAGATTGAAAAAAAAAATGTAGAATTTCGTTCCGTTGTTCAAGGCCACTATTTTGGTTCTGAATCTGGTTCTGGATCAGTGAAGAAGATGACACACGTTAAATTTGGTGCACTATTCATTAATAATCCAATAAGTCACTATGCATTAGTCACATGCTTACTTGTATACCATAGCATGACAAATTTTATTTTATTTTATTTTATTTATGAACATGCATTATGTGTGAAAGTTTCATGTTAGTTAATTTTGGTATACGTATTATATTTATTTAGAAAAATATGAAATTAAAATTTGTGAAAAATAATGAGTTGAGATATGTTTTCCTCATTTTAAATTTTGTGAATAATATATCTAAAAATAATAGTTAGATCTATAAATACAAGAGATAATTATGAGCAGCATAGCGAAATTTTCGATCTTGTACTATAGAGATATGTGTTATTTTGAGATTCGATTATTGTGACAAAATAATTAGTGTGTGCTAATATCCTAAAAGTGCATAAAATGTAGTGAAATAGTTTTAACGAATATAATAGCAGACCTTGCTAAAGTTGAGAAATTAGGTAGGACTAACTACAATATTTGGCATCGTAAGATCTAGTATCTTCGAGATGAGCGAGAAGTTCCGGAAACACTAACAAATAGCATAGAATCACCTCCCAAAGATAATTCTGCCCAATGCCGGCGCGAGATGAAAACTTATCAAAATTGAGCCAAGAAAGATCGTAGTGCAAGATTCATTATGTTAAGCTATATGCACAATGATCTTATTAGTAATTATTAAGGTTATGCCATCGCACTAGAGATGTGGAATGCCATGAAGATGGCATTTACCGGTACATCAGCAACTAGGTTATGAGCCTTGACGTATAAGTTTGAAACTTATAAGACGTCTCTCAAAACAAAGATAGTTGAGCATCTTCAAAAAATATCGGTTATGATACGTGACCTAAAGGCAGCTAGTAACAACTTATCTGATGAGCAATAGATCCTTGTTGTGCTTCGCTCTTTGCCTAATTCTTGGGAGCAAATGAAGCTCATAATGACGCACAATGAAACTATCAAAACTTTTACCCAATTACAGCGTCATTTGGAATTGGAGGTAGAGAGGTTGGAGGCATAAGACAATACTTCTATGTTTGTCGATGAGTCTAGCCATTGCCAGGTATGTGGGTCCAAGCGAAAGTGGCAGGACAAAGCACGATAAGGAGGAATAAGATGATCTGTTTATAAAAAAGAGAAAGGGCAGGAAGTATCAAAAAAAAAGCGTGGAGGAAAGAAGGATAAATCTAACCTGAAGTGTTACAACTGTGATAAACTTGGTCACATCACTCGTGAATGCATTGAGCCGAAGAAGGTACGAACCAACTCTATCTTTCAAATTGATGCCTATGTGTGCAGTCATGTCTTGGTTGCTCATTCATTTCTTGATTGGATTGTAGATACTGGAGCAACATGATACGTCGCAAAAGATCGAGTAGGGTTCAATGAGTATCGTAGAATTCCAATTAGGACTTAACATAATTACATAGAGAATACCACGAGTGAAGATGTGATAAGAATTGGAACCTATCAATTAAAGATGCCTTCTAGACATTCTGTGCTTCTCTATGATGTTCTCTATACTCCTAGAGTTCGACTAAACTTGATGTCTGTTACCACCATGGCGGGACGAAGTTTTTCTTTCAGTTTCAATATAGACTTAGTTCAATTTTATTTAAACTCTGTGTTTTATAGTAGTGGACACATCATAGATGGATTTTATGTACTAGATGTTAACGTTTCTTTATATTTTGATACATATTTAACTTCTAGTAATAATGATTCTATTACATCTAAATCTGTTACATGGCATGCAAGACTTGGTCAAATTGGGCAAGAAAGAATAACAAGGTTAGCTCGAGAAGGACTTTTAGGTCCACTCTCTAGAGTTAACTTACTTGTCTGTGAATCTTGTTTGGCTGGAAAGGCCACAAGAAAGCCTTTTGGTAAGGCTTGAAGGGCTATATCTCCCTTACAGTTAGTCTATTCTGATATTTGCAGACCTATGAATGTTAGAACACGACATGGTGCTAATTATTTTATCACATTCATTGATGATTACTCGTGTTTTGGTTTTATGTTTATCTCATTTATCACAAATCAGAGACATTGGATTGCTTCCAAAGATTTGTTCATTTAGTTGAGAATCAAAAAAGTAAAAATTAATCATAAGATTTTACGTACTGACCGAGGACGTGAGTATTTATCTGAACAATTCAAGGACTTATATGATAATAGAGGCCTCATTAGATAGTTGACAATTCCTAATACTCCACAATAAAATAGAGTAGTTGAGCGTAGAAATCGAACCTTGCTGGATATGGTTAGGTCAATGATGGCACATGTTAATCTACCAATCAATTTCTGGGAAAATGCTTTATTGACAACAACATATATCCTTAGTAGAGTGCCCTCCAAGTCAGTACCATCTACATCATATGCGTTATGGACAGGTTTTAAACCAGAATTAGAACACTTGGACCATGGGGATCTACAGGTTATGTTCGCGTTACATCACATGCACATAGAAAATTGGGTCCTAGAGCTGAAAAATGCACATTCATTAGATATCCTAAACACTCCAAAGGATATGTGATGTTACATGAACGTTCTGATGGTGTACTAACTGAGATTAATTTAAGCGATGCCGAATTTATGGAAAATGAGTTTTCAAGCAGAGGTGAACTAAGAGGTAGTAAAGAATTTTATGAGCTCAATGAGTCAAATAAAAACTCTACACCATCACTCGACGAGGGTAGAAAAATTAATCCTCGTCCTTTTAAAATGCGCCAATGATCGCTGAGGATAGTGGGAGAGATTTAAAGAATAGTGGGAGTATACCACAAAATAATAATTCTCAAACTCTTCAGTTGCGTAGAAGTCAACGTGGAAATATTCCTCGATGCCTATTTGGGATTGGTAATGAATTTTTCATGTGTTCTTTACTAAAAAGAAGACAAGCCTTCCTCTTATCAAGAGGTTTTATCATCATCTGCTTCTAAAGAATGGATAACTACAATAGAAGATGAGATTAGTTCTATGCATAAGAATCAAGTATAAAAACTAGTTTATCTTCCGCCTGGACAAAAATCTATTGGAAACAAATGGGTTTTAAAGATTAAACGTTAGGCAAATGGATCTATTAATAGGTACAAAACTCGTCTCGTGATGAAAGGTTACACTCAAAAAGAGGGTGTAGACTATAAGGAAACATTTTCACATGTTATCAGGTTTTGCCTCCATTTACCTAATCTTAGCCATTGTCGTCCATTTGGATTTAGAACTTTTTCAAATGGATGATAAGACTGTTTTTCTCAATGGTGAACTAGATAAGGAGATCTATATAGATAAATCTATTGGTTTTGAGGCCAAAGGATAAGAGTGCAAAGTGTGCAAGTTCAAACGTTTCATTTATGGCCTAAAATAATCATCTAGACAATCGTACCTCAAATTTCATCAAGCCATAATCACTTTTAGCTTTATCATGATTGAGGAAGATCATTATTTTTATATAAAGTGGTCGGAGAAGGATTTAATTATCCTTACTCTGTATGTAGACGACATTTTATTGGCAGGAAATGACATAGGGATGATTATCTCCACTAAAGAGTGGTTGTCCTTTACTTTTGATATGAAGGACATGGGCGAAACAAATTATGTACTTGGCGTTAAAATTATTATAGACCGTTCCAAGAAACTTCTTACTTTGTCTCAAGAGAATTATATAAAGATTGTACTTGAATGATTTTGAATGCATAATGCTAAGCCTATAGGCACTACTGTTGAGAAGAGTAGTACTTTGAGTCATGATCTTTGTCCTAGAACTAATGATGAAAAAGAAGAGATGTATCGTATACCATATGCAAGTACAATTGGAAGCCTAATGTATGTCATAATGTGTACACGACCAAACATATGTTATGTTATGGGGTTGGTTAGTCGTTTCCAGAGCAATCCAGGAATTGTTCCTTGGAAAGCAGTTAAAAGGATCTTGCAATATCTTCGTGGAACCGCAAACTATATGCTTTGCTATTGTGGTGGAAATATATATTTTCAAGGATATAGTGAGGCAGATTGGAGTGGTGACTTGGACGAACGTAAGTTGACATCCGGATATACTTTCATACTCAGGAACGATGTGAGATTTCAAGTGGATACTCGAGGAGATACCAGCTTGAAGTTCTCAAGTCAATCACTTATGTAGTGATTAGATTTAGATTCGTACAGCAATTTAGAATGACATCCTCATTTTTTTTTGTGAGTATAATACAGTAGCATGTAAATCATACTACATATGCTTTAAGACGACTACATAGGGAGTGAGAAATGGATCCCTATTTTCTCACTGTGTGAGTCCTATATATGTAGATCATTAATAATGATCTAGTTGTGCCCTTATGACTTTGAACTATATTATAATTCAAAAATTTGATGTTGCTACTTTAACTTGTTATCCTATGGTCATGATTGATGTTGTCTAAAGGGACATGTCTAGGAAAGCAGTCAAATAGAAGTTGAGTAACATGAGAATTAAAGGAAGACAATTTAGTAACACATCTTGTTAAAATTACAATGTACGGTGCTTAATGGTGGCCACCACATATAAAGCTATTTTTCAAAATTATATTATTTATATATTTCGAAAATAAGCACACTACTACAAAGGAGATTAAGCATGTTCTGAGTTTTAAACTCTAGAGAGGTTGGAAATATTTAATTTAATGTAACTGAATTGGTCTGGGGTATAGACAAGTATTTTATTTTGCAGCGAGATGTTGCCATATTAGTTTGATAGAAACTAAATATGATACTCCCACATTGTTTAAAGACACTCATCGGTTGCACACACCACTAACCTATATAAAGAGAGTATAATGCATGAGTTTAAAGAGAGAAACATATTTGGTATCCATTGTGTCCGAGTGGGAGATGTTGGATTATGGAGCGAGTCGGGTCGACCTGTGGAGCGTCCACATGGGCCCCATGTTTCATGGATAGTCACTATGTGAATGAGTATATCTCTTGATCTCAAGGATCACGTCTATTCGGTAGACATCCATTAGAACAGACACACCCTTTGGGATTTTCTTTATAAATATGCGTTTATACGTCTAAGATTCTTATTCTCATCAGATTATAGATAGTTTGAGTGGTCTTGGTTAGTGATTGTGTGGATATTATCGGAAAATACTCTAATAATATTTTTTTCTTGCCAACGAGAGAAGAAACAAAGAACGGGTTGTAAACGAGTCTTCCGAATCTGAATGGTATGCTTCCATTTTAATGTTTCCGCAATTGCCTACAATATAGTTGTCAAAGGATTCTATAGTAATTTAAAGGTGCATGAAAATGTTAAAAATCAGAAAATTATTTTGAAATTATATGTTTTGGGAAAGAATATTTGTTTTGAATGCTTGAGTGTTGAGTGAGATCTTGGGAATCATGAATAAAGAACGTAAATATTTTTTCGAGACAAAATAAGAATAGGATTGTGCTTTCGACGACCTTACTCAATCCGTATAGGGATCTACCCCTATATCTTTCATCGGTATGGGGGACCTTGATTTTAACAAAACTTAGACCCCATTTGTGCCTATTATACCAGTTTGTGGAAGTATAATATACTCCCTGGGGAAGGGCAGCTCGATATGGTGAAATACACGAATTGGATGTTATTGTATGATTTTATAGTGGGTAGGATATTTTTAGTACGTTACCTAATTTTTAACCAAGTGGAGAATGTTGTTAGTGATGTTGATAAGTCCCTCAAGTTTCCATTTCCTCAATTGACAAAATTTTTTAGGACTATAGTTGCCTGAAACGCACAATTAATGAACATGCCGTTAGGAAAATGTGATTGAAAGAAAGTGATCTTTCTAAAATCAATAATTATTGTCTTGTTTGTGTTTTGGATCACTTTCCTTCGGTTTGTCTTGGAAGTAGATATGGCCGTTGTGTAGTGTTATATATAGTTGAAGGCACCATAATTTCCCAACCGACAAAGGACCATTTTTACCTGATGGGACCAACTAGCACAACATGTGAACTGTTTACACAAAAAAAAAAAAAAAAAAATTACTCCATAATTTCCCTCCCAGCGGGGGCTATTTTTACCCACAGGGACCAACGAATATAAATTTCGTGAAGTGTTTGCCCAAAAAATTGAAATTACTCCATAATTGTCTTATCGACAGAGAACCATTTTCCCCTATTGGACTAACCAACACAACAATTGTAATGCGTTTGCGCAAAAAAAAAAAAAAAAAATCCCCATAATTATCATACTAACAGTGAGTATTTTTCCCCTGTGGGACCAACCAACACAATAATAAAACTTAGTATTATAATTTCATATTTTGTCTTCCTGTAAGAAAGGTTCTTTGGTCCAGTGACAAACCAACCACCACAACACTTGTGTTACATGAAAAAAATTATGAAGTCCACATTCTTTATGCATATCTAAAATAGTGACTTCTAAAAAACAAATTGAATTTGCATATTCCGTTTACATATTTAAATTAGCTTCTCTTGGAAGAAATTAAATAGAGAATCAGTTACTTCCACAAAGTCGAGAGGCAAATCTGATACATGATTGACGAATATTGATGTACCTACAAAATGAGACGAAGAATAGATTCGGCCATCAAAGAGATTTGCTCCTACATTATCAATATTACCACTGACAGGTTCCGAGTTCAAATGTTTTACTTCCCCTTCTTTCATTTGCTCCTCCTCCTGCTTATGATTGATATTGTCTGAGAATATAACGTTCACTTTATCATCCAATAAATTGCACCTTACCAATTGTTATTCATGTGGTTTGGACTTATGATGTGCATATCCCCGTTCTTTTCTGGCAGGGATTGGTTATGATCTATGTACAAATCAATCACTCCATGGCACGATCCTGATTTGGGATATCAAATTATGTGAGACATGTTAAAAGTTGAAAATTGTAGAATCCATAAATAGACAAGTAGTTTAAGTTCTTACCAGCAATTGCTACATCGCCAAGATTTTCTCAACCCACTCTTACCAATGCGTGATGCACCTTTTGTTACCACGATATCAAGGTCTTAAACAACAACGTGGGTGCTTGAACCTGCCACTTTGTTCAAGCGTTGAATTTGTTTTTCCCAAGCTGACTTTGCTTTATTGGTTAACTTCAAAATTCCAACATGAGCTACCTCTGATCCTTTGCAAGTTTGTGATGCATAGTAACACAACACAAGTTTAAGAATAGTGAAGTTAGAAACCCATGTCGCATCGTCTATGTCTTAAGAATTGTCGTTGTTGTATTGATTCATCTTCTAGATTTGGCTGCCCTAGTTCAATGATACAATTAACAAGTTTGTGGAAATTCCTTAAGATGTTTAACCTTTATCACGTATATAATATAGGAGTTTGGTATTCTAAATGGCTCAACTTTTATGTATGTAGAAATGAATTGTTTGTCATTTGGTTAGTACTTGATGTTCCAAGTCTTATCTAGCTTGGAATACTTCGATAGGTAGTACTTTCTAGAGTTTTCAAGTTGAATTATCACAATGACGAAACACTCAGATTCTCCTTTGATTTCAATATGGGTTGTGTTGAACGTACTACATGTGAAGACTTGAGATACATGTTTCTCAATCGGCAACAAGAAAGTGGTGAGATCCAATGTAGTATTCTTTGTTTTCACATCCACATGTGCCTTATTATTGCGAAATTGGGATAGTGCATGATCGTAATTACGAAAAAAAATCATACAATCGTAATATCTTTTCACAAATGTATTAGAAAATAAATCCATACCCCCGCGCCATTGGATGCTCTTCGCTCCAACAAAAAAATGACCCCTAAGATATGGTTTGGTCCACCGTTGTTGTCTACTGTATGTATCTTGCACCCATGTCTTCTGTGTGGCCCGTAATCCTAGACTAGCTTTTCCTATTGTGCTTCAAATTGCCCCGAAAGACTATCCAATGTCATGTACCACTTGAAGACTTGGAAAAAATTATTTTAACGTATGTTGAACACAACATTGTGCCTTAAATGTTAGTTTCGTAGTCGGTGTCATGATTGCGGTAACACTTATTTTATCATCTTTCTAATTGCTTTATCGCCATTAGTTATAACCTCTCCTAGATGAATGTAATTCATAGAAAGCAATAGTGTCACCAGAACCCACGTGTAAGTTTCCACAGTCTCGTCTGCCAACAACGTGCAACTAAATATTATTATTTTGAAATTATGGTTCAACTTGATTAATATAAGGAATGAATTGTTATATGCATTTGTTTTATATGTTGTGTTTAAGGCAAGAACACCACCACAATATATATAATCATCCTGACTTGTGGAATCAGTCCAGAAAAGTCTAGTCAATTGTCTGTCATGGTCAATGGTGAAACGATAGTAAAATAAAGGTTTTCTCCTTCACACACAAATATGTTAAGGCAGCCTTAGCGTCACTATCTAGGCCAGATTGACATTGCAGTTAACTCAAGTGGTTGTACTTGAGTAAAACTAACATTTTCATATGTATCAATTCGTTGTAGCATGAAATCCATGATATTTATAATCCTCACACAGGTAATGTGCATATATGGGGCTTGTGTTTTATCTTCATCCTTCACATGCCAATGAGAACATAAAAACTAAACAATCCTTGGGTTATGCAGGTCAAGATTTCTAAGCAATCATCATATTGAATGAGTAGGAGTGCACCACAACCGACGTGTATAAAGACCTCGACTCACATTTTCTATCTTCTTGTTTCAAAAATTTATTCTATCTATGACCTTATCATGAGCATACCCAATGATGCACTTTCTTGTTCTTGCAAGAATTAAATTGTAATAAGTCTTTTTGTATGTTAAAACCAGTAGCTTTGGTACACAAGTTGTAAAAAAAAATTGCCTAATCAAGTGTTGCAGAAGTCATGGCACGTATGTGTGCTTCCGATAGAGTGTCCAAGCTCACGTGGTTTCAATTGTGAAATGATATGTTTATCTTCATATGTGCTTTGTAGACACTCGTTTGATGTATTCGATTATTGTGTATGCTTAACATATTGCTTCAGTTCGTACATCACAAATTGTAAAGAGTTATTCGACTTTTACTCGACATCACTTATTTCTATGATCTTTTACTTCCCTTTATCTTCACATGTGTTGGCCGTTAGATTGAAAGCAAACGATCCTGCATGATTTTGGATCACTTAATGCATCAATAATCATTGAAGAATTTTGAAGGGCGATCTAATAACATCCAGAAAAAAAAAAAAAAATACATGTCAATCTTGTAAGTGTGGCAATGTAAGAAAATAGATGAGATTATAGGACATAGTTATCAAACCTTAACAAGAAAAGTATTCGTGAACTTCCTTATTTGATGTAGATGTGATCTGCATCACTTGTCCTTCCTAAAACAATTCTACTCTTTGAAGTGGAAATTCTCTACAATGTATTGTATGTTGTGATATTCTGAAGTAGCAAGTGAGGGTAGGAGTAAGAGTTATTTCTCTCTACTCAAATTTTCATTTCTATGATACATGTGTCATTCACTACATTTACTCCATTACACGCCAATAACTTCCTAGCCATACTTATTACCATCTAATATAGAGATTCATGTACACATTACTTCAAATATCATCATATTGCCATTCTCTGAAATTCCTTCCATATTGCAAGTTATGCCATAAATGTCCTCAAAATAGGCTTGGCATCCCATTTTCAATATCTAGCAACACATAAATGGAGGAATAACATATCATCTAATTTGGAAAAGTTTAGAACTAGTAGCATTCCACCATATCATCCAAAAACATAAAATCTATCCAAACAATTACAGTATCTTTTGCCCAAAAATTAACATTGCATTTGACAAAAAAAGGCACCATTTATATCTGTCCAAAAAATATATATATAATTTACACCTATCCAAACCATTGTTCTGATATAACAATTAACCAACATGTTCAGTACTATTTTTTCAATCTTACAACCCATTCACTAAAACTCTCCTTTACGCTCTTCCATGTGTCATTCAATTCAGACATAACTAAGTCAACCCCATGTTCAAACCTGGCTTTAGTAGAGTTGAACTACAAAATAGAAATAAAAATGATACAAGTTACGAACTTTTTTTCCAAATTGCAAGGTGCTTGGAACAAACAATACCTTGAATTCAATTTTAGGGTATAATTGTCCGCCTTCATATACTTTATAATGTATGTGGAATCATAACTGAAAGAACAACCAATAAACAATAAGATACACAACTCCATAGGCATAGTTTCAATTACTTAAAAAAACATTGAATAAAACTAAACAATTTATACGTATTTGGTTGTTGTGGTGCCTATGACACAACATCTATCGGAATTGTTGAAATATCCATGTTGTATATTGTTGGAGAAAATAAGTATTCAAACATCTCATGTAAGAAAGTCACCTACATGAAAGATAATGTAGGCATAATCTTAAAACATAAAACAATAAAATAAATAACACAAAATCCAAGATTTACAAATTCTTACCATACACCATACTATGTCCATATGAGTACTCGACGTTCCGATAAAGACCAATATATCAAAAATAAAAACCTTACTAGCACGTAGATCAACTATTACAAGATACCAATGTGTCCCACTAGCGCTCATAGGTACTAAATCGAAAATGCAATGTGTATAATAAATATTGAAATCCAAATTATTCTTACTTAAAACAATAATAAGTGAATGATAAATACCATCTCACACACATTAAAACTACTGGTGTAATGCTTAGGGCCCCATCCATGCCTTTTTTTGCACCTTCAGACTCTGAATTTGAAAGAATTTTATCTATAATGAAATATTTACAAAAGTATGAATATAATCTAATTTATTATGTATAATGTTTGAAAAGTGTACACTGAGATATATTGGGAAATCGGGATCACTGCCTTGCCCTCAACCATGGGAACCGTGGCCAATTAAAATGGGAAAAACAAATCAGTTGTCGCTCATGGGTAAGCTTCGCGAACATACATTGATGACCTAATTAATTTGACGTTATTACAAAAATATATATCAAGAACAAGCAAATAAATTTCACTATAGCACATTTCATTGTTGAACACCTACGCTGTGTTTGGTATGTTGAAATGGAATGACAATAGAATTGCAATTAGTATAATAATATAATAGAATGGTCATTACCATTCCTATGTCAGACGAAAGAGATTACATGTGGTATTAGAATGACATCAAGTTTATCTTGGTATTGGTTAATCCTATACTTTGTGGGATTAAAGATACCTTAGTAATGGAAATGTGATTAAATCCTATATACCAAACATAGGAATGGAATGACCATTCCCATGGTCATTCCAATCCCATCTTAAATCCCACGTACCAAATGCCACCTTACATCATAACTAATCCATTTCCTTGGTCGAAGCATTGCAAGTTCAGTTCGGCTCATACTGGCAATGTGATAATCACACAAGATTTCACCAGACCATATCATCCAAGGAAACATCAACTTTTAATAAAATCTAAAAAAAATATATAGTCATAAGAATTGTACAATAAGAATAGAGTAACATACCGTCTATTTAATTTTGAGTCAAATGTATATTTTTTTCATTAGTTCTTTCCCTTCTGTTAGTGGCCCACCTTTCGTAGTTGTAGAAGTAGAATGGTAGTTATAGAAGTCGAAACTTTTTGTCATTTTAAGGAATTTGGAAATCATCCAGTGACAAGTAAGAGTAGTAGATCGTATTCGATGAAAAAACGAGAAGAGAGAGAGAAAAAGAATTGGAATCAATAGTTGTGGGTTAGCTAAAAAGATACCATAGATGCTTGCATTTAATTCATTGGAGTGAGGGCAGGAAAATATAAGTTATAAACAAAATAGTTGTATAGAGTCGTGGAGATTACCAATGATCTGGTCACCTTTTCTATCGAGCATAAAATTCCTATCATCCGGCTTATCTACCATTTTTTATGATTCAGATACGTCTTTGCTTGTTTTGGTCTAACATTACTCGACTCCATTGTTTGCAAAGAGATCCTGACAAGAAGCATGTCTGCTTCTGCTGCCAACTTGGTTGCTTTTCATCCTTGCTCTTATGCTTCGGGCTCAGTTTTGTTTCATTCGTCCTCTTCTGCTTTAGGCTCAGTTCTTTTTCCTCTTCATGCTTCCCAGCCAATGTCGAAATAGATATCACAATTTTTGGCCTATGCATACAATATTAGTACAATTAGTCCCAATTAAACAATCTAATTCATAATTTATCCTATTTTAATTTTAAATTGAGTATAAATCAATTAATTATGTTTTACCTTGTGTTTTGGTCCAATAGTCAATACTCTCTTATTTCTTTAATCAAATATTTTCAATTAAGGTTTGTATCATTGGCCGCCAGTGCCAACTGTCGTCTCCACCTGCCTCAACCACTGTCAGACCTTAGGCCTCCAGTCACCAAATTTTGGCCACTGATTGTTAGATTTTTTTAGTTACATGTAACTATTCTTTAAAAAATATGTTTAAGTTACAATTTTGAAGTATATTTTTTGGCTATATTTGTAGTGTATTCATTTACATGTAATTTTTTGATAACCGACATCTGAAAAATTAGTTTAATGTAACTAAAAGGTATATTAAAAAGATGTTACTAAAAAATTAATTGAATGTAACTAAAAAAAAAAAATCAACAACCAGTGACCGGAGTTTCGTTGATCGACGGTCGACGGTGGCCAGAGTCCAGCGATTAGAGTCTGGTGGGCGGTGGTTGGCGATGCCTCGTCTTTTGGAGTTAATTCAACCATGCAATCAGCTAATGATTGTCCATTCATGGAAGTTCTCGGTCTAAATCTAATATCGAACTTGTTAATCTCTACTGCCCATTTTATCAACATTCTTGAACATTTGGCCTATGCATCACAATTTGCAAAGGATATCACATCCTTACATTGACTGGATGATCTTGAAAATAAGGGGGGGAGCTGCGTTCCCGTTATTGTTAATGCTATTGTTTTTTCTAAGTCAATATATTTTGTTTCTGCTAGAACTAAAGATTTGTTAATGTAGTAAACCGTATATTGCACACGTCCTTCTCTCTAACCAATGTTGCAATTACTACATACTCAGATACTGTCAAATACAAGAAAAACTCATCTCTCAGCTTTGTGCTTATTAACAATTCTACTGATCCGATGCACTCCTTTAATGATTGAAAGGTTTGTTCACACTTCTCCGACCAAACAAAACTCATTTTTCCTCTCAAGATTTTAAAAATGGGAAACATTTATTACTAAATTTAGAAATAAAACGATTAGCGATGCCAATCTGCCAGTTAGTATCTAAAGTCCTTTCACATTGGTTGGAGATGTCATTCTTTTGACGACTTCTATCTGCTCCAGATCAGTTTAATTCCATATTGATCCAAAATAGCCGAGAAATTTACCCGAAGTTACCCCAAACGCATATTTCTCTTGATTTAACTCCATATTGTACTTCCAAAGTATGCACAATTCTCTTTTAAGTGCATCACGTGACTAATTCTCTACTTTATCTTTACCAGCATATGTAACATATGTAAACTTCCATTACTCACCTAATCTACTCCTGAAACATCTGGTTTACCAATCTTTATTAATTGGCCCATACATTCCGAAGTTCGAATGGTATGACATTGTAATAATATGTTTCCCGATGTGTGCTAAAAGTTATTTTGTCTTTATTCAATCGATCCATCCTGATATGATTATACCTAGAGTACGCATCCATGAAACATATGCCCTGATATTGAATTAACAAGTTGACTATTCTTGGCATTGGATAAAAATCATTTGGACAAAGATTATTTAGATCTGAAAGTCTATGCCCGTCATCCATTTGTCGTTCATCTGTTTTACCAGTATTGGATTTGCCAACTACTTCAGATACATAATTCTATGATATGTCCAATTCTTAGCAAGTCCTCTACTTCCTCTATCACCCATAACCTATTTAAACTGAACATCCTGCTTTTTTGACGTACTGGAATATGTGAGCTCGAGACATCCAAATAATTACAAACTACTTTCACATATATTCTTTTCATATCCTTGACACTCCGAGCAAATACATATGAAAACTACTTTTTCTTAAAATTGACTTCTTTTGTCTACTCAGTAGGTCGAATGATTCCTAGATCTTCTCTAAAATCATCCACCTCAATATCAATCATTAACTTACCCAAAATATCCTACCTGTTGGTTAATTTCTATTTGGAATATTTTTTACCTTCCATTGCCACCACAAAGCAATACCTCGAAGCTACATGATCCCCTCTTATCACTTCTACCCCACTAGGACTAGGATATGTGAAGCATTGATGGCAAGTGAAGGTCACCGCCCGCATCGCATGGAGCCAAGGTATTCCAAGAATGCCATTATAAGGCGTATTTGAAGTTATTACCATATGCACGAGTAACCCATTAAAAATCATTCCTGCATTAATATATAGTGTGATCTTTTCTCTGGGTGAACTCAAATCTCCATTAAATCCCACAATTACCGTTTGCATTGACTTGAACTCCCATTTGTTTGATTACATTATCAAATATGATGTTAATTGAACTCCCAATATCTATCATGACCTTGCAGGTCCTGAAAATCCATAAAGTAACCACCAAGAATCAAAACTTGGGAAGGGTTACCCCACGTAAATCATCATCAATGAAAGCTACCATTGCATCATATCGAACTCGAGGGATAATTACCCCCATAATCGTTTTATAGAGTTGCCTCTTAAGATTTACTCTTCCGAGCACGATTTAATTCCCCATCACTTATTGACCCGCTACGAATTACATATATCATCACATCATTAGGTCAACCCACATCCTTCTCCTTTCTCCACTTATCACGACTGTCACGCCCAGGTTTTTCATGCTTGCGTTCCTTCGGAAAGTCTTGGTGGTAGTTATTCAAATATCTACTCTCCATTAACGATTGAACTCTAACATCCAACTGTCTGCAATCAATCATCTTTACTATGTCCATAATCATGAAGGAAATTACAATACTTGCTTTATAATTATTTCTCACATGCTTATAAATCCTTGGTGGCCACTTTAATTTTTCAAATGATTTGATTTCATACAGAATGCGTAAAATGGGAGCCCTAAAATAAGAAAGAGATAGTTCTAAATACCGGTGAGACCTTTTCTCACCCAATTTGTCATTATCCTCGTAATAATTATACATCTCATTGTTCTACTTCTTAGGTTGATCTTCCATTATTTCCTTTGGTTGATTCTATTTATTAGATCTCTCTTCTCTCGCCATCGCACGTCATCCAACTTCATTTGCGGCTTCGCTCTCCTCATGAAATCCTCCATGTTTGCAAATGTGTGCATGGTGAGGAAGTCTTGGAACCGACATGATATTAAATGTCACACGATTTATTTTACACCACGAATTTTTAACCGAGTGATAGCTTAGTTGCACACCGACTAGTCAGTCACTCGTATAATTCCTAGACAACCATTGTCATGCCCACCTAGACGCACACACACATACCAAAAACAATACACAACGCAACGTTTACAACTAAAGCCAATCTTATTTTATTACTCAGTCAAAATAAGGAAACACACATATAAATTCTGACATAAGGATGACAAGAACATACACTCACTGCTCTGCCCTTTAACAAATCCGAAAATATACTATTTATAGGCAATAAAGTCAGTTGACAGCCCCAACTGCTAGGCGAACATGCAAGAAACTTCTCCCACAAATGCTGGACATATGGCACGGGCAATTTACATAGTCAGATTTCTATCCAGACCCCAAAATTGCCACACAACTTAACCACATCATTAGCGCATGCACAATAACTGCCACATGCAACTGAAATTCGTCCATTAGCTAAGTCTCAGCTGCCCAGCACAATTTGTCATTCTATTGCATTCTGTTGTGTTGTTGCACCCAACAACTTGCCAACTCCATATACATTTTCAACACCAAAATGCACTATTGTGCCCAATGGTGCGTCATGTTGTGCACATGACCCTGCCCACAATTTAGCGTTGTGCCTACGTTGTGCCACCTTGCCTTGGTATCGCACCAAGATCTTCCGTTTGTTCCATATCTAACCCATAGACCCAATTCTAGCACAATCTGCCAATGCCGCCAATATGTGTCCACATTACCCAACGGCACACTATTTTGCCAACGCATACCCAACAATTTGGTCCAACACTGCCCCATTCCTCCAACACATGCTGCCGCATCTTTGATACTCATTGCCTTAGCTGCGTGCCAAGGTTTTGCCCAATGTCATGCCACCAACATAGCATCGATCCTAACATTGCGCCTAGGATCGCCAACACTGCCCAACACTCGTTGATGTTATGCTACAACGCCACTGTCCATCAACATGAACCAAGTTGGTGCCTTTGTTGCCAACGCCTTCACTTGTGTCGCATGCACTACGTTTAGTAGCAAAGTGCACCAAGTTCGTGCCAAGTGGTCCTCCAGCATTGT
This sequence comes from Eucommia ulmoides, assembly GCA_016647705.1. NCBI lineage: Eukaryota > Viridiplantae > Streptophyta > Magnoliopsida > Garryales > Eucommiaceae > Eucommia > Eucommia ulmoides. Next base: position 52,118,196 of record CM028332.1, read on the forward strand.
TAGGGGAAACAAACCACCCCCACTAAAAGAATCTGATGTCCTCGTCAGATCGATCCCTAATAGGTGTAATCTACCTACGTATTTCCAAATCGGTTTTGTTAGTTTTAGAGTATTTTTATAGTTATTTTTATATGTTTTTATTCTTTTTGTATTAAAACAAGTACGTGGGGTGAAAAGGTATGAAATCGGAGTATAAATGATCAAATCATATCGAGAATGGTCGGAGAACAGTAGAAAAATGAGTAAGGCGGTAAGATTCTGCAAACAAGCCCACCGCCGCGGCATCCAGACCACCACCGCGGTGGTGAAGAAGCTGAGAAAAATTCATTTTTGCTGAAACCTTTACCGCCTAGGGGGTGAAACTTTTTCTAATCCATCGCCTACTCCATCGCCTCGGCGAACCTTAACCGACATACTCCACCGCTGTGGCGGTAGCCTCTACACAGTTTAGATATTTTGTTTGATATTTTTGAGCCTATAAATACCCTTCTCTCCTCCTCTCTTCTGATCCTATTCGGCCCCTAAGGCTTTAGGCTATATTTTAGGGTTAGGATAAGAGATTTTTTAGGGAGCACTCTCAACCCGAGGTGGAAGATAAAGAGGGAAGCGATCGTTCAACGGTTCTAGCGCCAATTCTTCGGATATAGGCTAAGCCACTCGTTTCTTCTTTTTGTTTTCTTCATTTTGGTAGTTGTTGAGCATGTTTACGCCATTTTACATTGTATACATGGTTATGGCCATTGACTAAACATAGGTTGTTTAGGGATTATTAATATAATTTATGAATACGTTGTTTAATTGAGTTTGTATTTTATTTGCGAATGTTCTTCATTATTTTGATTATGTGTGCCATATTGTTTGTTTATCATATTATGAGAATGATGTTATGAGAATACAGGATTTGACAAATCCCGGATTCGAACTAGAATAAACGAACGCCATGATCCAACAACCCGGTCGAGAGTTGGATTGTGGACAATCGATGACGTTGGGGCAAGACTCACATGATCTAGAATCTTTAAGACATTGAGGGGGATTTCGGCGTTGACGCGAAGTCACGTATTCCCTCATCTTACACTCGGGAGAGGTGACGGAGGAGTTTTAGAATTGAGATTGTCGATAGGGTAAACACAACGCGACGATCCAATAACCCAGGAGAGAGTTGGATTGTGTGCAATCGATGACATTGGGGCGAGACTCACGTGGCCTAGGGTCGTTAAGACGTTGGGGACTTCGGCGTTGACACGAAGTCACGTATTCCTCCGTCTTACACTCGGGAGAGGTGGTGGAGGAGTTTACGAACTGAGATTATCATATAAGTCGAACGCCATTAATATAAACTAAAAAGAGATCTAACACGTATTCGTAAACAAAACTAATCCCTAGACAACCTATTTTTTCAAAACTATCTCAATATAGTATTAGTATAGTTTAATTAGTATTTTAGAATTAGTAATTAATTAAATCACATTTTTGTCGACTAGATAAAATTAGGTTATGATAATCACAGTTCTCGATAGTAATCTCAACCAATCCCTATGGATACGATACCCGACCGAAAGGTCCATTATACTAAAACTTGATCCGTGCGCTTGCGGTGAAAGTGGCAGCGTATAAATTGCGGCCACCAATCCCAGTTCAACCCACTAGTTTTCGTATGTACTTATACCAATAGTACTGCCACAGCCTTCTCAATTTTCCCGCAACCTTGTCTCAATCCATTGCAACATATTCGCTATAGAACGCCTCTGTGACCTGACTGACTACTAGTCCGTTGCTCCCACAACAACACTCGTTTCGAAATCCACGATAACCAGCCACCTCTAGTTATTTTTCAGCACGAAGCATAGGATTGTTTCCGATATCCTATGTCCCAAGTTAGATTCATCACTTACCCGATTTCAGACCACACCCGGGTTGTTCGTTGTAATCCATCAGCAACATAGTGTTGACGGGTGTCATCTCATATTCAAAGCCTTCATCATCCAATTCCTCCCAAACCAGCGTTGTCAGTTTCTCCTTCCTTCGACAATCTCTCATCTGAAGAGGACCATTGCATATAAAGCAATCCCGACTCTTACCCGTAGCGGTCATAGGTTGGGATTTTGAACAGGAACCTTCAGCAACATTAATCTCCCCGCCTTTATTCCTCCATTCTTTTGGTTTCTCGTTCATCTTCTCTTTGCCTTTCCTCCCTGACTTCCCATCTAAACCGCAACCGTCCCACGTTAGGTTGTAATCGGTAAGGCTGTTTGCCGCTGCCACAGTAGTTTGTAGGTCACGTACACCATGCCACCTTAGTTCAGCTTACGCCCACGCTTGCAAGCCCGAGGTAAAGTTGAAGAGTTTGTCCTCTTTCGACATTTTCTTCACATCTAACATCAAGGACGTGAATTCTTTTACATACTCACACACCGAGCTAGTGTGCTTGAGTTTCCGCAAACAATCCCAATCCACCCAACTCAAGGTCATCGGTAGGAATTGCTCCCTCAATTCCTTCTTCAAATCAGCCCACGTCGTTATCTCTGGACATGTACTGTAACGACCCGGTTTCCCAGGGCCACTACATGATTTCTCCCTAAGGAGAATTAAAACTAAAATCGGACGCCAATATATATTATACAAAAATCCGAAAAAAAATTACAATGGGACGGCGACAATTATAATTATCGAATTCAATGATTCAATTTTTACAACGGGAAATAATAATTTATAAATACAATTATTACAAATTTAGTAGAAATTCAATTAAAATTCATGTCGCCGTCTCGTTCTCACCGGCTTTACAATCAAAATTGTGGGATTGTGAGTCAATGTTCAGTAGAACTCCAACCCCTCTAATACGTGCATTTAATTAATACAACACATAAAATACATTGGTATGATTTTCATATAATTTTCACATTGTCATAATTATTTCATAAAATTTAACAGATAAAATTCAACAACAATTTTAACATAAATCACACAATAGGAAAATCAAATACATATATTAAAAGAGTGAAAATTTCTACCTAAAATCCGAAATTTCATAATATTTCTTAAATTCCTATCCATGAATTTTCCTTCCGATTCTCCGATTATTAATTCTTATAAACATGTTTTCATATATCCCCTGTCTTAATTAGTTATTTACTTATTTATTATTTATTTATTTATTTGTTAACAGCCACGTGTGTGGCTGTTACAAACCATGGTTTGCTGACTTCTCAAAAAGAAGATAGCAAATTATGTTATATATAATATATTTATATATTATTTATCTAAATATCCCTTAAAAATAAAAAAAATATTAATTATATCTCAAAACTCTTAGAATTATATTTTAAATAACATAATAATCCCCAAAACTTTTAAAAGTCTATTTGAAATTAACATTCAATCCCCAAAAATTATTAAATATTATTTATATCACAAATTTACAACTAATCCCAAAAATATTAAATTTATATAAAATAATATTTTTCAAAAATATAAATTTTTGGGGTATTACAATCTATAAGTTTAATAATTTTGGGATTAGTTGTAAATTTGTGATATAAATAATATTTAATAATTTTTGGGGATTGAATGTTAATTTCAAATAGACTTTTAAAAGTTTTGGGGATTATTATGTTATTTAAAATATAATTCTAAGAATTTTAAGATATAATTAATATTTTCTCTATTTTTAGGGAATATTTATGTAAATAACATATAAATATATTATATATAACATAATTTGTTGTCTTCTTTTTGAGAAGACAGCAAACCATGGTTTGTAACAGCCACACATGTGGTTGTTAACAAAGAAATAAATAAATAATAAGTAAATAACTAATTAAGACAAGGAAGATATGAAAACATGTTTATGGGAATTAATAACCGAAGAATCAGAAGGAAAATTCATGGATAGGAATTCAAGAAATATTATGAAATTTCGGATTTCATTTTGAATATATGTATTTAATTTTCGTATTGTGTGATTTATGTTAAAATTGTTATTGAATTTTACCTGTTAAATTTTATGAAATAATTATGATAATGTGAAAATTATATGAAAATCATGCTAATGTGTTTTATGTGTCGTATTAATTAAATGCACGTATTAGAGGGGTTAGAGTTCTACTGAACGTTGACGTGACTCCACAGTTTTGATTACAGGGCCGATGAGAATGAAACGGCGACATGAATTTTAATTGAATTTCTACTAAATTTGTAATAATTGTATTTGTAAATTATTATTTCCCATTGTAAAAATTGAATCGTTGAATTCGATAATTATAATTGTCACCGTCGCATTGTAAAAAAATTATGGATTTTTGTATAATATATATTGGCGATCCGATTTTAGTTTTAATTCTCCTTAAGGAGAAACCATGTAGCGGCCCTGGGAAACCGGGTCGTTACATGCACTGTCATCCACACGCATTCGCCACCACAGCTTAGCATCACCGGCTACGTACATACTCGACATGGAAACTTGTTCATCTTCGGGAACATGAGCAATTTGAAAATATTGCTCCATGTCCCATATGAAATTCCCCAATTCCTTGGCATTCCGCTTGCCAGAAAATGCCTTCGGGTCCGGCACTTTCATCCATACTAGTCTGTCCCTCGACATACTCTGCCCAACAACAGCTTTCTTTAAAACAACAACTTATTCCTCAACGCCCTTGAGGTTAGTTTTTCAAACATCGGTCAGCACGATCATGTCATCTGCCATGGACTTGATTCTAGCCATTGTGTTGTTGCAAAATTCTTCGAAAGTGGCTCGAAGATTTGCAATGTCGACCCTAATCGACAGATTTACCTCGTTGCTTGACGTTGGCGCACCGACATTGTCTTCCAGCGCCTCAAGTCTACTGTTTACACTCAACAAAAGAGCCATCTCGTAGCTCTGCTCTGATACCCTACGTCACACGTTTAATTTTTCACCACAAATTTTTAACTGAATGATGACCTAGTTATACACCAACTAGTTAACTGCTCGTATGGTTCCTAGACAACCACTGTCATGCCCACCCAGACGCACACACATGCACCACAAACAGTACACAATGCAATGTTTACAGTCGAAGCCAACCTTGTTTTATGACTCAATCAAAATAAGGAAACACACATACAAATTTTGGCATAAAGGTGGTAGGAACATACATTCACTACTTTGCCATTTAAAAAATTCGAAAATACACTATTTATAGGCAACAAAGTCAGTCGCCATCCCTAACTGCTAGGCAAACATGCAAGAACCTGCTCCCACAGGATGATGGACACATGGCACAGGTAATTTACAGAGTTAGTTTTCTATCTAGACCCCAAAACTGCCACAAACCACTCCACATAATCAACACATACAGAAAAACTGCCACACTCAATTGAAATTCGCCCATCAGCTGAGTCCCAGCTGCCAAGCACAATCTGTCGTTCTATTGTGTCGTCGCACCCAATGACTTGCTAACTCCGTATACATTTTCAGCACCAGAATGCACTGTTACGCCCAACGATACGTCATGGTGCGCACATAACCCTACCTACAACGTAGCGTTGCGTCTACGTTGTGCCACCTTGCCTTGGTGCTGCACCAAGGTCTCCCTTTTGTTCCATGTCTCACCCATGGATCTAATTCTAGCACAATCTGCCAAGTGGTCCTCCACCATAATTAGGGGCTAACATTAAACCAGTAATGAGTGTTAACAATAAAAGTAGTTATGTATCCCTCTATATGCATGTCAATTCGTTGTTGAATCTGGTGACATACGGCCTCTCTTTCTCTTCTCTTGTCTAAAAGCTGGCAAATATTCAACTCCTTTCCTCAATCTTTTGCTAGTTATGAACTGGTTGATGAATTGCCTTCCCAATTCTACGCATGAGTCAGTAGATCGTGGGGTAACCCATGAAAGCACTCCAAAGTAGATTCCTTTCGCATTGTAGCAAAAGCTCTGCACAATACGGAATCTCATGTACTGTAAAGTGCCATCGTGTGTCTAAAATGTCTTATATGATCCATAGGATCTGTCTTCCCTTCATACTTGTCTAGTTTCATTGGATCAAACTTTCAAGAAAAAGATCCATCCATCATATCTAACGTAAACAGACATTCAATAGTTCCCAACAGTATTTCTATCTAGACTGGACGAGAGCCTCCTCGTTTTTCCATGAACACTTGTTTGGTATTTCATACCTTGATTTTTCCCTGAATCAATGGATTCCTCTATTTTATCATTCTATCTTAGACGATTTAGCTTGTTCTTCTTTTTAATCTGATGTGATAACCTATCATCATGGGCGTTAATCTTCTAACCCCAAACCTAACCGGAGGTGGTTCGGGGTGTCCTTGAAAATTTGCTCCATTATTTGGATCTTTATCACAAGACGACTCCCTGGATGAGTTTTTCTGCACTTGAACTTCGACCATCTGCAATACCAGTGTAAGTAACACCCCCCCCCCCCCCCCCCCCCCCCCCCCCCCCCCCCCCCCCCCCTCATGTTGATTAGGCTGCAATTTCCTCCGTAGTGGATCGAACCTCCCCAATTGCCCCGTTCTAATTGTTCAAAGTCATATCCTCCCCCAACTCCATTTAATCCAATTAATGAGCCATCTTCAGCCAAGCCCAAACCATGACAAATATATTCTTAGTTAAGTTGTATTTTGACTTGGGCCACTATTAATTCACTACCCACTATATCATGACTTAGGATTTCATGGCGGCGGATTTAACCCCCATATATGTCCACAAAACCTCTGCGTTTGATACGTTGGAATAGAATAAAAATAAATAGAATGATAATAAGATTGGAATTAGTATGATAATAGAATAGAATGGTCATTACCATTCCTATATTTGGTGACGAAATGGATTATATGTGATATTGAAATGACATCAAAGGGTAAAATAGTAATTTAATTGAATTTTCAAACGGTATAACAGTTAATTTAATTAAATTTCATTTTAATTTAAATATTTATTTAATATTTGGTCTCATTTTTTGGCCAATTATTAATTAAAATATAATCCTATATAATTGGGATTAACCAATACCAAGTTTATCTTGGTATTAGTTAATCTCATACTTTGTGGGATTGAGATTTTTTAATAATGGGAATGTGATTAAATCCTATGTACCAAACATAGGAATAGAATGACCATTCCCATAATCATTCCAATCCCATCTTAAATCTCACATACCAAATGCCACCTTAGATTTTTCAACCAACAAGATCACCCATTTTCTCATTCCATGTTACTAACCATTGACAACTTGAGAACTACAAATTAAAATTTTCAGGCTAGGAAAATAAAGAACTTTCACTCGGATATCTCTCATTCATTTCTAAATAATCCAACTGATGCTACAAATCATGTATAGTAAAACTGGACACTCAAAACACATATTAAGAGCATTCACTCTTCTAACATCTGGCTCCTGTGAATCAATATTTGACAGTAAGAGAATGGAGTGTGTGTTTCCGATCCCCAAAACTTCATTTCTTATCTGATAAAGTTCACCAAAGAAACAAGAAAATTTTGAGCACACAAAGCTATACAACCGAATCCAAAGAGAGAAATGTGTTTAACCCAAAGGAGAATTTCCCAAACCCACACTGTATTATTCACAGCACTGTAAAGACAAATCTATTTATATAAGCTTTCACCGGAGAGGAGGCAGTTAGGGGAGACCGGAGCAGTCCACACCACCATATGAAGTAACCCCAACCTTTTCTTCAGCTGAAGTTTTCTTCAGTTTCTGAGAAGACTCGGATTCCCGTACATCACCAATGTCCAAAGTGTCTGGAAGCTCATCACAAGAGTAGACCTGCAGAGAAAATCAATCCATTTTGAATAATAAGAATAAAGTCAAGAGATAAAAATAATAATATAATTCTACCTACTATAGTATCCTAAAAATAATAATATAAACTAAAACTTACTAAAAATTAAATAATTACAAAAAATTTAAAAATCACCCATCATAATTAAGCCCGGGTCCTACATCAGTCTCTCACACTTCAAAAAAACTCATCCTCAAGTTTGTCTTCAGATGTTTTGCAATCCAACAAACCAAATCTTTCGAAAATTTTGAATATTTCAGTCCATTTGAAAACATTAATTTTCTCAAATTGCACAACCCCAACAATCCTTGCTTGAACATTAATTAGATCTCATTTATTAATCTTCAACCCCATAAATCAATACGATTCTTTATTTACTTGATGGCTTAATATTTAGATATATCATCAATTGAAGATTTTTATGTGTCAATGAAGCCTTCTTGCTCTATGCTTTCGAAACTCAACTCCTTTTGCTCCTTGCAAGTCTTCTCAAGCATCAACTTGGACAACACAACTTTCAGTTTCCAAATCAATATTAACAAAAGAATCTGTTTCCAAAGCAATACGAATGAAATCATATGATGATTTCTGAGTTTACTTTAAATGACAATGAAGGTCTTTAATGAAATTATATGATCCAATAAAATTCCTTCCGCAACATTAATCTCCTCACGTGTTATTGATCAGGATATCTCCAAAAATTTCTTGTGTGGATCTTGAAACCTCTCGTAGAAAATGTCTAAATTCTACATTCTTGGCGCAACAGCAACAGACTTGTGTTGTTTCCAATAATACCATTCAAATATGCTATCATCATCTAGAGGCATAAAATAATCTTCACGGTGATCTTTAACAATAAACTTTTTTGGATTACACTCTGTCTTGTATATGACAAAATCTCTTCATAATCTTCGAAATAAAAATATATTGCAAACCGAGTTTTCATTCTAGACTATGAACAAATTTTATTTTTACGTTAACAAGTCCTCTAAAATGTAAATCATACCACCAATACATAAGTTTTTTGGAGACTTGATTTAACTTTATGTTCTTCAACTGTCCCCATGTAATCAAGATGATCTTCAATATCAAGCAACCAATCAAGAAAATTTTCTTGCTCCTAGATATAAGAAAGGATTATTTTAAGAATTCCCCTTTGTTCCAATGGAAGAAGAGAAGTTCACAAAAATGGAGAAAAAATTTAGGTGTTTCAGACCGTATAAACAAGCATTGTTAAGAGAACAAAAAATAGGCCAATACATACTTTGGAGACAGTCGGTTTCGGTGAAGTTAAAGTTCGGAATCCAAAACAATGGCAAAACCTATAGATAAGTCTAGGTTGGGTGCGCAAAAAATTCAAAGGTCAAGTAATCAGGTAAGCTCCACGACGTTCTCAGGGTCTTGGGGGAAAAAGAAAAGACAAAACAAAAGAAGACAAAACATAGAATCAAACACAAGTGTGGGTTCACAAATTCACAAGGGTAATAATAAGCAGTCCTTTATGACCACAAGCGAGAAAGAAAGATGGACGGTGTTTCCTTATGGTACGTCTCTTTATTCCTGCACAACCAGAGGATGTTATCCCATTAAAACACTGAAAAGTTAGGTCAATTAAGCAAACACTTGTCTTCACGAACCCAGCATCACTAAGTAAGAACATATATACCACTTTCTTGTAAAAAGCAGCATGCTTCTGATATGAACCAGATTAGTAGCTATGGTATTTTATGAATGAAATTCAATGATGTTGAACTTTTATTAAACAACTGAAAGATAAAAAGATAAACCGAGCTTTCGAGAGGCTTGGATTTCTTCCAGAATGAGCTACACTCAGTACAAACAATTCACAATTTCTCAATACCTCATTCCCCCTCAGCTATCTCCTTATATTCTCCTGCTTCTCTCCCCTTAACAGAATTTGTAAAACAACCAATAACAGAAAGATGCCTAATAACAACTATTAATGGAATCTACCCAAACTACTCTTTCCTTCAAGAACCTAGGACCTATCATTACCCGCCGCCTAAACATTCACCTTGTCCTCAAGGTGAAACTGAAGTATATTACTTTTTGTCGTTGACAGCTTTCCGGGATCCCACACCATTTTTTTTTACTGACCACGGTGATCTTTGTGAGCTTTGAGCAGTGCACTGCGAGAAGTAAAGTAAGGATTACCACCGTATATTGTTTTATAACCATCCAAGATCAATGGAGTAAATGTTCCAAATTGTGAAAAACAACTCCTATTGTGAGAATTAAAATTATCCCTGGCCCGGCCCGGCCCAAGTTTTTTCTTATCTCTTTTGGGCCAAAAAAAAGAATAAACAACTTGGAATTTTTCTTCTATCTTCTGGCCCGGCCCAGTTGTTAAATAAAAAAATTCCTCTATTTCCTGGGCCAAATTCGAGTTGTTGGGCTGTATAGAATTATTGGGCTTGACAGACTGGGCCTCCAATTTTTCATCAATCAACTAGGCTAACTCCATGGCTCGGCCCAAATTGCTTGGCTCCAAGACCCATATCGCGGCCCAAACGACTGGCTTCAACCTATTGATGAACTTCTCGATCGCAACTTCATTCGACACCTCTTCTAGCGGCGCCGCGAGCTCGAGAAATCTCCGATGATACTCTCGAACGTTGCAGGTCTGCTCCAAGGCCAGCCACTGCTCGTGGATCGACCCCATTTGCATTGAACGAAATTGTTTCAGCAGCAAGATCTTCAATTCCTCCTACGACGCGATGGATCGACGCTTGGTTTCCCACTGGTACCACAGTAGGGCGTCACCTTCGAAGCCGATAACCACTACTTCAATCTTCTCATCGTTCGTGAACCGATGGAGAGCAAAATAGCGTTCGGTCTTCAAGATCCAACCATCTAGATTCGTGCCGTCGAACGATGGCATCTCCAATTTCCGAAATCGGAAATCAAAGCGTGAATTAAAGAGGTAGGTCGTCAAATCGGGAGAGTGGGTAATCGAATTTGGAAAATTAGGGTTACCTTAATTTTGATTTGCTTGTGAACCATCCAACATCGGTTTGAGCCCCCTAGCCTCCGTCACCTTGCCAGACAATGAAAACGAAGCCTGTTGAGCTGAGTCTTCATGGTACATGATCTTGATACCAAATGATATGAACCAGATTAGTAGCTATGGTATTTCATGAATGAAATTCAATGATGATGAACTTTTATTAAACAATTTAAAGATAAAAAGATACACCAAGCTTTCAAGAGGTTTGGGTCTCTCCCAGAATGAGCTACGCTCAGTACAAACAATTCACAATTTCTCAATAGCTCATTCTCCCTCAGCTATCTCCTTTATATTCTCCTCCTCCTCTCCCCTTAACAGAATTTGTAAAATAACCCATAACAGAAAGATGCCTAATAACAACTATTAATGGGATCCACCCAAACTACACTTCCTTCTAGAACCTAGGGCCTATTAGCTTCATAAATGAATATGAGACACGTAACAGGTAACCAAACAACCATAGGCAACACTATGGCCAACAAACCAACCCAAAGCAATGGACAAAGAATAAGACAAACTTCAGCTGCTATATGTATCAAATGAAGCACATAGAACCATCAAACGAAAATTAAAAAAAATAAAGTTTACCTGAAGTTGATTTAGCATTTCAACTGTCTCAGCCAAGTCATATTTGTTCGCTATATAGACTTCACAGAGGGATTCATCAGATATACCAGGAAAAACCGTCTGAAGATAAGCCAATGCCAAGTCAAAGTCGTCTTCAGGAAATTCCATTTCATTTTGATTTTTTGATGATGAACCAGAAGACATACCAAAAGAGCAACCTTTCAAAGCACAATTTTCAGTGGTATGGATTGTGTCAGCGCCAATGGATTTATAGGCTTGAGCATTCTCAGGTTGAGATTCAAAAAAGCAATACTCCTTGGCACTCTTAGAATCTTTTCCTGTCAGTTTATAGTGTTCGCTTTCACTAGCTGCCACTTTTTTAGAGAGTGGTACATATGATGCTGCATATGGATTCAAAGCGCTTGTTCTCTTCATTTCTGACAGTGCTTAAAGAGACCACTATCAAGGACAACAGGACAGAAAGCCATCAGCAACTAAAAATCATATTTATGCTCAAAGTGTGGCTAAGAAAACCGTCAGCAACCAAAAACTCATATTTATGTTAAAAGTGGCTAAAAATCTTAAAAAATCTTATTAAAAAATAAATTCTAGTTGAAGTCCACCAAAGGTTTTAAATTCTGCTATGTCCCGTAATGACCAATATCCAAAGGTTTTTAATTCAGCAATGTCACATAATGGCCAATATCTAAATCATCGATTAATTTACTTGATTAATTAACAATTGTAAAAGTAAAAGCAAATAAAAAGAATTAGACGGTTTAAAGCACTCTGGCCTCTTCATCTATTTACTATAATACGGGAAACAATACAAGAAACCCTAAATAATTGTGAATGACTAGAATACCCTTAAACACTCCCCGTCAAGCTAGGAGCATAGGTAGCGGCACCACTGTAGACATAAGTCAAGTCCAGACAAAACTGAGCAAACAAACAGTGACGATAACAAACTGGTTGAAAATGAACTTAAAACAAAAAAAAAAAAAAAAACAATGGAAACAACCATTCATAACAAAGAAACAATGGGCATAAGGAAGAATATTTAAAACATGAAAAAGGACTTTTTTGGGTCTTTTGTTCCCTTTTTTGTGGACTTGAAGTGGGCGCCTAGGGCACACAACGGGGCTGATGGAGGGCAGAACAAGGCCTGGGATATTGTCCACGATGCCTGTAATGGAGGCAGCAAAACTGGTGGAGGCTTTGACAGGGCCGACGAGTCCTGGAACGAAGGCGCAAGGTTGGTGGAGGCTGGAACAGGGCTGACAGCCTGGAATAGAAGCGACGAGCATGTGGGAGGCCAAAACTGCAATGGGTAGCTGCGATGCGGCTGGAACAGCACCGACAAGGCCTGGAACAGAGGTAACGAGGTTGTGAGAGGACAAAACAGCGACAGACGAGATGTAACAAACGGTAGTGGCCAGCAACGGGATCAGAATTGGTCGGCGACAGGATTGAAGATCGCGATAGCTAGGGAGTATCCACCCTAAAACCATATGTAATAGATGGAGTGGCTCCTTCAATTTACATGCAACTTTATAATGCCACATTGAGGCAATGTGGGATTTGACACTCACCCACACATGTAATCCCCACTCCCACATTAAGCAGTCGAACAGAGACTGAGGAGAGGGCTTCGATTAGAGAAAAGAGATTGCCTTAAAACTTGAGGCATGACAAAGGAGGCTTACCAAAACCATATGAGATACCATCTTAGAAGTATTCAACCTAAAAACATGTGCCAATAGGTGGAGTAACTCCTTCAACTTATATGCTTTGAAAGCCCATTGAAGTGATATAGTATTTAACATGTTTACCTTTACACAAAGCAAGTAAGAAATCGATGTTATAGGGCCTGATTCGTAATAATGCAATTTGTTAGAAGCTCAATGAATAACAAACTCCAAGAATATATATTTTTGGAAATTTGCTCAATTTTAAGAGGTGTCTAGTTGCAGGCTTCAAATTAACTAAAAGATAGGTCCCAAGTCTCTTTGAGAGTTTTCTAAATTTACTTCTTATAAAGTTAAATATTAAGTCCAAATATGAGAAGAAATTAAACCGAATATGGGTAAAAATTTAAAATATATTTATATAAAACTTACAGATTTGCTCAAGAACGAAGAAATCATGTTGTATTGATGAAGATATTCGGCTAAAAATGCTTGGATCTGGCCGAAAATGGAGTAAAGGGCTTGGATCTGGCCAAAAATAGAGTGGAGGAGGTCAACATAGCCTAGATTAGGCTGAAACTTGGTTGGCTTGGTTGAAGGAGGGATGGAGAAGCGGAGGGTGTGAGGAGAAAGGCGAGCAAAAAGAATTGTTTGGACACAGATATGTCGAATAAGCCGTAATGCATAAGGTCGTTAGTCCCGTTATAGATGTGAATCGGTCTACAACCAGTTTATTGGTCCGTAACGGTAACGAAGGGCAAAAAACCCATTACGTATCGGCCGTTAAGCTTTCGGTCGTTACGCTATGTAACGGTCAATACTTAAATCCATGATCTTGAGTCAAGGTAGCAAGGGCAACTGATGTGTGGCACCGGTTGGCATAATTGTCCAAGACAGAGAGTTGCTTCAGATGAATGATCAAGACCATGAGTTGGCATGGCCCGGTTACTAGGATGACTCAGTTGGGTTCACACAAGGCGGGTGGATAGTTTTTGCCATGAGAATTTTTTTTTGTTGTTGTTCAAGTTAGTCAATCCAAATAAAGACTTCAAATCAAGACTTAAAGCCACTGGCCCACTGAGAACAATAGTTAATCTTGCAAAAGTTAGAACTTAGGAAGCACCGACAAGCCTAAGAAAGAAAAGTATCCATGCCGGACACATTTTCGACAAGAATATAATATGGATACAGGTTGAAATATTTTTGATGCGCCAATGTACATGTCCAAATATTTTACTCTTCAAATAGTTTTTATCACGGTTCTCAAATTCGCAACTTGGTTCATAGAATCGCACAATTCTATGACCCAAATGTATCAAAACAATCCGGATTGCATCGGAATCATTATGCTTGTAGAATCGTAAGGCATAATGGGTAGAATCGTAAGAAATCTATAGAATCGTAAAATATTATGATTCTGATGCGATTCTTATTAAATCCTCGGTTCATAATTTTTAAATTGTGCTTCCGTCCAAAAGTCGTACTTAACCCTCTAAATTTGGGCTTTAAGCAAAAAAACTAACTCAAATCTATATAACTATTGAATAATACCCTAATTGTAATTTTTTCTTCAAATAATGTGGAGAATGGAGACGATCAAGCTTCATAAGACAGAAAAGGCTTCACCGACTTGGAGCCAAATGAAGATTTCAGATATGAGGATGATATAGGTTAATGCCTCACTTGTATTTTTCAGTTTGGTTTTTCTTTTGGCTATGGATTGACCCATGGAAATATGATTTTTTTGGTTTTAAGATGAATTGAATAGTAAATTAAAGTCAAACTATCTATAAACTTATTTTTTAAAGTGAAATATAGTAATACTAGTAATTGACTATGCTTCAAGGCACTATATTCTACATCTACAAAGTGAAATAATAAATTAATTCACATTTGTACATTATAAAATTTAAAACCCCTCAAATACATGTCATTATAACCAATGATATTTGGTGTTGTGGTTACACATGCTTCAACAGAAAGATCATCACCAAAATGCTCAAATCATCAATTCAGAGCAATCACGAAATCGAAAAATGATATTACGCATAGAGTCAAAGCAGATTGGTTAAAGTAGAGCAGTGCAATTGGGGTGATTTGTGATCATAGGATTCCGTTGAAATTTAAAGGAAAATTCTACAAAACTGCTATTAGACCAGCGCTTCTATATGGTTCAAAATGTTAGGCATAAAAACGACACACGTCCAGAAAATTAAGATGATAGAAATGAGGATACTACAGTGGATGAGTGGGAAGACAAGCATGGATAAAATTAAGAACAAAACTATTAGAGAGAATTTAGGAATAACACCCATTGAAAAGAAAATTACATAAAATCGTTTACAATGGCTTGGGCATGTGTATAGAATACCCATTGAAGCACTAGTGAGAAAATGTAATTTAATTCAAATGCAAGGGGCTACTAGAGGGAGATGTAAACCTAAAAAGACGTTAGACGAGACCATTAAAATTGATTTAATGACATTAAACCTGACTGAAGGGATGGCCCTTGATCGATCACTATGGCGTAAACGGATTCATATAGCCGACCCTACATAAGTGGAACAAAGACTTAGTTGTTGTTGTTTTTTTTTTTTTTTTTTTTGACTAAGCAACGAACAAAGTCATTGCTTTAATCAACAAAATCATAAAAATTAAACATGAATTTGATGCTCTGTAAAGCTATTTGCCTTTATCAATAGTCCATTTGGATTGTTGCCACCTAGAGCATCTGTACAATTTACTGGCTAATGATTTTCTGTGTTTATGATGGATTTTTAGTGCCTATGATTTGCTCCAACATATTATTAGTGATGTAGCCACAAAAGGATCATTATCAAACATGTTTCTAAAAACATACCATGAAATTGCTTTCCTCTCAAATAACAAAAATGGTAATTACACATTCCTAGAAGAAGAATAAGAGAGTACCCATCAGATATCACACCCAATGCTTGTATATGGAGAAATCGAATCAAACCATCCTCAGACAATTTTACAAACATTGTGACTACATTTTCCAGCGACCCACATTCCTCATACACTTTCATAAAATAGATTTTTACGAATACATTAAACTGAAGAATTCAAGATTCCAGAAAGAGTTTTTATTTTTTTACATAATAATCACAACTACAAAAAAAGAAAAATGAAGGATTAGGTAAAAATACATAAGAGAGGATTTTGATTCACCAAGTAACAGCAAAATTCCGAATTTCAAATCCCTAAAATTTCATAGGAAAACGCATGAGAGATGTAGAAATTTACCGTTTCTAGATATGGAATTACTGAGAAATCCCCCGCAGCTTCGAGCGTGGGGGCTGGAAGAGAGGGAATAAACTAAGTGCGTGTAAGGAGAACGGAAACCGAACAAAGGCGATGCAGAGAGAATTACAGAGAGAGAGAGTCACCGAACAGGCGGGTGAGAGAGACGCTGCCAAAGAAGCCAAGGCCACCGAGAGAAGGAAAAGTTGCTATCGCGGTTTCCGTCGCGACAGGAGGAAGAAAAATGGAGGAGTGACACGAGATCGACGAGAGATGGTGATCGGTGAGGGAACTAACGGCTGAGAAGGAATAGAGATGAACAGAGGGTAAGGGCATTGAACGCTCCTTCGGGAGATCAATGGGTAATTCTACATGTACAGTTTGTTTTTTTGTTTTTTTAAACAATGGAGGAGAGTTATTCCATTTAAACTCTAATTGATCAAAAATTCTACATACGATAAAAAATTTTGATTTAGTCTCATTTGTTTTAAAAAAACGGAAGTCTTACTCACGTGATAGCCATGCACCAGTTACATGTAACTATTTTGTGTGTAATATTATTGTATTGATTACAGGTAACTAATTTTTTTAATTTTTTTTTTTAGTTATATATTTCAATAATATATAATTTTTTAGCTATATGTACCTGAGATATAACTAAAAAATTTGATATTTTTTAGTTACATGTTTCAATAATATGTAACTTTTTAATAACATGTCTCTGATATATAACTAAAAAGTTTGATATTTTTTCAGTTATGTCACAAAATATTATACATATACATATATATATATATATATATATGTAATTGTAATATGTAACTAATATTATATAAATATTTTTCAGTTACGTTATAAAATATTATACATATATATGTAATTGTAATATGTAATTAATATTATATAAGTATGTAATTAAAAAATATCAAATATGTGTGAAAAATAACAATTAGGAAATTGTAACTAACATTAGTTACATGTAACAGAATTCACTACAAAAACCAAATGTACTCACTAAAAAATTCCTTACAATCCCTGCAATATTTTTACAATTCCTGTAATGTGGGACTAAAACACAAGTGAAATCTAACTTAAAGAACTAAATCAAAATCTAATAACACAAAAGGACTTTTCACCAATTAGACTTAAAAAAATGGACTTTTCACCGATTTTTTCTTTTTTAAAAAAAAAATAATAATAATGTGCACTAATTTAGATCTCACGCATTGTGTGGATTTATAAAAAAAATTATAATAAATTCTTAATATCAAACCATGAAATACATATTATTTAATTATTTTGGTACCAATATTCAAAAGTAGATGCATTAATATTATTGAGTAATGATATTTTATAAATATCGAAAATAAATAGACTATTAAAAATTACAAAAATAATCATAAAATTGAAATATATTATCTTTACAAATTAGCTTTTACTAATACATTATAAAATAACAAACAAATATCCATAAATTAGAATTAATTTTATCAATTTTTACAAATTTAACAAATTCTATTTTAATTAATTTATATCGCATCTAATTTCTTTTTGGGTGAAAATCTTTTTTGAATCACACTTATTTTATTCTAAATAATTTAAAATATGGATCAAGAAACTTAATCATATATATTTGTGTATTAATTAAAAAAAAATTGAGGGAGATCACTCATTATTTGATATATAAAAAATAAAAATAAAAATAAATATGTAAGAACTCACCAAAAGGCTTGAAATAGTCATTATTCAACCTCATTAAAATTTTCTCTCTTCAAACTTTTAAGTATTAATATTAGATTCTATTTTAATTAATTTATATTGTATCTAATTTCTTTTTGGGTGAACATATTTTTTGAATCACACTTATGTTTTTCTAAATAATTTAAAATGTGGATCAAAAAATTTAATCATATATATTTGTGTGTTAATTAGAAAAACTAAATAAATTTCAAAAAAAATTGAAGAAATTGAGTGAGATCACTCATTATTTTATATAAAAAAAATAAAAAATAAAAGAAATATGTAAGAATTTATCAAAAGGTTTAAAAGAGTCATTCTTCAAACTCATTAAAATATTCTCTCTTCTTCCATTTTTAAGTATTAGTATTAAATTCATCTTTAAAAAAATTAATAGTTTGAAAAATCTCTCTTTTATCCTTAAAAATAATTTTATTTTTTCTTTTAATCATTCTATTTTCAAAAGCATTCACAAATCTCACCCCTACCCCTACCCCCACCACGCCAACACCCCGCCACCACATCCCTCCATTGGTTCCCACAACTCACTTAGAACCCGTTACCCCCTCCACCCCCTGTTCAACCCCACTCCCCCATTCTCTTTCTTCTTCTCCTTCTTGCTCTCTTCCTCCCCTTCATTCCCCCTCTCTCAAAATATATATATTGGGGGAACTAATGGGAGGATGGGGGTGGCACTAGAGGGGAGGGGTGGGGTGGAGGTAGGTTAGAAGATGTGTGTGTGAGAGAGAGAATGGGATCAACCGGCGTCGGATTCTCGTAGGGAAAGAAAAAAAATGAGAGGGTGGGAAGTGTAAAAAAATGGATATATATATATATATATATATATATATATATATATATATATATATATAAGAAATTCAAATGGTAAAATAGTAATTTAATTAAACAATTTATAGTTATTTTTTAAAGGGGTGTGTATTTAGCGAAAAGAGATGTACATTTAGAAGCACTCTAAATTGATTGAAAGACCTTTTATTCTAATGTTATAGTAAATTTTAATGCATAGATTTCAACTTAATCACAACTTCATGGTAAATTGTTATTTGTGACTGACTGTAGGACAACTGTGTTTTTTACTTACAATAATTACGGGTTCTTTATATATATATACTAGTATATACCTCACGTTTAAAGACACTAATTTTAAGTCAGTTCATTAATTTTTAATATTTAATATTTTGTAGTTTGTTTAAATAATTAATCATAAAATAATATTTTGTTCAAAATATGTTATTTAATTTCTCAACAAAATTTAAATCAACGGTTGAAAATATCTTCGACCATCCAATGGCCAAAAAAGGTGTCTCCTAGGCAACCATAGTCGTCCCCCTTCCTCATCTATATCTATCTGATGAGAGAGTTTTTTGGCGTCACCGAGTCAGCACCAGGGCTCCAACCATATGTCTCCAATTGTAATGACGTGGCCACATTCAGGAATCCAAAAAGCCAAACAAGAGAATACAACAACCAAGGCTCCTTTCCTGGAATCTCCTTTGCACTCAGGAATGAGCAATGTGCCTCATAAGGACGCTACCGCCCAAAACTCTATGGCGTGCCTCTAGATGACCTACTTCAGGAACTTAGTCATTTGACTCAACCGACACACCATTTCGGTCTGTTTCTTCTCCATAACTCCACGGGTCTCTGAACTCCTCCACCAACTAACCTCCACAGGCTTGCTAAAGGCCTGCGGGTTTCTCCAAATGGGCCCGAAAGCCAAAGCCCAATGATTATCTCCTAAACGCCCCGAATTATCGGCTAAACACATAGTTTCTCCTAATTAACCATGTTTAAGCCCGATTAGGTAAAACTAATCATCTCCAACGCCTATAAATACTAGGGGCTATGCAAGTCTGAGTGAAGGCTCAAATGCTATTTACATACTTGACGTGTTTCTATAACCTTTTTTTCTTTGAGCTCTGATTCTCACGCCGGAAAGACTTTTCCAGAACAAATCTCGGCCTAGTCTTGTGCATGTATAGCTCCCAGAAGGGCAAGACTTTGGACTTCAGCAAGTCAGTCCCCCAGGTTAGCAGATACAGTTGACTCGAAAAATTTTCAACTCCAACTCAGCAACTCCACCTTAGCAAAAGGACCCGCCTATTCCTGAATGGACCATACTTGAGGTATTCGCCACTTTGGGACACCAACAGTTTAACATCATTTGTGGGAAGCGCACAAGAAGCCTTCCTCTAATCATCAGCTCCATGACAGGCTAAGACTTGATGATCTCAAGTTCTGGTCAGATAATCAGGCAGAGAGATCAACCTTTTGCGGTGGATAGCAACTTAAACGGTTAACTCTCCAAAGATATGTTGGAAGCTCTGAGGTCACACTCTTCAACTCCCACCAACGAGAATAACCACCCCCCCTAGGATTAGGCAGGGCCATTTACCCTGTCCTTCGAGGCTTTTGCGGGACAGACCTTGGAGTTGCAAAGGCGTCTCGGATTGATCTCTTTGAGCACCAGATAAGTGAGTTCAAGTCGTGTGGGTAGTTATTCCTCGCGCGCCTGTCATTGCTCTCCATCCAGGGGGACCAGCTCTCTAGACTGCATGGCCCGAGAAGTGACCCCAAGACCACGACGCTTGTGTGGCATCTTCGAAGGGGTACGTACCTGGGGACCTCCCTCTGCCTCCCAACCACGAGTCTGCAAGACTAGAAAGGGGCCCCTCGGCTACGTCAATATCTCTTCTTCTGCCAATACATGGTGCTAGAAACTGACCAGGGTTACCCCTGGGTTTAGGTCCCAACCACGTAGCAAGGACCGACCTGAGGGCCCGTCCTGGGCAAAGGGTAGGCGCTTATTCGCCGCCTTCACACCACTGCGGCGTTTTAGCAGTGACCAACCATGTGCAGGCAGCACCCAAGAGGGAAGTCGTCATAAAACATCACCTCACCATTATAGAAGCACTCCTACAAGAGATACAAAGTGTAAGAGGAACAGTTGAGCTCCCTACCGAGGTGAGGTAATTCCTAGAC
The DNA here is from genome assembly GCA_016647705.1 of Eucommia ulmoides. Lineage (NCBI taxonomy): Eukaryota > Viridiplantae > Streptophyta > Magnoliopsida > Garryales > Eucommiaceae > Eucommia > Eucommia ulmoides. The sequence goes on from CM028332.1 coordinate 52,139,296, forward strand.
ATTTTGCACACCCCCAATTGAACCCTTACAACGGAATACCTCTGTCGTTCTGCCCCTGGTTACCAAACACCAAGGGTAAGACCCTTGGGCATTCATCCAAGCTCCATCCTGTAGGGCTTGTAGTGAGCTCAACACTCCATTTTTCTCCCAGCTATCCAGGTTGAAGAGATCTTCGTCACGGCAATCCAGCTCCGCGAAGATTTATGGAAACTTCTTCGGCAATAACCAAGTGTTGAGTTCTACCACAATTAAGGCGGCGTAGAGACTAGCCTCAACTTCAGCACCCTTCTAAACTGTGGCTTAGTGAGAATCCAGCTCGGGGATAAGTCCGCTCCTCGAGAAAAACTGATTCACATGCCCATGGAATCGAAAGATGACCTGTCGATGAAAACAAGTTGGGGAGGAAAGGTAGAGGTCCAGAAAGTTAAAAACGATTCTCAAAGAATCTAAGTACTAAGAAAGAGTAAGCCACTCACTCCCGTCAGGTCTTTGAAAACGTCCTCAGCGAGCCACTCGGGAGCAATGCTGCCAATCTTCATCTTGTCAGCTAATGGCATCACTCGATCCAGGAACTTTGGCATCGGTGTTGGGTTATCCAGTAGGCAGATGCCGACCTCCACGCTAGTATTCCCAAGTCTAAAGAAATCAGGACAAGAATCCAGAGAAACATGAGCAGCATTTGTCAACTTGGATGGATGTTTGCTCTCCTTTTTGCTTTGTTGAGTCGGCTCCCTAGCGGGTTGCTTTTCCCTCTCTTACGGAGTCGCCAACGTGGGCTCCAGATCCTGTGCGCTGGAACTGGAGTCCTTGGTTGTCACCATTGTGAAAGTCAAAGGCCAGGGAGGTGGAGCACTGCCCTGAGAGGTCTGTCCTTGTGCGACAATCGAGCTCCCCAAAGCCCCAACCTTTCTCTTGGAAGCTACTCTCCTCAACAAAGCAACATTGTCCATTCCTGCCAAGAGGTCAATTCAAAATGTCGATCCAAGTCATGAAAAATTTACGATAAAAAAAAAAACTTACTGTTCTTTAGTCTCGGCGGAAGTTTACCAAGAGGCAGAGGTTGAGCTCGGTAAAAGTAAATGTCGTACAGAGTCAAACTCAAGATATCATTCACCTAGTGAAAGGATGTCCTCGAGACCCTTTCTTTTAGCATAACAATTTCTGGACAGGAGTAGAGTAATCCTTCTTGTCAGGACTCTCTAGGTACTAGTGCAGGAGGCTCGCTTCGACACGCTGAAGCCTTAGCTGCTCCCAAAAGAAGAAAAAAAAATCAAAGGTGGAGAATCAAAAAACTAAAAACCTTCGAAAAAATTTAAGCGTTAAGATGTCGGCGACTCGGGGTTCAAAAATCGACAATCGAAAAGGCGTCGCTCAGAAAAACGTCATCTAGAGATCAACGATCGGAAAAACGCCATTCAGAAAAATAATGCCCAGAGGTTGTTTCTCAGAGGAGCGCCGCTTAGAATTCCGTTTTGTGGTCTCCGACCAGAGTTCCGTGGAAGGCGTTTAGCTCTATACTCTTTGGTTTTGACCGGAGCTATCTAGTATTTGAGCTCTCTGCTCGGTTCTCCTACAAAAACTCTACACAACCCAAGTGATTAGTGGTTCATGAGACAAGTGTTGTAAGGTTGTACAAGTTTAAGTTTTGTGTCGTTCAAAGGTCGACGGTCAGAAAAGCACCACTCAGAGGAACGTCACTCAGAGCTCGCTGCTCAGAAGAGCATCGCTTAGAGCTCGTCACTAAGAAGAACGTCGCTAAAAGCTCGCCGCTCAAAGCCTAAGATTCGTTAACGGTTCAAAAAGTATCGTTCAGAATTCCTCGGGGGTTACCCATCCTTGCATTTTTCTAGCCCAAGCACGCTTAACTGTGGAGTTCTAAAATCTATCGCACAAAATTCCCAGGGGGTCACCCATCCTTGTATTACTTTCGCCCAAGCACGCTTAATTGCGAAGTTCAAAAATCTATCGCCCAAAAATCTGTTGCCCAGGAATCTGTCACCTAGAAATTTGACCTCCACAAGCCAACAACTTGACCTCTGCACCTCCGCAAGCCAGTAGCTTGACCTCCGCACCTCTGCAGTCGATGGCTTAACCTCCACAGGTGAGCAACTTCACATCTACTAGCCAAGAGTCAGAATTTTGTTCTCTAGGGGGCTGTCCTCCAGGAAACGACTGCCCAGGATTCTACCCATTGGAAGTTCACCTAGAATCTCTTCACTCAAGATTGCTTGCTAACGGTTTGAAAAGCGTCGTTCAGAATTTTGCCCGTCCAGGGTTATCACCCAGAGTTTTTTCGCCCAAAAGACGTGACGACCTGAAAACCACAAAATTGAGAAAATTTACTAACACCCTGACGTACTATCTCTGCCCAGCAACAGGGCACATGGTAGCCCTTTTCAACAAAGTTTCCTAGAAGGCGTGACATCCTGAACTCCAAAAAATTGAGAAAAATTATTGACACCCTGACGTACTATCTCTTCCTGGCATGCGGGGTATGTGGGGCCCTTTCCCAAATTGGTCTCCCAAAATATGTTAATAGTTTAAAAAATGCCTTTCAGAATTCTAACCATTAAGAGTCCCGCCCAGAAGACGTGACCATTTGAGCTCTACAAAATTGAGAAAAATTACTGACGCCCTCACGTGCTATCTCTGGCTGGCATGCAGGCATATGGGGTCCCTTCACAAATTGGTCCCCCAGAATATGTTAACGGTTGGAAAAATATCGTTCAGAATTCTGCCTGTCAGGAGTGCCGCCCAGAAGACGTGACAGCCTCAGCTCCACAAAATTGAAAAAATTTACCGACACCCTGACATGCTATATATGCCCAATAGCGGGGCACATAGTAGCCCTTTCCAAGTAAGGTCGCCCAGAAGACGTGCCCGCCTCCCAAGAGCTCCACTAACCTGGAGGCCAATTTTGCAAGAATCAAAGTATGTCGGCCAGGAGGACACACTTGGCCTCTAGTTGGCAGATAGCTCCGGAGAACCGGTCGAGGATGTGTTTTTTTGTTTTTCGATTCCTCCGGGATGCCCCCCGTTCCAGCCAGAAGTTGATATCCTTGACCGTCTCGTTTCTCTCACCGCCCAGGGCTAGGGGGCAACTAATGAGGGTGTTTTTTAGCGTCACCAAGTCAATATTAGGACCCCAACCACTTGTCCACCATCGTCATGACATGGCCACATTCAGGAATCCAAAGTGCCATGCAGGAACATACACAGACCAAAACTCTTTCCTTGGAATCTCCTTTAAACCCAAGAAGGACTAGTATGCCTCGTAGGGACACTGCCGCCTAGAACTCTGTGTTGTGCCTCTAGACGGCCAACTACAAGGTTTTAGTCGTTTGACTCAACCGGCACACTATTTTAGTCTATTTCTCCTCCAGAACTCCAAGGGTGTCCGAGCACCTCCACTAGCTCACCTCTACAGGCCTGACAGAGCCTGTGGGCTTCTCCGAATGAGCCTAAAAGTCCAAGTCTAGTGATCATCTCCTAAACACCATGAATTATTGGCTAAATACATGGTTTCGCCTAATTAACCATGTTTAGTTCTGATTAGGTAAAACTAATTATCTTTAACACCTATAAATACCAGGGGTCATGCAAGACCGTGGGCAGGCTCAAACACTATTTACATACTTGATGCATTTTTGTAACATTTTCTCTCTAGACTCTTACTCTCATGCCGAAGGGGATTTGTCGGGACAAATCCCGACAGGCCTTGTACAGATACAGCTTTTAGAAGGGCAAGACTCTGAACTTTAGCAAATCAGTCCCCCAGGTTGTCAGATACAATTAACTCACAGAATTTTCAACTTCAACTCCAACTCAGCAACTCTACCTCAACAAGAAAACCCACATGTTCCTGATCAGACCATATTCGAAGTGTTCGCCACTTTAGGACACCAACACTATCTATATATCTATCTATCTATCTATATATATATATATATATATAGACACACAGCTGATGTCATATTATTTTGCTATCACAAAATAATTAGCCGTAACTCTCATAGTCTCTTATATCTTGTAGAACATCATCCTTTTTGATTCAAGAAACTCTATCAAGAAAATGAATATTATTAGAGACAAGGAATTGTGTTGCTATATGAGATTTGCATAGTCGGAGATCAACCACTTCAATGATAGAGCATAGGTTTATCAATGTTATTCAATAAGCATGACCAAAGAGAAACTTATCTAAGATACAAAGTATTTTGTTATTAATTAAAGGAAAAAATACCAAATAGTATTCCTAAAAAAGGTAAATCTATAAGATAGCCTTCTTCTTATTATTATTATTATTTTATTTTTATTTATTTATTTATTTTTATTTTTTTCACGTGATAGTCCTTAAATTAAAAAAACACTGATGTGCACGTGATAGTCCAAAACATTTTGAAATGACGATTTTACCTTTTCGCCCTTCCTTCTTTGTCTTCTCAGACCATAGCCAATCAATGAAGAAAATCGGGTCGAATAGCACTCCCTCATCCGCTCTTCCACCCTGTCGATCGTCGCCCTAGAAATCTGCTCCTCTTCCGCCTCGTCTTCCCCGTCGCCCACTTGCATCGGCTCATTATCGCCGCCGTCGAAATCCTGATCGTTGCCGATAGGGGATGTAACGGAGTTCTCCGCCGCTAGGGGAGGCGGTGGCAGTGAGTGGTTGAGTTGCAGACTTGCTTGGGAGAGGAAGGAAGATCGGCGGTGGTGGGCGGAGTGGAGTGCGGAGTAGATTTGGACGATTTGGGATTGATCGGCGGTGGTTGGGAGATGTTTGGCCATTACGGTTGCTTGTTCTAGAGCTATTACCAGCTCTGTTAATAGCGGCGGCTCTTCTATCACCATGTCCATTCTCTCTCTAAATCTCTCTGTATCTCCATATCTAGGAGAATCACAAACTGCTGATCTGTTCTACTCTATAGCAGGGGAAAATTTTCATGCGATCTGTGCGATTGTAAACACGCAAATATGAGGATGAACAGATTGGTTTGCCGGTCCTGGTTCAGATCTAAGTAGCGGTCCTAGTTTGTCGATCTTGGTTCAGATCTGAGGGTGAACAAATCTATGCGATTATAAACACGCAAATCTACAATCAACCAAAACGAACAAATCTGCAACCAAATCCGAATCGAATCAAGTAAAAATCAAATGAAAATTCGCAATCAGAGATGAAATCAGGTGTGTTTGTCTCTCTGATTAACCGTCGGTGGTGTATGTTCGTTGCTATTCTGTTCCATATCCAGACGTTGAGTTGTGAGATTATCTTCTTTGGCTCTTATTACGTCATGGCTATGGAGCTTTGAAGTCGGTGAGCTCACCGATGACCAGATCTGTTCAAGATATGGCCGCGATGTCAAGTATTGGCGGGTGAAGTGGAGGGTCAGGACGGAGATGCTGAGGAGTTTTTGTGTCCATTAGGGTTTTGGAGGTGATGTAACCGACGGAGAAGGATTTATATTGATTTGTTTGGATTGTGTTAGATTGAATTGTTTGGATTGATTTGAATGAAATTTAGTGTTCATTTGGTTGAATTGATGTGGTTTGTATTTATAAAAATAAGCATATAAATATAGGATATAGAAATTATCAATTTGAATAAAAAATTAGAATGTAATACGGTCTCGTATTATATTTAACACGAGATCGTGTTGAATATAACATGAATGTAGGATAGATGAATTATCAATTTGAGTGAAAAAATTAGAATGTAACACGATTTCGTGTTATATTCAACACGAGATCGTATTGAATGTAACATGATCTGAGATTGTGTTAAATGTAACATAATCTAAGGTTGTGTTGAATATAACACGATCCTCATGTTGAATACAACACGAGAGATAAAATCGTCACAAAAAGACAAAAGGATTATTTTATAACATGTTTTTAAAAAATGTGTATTTGGTAGTTTTGTCCTCGAGAATTTATTGATAACTACCTCTTAATTAAATATACATCACCAATATCCGAGGATAAGGAAAATAATTTGTGATTTCTTTATATTTCGCTATATTCACCTAGAATTTTTTGAAGTTGTATTAGAGTTAGTGGTGATTAATTCGAAATTTAATTCTACTAACATTATAAAATACAATTTATATTTGGAAGTATTGGATTACTAGAAAATCAACAATAATAGATAGTTTAGGAAAGGAATTTTCACCCATTTCGATAGAGAACATCAAGAATTTTCACCAATTCGGATATAAAAAAACAAAAAACTGCAAGAAGCCTAAAAACAACATGAATAATTTCATTTTTTATTTGAAAATTTTAAATTTTAATTCTGGATAATACAATATTTTCATTCGTGATTTTTATCATAACAAAAGTTAAATAAACCCAATCTGAACACGAAGAATAAAAAAAATATATATGTTCTTAAGATTTATTTTTGCAATTGTGAGGAAATCAAAACCAAGAAAATAAGCAAGCGGCTTACCTTAGCACCGAGCGACCGACGATACGTCATATGACGACCATGACGGTCAGCACAAATGGAAGGCAACCTTGCCCCAACCAGTAGTGGCCACAGGCCATGCTAGGCATAGCATCGGGCTTGTCTATGATGGAGGCGGCAACATTGGCGCAGTAGGATATTGCTCCGACACAGGGTCGTGATAATGGAATCTATTCAGGAGCAATTTTTATTTTTTTTTGGTATAGATTTTATAGTTAGGCTATTCAAGATTTCTATTTTTTGAAGAAGGCAATTGTATTTCACCAAATTATGTTTCAAGATAAAATCATATTTCAATAAAAAATCTAATTTGATTGTTTTCTATAATGAATGATAGAAAAATCTAACTGGATAAATTCCCAAGTTCAACATAAAATTCCGTTTTTGCTTTTAAAAATCGAGCATAAAATTTCACTTTTGCTTCGGAAGTTTTCACGAGGGATGAATGTTGAACTATAAACAAGATCATTCATTCCTAAGCAAATAATAATTACATATTTACAACAATTACTTGTACATCTCATAATCCCCAGGTTCCAGAATACATGATAATCCATCCACGCGGATCATTTTCACCCAGGAAAGGAAACTTGAGAGGCTTAGCAAACTAGTCTTGGGATGTAGTAGAGTATTCGAAAAGGAGGCGCTTGGATGGGGCAGACTGGAGGAGCACCCGAAGACGGCTGGTAAGCTGGTAGATAAATGTCCATTGCATTGCCATCTCTGAATCCTTCATCTGCCTAACTACCGAAGCCTGGGGTAAAGAAAGTGAGTGTTTTAGATCATCATGAACAAACAGATCTAAATCACATAAGAAAGGCATTCTAAATTTGATTCTTCAAATAAGAACTACATATACATATATATTTTGAGAGATTAAAATTCTTAATGCTTCTGTAAGCAAGGCCTCAAATAACATAACGCTTGGTCACATCACCGAACCACAGAGACAGCGGCAGTCAAAAACTAACCTGAAGGCGTTTCCCCAACTGGACTTCGACTTCTGTGCCAAATGAAATATTGCTGGCAAGAGATTTAAGAGGATCAACTGTAGGATCAACTGAAAGCAAGCTAGCAATCTGTGGTGCATAAACTAGCCTCCATCTTGCCTGCCCAAACTCGCCCTTCCCTTCTATTCTTGGCATTAATGTCTCCAAGGTAGCGGTAGCAAGCTTCTTAAACGCAAGCTGTCCATCTCCTTCCAAGATGGACTCAGCTAATTGACTCTCAAAGACTCTAGCAGCCTGAGCAATATGAAGCAAATAACATAGTCACATTACTTAGATTTTTATTTTTTTATTTTTTTATTTTTAATCGAAGACGAACCGCTAATGATACTTAAAGATGTGATGTAATTTAAAAGACTAATTATACATATGACATATCCATGGAAATACGCAATAAGCAAAGCTTGAAACCATGACTCCTTGTTCACAACCCTGCAGCACAGAGAAAATGTGCTACACATACCAAGTGCTAGCAAAAACAAATCAGATGTTTATATGCATGGACATGCCACTTTTATATATTCCTTTATTTTAGATAAGTTCTCATACAAGTGACAAAAGAAATACATTTCAGGCAACACTAAGGACGTGTTTGATAACCTTCAAATTTTAAGTGATGAAAATTTTAAGTGCTGAATTTTGAGAGCTGAAATTATAAGTGCTGAATTTATTAAATATTCAATTTTTTATTACTTGTAACTTCAAAAAAATTATCTTTGTACAAATTTTTGTTCCTAAAATAATTTTACAACTTTATTTTTCTAAAATGTTCACTCTATACAATTTTCTCTCTTTATTTTTTCTCAATTTAGTATTTTTTCTATTTAGAATTTTTTGTAAATAACTCTTTTCGTGAGATTTTATAGTATTGGTGTAAAATACTGATTGTGATAATTATATATTTTATGATATTAAGTGTGCTAAAAAAATAAGTGAATCACACATCACTTAAAATTTTGAACAAATTTTAATTTGAACTTGAATTTTTTTCCTACATTATCTTGATTTTAGTAAAAATTTAAATTTAAGGGTCGTAATGTAAATTAAATAATTTTTAGTTTTCAAATTTTGTACTTATCAAACAAACAAAAAGAATTCAGCACTTAAAATTCAGACATAAAATTTTTAGCACTTAAAATTTAAGTGGTTATCAAACACGGTCTAAGATAAGTTTATGATAATTTTCATATCATCAGCTTCTTTTTGTACTTTGTTATTCTCTCTTTCCTTATTCTAATATATATGTTTTCTTAACCTAAATAAAAAAGTTCCAAAAAAAAAAAGAATCGTATGACCACATCAATTGCCAGATTCTGAAACATGAACATGTATATCCAGTCTCCACACAACAGAGGGTCCTCATGCTTGAAATAGTTACATGAATTCAAATCACAACATTGAGTCGATTCCTCCACGATAGCTAAAGAAGACAGGAAACTAGCAAGATTCGCATCTCTAATCAGCATAATATTACCTCAGTAGGTGAGAGGACATCCTGTTCGACAGAACGTGTAGAGGTCACAGCAAGTTTGTCCTGCCATCTACTAGCTCGACTTTGTACCCTAAATTGCCACTCTGATCCAACCAGAGCCAAGTCTAGCATTGGATCTAGTCCATATTCTGGCTCAAACTTTGCTATATTTGGATGCTCCCGCTTAAGCCTCACCTGAAATAGAAAAGGTCAATGTGAGAACATTTGAAAGATCACAGGCCAGCCCAGAACTAAATGATGACAATGATGAAAAAAAAAGCAAGCAATTGCAAATGACGCAACAGAAACTATAGGGGAAACGTGAAAGTGCAAGAGACTCACCTGAGTTGCAACAAGATTAACATCACCATTCTCGAACATAAGAATGCCCTTAGGTTTTATCAGTTTGGGATGTGCCATGCCATTTAAATCGAGCTCTCCACTAACAGCAAAATTTAGAATCAAAGGATATACAATTCTCAACTCTGGTCCAAGAACAAGTTTTAAGTCTGTTAGGCGAATGTCCAACTCTGGTTTCTTATTTATTTGCTCCATTTCCTTCTTAACATTATCCTGCTTACCTGTAAACAAGTAAGATACAGTTTACTTTGAGAAGGCTAAATTGGTTGGAGAGAGGAAAACCTAATATCTGATTAAATAAATGGCTTGCCACGGCAAAATGGTCCTACCGAACCTGATATATTGAAACAGCACCACAGCGTATTAAAATTGAGTAGCTACTTGCTAAAAGTTTTGCACAAGTGCAAAGAAAAAGACACCAGTGACCAAACACAATGCAGGAAAGAGCAAAGAAGCCGAAAGAACATTCCAGGAGGCAATGAAATATTTGAAACAAAGAGCGGTTTAATTATACCATGATCTTCGTTTATGATAAATATTTGGAGATGATTCGAGAAAGTCTCTCAAGTGAAGCGGAATAGTAATGCAAAGACTAAATATCGTTATAGTAGAAATAAGGCAAGATAGTGTTCTAGCCGATAGAAAAACTATAGAATCCACAAGAATGGACAAAAATCTCACTATAATATTAAAAATTGAATAATTTAATGAATGATTGACGTCCAAGAAACCTACAAGGCTTCCTTTAAAGTCAAAAACTGAAACCCAAAACTTGTAAAAACAAGAAAAAAATAAAATTAGGAAACTACCCATCACTAATACCTATAAATAAAGAAATGTGTTCTCAAAATAACTCTACCTACTATACTATCCTAATAGGACTCGAATTTGACTATATTACTTCTAAAAACATCTTCAATTACGACATCCAATCTTTTTCAATTTGCCTTAGCAACCTAGTGGAGTAGGAATGGGAAGTTCCGACGATGGCCGGAATACTCCACCTACTGCCGGAAACCCTCGTGTAGTTGGACAATCCCTGGCCAATAAAAACTATAATTCAGTTCCTTTCAAAGCAAAATCCTTTGCAAGTTTGTTCTCTGGTATAAAAGTTGTTGACATTGCGGAACTAAAGCATTTGGCGTTGCATAAGGGCGAGCATTCCATCTTTCTGTCCAATGAAGAAGTAAATTTGTTGGCGGCTCCGTTTCAACAATGCCTTGATCAGAAAATTCTCACATGGTAGACCTACTTTTGGTGAACTAAAGAAAAAATTTCAATCAATTGGTTTAAAGGCCACGTTTGAGATTGGATTTCTAGACTCCAAACATCCATTAAGCCAATTACATTCTGAAGAAAATTTGCAGCGACTCTGGATTAAGAATTTTTGGTACATAAAAAATTTTTCGATGAGAACGTTCAAACGGACTCCAGAATTCCAAGTGAATAAGGAATCTTCTCTGGCTCCGGTATGGACTTCCGATTCATCTCCACAACAAAGCAATCTGGTTCTCCATAGCTAGGGCGTTGGGCTGCCCATGAAATTGGATGCTACGACGAATAGGTTATCCAAACGTAACTCTGTCAGAGTCTACGTTGAACTAGAGTTTCAAAAGGAACTACCAAACAATGCTTGGATAGGACGAGTGACATCAGGCTTTTGGTAGTCGATCAAGTATTAAGCACTGCCCTAATATTGTTCCCACTGTTCAAGACATGATCGCTCAGTTCAAGAGTGCAAACAAGCGAAAGAACCACCGCAAGTAGACAAGCAAACTTTGGAGTAGCAAAGGGAGAAGATAAAACAAGCTATTCACAAGAAAGATGAAAAGAAGAATGGAAAATAAAGAAGATGAGGCTAAGAATGATCAAGAGCAGATTACTGAAAATTCAAAGATAGAAAAAGGTATATTTGCAGCGTGTCAAAGAAAGAATAAGAAGCAAGTCATGCCTAGGGAGGAAGAAAAAGACTCTTCATCTCATCACGGGGCATCCCAGGATGATCAAGAAACATCGTCAGGACTTTTGGTTCAGCTTCTTTTCCCACCACTGATAGTAGCAGATAACGACTATTCATAGCTTAGGTGAATTACAAAGAAAGAAGGCAAAGTAAGAAAGTTAGGTTTTGAACCTATAATCCAGAGTAGAGCGGTGGCAAGTAAGGGTCAAGCCTAATGCCCCAACTGTACCAATGTTTAATTCGCTGATTTGGAACACTCGAGGGGCTGCGAACTCAGCCACTAGAAGAAGATTTAAAAAGTTGTCTCTGTTTTTTTCTTATTCTTTCATTGGCTTGTTGGTCCCTAGAATGGAATCTCCAGCTGCGGAGACCCTAAGAAGATATGTCTCGTTGATGATGGCTTCAGTAATGAAGCTAAAGTATTATTTAGTTGTTTCGGAGAGATCCAATCTAATGTGATATTCTGGTTATCAAAGATTAGCTAGTGGTTAAGAGTTAAGACAAATCGTACGATGATTCAGAAGGCGATCCTAGTAACAGTGGTTTATACAATATATTCGAGGAGGGAGAGAATGGAGTTGTGGGAGCAGAAAAGAGAGGTACACAATAATTTTACTTACCCTTGGCTAATAGCAGGAGATTGTAACATCATACTGGCTAGATCGAAAGGGCTAGGATGTTCTCAGTTTGATAGCCAGGCCGCTACAAAGAGTTGGATTGTACTGACATGTATGGTCTAGTCAAGATGTTGTTCACGAGCAATAAATTCACTTGGTGCAGTTCTAAACATCGATCGAGGAAGAAATGAAGCAATCTATACAAAACTTTGGCGAATAATGAATGGAAAAATCTCTTTCAGGATTTCGAGGTCTATCATTCAAATCAAGCTTGCTCAGATCATAGCCCCCAACAGATTACGTGTGAGGGGAATCATCATCGAGGCAAAGGTTCTTTCAAATCTCTAAATTTTTTGTGCCAGCATCATGAATTTGTTAATATCGTAAAGGCGTATTTGGATTCAACCAGTCTCGGGAAACTCATTCCAAAGGATGTATCGAACATTGAAAAGGCTTAAGTCGGTGTTACATAAATGAAGCTTCAAAAAATTTGGAAGTATTTTTTACCAGGTCAAGATGCTTGAGAAAAAAATGGATGAACTGGAAGTGCAAGCTGCAACTGATACGAGCATTGTTTCACGACTACAAGAAACTGAATCAGGTAACTAAAGCCTTATACAACGTGCTGGAAGCAAAAATCGGGAATGAAGTGCCTGGAAGAAGGAGATAGAAATACAAAATATTTCCATGCTTGAGTCAACCAGAAGAGAAAAATGACGTATATCAAAAAGCTGAAAAATGACCAAGGCTAATGGATAGGGGATAATGATGCTATTCAGAATATATTAGCTATTCATTTTCAAGACTACCTTTTTAATCCCTTGGCCATGGATTATAGCGAGTTGATTTAGTGTACCCCTCAGTTGGTATCAGAATAGGAGAATCAAGATTTGGTGAAGTGCCCCGAAATACAAGAACTGCAACAGGTCGTCAAGGATACGAATGGAGAGAATGCCCCTGGCCTAGATGGCTTCATCGAGAGATTTTATGTAACTTGCTGGGAGATTATCAAGGAGGATCTGGTTAATATGGTGACAAGCTTCTTCTGTGGTGCAGACTTGCTTACTAATGTAATTAGCACATTGGGCCCCGTTTGTTTAATGTTTTCGCTCCTTGATTTTTGTTCTTACTCCCAGAATTTTGGATTAATTTAAAGAAACGTGTTTGGTAAACATGTTTCTATTCCCAAATATTCTCGAAATTTGGGAGCAATTCCGGAATTCCTTAAGAATTTGAGAAACAAACAAATTATGATTCCTATTCACTCCAACAAAACTATTCTTAATCTATTTCATAAGAGTAAATATTGAGAACCACCACCATGCCAGCCAATACTACCCACGCTGGCCGCCACCACCATGTTGACCACCACCCATGTCGGCCACCACCACATTGAACCACCATCACACCGATTTACAACCACCACCGCACATCTTTATCTTTTTCTACCATCTCCTCTCTCTCTATCACACACACACACACTGACACACATATAAAAAGAAAAGAATGATCCACGATTAGTTAGAACCAAAGTTTTAAATATCGGACGTTAGGTTACGTAACGGCCGATACGTAACAGAAATTGGACCCTCTAATACCGTTACAGGGCCGATACTCGAGTCTAGGACCGATTCACACAGTATCGGTGTTACAGGCCGATATGGGCGCATAATGGATCCGCTCCCATTATGCCAAGGTGTAACAGCCGTTACACCGATACAGCTCACTTAGAGAGAGGGATCAGAAGCACACAAAGGAAAAGTGAAGAAATCAGAGAACAATCAAGAACAAATAAAAGAAAAGAGAAGAAATCAGAGAATAATCAAGAACAAACAGACCAAAAAACCCTTATCCGATATCGAGTTCGTCACCATCGCTGTCACAACTCCAAGTCGATCTTTTTCGTCGCCGTCGCCAAATCTTGATTGTTCGCTCACTCCAAGCTGTTGTTCTTCGTCGCCATCTCCAGATCTTTGTTGTTCGCTCTCTCTCTCTCTCTCTCTCGCGACTCTTCTATCAGATTTGGCAATGAAAGGGCTAGGGTTGGGTGGATGGATTATAATTTGGGGGGGGGGGGGGGGGGTTGTAATTTGGTCCAAAGAATTAAAAAATATAACAATTAACCCCCAAAAATTTTAAAATCAAATAAAAATTAACATATTAACCTTCAAATTTTTTAATAAATAATTTAAATGTTTCGTTGTTTTGTGTATATATATTACACATACACACACACATATATATATATGTAATTATGTATATATATAATTATATATTTTTCAAATTTAAAAAAAAAAAACATATTTTGTTTAATTTTAGGTTTTAACCCTTTCATTTTTTTTTTTCATATATTTTAATTGTGTTGTATATATAGTTAAATGCTATAATATATATATTAGAATGTATTTATTAAGGGTTAAATAAGTAAAACAATTATTATTATTGAGTTTTTGAGGATGTTCTTATGATTTTAAAAAATTCACGACCGTTACGGCTGATTCCTGTTACAGACAGATCGATACTCCCGATACCGTTACACCGCGACCTTTATCGTTACGTAACCCGATACCGTGATTTAAAATCTTGGTTAGAACCAAACGCAGTTTTTGGTTTTTGTTCTGAGATATTATAAAAAAACATTTTAAGAATGAATATCTTTACCAAACGCGACTCTATTCTCAGAATACTCCAGAACGAAAATAGTAGAAACAAAAAAGCAGAAACATTAATAAAACGCCACCTTGATCGTTCTCATCCCTAAGAAGGATAACCCTTCATCTACTACTGACTTAAGGCCGATTAGTTTATGCAATTTCTCAAATAAAGTGGTAACTAAGATCCTGGATAATAGACTTGCTTCCTTGTTGCCTAAAATCATTTCTCCAGAACAAAGTGCATTTGTGCAAGGCAAAAACCATAGATCTATACCTCTTCAAAAATATCATGATATGCTCCTTCCTTTTGTGTTGTGCTGGGACATTTGGAAGATGCGTAACAAGGTTAGTTTTAATGGGGTTCAGTGTGATGTTCCGCAAGTTTTATCCAATATCCACCAAACCATGGCCCAGCTTGCTTTTCCGTTGAAACAAAGTAAATCTAAGGTTCAGTTGATGTATTGGAACCCTCTTTGTGCTAGGCTGAAGCTCAACTTGGATGGAAATTCTAGAGGTAATCAAGGTTATATTGGTGGCGGAGATTCGGTCCAGGATGCAAAGGGGACTTTCGTGTTTAGTTTCTCTCCATTCTTAGGTTTGGCTCTACCTTGCTTGCAGAAACAAAGACATTGAAGCTTGCGCTTTAGCATTGTATTTATTTCAATTTGGCTTATGTTGATATCATCACCGACAATGCCCTGCTGTCAAGATGGTTGCTGGAAATTCAACAGTGCCATGGATAATAATAATGTCTTTGATTAGAAATATAAAGTATCTGATGACACAAGTATATGCTTTTATTTTGCATTGTCACAAGGAAATTAATATTGTTGCTGATTTGTTGGCCAAGCTAGGGAGCGCTAGAGAAAATCGGACCTTTTGGTCTGAATTAGAATGTCCAACATCAGCCGTGAAAGTCTAAAACTAGATAGGCTTTGCTTCCCTAATATTCAGAAAGTAAAGGGAAGGGCTTAACTTTTTTTAAGTTTTAATCAATGTTGTAAAAGCCATTTTTGGGACGAGGCAAGAGGCGGGACGTAGTAGAAATGCCTTTGGGCTATGGGTGGGGCGAAATATTCCTTGGGCATACGTCCAAGATATGTGGGCGGAGCCCTGGGCATAAAAATTGGGTGAAGCCTAGGGTTTAGAGCATAAGCCCAATGTGTTTTTTTATATTATATTTTTTTTTTTTTTTTATTTCAATAAATTAAATGTTAATTAAAATTTAGTAATTTTATGCTTTTCATTATGGTTAGTATTTATCATAACTCCAGTTACTATTACAAAATAACACTAAAATATAGTTAAAAGTGCTCGTCTTCCATTATTATCTTATTGGGTGATTAAATACATAATTCTAGCGAGGATTGAACTTGCATCTTTTCTTATTTACAGTCCATTATCCTATAGAACTTTTCATTGTTTTTAATTTTTTAATAACTTAGTTTAAATTTTATTTTTTTATATATGTTACACATTATTTTTTCTTTTGCCATCTTATATTTTATCCTAGAATAATTTTTAGCTATTTTTAATTCTTATATATCTTAAAAATTTTTAAAATCCATATTTCATGGGGCTTACATGTAAGCCCCCTAAACATGAGGCAAAAAAATAGGCATTCACAAACACAACTTACCAGGAGGTTGAGGGAACAAGGCACTTGAAGTAGCCGGCTTTACATTGAAAAAGCGAGAAACATATTTTGACGCAACCATTCGATTGTAACTGCCAGTAGGTATTCTTGATTCATCAGGTGTATCTTTATTAAAAGGCACGGCAACACCCTTATCATGTGGTAAGTATGCTTCTCCATGGCTCAATTTAATCTTCCCGGAAATGTTTGGTTGCAGTATAGAACCAGTTATTTGCAACTGAGTATCAACCTGACCACTGGAATTGATGACAGACATGAGAGAGAGATAGAGAAACAGAGAGAGAGAGAGAGAGAGAGAGAGATTAGTTTTGACCCCCTAGCTAGCAAGCAAGTTATGGACTCACGGAAGTATAAAAAAAAAAAAACAAGATTTCCATAAATACATGCAGAAGATGAGGCTCCTGTGTCCTGTAAAGCGTCGGAAAAATCAAGATTGTAGTATTTTTGCAAAACAATATAATTTTGCCTTTCCCCAAGGTTCAAACAGTTGGGTGCAGAAATCAATAATGAGCATTAGTCGAACATAGCATATACATATATATGGAGAGACAGATATGTAAAAGATAGGAATTTAGTTAAAAAAAAAATAATAAAGATCTAAAAGATAGGGACTAAATCAAGAAAGGTAAAAAAATATAAGGCACGAAAAGATATTGATATGCATCATTGACTGAGAATAAAATCCAATTGACATTAGATGTTACCAAAGACCTACTTAGAATGTTATTCTAAATAAACATGTTAGAGAAAAATACATGGCACCTTAATATATTCTTTGCCCGTACTTCCAAGACTTCACATTTCAAGTCGATTCTATCTCCAAGGCATGCTTCAGTCATTCTGAGAGGCAGGTTCCCTTTCACAGACAGCTTTCCTTTTCTGCTAACTCTACTTTCCAACGTACTTATGCATAATCTATTTGAATTGACGAGAATGGTGCCACCAAAATTTGTGAGTGGTTTCCGGAGTACAGGAGAAGATACAGTTGCCCTATGGAAAGACGCAGAACCATCAAGCATTGGTTGCTCAACAGTACCTCTAACCTATTTGTTTAAAGAAACAAATGCATTAGGAAATAAGTTCTAATTAATCCCTTCCACCAAAATCCATCTTTCCAACTGATGTTTATATATACTATATAGATACACAGGAATATATGTATGTACTAATTTTTATGTTTTATAAAATGTTACGATAGAAGAATTAAAGATATTATCTAACATAATATACCTGAAGCATAACTTCAGCAGTCCCATGAAGCCAGTTGGCATAAGGAGATAAGGCCGTAAGCAACATCATACCCCCATCCTTAATGTCGGCATCAACCCTAACTTCTCCAACATCAAGTACACTCCAGTTTAAGCCTTTGAGGCTTTCAGCCATCTGAGTGTCCCAACCTTCTTCATTTCTTTCTCTGGATCCTTTCTTGTCATTGGCTTCATCTGAAGACCCTTTACTCCATTCCTTGCTCCAATCACGAGTCCAAACTGATTCATTTTTTTCTCTTTCTAAATTTTCTTCTTCCAAATTGTTCGGCTGGACTAGGCTCAAAGGAATGCTACCCTGAATGTGTACATGACCATTTTGGATAATGGGTTGAAATTTTGCATTGAAAAGAAAACGGCTGGTTGAGGTTAGGGACGCAACAACTTCAGCTCGACCAAGATCAATTCCCCCTATTGCACCATCCAGGAGTCTTACTTGCA
This sequence comes from Eucommia ulmoides, assembly GCA_016647705.1. Lineage (NCBI taxonomy): Eukaryota > Viridiplantae > Streptophyta > Magnoliopsida > Garryales > Eucommiaceae > Eucommia > Eucommia ulmoides. The sequence goes on from CM028332.1 coordinate 52,157,191, forward strand.
CATCACATTCGGGTTTAGCAAGACTTCCTCTTAGATCCCCTTCCATGTGCAGTATACCCTTTATTGGTGCTAAAAATTGTCGCAAAGAATGAACAGCATCAGTGGCTGAAGATTCAATAACTTGTACCAGGGTAGGGACCAGACTAACAGGAAAATTTAATACAGCAAAATGCAAATTGGTTTTTGGCCCTAACAAAGTTCCATCTGCATGAATTGTGGCATTATCCCTTTGGATAAGAACTTTCTCAAGGCGTAAACCTTCATCATTACTGTATGCCCCAGCCGCCACAACGCGCTGAGTTTTGTAGCTTCCCCATTCCCATTCTTCGCCATGAAAGTCAAAATCTGCCTGAAGAAAAACACAGGCTAAGAAAGTCAATCATGAGACGGGGCAGAGTCTCTCGATAGAGAAAAAAAAAACAATTATACAATTATGCTTATGAAGAAAGGCCAACAAGGGGGGGGGGGGGGGGGGGGGTGTATATATCTCATGAGGGGGGGGTATATATATATATATATTTAGGTCGGTGCTACAATCAAACCATTAATAAGTATATATATATTACAAACATATGCTCGCAGGCACAGTAAATGAGAATCACAAAATTAACGACATAATACCAACCCTCTTGCCTCTTCCATGCAAAATAAACTGTTTGTAGTAAAAGATTAAATAAACCAGTTCCCAAGAAGTTCTACTGATCCTTCCTTTATGTGTGTGTGTATGTACATACTAAGAAGCACAGTCTCAGATACAGAAAGTGGATACATCAAGAGATTCAAGACACAATATATGTAGATATGTCAAAACCCAAAAAAAATAAGATACAGATACAGTAGGGTACTTAGGTACTGCAAAAGATAATTATATAATTTACATATGTATACTCATATACATTAAATTGATTAACCTTTTCTCAAAATAGTATTATACACAAATTTAAATAATAAATAAAAGAACATGACTAGCACAATATGACGCCATGTTATAATACCCAATAATTTAACAGATTCCTCTTTCATATATGAGAAGAGGTTCATATAAGAGAAGAGGGACTATGGATTTTTCAAGAATATGACATCGAGGCTCATCTCATCTTTATATATCATTGCCTATTCAACCATCATAATTCCTAAATGTTACTAGAAATACCCCTCGGCGTGTCCCACATGTGTCCTCACGTGTCGAAGAAGAGTCCGAACAATAAATTAATTATAACATATTAGAACACAGATTAAGTATTGTCAAATGCGTATCTAAGCATATCCACAAATTGTCGGAGACAGATACGTTGGCCTAAAGGAAGTGTCGGTGCTTCCTAGTATATGTGTAGGCAATTAGGCACATCATATATTTGTTTTTAAAAGCACAACATAGAAGAGGATGATCTTGAAATGCAGGCCTCACCTATCAAGTGCAAAGACAAAGCATCACATCCTTCTTCTAAGATGAGGTCGTTCCTTGCCCAAATGGAGTAGGGTAGTAAAAAACCAAGAAACTGGAAAAACTCAAATGCTCCACTTAAAAAAAACGGCTCATTCTAGTTTTTAATATATATATATATAGCCAAACAATATATATCAATTTATTTAATAGCCCAATAGTGCATGGGAATCGATAACAACTGATAATGAGTAAGAACAAAATTCATTTGGTCCTTACAAAAATAGTGGTACTATTATCGCATTAATTTTAAGTTCTATATTTTATTTTACTTTTCTATAAAATCAACTTATTTTTGGAATATATTATGCAAGTATAGCAAACGGCTATTTATATTTCAAAGGTAGTAGACTAATGAATTTTTTTGGAATTGTTGAAGTTTCTTTTTTGCATATTGTATCATATAACTTAAATATTTTGCGAAAAAATAGTTTAACTTGCCGAAACCAAACCAAATCAAACTGAATCCCCATGGTTTGGTCTACACCCAAAATAATAGAAACCGAAAAGTTTGGTTCAACTTTTTTTTTTTTTTTTAAATTTCCGAAACCAATCCAATCTGAACCGTTGACACCCCTATTATGGACTTTGGGAGTAGTATAAAAATGATCAGAATTTGTAATGAAAATTCACTCATTCTCAGATTGGCAATGGTATGTGAGGGTTTGGTTTTGGCATGACAAATGGTTTGGGGACGTCACATTGCAGATTGATTTCCTTTTCTTTATGAGGTGACTACTAATAGGATGACTTCACTTTCTTCTCTGGGAACACACTGGTTTGAACTTAGTGTTTACGAGAACTTTGATGGATTAGGAGGCCACTGACACCTTGGAGTTGCTAGATATTCTTATATAGACTTGAGTTGGACAGGACAGTGCAGATGGTTGATGAGGCAGACGAGAAGAAAGGCATATTCAAATCATTCTGCGTATTACCATTGGAGCTAATAAACTTGTGCATCTGTATTTTACTTCTTTTCCTACTTGTACTGACTTGGATTTGTAGATTTTGGTCCAAATGATTCAAGGAAAATTCTCCCCTTTGAAGCTCTGGTACAAATGGCGATCTGCTTTTTCTAGCCTTGCTCAGATTGACTTCACTACAGATCATGTGTGACCTGAAGACAACGAAGTGGTTAACTACTTGGAAAATTTTGGAGTGCATACACCTCATCCTACTTGTTTGGCCTATTATAGTGACCATCCCAATTCTCTTATGCTCCATTTGGATGGATGATTTTTTTATATAAATAAATTGAAGTATTTCATGGCATGAGAAGTATTTTTCATCAAAGTAAACAGTATCATAAAGTACTAAAAGCAAGATTGAAAAAGAAAAACAACCATAGGATCCAAGTTAAGATCCAAGTTAGTAGGATGAATTTGAAATAACTCCTTTTACCAAATCATTTCAAATCTTTCGATATGGACTTTTAATTGTATGTTTTAACTTTGTTGATATCAATCTCTCATATAAATTCTAGATTTAAATTATAATTGGAGCTAATAAACTTGTGCATCTATATTACCGTTAGAGCTAATAAACTTGTGCATCTGTATTTTACTTCTTTTCCTACTTGTACTGAATTGGATTTGTAGATTTTGGTCCAAATGATTCAAGGAAAATTCTCCCCATTGAAGTTCTGGTACAAATGGCGATCTGCTTTTTCTAGCCTTGCTCAGAGTGACTTCACTACAGATCATGTGTGACATGAAGACAACGAAGTGGTTAACTACTTGGAAATTTTTGGAGTGGATACACCTCATCCTACTTGTTTGGCCTATTATAGTGACCATCCCAATTCTCTTATGCTCCATTTGGATGGATGATTTTTTTATATAAATAAATTGAAGTATTTCATGGCATGAGAAGTATTTTTCATCAAAGTAAACAGTATCATACAGTACTAAAAGCAAGATTGGAAAAGAAAAACAACCATAGGATCCCAGTTAAGATCCAAGTTAGTAGGATGAATTTCAAATAACTCCTTTTACCAAATCATTTCAAATCTTTCGATATGGACTTTTAAATGTATGTTTTAACTTTGTTGATATCAATCTCTCATATAAATTCTAGATTTAAATTATAATTGTTCAATTCTAAATCTGTTCGTTTCAAATCCTTCCATCCAAAAGAAACCTTAAGAGACTATTTTTTAAGATGTCAGTAAAACTGGTAGCAATAGATTGTCTAATAGGGGTTTCTGGCCTTGTCCCCCCTCATTTTGTTCTCTCGTTTGGCATAAAATGTTTGTTTAACCAAAAAAAAAGAACAGATTCAAAATGTTAACTCATGTAAGCTTTCTCAAAATTCCAAAGTATATACCATTGTGTCACCGTTGCCGCCACCACTTGCATCTAAAGAACCACGCCAGCGACCTTTAAGTTCAGCTAAACCTGGAAGACTGAACTCTTCAAGAATAACTTCATTTGATGGACTAGAATATCCTTGGATTTCCTGTAAATTTGACGGGTGTATAGTAACACAGATAAACAAAAACAAAACACTTCTATTCAACAGCTATTTCCATGAACAGCAAAGAAAAGACAGCTAATAAATACTTTTGATCCTGGGTTAGTTAATAGTCAACAGGAAGTATCTACTGGAACTTTCTCAATGAAGTACCTCAAGCAGCTTCTGAAGGCTTTCAGAATGTAATCCTACTGACTGCAGACTTTGCATAAAAAGGTCCTGCCAATAAATGAAGAGAAACATGTTAGAAATCAATACCAGTAACATGTAGAACTAATTCTTTTACAGCAAACATTATAATTAGCAACAAATTTCCTACATAAAAACTTGATCCAAAAAATATAAAAAAAGATAGCTTCCTTGAACATTTATTACTACAGGATGACATCATTTATTTGTGAAATTCATTTGAATGTCAAATTACGATTTCAATCATTCAAGTACAAAGGTATTTCATTTTACACTCATAATTTCTATTTTTATCAAAATCATGTACCTATTTGAATTTTGTTTCAATCAAAGTCTATCTATAAACACCCCCATTTACAAATTAATTGGGAAAAAAATAAGACAAAAGTGACCCCCAAAGAAATCAATGGAGAGAAAAACTGACACATTAGCTTCCAGTTTATAAATTCCTTCCATTGAATTAGTAAAAAGGTGTAAGCAGCTGTACTGGTGAAGTGTGACAAAATTGTGCCATATTGAAAATTAGGGTAAAATACAATCACCCAAATAAGTAACAATAAACTGCATTTATTCTTTGTTTAAAGCTGAGATCAAGCTACAATTGTTCCCAACATGGATACAAACCACAATCACATTTTAGAAAATTATGACCATAAAATAGCACTTCACAACTTCTCGCATTCCCTACGGTTTGGGTTTTACACGCAATATCAGTTTTTTTTTTAAAACTTATATTCATTTAATGGAAGTCACGCAACAAATTAAGTGAACCTTACAATATTATAAAGACAATCAAGACATTATAGGGATCTTTCGATTGGACGAATTATCCGAAGAGGATCGTTTAACCATAGAAAGAGCTCAATAATTAAATTTTTGAACACCTCTCACATCAAAGTTTGATGCCAGCATTCTAGATGTCGAAGAAATTGGAGGCCATTACAAGTTAAAGTCGAAGTAAATGGAGGACATCTCAACTGGCAATCATGCAACAATTTTGACTTTAAATGTAAGTGGTATACAACCTTCGATCTCGATTGAACAGCAGGATCAGTACTTCGAGAAAGAAGCCTTGCTAATGGAAGCATCTCAGCAATCTCAGCACGAGGAACCTCAAGTCTCATTCTCCACCTACCCATGGAAGATATCACACTACCCAGATGACCAGTCATTGCTCTTCTAAACAAATTTTCTCTGTCCTTGCCAGCAGGGTTTCGATCTCGGGTTCCTGGCAACACATATTCACCTTGAAGCTCGTACTGGCTACTGTTTTGTTCCAAAACACTTTTTTCAACTGTAATCTACAGGTAAAGTATCAACCGACAACAAAAGTTATGAAAATCATCACAATGTTGTGCGGAAATAAAAGCCAGATTGATGAGAAAAAACACACGGTAGAGACTGCAGAAACAAAAAAGCTTTCCATCCCTACAAATGCAATCGGCTAAAAAGTCCTTTTCACCAATCAGCTCGATCTGATCAATGTCCTGCACCGTATCTATGTCAAGAGACCTAACGAGGGCACGTACCATGTGAGTTAACTTATTTCTAATTGCTTCATCTCAGGTTTTCCTTTGTGTTTTCTCCCATAGCACCTTCCTACATGAAAGTTTGCTTTTTCCTCGGCCACATCTATTATATGCTCCTACACACGTCTGAACCATATTAGACAACTATGTCTCATTTTATGTAAATTTACACTACTCCTTGCCTCTTGAATGCAATCTGTGATTACTTTATTTTTTCTTTAATATTACTCATCCATCTTAGCATTCTTATTTTAACTGCACTTGGGATTGTCTTCAGCGAAAAAATCATGTGAAGTTTCAGTTTTGGAAACCAATTTATTAAAGTTTAAAATGCTTGGCCGGAAATTAAAAATTGATTAGAAAATGTTTAAGACTTCTTTCGATGGTTGTCCGATCAAATGAATTATGAAGTTCATTATTTATACCAAGGATTATAAATGATAATTAAGTGTCGTAATTAAATATCATAAATGACATAATAAATAATTTTCACAATTAGCCTATGTCCATGGTGAGAGTGAGCCTTGGATACAATGGTAAGGTTGCTCCATTGTAACGTAGAGGTCCTGAGATCAAATCTTGGAAACAACCTTTTTATATACAGGACAGTCTCCTCCCCAGACCATGCAATGGTGGAAGCCTTCATGCATTGGACTGCCCTTATATAATATAGCCTATGTCTGTTGTCAAGTCAACCCAACCGATTGGCAAACTCTCCCTTATGTGCGAGCAGGCAAGGTGTCTGGTCAAACACGTCCCCGCGGGCACCACGTTCCATCCCCCCATTCCACAATCTCCCTAAAATCCCAAAATCGCTAAGCATTTACAGCGGCCAGCTTCGCCAAGGGAAGCGCGGGAGGTTATGCCTTGTGCGTACAGATTGGACTTTGTACGACTTGTGGGAGAGCGTGCGGTGGTCTTTCTCTCATATGGATCCTAAATTTATGCGTCATATCGTGACAACGACGGCCGTCCGATCGGACTTTCCAGTAGGCGGAAGGGTTGTGTGGTAAAGGGTAAAATTAAAAATTACAGATGTATCTAACATATAACGTAATATCAATATGGTACAAGGGTTCATAGAGCAGCCATCCAAAAGTAAGGGGTGCATAGAGTAAAAAACCCAAAGTAAAGGGAAGGCAAAAAGTAAATAATATATATGGTACGTATTTGATTGGTACAAGGCATTTGTGTATTTAAGGTAGTATATTAATAAGGTGATATAATATATAAATATATATACAGGCTGTCACACCCAGCCGAACACGGAGCAGCTTGTTTCCGGTGATATGCGACGGCACCAGCATCCCACTTCTGGCCATACGTGCCGGTGCCAACAGTCGTTCTCTGGGGGCAGTCCACAATGTTTTATCGGTTTCTCGCTGGTGGATCCGATGGCGGCCCACTGTCTCGGTCAATTGCTCAAAGGTTGGAATTTTACCCTTTTTGCGACTTTTCGTTTTGTCACACCTTCTACACTAGTAATTATCAATCACATGTTCTCTTTAGTAGAATAACTAAGCTTTCAATCCCAATTGCTCAGGTATAGTAACTACTGATTGTCCTTTGATTGATATACAAAAGGTTGCACATGCCAAAAGGCAGTCCACTAATATAATGTCAAGAAACAAAATGCTGATGAGCAATCAACACGTTCTCATTTCAATGTATATGCTACAGGGAGTTCTGAGAGAAAAAATGCAGAGAGAAATTTACAAAAAAAAAAAAAAAAAAGTTGTAAAAAGATATTCTTATAAAGAAAGTTTAACGAGAGAAAATTCTAGAGATAGATAATTGGTAGAAAAAGAGTATTTAAGAGTTAAAATCATAGACTTGACGTGACAATGGTAGTTTTGCGGTCTTGGTGGTTTTAGTGAAAAGAAATCAATTTGTTTTTTTGTCGAGCAATCTTAAAACTTCACATATTCAATAAAGTCATCAGAACACCAAACACAGGTTTTATTGGCGGATGCGGTACTTTGCGGAATGCTAATGAGACTCTTTTATTTGAGTTCACTCAATTTATTGACTTTGGATCTAACTTGCTTGCAGAATCAAATACCCTTTGGATCACGCTTCAGTACTGTGTTGAGTTTGAATTGGATAAATGCCCTTCTGGTCAAAATGGTTGCTGGGAGAGCTAAAATCCCCTGGAGATTAACGTCGTTGATTAGGATTAGAAAAGAACTGGCATCAAAGGTTCATGCTTCTATTTCTCACTGTTACAGGGAAGCTAATACGGCTGTTGATTTGTTAGCGAAGCTAGGAAGTAGTGGAGATGATCAGACCTTCTAGTTTGAATCAGAATGTCCGGCGCCTGTTCGTGAATGCTTAAGACTGGACAGACTTCGCTTCCCTAAATTCGGACGATTAAAGGAATTTTTTATTTCATATTTTTTGATTGATTTTTTTATTTCTCATTAGATTATTTATTATTCGGTTATTTTCAGAGGTCAGACTTTGCCCCCCCTCTGAGTTTTGTATTATTTGAATTTATTTATAAAGCTCTCCTCGCACAGTCGAGGTTCTCCTAAAAAAAATTGAACACAAGTCATAAATTCGAGGCAGTAAAGAAACTATTTCCATTCTGCTTTTCTTCTTTCTGACAAACTCTGAAACATAGACGAAAAGAATCAAACACAGAGTTCAACATTAAGACATTAATGAAAAGCATAAAGGAGGAACTTTAAACTGCTATCACGGATTTGATGGGGGTCTTGTAGGAAATAAATTTTTTTATCTTTCGGCTCCTTCCTTCGAATGACACACATCAAGAAGCTAATGGATCTCAGTTGTCCATTTTAATGGTCCCACGTTGAACAGGAGGTGGTAATTTAATCTCACTATAGAACAAAAAGATCCTTCCATGGAAAATAGTGTATTTCGAAGATTACACGACTTTCTTCTTTTCTTTGTTCCTTTTATTTCTTTTATTTTATTTTATTTTTTTTTTTTTTTGGGGGGGGGAGGTTTGTTGCACCTAAAGACCACAGAGATTTGAGTAGCCCAAAAATGAAAGGGGAAAAAGAATTTGGTACTTACAACGTCCCCACTCCATCTACCAGCCACATCTAAAGCTTCCCCCAGTACACCACTGAACTTTGGGCGAAGCACAGACAACACCCCATGGCCCCTCCTTTTCAGAAAGTTAAGTTGAAGTTCCGCCTGCAAGTACACAAAAGACAAATCCATAATAACAAGTACGAAGTTTACTTCCCATAAGGATAACAAATAAATCAGATAGAAACCCTCAGCAGGCTGTATAAGGCTATTCCAAATGGATCAGTCACATTTATATAACGCTCCTCTCCATTAAGGCTTCTCTACACTTCAATGTTGTAAAACCTTTTTAGCTCAAAGCCGATTACTGGTTAGGGATTCAATAAACAAACAATAGGAATAAACAAACGAAAATAATTAATCTGAATCCATGAGTTTGGCCATTCAAGTAATCTACTCTATAATGGGCAAGAAAGGCCTTTTTAATTCGATTGGAAAAAAACAAATCAGAATGAAGAAAATTCAAGAGTGTTGGCAAGATCTAAAAAAAGGGGGGGAGGGGGGAAGAAGAAGAAGAAGAAGAAAAGAATAAGAGCTGACTTCTCACACAAAGTGAGATCTGAGCACCAACTCTGATAATCAGTCATATTCTTTCCGATCAATAGTGGTTCCTTTCATCTCTCATTCGTTAATTCCATTCTCCAATTTCATTTTATGCTCGTGGCCATTCTACATGTTGATAACCAAAAAAGGTCAATCGCAAGTGTGGGTGACTTGTAAGATATACCTTTTGAATTGTTCCCCGAAGTGAAGCCAGCTCCAGTTCATCAAGTGGCAAATGTCGCACCTAATACCACAGACGGGAAAAGTTCTTGTAAGCCCCCAATCATTCAAGAAAAGAAAAGGTTACACAATAAATTTCAAACAAAGAAGCAAGAGTATATTATGTAAGATGAAAATATATGTCGTGCGAGACACGAACCTCCAAGCTAGCCGAATGCAATGGTCGATAGCACATATTAGCTCTCAGATGCCCCTTTTGAAGTGAAAAGGACAACACTTTTCCCATAACATTTTCTTCAGAAAATGGTCCTACAACCTCTACTACAAGAATCTCGTCTGCTCTACCCATGGTGTCCAACTGCATAAGCAAAACGAATTGAAAGCAGATTGGTAATTAAAGGACAAAATATATAGACCATGTACAAGCATACAAATAGACAATGATACAAGATTTGCCAATTTATTTATTTTTGCTAATGGCTAGTATATTTATTCATTTTTGCGAATAGCTAGTATTTAACAATTAGACATTGTTGAAGTAAAATACACAACAGTAGAATAATGAGAAGGCTTGACTACAGCCGGTCAACCTGCCCCTCTAAGGGAAATAGTACAAGAAACCCTAAATACTAGGATTGAATAAAGCACCCTTCAAGAAACATCTCACGTTAACCATCAAAACATTCCAAAAGGCAACCAATACAACCATTCAGGTACATCTTATATCAAGTTCCCATGTGAAATTTTAAGATCAAAGCCAACTCCTGCACAACATTCTGGGCAATAAAAAACCTGGCATTTTTTTTGCTTGGACAAAAACCAGAAGGGCAAAGATCAATCCCGGTGCCGGAACATGACTTCCTCCATATCTCTTACATAAAAAATTAATGGTATTCTAGAACACCACCGGCAGTGAAGCGCATAAGTACCAACTGATTAATATATAACTTCATAAGACGAGACCAAGAAGCACTGAAACATGACGTGGATTTGAAATTCAGAATTTATAAAGGGTTTGATGGAAATTCTTCTATAGTTAAAACATATAACTTACTTATATATGCAAATGTTTGATTCAACAATAATTGATATTTATCATAAATGTTTTAAATGGTACGAGCGATTAAGATGCAAAAATAGATAAGCCTCATGCAAACATCTATATTGTTCATCATCCAACAAAACCTAGAAGGTCATCAACAAAAAAAAAGGCCACGCATATATCATAAAAACGTGGAAAATTACAGTTTGACCCCCAGTACTTTAGTGCATGTGCGAAATTTTCCCATGTACCATCATAATAAGAACACAACTCTCTTCTACTTCGAACTTGGTGCATGGTTTACAATTTCAGTAAATTTGATAGAGATTGTTGTACACAGCCTAATAATGTGTTCATAATTCAAATTGATTATTACAACCGAAAATACCATTGTTTTACTAATTAAACCTTTTTTTCTTTTTTTATTGAAACACACCAAAAAAAACGATATAGGAAAAAAGGAAAGGGGATCCAAAAGAGCACAGGGACAAGTGGAAGAGCCATGGAGTTCCTACCAGCTGCTGCCTCCATTCCAACACCCCATCACCACCACACCGTCTCCAAATGTTTAGTCACACACGCCCATATCTCTCTCCTTGTGGGTCTATGAGACAGTACCAAATTGCTCATATCTGAGTTTCCACCTGGTTTCAGACCGACTAAACCTGCTCATTCTTTGCCGACAAAACAAACTTTCCAGTTCTTAAATTAGAAGTTATGGCTGGAACATGGTTTCTCTTGATATTCGAGATGTTCTACAGCAGCTAGGAGGAGCAATATGAACTACTACATGAAAACTTTGGTGTGTCCAGCAGGCCGATTCACACAATCTCCGGCCTCTTCCCATCGTCAGTGAAAAAAGATTGCAGCAGATGGACGAATGTTACGGTGGAAGATTGCAGAGACTGGTCGGAAGGAGATGCAAGATTGCAGCAGCAAAAGATTTGAGAAGTGTTCTATTGTTTATTTTTTATTTAAAGTGATTTACATTTTCTTTTGTTTTGAAAGGTCTGTGGGTATGTGTGAGTATTTTAAAAAACGTGAGTTCTTTTTAATATATCTAAACTTAAATCTTTTACAAGTATAGCATATTGTAATTGTAATAAGGGATAATTTGTCACTTCAGCTATCCAGAAACTAATTGTGCACTTATCATAGGAAGTACAGGGGACTTAAATGCATATTACAGAAGTACACGGGGAAATTTTATACGTGCCCTACATAACCAGGGGCCAAACTGTAATTTGTCCTAACAAATATTATATCCAACTAGTATTAGGAATGTCAAGAGAAGGCAATCTCAAACTCCATACTTCAGACGATGAAACTTCGTTATGGAGCATTGGCTTTTATAATCGAAATAATTAAAATTCATCCCTGCAGCCTTTTTCCATTTCGATGTTTACATTTGCATTAAATACGTATTTTCCTCAAATCCCTTTCTGGTGTAATCAAAAGATCGGAGGCATTTTTGAAGAATAAGTTTTGAAAGATGAAAGCTTTTCTTTCCGGAATGCAATTCTATTGAAAATATGTGAGCTGAAAGCAAGGGGAAAACTACTTCGGTGCCTTGAGACTAGTTAGTGAATGTGCTTTCCGAATAAAAATAGGTACAATCATCAAAAACGATTTCAGATTCTTTCCACTCCTCCAAATACTGGCCTACTTCATATGGATAGAATCGATCTAGAATAATACTGTTTGACGACTTCCTTATTCTTTTGTAAATCATCCCCCTATTGCCCCCAAACACCCACCAAAGCCCCATGCTGCTCCATCGACACCCTTGACCTCCCTGTATGAGTATTTACCATTGGGTTAGATCCCTTGGTAAAAAGACTCTTTTCTCTTTGAGGTAAGCCATGGAAAATTTCCATGAATGGAGAAGGATACACACACACACACACACACATATATATATATCAAGCAGGAGTTAATAAAAGAATCTCTCTAAAGTTAAAAACCAGTCTAAAGGTTAAAGCCTTGAGCGAACCTTGATACCATCACGCGAGATGCTTAAACGTCCAGCCAACTGAGGTGCAACCATCAATTGATTCAGTTTCAGACCTGAGATCGAAACCTCACCCGCAAGACTGTGTGTGTCACCATTGCCTTTGACTGATATATCCACATTCTTCTCCGAACCAGAGACTTGCTCGGTGATTTCAAAAGGTTTAATAACCTTTCCTTGAAACTTTACCCTTCCAGTTGCTTTCAGATGCATAGGCCTAAGTGAATCAAAAGCATATGAAGAGACCAAGCTGAAAAACTCAAAACCACGCATTCGTAAATCCAGTTCAACTCCTTCCACGATTACGGCCATGGCAGCCTTCGTGTCATATTCCGTCTCGTTTATCCAGTGGTCATCAAGATAAGATGTGTCAATTTTTGTATACAATTCAAAAGCAACTGATGAAGAACTAACAGTAATGTAATCATGTGAAATTATGATATCCCCTCGAGCATCAGTAAGTGATCCTTCAGCTTTTGGGGCAGTCCACTTAATGTCAAACCTCCTATAATTACAAGGTACTGAAAAACGTTAGCAAGAAAAACATCAAATGTAATCAAACACAATACTTCAATAAAATAGTTTAGCAAAAAACAATGACCTGATTATCGATTAGAAAGACATACAAATAAATCTTACGGTCTCAATAAGGATCCAGACAGCTTTGTTTCTCCGTTTAAATCCCCTAATCTAAGTGGCACCAGTTGAAGATAATCAGGTACATAACGATGCATAATTTTATCGAAGCAAAGATTCCCCGAAAAATTCACATCCATTGCCGTATCATCAAGCTCTCCCTGCAATATTTAAGCTTTCAAATTAGCACGGAGAATTAAAAATAAGAAAATAGAGAAGGCATGCAGCCTTATGCCTGTTCATAAAACCATCAAACATTTGAAACGAAAATTTCTACCCAATAACAAAAATCATGTTGGACTAACCCAAGCTCCTCTCCCAATATCTTAGTTGTTTTTATTTATTATGAAGGTATTCGAGTAAAATTATCTATTTTAGGGTATTCTTAGTAAAAAATAGGGTGCAGATTGTAGATTAACTCTACAGGCATCTCATCCCTTTTTCCATCCTCTAAGGTTGCGTTTCGGTAAGGGATTTGGGGGAGGAATTTGATTTGTTCAAAGGATTTCAAAATTTATTTTTGACAAATCCCTTATTTGGGTATTTATGAAGAGGAATTGGTAAAATCTCTTGGATCTAAAAAATAGGGTAAATGGAGGATTTCTAAATCCTTTTGTTTTAGGTCATTTACAAATCCATCCAAGGAGAGATTTCAGATCCGCCAACCGCCACCTCTGCCGACGACAACGCCCGCCAACCCCAACAGCGGTGATAGTGGTTATCTAAATAAGGAAATTATAAAATTACACTCACACAATCAAATTTTTCGCCTACAATAGTTATCCAAATAAGGAATTTGTGGATTTTGAAATCCCATCATTTATCTTTTACCCAAACGCAACCTAATTATTTCTCTCCATCTTCTCTCCCCCAAATCATCACATATAACTCTAGAAAAACTTCTAGCTAGGTACTAGAGCAATCCATCGAGGGCCAAGAAGAGAAAAATAAATAAAAACAAAAAAATAAAAAATAATATACAAAACTAGACGAAACAGTAAAATCATATTGTCCACCATTGGAGGCTGCTAACATCAGCATCGCAGCTGCTGATGCCAAACAATTGAAGATAGAAGGCTGCTCGCTTTTCTATGCTGAATCCATTGGAATTTTTTTTCAAATTTTCTGGATCTCGTTCGATGGGTTATTCCATTTCAAGTATTTTGGAAATCAGGGCTCAAATTTTCAGATGTGGTTTGTGGGCTGTACACCTGTTTTCTCCATTTTATGTCGCTCTCATAGTGTGTCTACAGTGCTTTGAACCTACCCATTGATTTTGGCGAGTTTGGTGAATTTTTCAAAGTATTCAGCCCTTCTGCAATCCAGTCAGTTCCAGCCATTTTTTTTCCCTAAGTTTTCTGGTTATTGTCTTTCAGAACTTATTGGAGGTTGTTTCTTAATTTTCTGGTTGCTGTCAATCAGTTCCAACCTTTGTCTTCAATGTATTTGCTAGCTAGAAATTTTTTCGAACTTCTTGGCGGCAGTTTTCGAATTTCCTGGTTGTTAATTTCAGTATAAAATACGTATGTTCGACATCAGTTTCGATTGTTTGTGAAAATAACTTTTTTCTTGGGGAAAATCTACCTCTCCTGAGATTTGACCAACCTGGTTTCTTCTAAACCTACTCTGCCCTTCGCTCTGCTTTTGTTTTGTATAAAAAATACCCCACTTGTAATAGGGAAAAAAATGTTGATGTCATCAATTTTAAGACTGCACTTCCAAATAGATCCTCTAGTTGAAAAATGAGACTTCTAGTGGACAACATTACTATTATCATTAAATCAAAAAAGTTGGTTCTTGCTAAGCAAGAGTGCTGGGAGAGGCAGATGATACAAACGTCCACTTTTCGGCATAGTGAGATAAACCTAGTTCATATTGAAGCAAGACAATCTGGCACATAATAAAAATACCTCAGGACAAATCCATGCATTTCCAGCCCCACGAATTTCACCACCATCAACAAGGCTAGCTCTGATTCCGTACAAGTCAGCAACCTACATGCAAGTTGAATTCCATAAGGGTGTATCAGTTGGGAAACAAATAGCACATTTGGACACAAATGCAACTGAAGACATGCACTAGCCTAAAGAAACTTACACAATTATCACTGTTGAAGGTGAAATTGGCTGAAACATACGAAAATGGAACACGATCGAATGCTGCCACTGCACCAGCCTCTTTATTCTCAGCCATTGCATCGTATGCAGATGACATGGGAACATCCGAAACTGAATGAGCTATCTTCCTTGAGACTAGACCACTTCCCACAAATACAGGAGCATCTAAAGGGCCTTGACAGTTGAAAACAGCTGTGACAGAACCAGCCAGCTGCAGCCAATGAAGAATGAGAGCGAAATGAAGGAAAAGACTACAACATACTCGCCATCACTATCTAACAAAAATCAAATAGAAAACTTGATGAACTATCCATGCTCCACAATTTAAACTACGATGAAGGAAGAGGTAGTGACAGGCATTCTACTAATAAATTTCAGAGGAGTGAACGATCAAGGAACTCTACAAATAAGAATAAAATAGTTTATTGAATAATATGCCAAAAAAATTGTTCAAAAGATGAACTATAGAGGTTTCCTCCTGAGTCCTGAGATGATACCAGAAGTGGTACTGGAGTGTATGCTCATGAAGAGTCACCAAAATTACATGGGTTGCCATCTAAGTTTGTACGCACTGGCAAGACAAAGATACAAGATACCAAGCACTTCCTCTTTTGCCTAATGGGGATATTTCAAAGTATTTGGTTTCGCTAATTTCTCACAAACAGATAAATAAACAGGCATTACAAAGGGAGGTGGACACCGTGTGCATTGGTGTCTATAACAGCTATCAGGAAACAACTACAGTGGTTCCTTTCATTCAAAGACTATTCAAAATAAAGGGTTGGGATGAAAGAGAATTAAATGAAGATGCACATACCGGAAATAATAGAGGCTTCATCTTGAAAGTTTTCATCAGGGCATTTACTTCAACAGAAGGAACCTGGAAACAGGCGGATCTAGGAATTTTACTAAATGGGGTGCGTCTTATAAATAATAAAAGAAACACATTTAAAAAAAAAAAAATCATAAACATAGAATAATCAAATATGTAAAGAATGAATTCAACAATGTATTATAAAATAAAAAATAAATAATAATATTCTAGTATCAATTTATCAATCTTCAAAAGTCAATATATTCAGATTTAGTCAATTTACTAAGCAACTACCTTTTTTAGACAAAAATAATTTTTTGGACCACAGAAGTAATACTTTTGAGCCATTTAATAATGATATCTATTTGCAATGGGAGTTGTTCAACATTTGTTTTTCTTCCCCCCCCCCCCCCCCCCCTATTAATTAGATAAAAAATTAAAATAAATACACAATTTAAAAGATAACAAAAAGAAAATCAGTGGGGGCCAAGGCGTGCATTGGGCCCTTTTGGGTCCGCCCATGCCTGGAGAGTGGATAATTATTGTGAAATGGTATTTATGTCTTTCCTGTATTCTTAAGGTTTCCTATACGGTTTAGGATTTATTGTATGGTTTCCTAAATTCTATTATAAATAGGGGGAGAGGCTAACCTAATGGTTAAGCCTTCTCATTCTTTTCAGATTCTCTTGTTACTTTAACATGATATCAGAGCAGGTTATAGGACATTAATCCCATAGATTTATCCAACAATTTTTTATCTTCCCCTTTCCCTCTTTCAATTTCCCTCACCATCCGTACGAAAAAAACAGTTTTCAGAAACCCTAGTAGCCGTCGATCAGAAACACAACCCTAGCAGCCGAAACCCTTGCAGTCGTCGATCAGAAACCCAAACCACGCCTCCATCTTCGTCGCAAAGCCCCATCGACGCCTAGTCGCTATCACAAAGCCTTGTCGACACCTTCCCCATCGTCGACTTCAAGATCCACACCTCCATACCTTCGCAGACAAGTTCCGACACCATCCCGCTGTCGCCATCCAGTGCAACACCTTCCCTACTGTCGCCGTCAAGATCCGAGCCTCCACCAACTTCGTAGTCCACAACCGACCATCGTCGGCAGTCCTCTTTCCAGATCTGATGGCAATCCACAACCGATCATCGCGCTCCCTCTTTGGCAGATGTTTGTGAGTCTATTGTTGTTCTGCTATTAGAGTTCTTCATTTAAGTTCTAAACTTGTTTGTGGTGTTGGTTTGTTTCCCTTGCCCAAGTTGTTATTTGTTAGTTGTTGTATTAGCGGGTACTAATGTCGACGGCTACCCCCCAACCGTTAACAACCCACAAGTTAAACGGGACCAATTATTTAAATTGGTCTAAGGCTGTGAAAATAGCCATTACCAGATAAGAGAAACACCGTCATCTCACGGAATCCGCCCCGACAGAAGATGATAAAAAGTGTGACGAATGGATTTAAGCTGATGCGCAGATTGTAGCGTCGTTGTGGAATTCAATGGAGCCTCAAGTTGCTAATCTTTGTACTCATCTAGATACGTGTAAAGTCATATGGGAGTATCTTCGTATGTTGTATTCCAGCAATCTCACCAAGATGTATGATTTATCGGTCGAGTACTTCCAACTTCAGCAAGGCACGAAATCCGTTACAGATTATTTTGCCACATTCAACAGCTTTTATGAGGAGTTAAATACTATTCTACCAATAACTATCGATCTGAAAGAAGTGCAAAAGCAACGTAAGCAAATGGGTATCATGAAGTTATTAGCTGGATTACGCCCAGAATTTGAACCAGTCTGATCTCAGATTTTTTCCAGTGCTACTCTTCCAACTATCACTGAAATGTATTCTCGTGTCTCGCATAGCACTACCAAGGACAATGTTTTTGCCGCGAGTTCTTCTGCGCCATCTGAGCATTTGGTGCTTGTTACTTAGATTCCTACACGAGATCGAGGTGATCAACTCAGTGATGGTCGTGGTGGTTCCACTCGTGGTGGCCGTGGTAGGGGCCCTCGGGTGGACGTAGTGGTCGTGATCGTGGTCGTGGTCGTGGCTCACATTGTCAGTGCTCTTTTTGTGGAAAGGAAAATCATATTAGAGAAACATGTTGGGATTTAGTTGGCCATCCACCCAAATTCGCCAATACAATAACATTTGATCCAAATAATCCTACTTTCCAAAGACGGCCAAGGACATCTCTGATGAGGAATATGCTCAATTTCTTCAGTATAAGGCATCCCAGCAAGCATCTCTTCCCATTGCTTCTTTAGCTCAATGAGGTACTTCTACTGCTTGTCTTTCAATTCGCCCTTCCCCTCCCACACCCTGGGTCATAGACTCTGTTGCCACTAATCACATGTCAGGTACATTTTCCTTATTTACACATATTCAATCATCTTCTTCGTTGTCTCTTGTTACAGTTGTTGATGGTTCCACTATCCCTATCCGTGGCATTGGCACAGTAGAACCCTCACCCTCCTTATCTCTATCCTCTATCTTATATATTCCTTCATTTTCTTTTAATTTGATGTCAGTCAATAAACTTACTAAATATCTTAATTGTTCTGTATCATTTTTTCCTAATTCTGTCATTATCCAGGATTTGAGGACGCAGAAGACGATTGGCACAGGGAGTGAGGAAAATGGTCTGTATTACTTTGATGATCATGACGAGAGTCCTACTATCCCACCTATTGTCTGCCCTGCTGTTGCATCCGCTCACCAAATCCATTGTCGCCTCGGCCATCCCTGCCTTGGCAACCTCAAGTTACTTGTTCCTAATTTAAGTCATTTGTCTTCATTAGAGTTTGAATCTTGTCAATTGGGTAAGCATCATCGTATTTCATTTACTTCCTCAGCTCATGTTCGAGCATTGAGTCTTTTTAGCTTAGTTCATTAAGATGTTTGGGGTCCTTCTCGGATTATTTTTACATTAAGTTTTCATTATTTTGTCACATTTGTTGATAATTTTTCCAGAGTTACTTGGCTTTATTTAATGAAAGATCGTTCAGAATTATTTTCTATTTTTCGTGCATTTTTGTGCTGAAATTAAAACTCAATTTGATGTACCAGTGCGTATTCTTCAAAGTGATAATGCTCAAGAATACCGCAATAAAACAGAGTTATTGAGCGTAAGAATCGACATCTCCTAGAGGTGACCCTTATTCTTCTTTTTGAGATGAACGTTCCCAAACACTTCTGGGGCGATGCAGTTCTTATAGCTTGCTTCCTAATCAACAAGATGTCGTCCTCTACCCTAAATGGCAAGATTCCCCATTCCATTCTTTTTCCTCGTTCTCCCTTGTTTAGTTTACCTACTCATTCTCCATCATTACGTCACTCATTTGTGTGTACAGACGTTACATTCTTTGAATCTATCCCTCATTTTTCTGCCTCATCCTCTCGAGATGATCTGGATGTTACACTTCCTTTGCCAAGTGTACCAAACCCTACACTATCTTCCTCTACTCCAGATCCAATCCTGCCTAGTCGTCCTTCAACTTCTTTGCAGGTATACTTTCGTCGCCAAAAGGTAGCCACCGTTGTCGCGCCAATTGATTCTGTGTCCTCAGATTCTTCTCCAGCTGACCCATCCATGTCTGACCTGGACATACCCATTGCCATCCAGAAGGGTAAGCGCACCTATATTAGCCATCCTATTTCTAATTTTGTCTTGTATGCACACCTATCTCCTTCATATTCCTCTTTTGTTGTTTCTCTGTCATCTGTTTCTATTCCTAAGTCTACTTCAGAGGCCCTCACTCACCCTAATTGGGCAAAAGCAATGGAAGAAGAAATGTTTGTCTTACATCAGAATGGCACTTGGAATCTCGTCTCGCTTCCGCCTGACAAAACAATAGTTGGATGTAAATGGGTGTACACTGTAAAAGTTCATCCGGATGGCACCGTTAATCGACTCAAGGCTCGCTTAGTTGCTAAAGACTATACTCAGGTATACGGTCTTGATTACTTTGAGACCGTTTCTCCCGTTGCTAAGCTCACTTCTGTTCGCTTGTTCACCTCTCTGGCTGCCACTTTTCGTTGGCCATTACATCAACTTGATATCAAAAATGTTTTCTTAAATGGCGATCTGACTAAAGAAGTATATATGGAGCAACCTTCTGGGTTTGTTGCTCAAGGGGAGTCTAATGTAGTATGTCGCTTGAAGAAATCTATTTATGCCCTCAAGCAGTCCCCTTGAGCATGGTTTAGAAGATTTAGTGAAGTGGTCACTGAATTTGGTCTTTGGCATTGTGAAGTTGATCATTCCGTCTTCTACAGGTATAGTAAAGTCGGGAAAATATTGTTGATTGTGTATATGGATGACATCGTGATTACCGGAGATGACCACGGTAGGATTCAAGAACTTAAAAAGTTTTTGCATAGTAAGTTTCAAACCAAATATTTGGGTCACCTAAAATATTACTTAGGGATTGAATTTGCTCGATCAAGTCAAGGCATTTACCTGTCTCAGAAAAAATATGTCCTTGACCTATTAAGCGAAACAGGAATGCTAGGAGCTAAACCGATTGACTCGCCTATGGATCCAAATACCAAACTGTTGCTAGATCAGGGTATACTACTGACAGATTCAGCGCAATATAGACAGTTAGTTAGGAAGTTGAACTACCTGACGGTTACCAGGCCAGATATTTCCTTTATTGTTAGTGTTATCAGTCAGTTCTTGAATTGTCCAATGACATGTCACTGGGATGCAGTGATCCGCATTCTCCAATATCTGAAAGGTGCTCCTGGTTGCGGTTTGCTATATTAAATTTTCAGTTATACTCAAATAAAGGGCCACACAGATGCAGACTGGGCTGAATCACCCTTGGATAGGAAGTCTACTACTGGGCATTGTGTGTTTGTTGGTGGTAATCTTGTCTCTTAGAAGAGTACAAAGCAAACGGTAGCTGCGCAGTCAAGTACAGAATTGGAATACAGGGCAATGGCCCATACCACTTGTGAGTTAACTTGGTTGAAACATTTGTTAGAAGAACTTGGATTTGAACACTCTTCACCGATGGACCTGGTTTATGATAATCAAGCAGCACTTCACATTGCATCCAACCTAATCTTCCATGGGAAAACAAAACACATTGAAGTTAACTGTCACTTTATTCGAGAAAAATTGTTGCAGAAGCAGATTGAGACTAAACATGTAAATTCAGTTGATCAGTTAGCTGATATATTTACTAAACCGTTGAGGGGATCAAGGATAAAGTACATTTGTAATAAGTTAGGAGCATCCAATATATATATTCCAGCTTGAGAGGGCGTGTTAAAGGGTATTTATGTCGTTCTTGTATTCTTAGGGTTTCCTATACCGTTTAGGGTTTATTGTATAGTTTCCTAAATTCTATTATAAATAGGGGGAGAGGCTAACCCAATAGTTAAGCCTTCCCATTCTTTTCACATTCTCTTGTTACTTTAACAATTATAAACAGATAATCAACTAAAGTTAATTGAAAGGGACAAGGAAAGGAACATATTAGAAACACACATATAGCCTAGAGCACTTATTGAATAAAATTTCAACAAAATCTACAAAGCACTTCCCAAGCTGGTTTACAACATTCAAATATGGGTATATTACATCCAATTATAACCAAAATTTTCAACTGTCTGTTCCTTGTATCAAGCATTTACAAACAGTTCATATTAGGTCATGGCTTTTATGTCATTGCCATTTTCGCTATTACTGTTATTATTCTTATTATTATTTTGCTATTACTGTTATACATGTTGCTTTTTCTTTCCTTCATCTTCAGTTTACAACTTGTACCAATTTTCATAGGTTTACCATGCTTCAAACAGACCAGCCAATCCCTTGGTATACTTCTATCCTTAACCAAAACAAACAGATATTTGATCTTTTTTGTCATGACCTGGTAACTTCATCGTGAACTTCTACTAGTAACTAATCGTTTATTCACACCCATGCCCAAGAAATCACCCATTAACATATGTCCATGCAAGACATCATTTGTGGTTTTGGAATGAAATTACTGCAAAGAATCTTTTCTGTAAAGAATTTTGATTCGATTTTACTCATCAAAATAATTGATGTTGAATTTCACTACTGTTTTGAACACAACTTCCAAGAATAATCTACTTTGGTTTTGGTTGGAAGAGAATATTGGTATAGAAAACAAATTCTACGTAGAGACAAAATTGTTGAGTGAATTTCATAGATCTAGTTCCATAGACAAAAAAAAATATAAGAGAGAGATGTCAGAAAGAAGGTTTTAATGAGAGAGAGTTTAAGGTTGTGATTATGTTATTTTTTAGCGAATACAAATTTCATGGAACCCAGCATGGGGGAGAATATCATTAATGACAAGTAAAAGTTTAAGTGTTGAGCCTTACCTCTGCAAAAATGCAACCTACTCGCTGTACGTAAGCTAGTATAATAATCAAAATCTAAAGAACAGAGGCATGGGTTAGATTTAATTAAAAAATGAGGGAAAAAACTATAATAGGAATAACAATAACTTCCCAACTGTCCACGAGATCCATAACTGAAAACAGGCTCTGCAGCAACAATACTCTCCTTGTGAAACATCTATCCACATCTGACAGCTCCTACCCCTCTTTTATCCCTCCAAGCTTGCCAGACAGTTCATGCGAGCACTTCAACATGCTTGCCTGAGACCATTTTAAGGTAATCCCTAGGTTGCAGCAGGACAGTCCTGATTGAACTAACTGGTTGCTTAGCGAACCTCGTGACACGGTTTCTTTATCATTTGAACGTTGAACACAGGCAACAACCATGATCACACCCTCCGTTCCCTAGTAAATAAGGAGTATTAGGCGGCGTTTAGTTACATGGCATTTGATTAACGTTTCTGCTTTCTGTTTTTACTCGCAATAAAATGGGTTGAGAATTTTGTTTCCTTTCTAGAGTATTTGGGAATATCTGGGAATAGAAACATGGTAACCAAACATACTTTCATTCTTAAATTTCAAAATTTTGAGAACGAGAATAAAAATTTGGGAGCAAAAACACTAAACAAACGGGCGCTCAGTTTCTCAAACGATGAATGAACCTAATAGTTAAAAGACAAGACATGAAGAATTCTACATACAATAGCATGTAGTCTCCGAAGTATACCCACACGACCAGTAAGGCTGAGAGTCCATTTGAGTTTTTGCCTCGGTGAACATATTCAAGGAGCTCCCAAAAGTACCATAAGCAAAAAACAAACCTCCCTACGCCATTTCACATGAACTACTTTCACCAGTAGGACCAGAGTTTCATCATCAATACTTAAGAAAGGCAAAACGAGTAGCGTTTCATCAAACTACCCTTACTGCTAGAGTCTTAGTTAATTTAAAATGCAGGTGAAATGTCTTACTAATCTATTTATCCTCCTTCCAGCTCAAGTAGGGAACAGTTTCCACAAGCAGTCTGCCATCGTGTATTGATCGGCTTCACCAACCTATCCATAAAATGATTTTTCTGTTCAAACACAACCACACATCTATATTTCCAATTTACCCAGAAAATAACAAGTGGTAGAAGATTCCAAAAATGAAAAAATGAACACGCCAGGCGAAGATAACACTTCTAGACCACTAACAAACTAGCAAGTAGCCAAGGGATGAACAATTCATTCGCAGCCCATAAACCCTCATATGCTTCCACAAAAACATTAGCCACCTTCCCCGAATCAAAAGGTGACCTTTGGCTTAGATATGATGAAAGTTATAGCAAGAGCAGCAGGAGAACTGCATGATACCCCTATGCCATAAGACAGAATCCGTGGGAATAATAATCCAAAGATGCCTCCTAGCAAAGAAAAAATTCCTAGTGGAATGAAATGCTTCCATAGAAACTTAAACACCACTCCTAAGTTTGTCGGACCCATCTTTCGAGCAGCTTTAATAGTAAATAGCCCTTTTGAATTGGCATCCGAATAGACAAGTCAGGAAGAGAGACTTGAGCTCCACGTTCCACTCCCCGACAGTGTTTCTAAAATTGTGATATATAGATCAACAAAATCGATGAGGACACACCTCTCCAAGGGAAACCTCTAGATCCCAAGCATTCCACCAAACCGAACAAAGTCCCTCTCCATTCCTCCACATCGCTTGGTGTTCCACCACATCCCGCAACTGCGAGGGACGAGAAAACCCACAATAAGTGTAGTTTGGCATTGCGGTTAGAGTGCGGAAGGAGTGCAGTTGGCTCAAAAAGTGTGATCCATCACAATATTTCTTCCTAAACAGCTTTTGTTTGTAAAGTTTGGTGGAAATGTGGTTGGGCCAAATCGAATAAATTTGTGGCTGGATTTTTTTTCCCTCATATCAGATCAATCAATTGAACAACCAGATCAAAAAATACTTTATTACGATTACTAGTTAACCACCATATAATTATCGAATTAATCCAAACTATTATAAATAATCAACATCGACCATACTAATATTATATACTCCATAGTTTTAAAATTAAACAACTAACCTCTCACTTCCAAAAAAAAATTATAGGTGCGCTTGGTTTAGGTTTCAAGTAACAACTCTTATGTTTCAAAGACAAAAACAAATCTACCTTTTCTTTTGAAAACACAACTCAAAAACTATTTTACAAAAAAAGTATTCGCAATTCTCAGTCTATTCCAACACTTAGTTTAAAAAAATTCTCTTCCCCCACTCTTTAAACTTTTTTCTTTATCCGAACACTTCCTCTCTTCATCTTCTCTCTTACACCATATACATTTCAATCAAATCACATCACTCATCTCTCTCCTCCCATTTTTAAATTTTTTTAAGTAATCACATCATTTTTATTTTCTAACAACTATTATCAAAGATTCTGTTTTCAAAAAAAAAAATAGTCAATCCAACAAGTTCTCACAATTTTTTTGACAACTGCTTTCAAACTTTTCATGAAACAGTTTTAAAGTTCTGAATCAAAGCAGGCCCTATATAACAAGATAATTTTTAAAATTATGCAATTAACTCTTAACTTTCAAAAAATATCGAAATTATATATATATATATATATATATATATATATATATATATATATTAAACTAGTAAAGTAACGCGATCGACAAATTATCTGTATGTCTTACAAAATTCTAATGGTTGATATTTCAAGTTTATTATTGTCAAGCAAATAAAAAATAAAGTAATAAATGTGACATCCATAATATTTATTTTAAGGCATAATTGAATGTTTATAACCTAAAATCACTTTTAGTTACAACAAAGCAAGCAATAAAATGTTGTGCGGTAGTATGGTAGGGAAGTAAACTAATTCTCGTAAACAACAATTCTTGTCAAAGCTACACCTTATCCACACTAGCACTGAGCTCTCACAAAACTTAAGCACACAAGGAATTTTGAGTCCAAAACTTCCACAACAACTTGCATTGAAATACCTTCCCCACATTCGTCATGCATCCAATACCCTGCCCACCCTTTCTCAGGAAATCATGGTTTCTGGTCAAAAAACCAATGCTCTTTAGGACCAAACTACTCAAAAGTCACACATCCTTTCACCCAACACCCTTCAAAAGTCCCACCAGCTGATAGGCTGGAAAGTTTTGCAGGACTGAACTACTCACATTGAGACCCCTTTTTAGGAGAGAAACTTGCCGTGCCACCCAGCCACTTGAGCTCTGACATTTAGCATCAACCCCACAAACAATACCTACCTCCTCCCCAAAAAAGACAGGACCATCCTAAATCCTTGGGGTATAGAGAAGCCAACAAGTTGAAGAGTCATATGCTTTCTAGTAGAGGAGAGGTAGGAGGACCAAACAAAAGAGCTCTCACTATTACTTATCTTCTGTCCTGATCGAGTCTCATATAAATCTCCAACACCTTCATCAACAAACTTGTCTTAGCATCGAAGAAAATCATAACAACCTATGCATATGTAAAATGCTGAATCAGGGGCAACCCTAGGATGGGAAAATGGAAAGGCCTGATACTTAGTAAATAACTTCCTTGACAGTGGACAAAGCTTCACCGACAAGCATAAATAAGCCTGGGGATGAAGGCCCCAAGTCTAAGACCCTGAGTAAGTCTTGAAGAATACAGCAGCTAACAATTAACCAGTATAGACTAGTGTGGAGAAAGCCGCACATCTAAAGACCATTTCAATCCAGCGATCACTAAAACCGAAGTTCTCTAAAACCTGCAAGAGATATACCCAGGGACTATCATATGTCATAGTGATATCTAGTTTCAGCAACACATTGCCCCCAAAACTTTGAGTTCAATTTACAAACTATTTCCATGGCCAATAGAACATTATCGTGTATAGCCTCCCTTTAACAAAAAGTGATTTGCTAGGCCTCAAATCTGAGCAGAACATTGGGTTCGCCACCTCATGAATCGCAGTAGTCAAGGTGATAAAGAAATTGTAGCAAATCAGCTTAAACGAATAATGTTTGCACCGCCTCAACACATCCAGCGGAATGATATCCAACAAACTGCCAGGACTACTTGCCCCCTAATCATTCATTGAAAACATTTGCCCTCCAACCTCCTATGTCCAGCTAAGTCACAAGTGTAGGAATAAAGAAGCTCAAGAATGAAAATTTTTTGCCACTAGAATCTGCAGACAGCATATTTTGGAAATAGATAAGATGAACCCTTTAGTAGTTGTATCCTCCTCCACACAAATATTGATCATTTTCCTCCTTTGATTCACAGCAGAAGCATGAAAGAGATTGGTATTCTTTTTACTCTCTTGCATCCATCAAATACGAGAATTCTGTGCCCAAAAGACCTCATCTTCTAACCAAAAAAATTCAAGAAGACGTTAGCAGCTTGGAAGTTGGATCTGACATTAGCAATGTCATATGGGCCGGCTAGAAGTTCCATATCCCCTGTAAGACCAAACCTCAGCACTTTTAATGTTTGGACACAAATTGTCAAATGTTGATATACTCCAATCTTTAAGATCCTTCCTTAACATCTACAACTTCCTGCCAATAGCCACCAATGGGTTTCCAGTTTCCATGGGAAGCATCAGCACAACTCCACTTAGCTACATCAGGGAAGGAAGTATGACGGCGGAAATCTAAACATGTTGAGATAAGCATCAAGACCAGTAGCTAACGTAACAAGGAGAAGGTAATCATAAGAGCAAATTCTATTTAGATGCTTCACTATAGAGACACTGAATAGGTCACTCCGAGGTGCTTTAACTAACAACCTGCCTAATAAAAATTACAGCCTTAAAACCCTCGCTATTATTGTCGAAGAAAAATTTCATATATTTGGGTTTGTTTATCTAATTCCTAAAAGTTCCCATGACCAAACAAACACTAGAAGAGAATAGCAATTCCACTTGTAATCTTAATTTTTTTCATAGGTAACTTGTAATCTTATTTTATTCCTACATATACTCCCATTCTTGCTTCTATTCCACTCCAGCTTAATTCCTCTGCCTCCAAACCAAACTGACATGCCATTAAAACTCATTTCACCACTTTTGGTAGCAAACCTCCATATATCAAACAAAGAAAAGCAAACTGATCTCTAAATACCTGAAGGATAAACTATTGTGTGTGACAGTTGGATACAGATAAAAGTTTGTTTTAGAAAGTGACAGCTAAACACAAACGTTATCACAAAATCTTTGATAGAGATATGCATGGACAGATGTCAGGGACACTCATCAAAGAAGTGTCCCCAGAATTTGAAATAGCTTTCGTACAAGGGAGCATATAACCACTTCAAGTCACATGATATACAAGGCAATCATTCACATAAACAAATTATGTTAAATTAAAGCATAAGCAGAGCAAAACCTATAGCTAACAGACTTAAGAAGCGTCATGTACGACACCTGACACATTAGGTGAAATTCTCCTTCCTCAGGATTAATGCCAAAATCTCCTGAAGCTTCTAGAGGAACATGGCCAAACCACCCACTTGCATTGTGCAAAAATATTCGTTGAGAGCGAAAACACAAACTTGCTGATATCTCCTGCAAAAGAAGATAATTTTGGCTTCTAAAACAAATCCAGGTTGGTTGAAAAAAATTTAAGAAACAACTTAATATAAAGAAGAAAGTTTTCATGGTCGTAAATAAATCAACATGTGCCAAAAGAAGGCAAAGAAAGCAATAAAAGAATAAACAATCAAGTCCTTTTTGCCCATTCTTGGGCCAAGTGCAGAACTAGAAAAAAATTACCTTGTTGGAGGAGGAAAAGAAATATCTTGTTGGAGAAGGCAAAGAAAGCAATCAATAAATAACAATCAATTTGGATAATAGTTGCCCGCAGAATTTCTAACACCACAATGAGGAAGCCTAGTGTACTAGGATGCCAAGGAAAGAGGGACAGAGAAAAAGCACAACAAGGGAGAGACAAAGAGCTTCGAGACAGTTCTCCTACATGTATACAGAAATATATGTTTATCTTAGGAGGTTCCATCCAAAAACTATATGGCAGTAGGTGGAGTAGCCCCTTCAGCAATAGGTGGAATAACAGCCTTCCAATTACCATTTAGTTTGAGAAACCTCACTTAGGCGAAGAAAGATTTCATATCACGTGGATAATATGTAACTCAATGAAGCTAAATTTTCTAAAATTCAATCCTAATGTACAAAGTCTAGTTGTCTTGGAAAAAAACTCATCTCTCTAAAATCTCACCCTATGTGCATGAATGTGCACCTCAGCATGTAATCAAAGATCTTTCTTTTAAAAGGGGGAAGAAAAAAAACTTTTTCATGGACATCTCTCTGCTCACTTATAATTGATGGATCAAATGACTAAATTCAAAGTTTGAGAAACTTTGAAGTTCAGATATAGAACCCCATGCACATACACTAAAAGGAAAAGGAAGCATTCAGATCAGCAACAAGGACTTCGGATGGTAATAAATCATACTTTTGTGATTCACAACCCCATGTCTGTTGCTTGACATATCCAATACATTTCCTACGACCAACCATGAAATTTATGCAAAGGGATGACGATGGGTAGGTTTTATTACAGGCTACCCTTCTTGACTCACCCAACAAGCTCATCCCTTGTCCCTATCCCATCACTACAACACCCTAACCACCTCTGCCTAGCAATCTAAATGATCATCTAAATCTTTTTCTTCCATACTTTATTCACCCCCACCGCAAACATGATGGAGTCTGGAATATGTAAACCGAACCTTGCACTAGACCGGCTTGTGAAACTCCGTCCCACCCCCACATTGCCTACCAGCTCTGGCACCCATCAAAAATTGGAAGCGGTTAATTCCAAGTAAAAGGCTCGAGACAGCAGTAGCAGCAGAACAGAATTTTCTCGGATATATGACATTATGCGACCAAAATATAATTTTTTTTCCCAAATATCAAAACAGGGCCTTGATTATATACTGCGCAGCAAAAGAAGAAGAAGAACATAACATTGAATAATGAAACTGGGACATACGGAAAACCATGATAGGGCATCAAATATTTGGAAGGCCAACCCAGTGACATCAAGTTGCCCATGAAGATTAGGAAATGTTTCTCCTCTTGACATGCATATATGAACCTGTGAAGATGAAAGTGACATGGTTAAAACTAGTATTCCAAAAAAAGAAATTAAAAAAAATACGTTTATATATAGCTAATAACAAACTGATTTGCAATTGAAATGATATTTAAACAAGGTCAACCCTGTTCATAAAGAATGTGAACTGCATAAGCTAAAAAGAACACCACGAATATAGAACTCATGATGTTTTCTAGTTATCTATCAAGAAATACACAGTATGCACATATATGTTGCATGTCTGGTTTTCTAATCTTATACAGTTGAAAAGAGTCCAAAATCAGAGTGAAACAACTAAATGTTGGTCTCCTCAAAATATTACATCTCATTTATAACCAATCTTTCCTGTTCAAAGTAACTATTTTAGAAATTAAACAGTTTAATACATTTGATTTTTCACGACATGTATTTTAGGAGATCACAAATTGCAAATAGTATCTCTTAAATTCATAGTAGTACTTTTGAGCTATACATGCACATCTTGTGCCAAACTTTCTTTTGACTACAGAACCAGAACTTTTGGTCAGTAGTTAAAATGATGGCTACAACTGCTCCATGATGATGGCTCACTTTTTCACTGGTTTTGTACTGTTACCATACAAGGCTCTTGCTAGTCTTTTTTTTCCTTTTTCTTGTTTTACTTCTTTTCATGTATTTATTTATTTTATAATGGTCGCAATTATAGCAAAAGGAAAAACATCAGCAATTACAATGTAATATGGCCTGAAAAAAAAGGAATTACATTGAAAAAAATTTAACCAAAAATATGGCAGTTAACGGTCACAGCATTCAGCTTTTCAACCATTAGCAGAAGTAACGGGAGTCTATATTCTATCTATATTCAAAATTTAAAACATTTAAAACCTGAGTTGATCCCACAGGATGATATCACATCCAAAAAAAGAAGGATAACACCATAGTAAGTAGTAACTATCCTTGCAAACAAAAAATCCCCATGTTGGAGTTAATCTCAAGTGAAGATCAAAGATCTAGCTGCCCAGTCAAGGAACATGGAAATGCATGACCTGTTAGAGGAATTAAATAATAATACAGTTCCTGACATTTAAATTGGCCTATAAGTAAAATAACACTCTAAATATAGAAGTTAGTTCCTAGTCACTTTCAAATGGCTGAAATGACAAATAAATTTTTATATAACTTGGTACGAAGACCAAAAAAAAAAGAATAAATATGCAAGTCCGAGAAGCACCTCACCACTAGCTCTCCCCTTAGACCACGTAACTGGAATTTCCAGAATCCTTTCAAAAAGCTGCATAAATGAGAAACAGGTTTTGAGGCATAAAGCAAATGAAAACAACTTTATATCAGATATCAATTAGTTCTCAAGGAAAGAGAAAGGAAGTAAAAGAAAACAAAATAGGCTTCTTTTTATGATCTCTATATATTATCAAATGGTTTCACAGTGTAACTTACCGGAACAAAGAGGTTCAAGACTTTCAAATTGGCATGCCATTTCTGCTCAATGATATCAACAAATATATCTGAAGACAACCAGCCACCATCATCAGAAGTCACATCTGATCTCCACATCTTGCAGCTGCCACTTAGTTGCACATGCACACGTCCATAACGATTTTGAAATTTTACATGTCCATTGGCATTCTCCATCTCTCTGTAAAAGGTGCAAGAGATAAACTCAATACACGTAAAGGTGTTTCTTCTCATTTGCATGCCCTAAAGATGATTTTTTTTATGGCTGAAGGTTTCTTTTTCTCCAAGAGACCTAATTTTTGGAATTTCTAGATGATTTGGAGGCCTCATAGTTTTCGCTTGTATATTTTAACATTTCATGCACCTTTGAATAAGTTTGGTGCTTTTTTTGGGTAAAAAAGTACTGATTTTGAAAAACAGCCTTCTAGAATGAAATTTATGTAATTCGAATTATAGAATAGTCTTTTAACCCCTTTTGGTGAACTGCATGACAAAAAGGTGAGCATAAAAAATGTATACATATATAGTTTTTTCATGACAAAATATTAGGTACATATGGCATTAGTATCAAATGAAAATGTATCGTAGTTGACACCAAATTTATTTGAGGGACCTATCAGCAAGCCCGCCTTGAAGGCAGTGGTTTGTGGAAGGATAAGGCTTGATTCATGGACGTGGATGTGTTTTCCAATGGGAGGGTGGCATTCGTTCAACAGCCTGAGCTTGAGTTGAATTTTTGCTAATTGGAGGTGGTCAAAGGCTTTCCCGATTAGTTGCCAACTGAGCAGATAGTGCAAGGTTTGTGAGGACAGGAGCGAGAAATATTAATGCTGGAAGTGTGGCTAGGGAAGGACATCCCAGTTCATGTCCAAAGACGGAAAGGATAAAAGGCTAAAAGAATAGCTTGAGAGGATTGCGGCTAAGGATTCAAGAAGAGAAAACAATAATTTTCCTTTTACTAGGTAATGGTAAGCAAAAATTTTAAAAGATGGATCAAGCTTTAAGCACTGCTGCCAAATCAGTAGTAGCAAAAGACAAACAAATAGAAATAGAGTATAAGACGTGAAGAAGAAGGAGATGACCCTAACAAGGGATCCATAGCGGCCCACATCCCCAAGAACAAATGCCTAAACTCCATATAACATTCCAATCGCAATAACCAAGCATATAAGATCTATTTATAAGCAAATACATAGTAGAACCCTAATTAACTATATAGATAAGGATAACATAACCAAATCCTAATCAAATTCAAAGTTAAATTCCTCAAATAAAATAAGCATAATCTACATCTAAATCCATGTAAAGTAAAAGATAAAAAGTAAAATCCTAATCCAATTCAAAGTTAAATTCCTAAAATAAAATAAGCACAATGTACATTGAAATCGCATGTAAAATAACATTTAGAAAGTAAATATATCTTCTTAGGCCAGAAGTTGTTACATTCCACTTAACATAAGGCCTAACTCCACAGTTGGGGCGCCCGTTAATGGTTGCCAGTCTAAGGTCCAAACCCAAGAGGTCATTTAGTCGCCAAAGTGCCTATTTTTTCAAGCTATTTAATTTCATCAGTCATATGCCCTTGCGTGTTCAAAGACCACATAGGGGGTTGCATTGTCAGGTAGAGAGTTGGTTCAACCAATTATTTATGATGATTCTAGGCTGCAACCTTGTCCTTCTATGGCTGCCAACAATAGCAGGGTTGTAGTTTTGGCTAATTGTTAAAGTTGTATTGGCAACCATGGTTTATTTTATATGGAAGGAGACAAATGCTAGAATCAAGCATTCAAGCAAAGAAGTAGATGCTGTAAAGAGGGAGATATTCAACATGGTCAAAAATTGTATTCAGCTTGGTTGCCAATTTCAGTCTTGAGAATAGTAGAAGATCGGGACTGCATTAGTAGACGTTAGACTTTCACTAGTTTGTAGTGTTTATCTATGAGTTGTGTTGTTCGCTGTGTTTGCTGGTGCCTGTTATAGGCTTATTGGTGGTGTTTGCCGAAGAGGTTGTTCCTCCTGTTAGTGCCTGATAAAATTTACTTTCCAGGAGAAAAACTAAAGAGGTTGTTCCTCCTGTTAGTGCCTGATAAAATTTACTTTCCAGGAGAAAAACTAAAGAGGTTGTACCATTTAAAGACTATAAATCATTTTACTTTCAAAGTAAATAACCAATAATGAACCCAAATGAAAAAAGAGGAAAGAACAAACATTGAACCCCACCTGGGCTCCTTGTCACCGTATGCTAGTAGCATCAACGTTCCGCCCTTAAAATAGACAGAATCAAGAGTTACAGGAAGCATTCTATCAATGCCTACATTACTTTCGTCATCCATCCCTCCAACGAGTTCTGCAATAAAATCTTCAACTTTTGGACCCACCTCCGACTTCAGTCTCTGAAGAGGTCCAACCAGTAAAAAATACCACAGCTCATTCATTTTTCTATGCAAAGAAAAGATAACTGATTTAAAGGACCAAAGAGATCCCGAATGGTACAACACAGGTGAAGGATCAAAAATCAAGGAGGTCAAGCTTTGCCGTGTTTGTTTTAAATCGTTAAGTGGTTCCAGCATTTTTGGCTTCAACTTGTAGGATCCATGTCTTGCATCCACACTCCCATCTGCAACACCTACTTCTAAATTTTCATCACTTACATCACACACGTTGGTGTAGGTGACTCCTGAGCCACCATTAACGAATAAATGCTTTCCATCAAAATTTCTGAGTGCAACTAATCTAGCTAGAGTGAAAAAATATGGATCTCGCAAAAGATTATTGTAGTTAGTTAAATCACTTGAATGTTTTCTGTTGAACCGAGGCCATATTCCAGAACGTCGACCTTCCATAAAGCCACTCTTGGTGTTGTTCTCTAATCCAGAAATACCGTTGGAAGGAGAACAACTGACATCAGCTTCATAATTGCACTTTTTAGCATTTTCATTCCCTCCAACAAAATGATCCCCTTTCTGATTCTGAGCTATCACAAATTCACCAGGGATACTCAATGCAGAACTACCAGGAATAGCATTGTCCTCGGTTCTTACAAGAATAGCATCAGAATTCATAGCAAGATAGTCTTTAGCTGAATCCGAATCCTCATTAAATCCCCCACGTGATATACTCAGGAAATATGCAAGAGCAGCGGATGCACTGTGTTCAATAATTTTTCTTTTGGCAGTGATACTAGCTGAAGGAACGTATCTACCGTTAGCTTTCCTCTTTGATTTATGATTTAGAGGCCCAGGTATAATACTGGACAAAAATTTCACTGCCAAACTAGGAACTTTAACACCAAAGGAATTCTCTAAATCTGCATGCTTCATATCATATTCAGCACCTGCATCCATAGAGTGGTGATCTTGCCAGTGCAGTCTATCATCCATGCGAGAAAATGAGTCAGAGGTAGCCGACTTTGTTGGCTGGCTTGCCATCTCCTTCCGAACATCAACGTCACAAAGAATAACACTCCCATCAGGAACAATGTAACCCATCTCAGCAGCTTCTCTAGCAGCAGCATCTCTTTCTTTCTCCAATTGCGCAGCTGCTTCTTCTCGAGAAATCCTCCTGGCTCTAGTACGATGGTCAATTCCTTCTTCAGTTGACAGATGCCTCTGTAGACTGCCTTCAGAAAAAGGTATCCCTAACCAAGTATAGTCCTTCTTTTGCGCAACCAACAATGTTGGATGGGACAAAATAGCATTAACTACAATCTTTCCCCTTCTCAGACTTGCAAAAGGAAGTATATACAGTTTAATGGTGGGGACTTCACCGCAGGAGAACTCTTCACTATGAGGCCCTAATGAGCATGATTCCAATGTAATGCTCAAAGGTGAAATTCTTCGAACCCTACCAAAGTCAATTTCACGCTGAATATGATTGCCTAGTATCGCACAAAAAGATGGTAAAAGCTTGGCTTCAACAAAACTCTTGGCCTTTGCCTGTCCATACCACAGCAATAAGCACACCCCAGAAATCACAGCAAAGAAGATAGAGCACCTGAATAGAAGTAGTCCTTCTTCCCATAGTGGAGCCAAAGACATAACAACAGCCTTACTTTGTGCAAAAGGCTCTTTCACACATTTTACCAATGACCCACTCCTCAACCCTAGGTTCTTCCAAAGAAGCTCCACATTTCTGCCGCAAACATGTGAAAATTTGATCCCTTGAGAAATCCAATCATTTTTCTGTGCGCATATACATTTGCGTATAGCCCTACCGGGCAATTTTACCTTGTCTGAGTAGAATGAAGTTCGATTACTTCTACCATTTGCACTCAAATGAAGCGGAACCCCATAATATGGAGAATGGAGTTTAACGCTCATTATCTCCACCTATACTCTCTGTCTCAATTGGCAACTCATTGCAGACGCGGGGGACCAAGGAACAATTCTTAGTCCCCCATAACTTTTTCAGTTCATTAACCAGTGCCCGAACAATCAAAACCTAAGGAACAACGAAAGAAACAATTCCTGTTTAAAAAAATTGTAAATTAAACATCAACTGAAGAATAATAACAATCATAGAGGAACATATTTGCCCAGTTCTAACTGTAATATACCTTTGAAAGTATATAATATATTGGACAAACGCAAACCAACACCCCCGGCGTGTGTGCAATGAGGTAGAATCGAAAACAGCAAAGTCGAACCCGTACGCAATGAACATACGTACCTGATACACTTCACGAAATCTCCCAAGTAGAATCTCCAAGTTTCTACCAATACTGGCATTTGTTCTATATTAGAGTTTAGAGAACATCCAAACCACAATTTTAATATTGTTATTATTATATAAATAAAATTATAAAAAAATTAATTAAACAAAAAATTATAAAATAATTGCTCTAATAGTATTCCTATTTCAAAGGAAAAAAATATTTTTTAATATTGATATATATGTATTTGATATATTTTTGGAAAAAATACATTTTAAACCCTCTAGGTATACACGAATTTTTAAATGGTCTCACTCCGTTTGAGCGTTTTATTTTAAACCCTCTATGTATCAATATGTCTTTAAATGGTCCTTCTGTTAAAAAATCTATACAAAATAGAGGGGCAAATAGTCTTTTTACATATTTTTAATTTTTAAATGATTTTCTCTTCTTCTTTTTTTCCTTTCATCTCTCTCCCCGCTCAACTCTCTCTCTCTCTCTTCCTCTCTCTTCCTCCTTCCCTCTTCCTCTCTCTCTCTCTTCCTCTCTCTCTCTCTTCCTCTCTCTCCCGCTCAACTTTCTCTCCATCCCTCCCTATGAAAACAGCCCCTAGTTGCAGGGGATGAAACACCCCCATAGGTTAACACCCCCTACAACCATAGGGGTGTTTCACGCCCGGTAATAGGGGGTGCTTAGCCCCAATTTCAGTTGCGATAGGGAGAGAGGGAGAGAGAGTGAGAGAAGTCAAAAAAGAAAAGAAAAATAAAAAAATGATTAGAAATGTAAAATGACAATTTTGCCCTCAAAATTCAATTAGTTTGGACGGTTTTTTGATAGAATGACCAAATAAAAACATACTAATACATAGAGGGTTTAAAGTGAAACCCTCAAATGGAGAGGGACCATTTAAAAATTCGTCAATACCTAGAGGGTTTAAAATATATTTTTCTCTATATTTTAAATATATGGTATGAATGGAGAGACAGAGACAAACACAGAATGAGAGAAAATAGAAAAACAATTCTAGTTCTTTACATTTGGAGAACCAAATATGCTATCTCTGAAATAGTGAATGATTTGGTAATCTTTTTTAACTTAATTTTAAATTAATATCTCTTTATTTTAATTGAAAATTAGTATCCGAAAATTATTGGAGATGCTCTTACTTCCGACATCTCTAATAGGCATTTAATATTTTAGTTAGGGGTAAAGCATGCAGACAAGTCACCTGGTTCTAGGTTGAACATGTTCTAATGAGGTTTTGAAACAAGGTTCGCTGGCTTAAGTTTACCACATTTTAATATTTTAATTAAGGGTAAATAAATTATGTTGGCCCAAAAGCCTACCCAATAAGGTGAACATAGGTAGTTTAAAAATTAATCTAAAAGGTTATGACATATTCAATTTTTATCAGATTTTATCTTGTTATAGATGCATTCTAAGTCAAGCACACACAAACACAATCACACACAGAGAAGAAATAGAGATATTGAAATAGAGATTTTATAGTAGTTTCGCGAGGTACTATTGCCTATGTTTACTCCCCTGAGCTCTTGCAGGGTATTAATCCACTCGTTTTCTAACCATCTTCTTAAGTGAGAATCAAAGTTTTACACCATGTTTGATTAAGTTTCTTTTATGTCTAAACACACTCTCACTTTGACTAGATTAAAAGTCCAAGTTATAATCTCACAGAATACGAAAAATATTTTACTCAGAGTTTCTACCAATACTTATAAATATCAAATCCAATTTTCAGTTAGATCTAAGTGAGATAGAAATGCCCAGAATCAAAAGATATTCAATTTCAAATTTGTGTAAAGTTTATCTGGCTTAATTCAATAAATCACAAAAATAGATAATCCAAACAAAAAATATCCAATTGTTTAACTTGTATTAATTAAAATAATCTCTAAGTTTGAAATCTACTAGTTTTCAAAAAACAATTTTTCATATTTGAATATCAACAGTATTCCATTAAATTTCATTTAAATAGATCTAATCAAGTAAGATTCACAATTAAGCACATAATAGATCAAACGGATAATCACAAAGAAATTAAATAGACTTTAATTAAGGATG
The DNA here is from genome assembly GCA_016647705.1 of Eucommia ulmoides. Classification (NCBI taxonomy): domain Eukaryota; kingdom Viridiplantae; phylum Streptophyta; class Magnoliopsida; order Garryales; family Eucommiaceae; genus Eucommia; species Eucommia ulmoides. Next base: position 52,194,927 of record CM028332.1, read on the forward strand.
GACTCACAAGATGTCAAATAAAATATATCACCAAAAAGAATTCAGCCTGGTATTTCAAATCACCTCAAACAATTAAATAATTTTTCAACAAAAAATTAATCTCTAGTTTATCGCAAGAGTCTAGAATTTTTTTTTGAGAAGTTTTCCCCTTCTCTTTTTCACTTCCTTGTGTCTCTTGGTTAATTTAAAGAGTAAATTTGTGGAAGTTTAATAAGCCCCAAATTCAGAATATCCCAACAGCTAGAAAAAAAATCAAATTTTCTCCTGATTTGAAGCTTTAAGACCCTTGACCTTTGACCCTAATATTTCTCACAAGCAAACAAGTTTTTTGACTAACGAACCAATCTAGGCTCAAGTCAAAAGTCAACAAAATTTATTAGCCAAATATTTGAGTCAAAAACTTTTATCGATCATTTTACGACTTTAGAAAAAAGGAAAAAATACATTTTAAACTCTTTAAGTATTGACACTTTTCTAAATGGTCCATCTCCGTTTGAACGTTTCATTTTAAACTTTCTAGGTATAAACACTTTTTTATTTGATTATTCTGTCAGAAATTTCATCCAAACTAACAAAATATAAGGCAAAACTGTCTTTTTACTTGTTTTTAATTTTTTAATAATTTTTTTTCTTTTTTCTTCATCTCTCTCTCTCTTTTCCTCTTTCTTTCATCATTTCTCTCTCTCCCTCCCTTCCCTTCCCTTCCTTTTTCATTTCACATGGGGTGTTCACCCCCTGTTACGGGGGTGTAACACCCCCATAATAGGGGATGCCATCCCTGGTACGGGGGTTGACGAGGGAGGAAGGGAGGGAGGAGAAAGAGAGGGAGAGGGGAGGGAGAGAGAAGTCAAAACAAAGAAAAAAGAAAAGAAAAAATATAGAAATTATTAAAAAATAATTCAAAAATAGAAAAATATAAAATGACGGATTTGTCCTCAACATTTAGTTAGTTTTGACAGAATTTCTAACGGAATGACTGAATAAAAACGTGCTGATACCTAGAGGGTTTAAAATAAAACGCCCAAACAAAGAGAAACAATTTAGAAAAATGTCAATATCTAGAGGGTTTAAAATATACTTTTCCTAGAAAGAATAGGGATAAAAATAAAGTTTTAATAAAATAATGAAATTCAAAAATATATCCAAAGAACAAATACTTCATAAATATTTTTAATAAAATAATATCACCTAAGGATATTAAAAACTATTTTAGAAATATTTATCAATAAATATGATGCAAAAATATTTTCTGAAAACATTCACGAGATTACAAATTCAGATGCATATGGTCGACTGATCCAATTACTCAGTCGACCAATTTGATTTTTTTTTAAAAATCTCTGGAACCTGAATTATTAAGTTGACTGACTTATACTATTTTATAGTCCTCGAAAAATCAAGTCGACTCAATTGCAATTCAGTCAATTCATTTGGCCCCTCTTTCAAAATATTATGCTTTTTGTAAAATACAGTCTAGTGAATCATAATTCAGTCGACTCATTGAACCAAAATACAAAATTTTTAAAATTTTGTACATTCTGCTAACTGATTTAGCAAACAAGTTGACTGATTTGAACCCTAACACCTATAAACGTGCAAGGAAATTATCTTAACATATTTATACTCACATAGATGCATACTTATCTCTTAATCACACACAAAATATAGTATTTAACACGTATTCAAGTGTAGTGCGTGATCCTAATTGGGTTGAAACAATTTTGAAAAATATAATTGTTGTTTACCTTTAGAAATACAAAAAAAAAAAAAAAAAAAAAACAATTATCAAAATGTTTTCATCATGCGTGATCCTAATTGGGTTGAAACAATTTTGAAAAATATAAATGTTGTTTACCTTTGGAAATACAAAAAAAAAAAAAAAAAAAAATTATCAAAATGTTTTCATCATGCAATCGTTCTTGAATTGTCTTTGTTAGCCCAATGAACTATCCAAGAGGGGGGTGAATTGTGTAGTAACAAAAATTTAAACAATTTAATCTTTCAACACTTAAATATCAAATAATCAATTTTTTTCTAAATCAACTATTATTTTCGTTGCGCAGTGGATAAATGTTTAATTCTAGGTACACACCCAAACAGAATATAATGAAAATAAAGAATACAACACACCAAGATATATAATGGTTTAACAAGCTAGCCTTACCTAATCCAGTCCCTCGAGCTCTATGGAGATCCGCAACCTTTAAACCCCTGATTCCTTTACCAGGCAGGGGCCAAACCCTTACAATTCACGATTCTTTTCCTAGACTCAGAATAAACCTTTACAATTATCCTTTTCTCAGGCTCCGAAAGAACCTTTAAAACTATAATTTTTTTAGGCTTAGGAAGAATCTTATCTTTTTACCAAGTTCATGACTAGCCTAATTCTATTACAGGAATAATCAAAACTTGGTCCTTTTACCAGATTAAAGATCAAACCTCACTACTTTCTCAAGTATCATTTTCATAAGTAAGAATTGAACCTTTATAATTCACTCAAAAATTAATTCAATTGCAGGGAGAATCAAAACCTAATTCTTTTTTAAGAAAAAAGAATAATCTAATCTTTTTGCAAGACAAAGATCAAAGCCTAATCTTTTTGCAGGACAAAGATCAAAACTTAATCTTTTTCATAAGAAAAAGATCAAAACCTAACTATCTTGACTAGACACCGTCCCAACCATGACTAATCTGCTCAAACTTATAAATACAGAAAAATATGAGTTTAGTCCCACATGGAGCTTCTACCACCTCAATACAGATATACTCGATTAATATCCCGAAATTTACTAAGTGATAGATACAATGTGAGGTACATAATATCTGATTAATAAATAATTTGGGTAGCACAATTTAGAGCACGTAATCAGATAAACAAACAAAATCGTTTTAAAAAGATTTTCAGGTTTTTAAGCTTGAAAACAATTTTATACCAATCTTATATCCAAACAATCAATAATAATATGAAATCAAACTAAAGAACAATAGTTTGGAAAGATTTTACCGGAAAAACACCAAAGATAGAAACTGAATCGCAATATAGTACAAGTCGGTGACGCCAAATTAACAACGTTTTAGATCAATAACTTATATAAAATCTCTCATAAAAATCTTAGCGTAAATATTACTAATAAAATAGATCAAGGTTAATGTTCTTGATGTGTTTAACCTCCATCCCGCAAATCTATATTTATAGACTGATAACAAACCTTCCAACGGCTACTTTTCAAAATATATGCCTCTAAAAAACATTCTTAGACCCCATATAATAATATATTCCACTTCTAGAGTAATCCACTTAAAAATAAGTTTCAAATCTCTCAAATAAGTCCATGAAATATTTCTCAATTAACAATCATAAAGATAGAAAGTATTTAACTACTTAAATTGAGTGAATGATAAATTATATGGACAAAATCAATAGAGATATTAAAATACATGTAACATATCTTTAATAAGATTAGATCTCCCAAATCTCTCCCGTGGAATCATAAAAAACAGCTAATTTTTTACAAGAACCAAGTTCCTTGAAATCACAACCGAAACAGTCGATTAACTCACCCTCAGGATTCGGTTGACCGAATTCTCCAATTCGATTAACCGAATGTTGCAGGGCCAATCCCTGCCAAAACTTCAACCCAATCGGTTGACTTCCTAATCGGTTGACCGATCGCTTCAGAGCCTCACCCTGCCAAAACCTTAAACCTATTCGGTTGACCGAATTTCTCTGTTCGGTTGACCGAACGTTGTAGGGACATTCTAATTTGCTCCAAAAAACCTCATTGATTCAAACGGTTGACCGATTTCTTTTAATCAGTTGACCGATTGCATCAGGGTGGTCATTTCCTTCACCAATCCTGCTCCAAAATACACTGTTTAATTCAATTAACCGATTGTTTTTCTCAGTTGACTGAATTAACCCTAAAATTTAACTCTTTATACTTTAAACCTTATTTTCAATTGGGTCATATCATTTTCAATGTCACATAAGAAGCAGACATCAAACATTTAATTAGGATCCTAAATTCTATCATTTCAAACACACATAAAGATAACTCGTTTAATAGTGTTGTGTGTAATGTTAATTCGGGTTGCATTAAGAGTATAAAAGTATAAAATTGTTTTTACCTAATTTCTTCAAGATCTTCACAGCTCTTTATTTCTTCAATGTATCCATCTTTGCACCCTTAACTTTTTCTTCATGATGTCCTCAACACTACTTAATTATATGGAACTCTTGTTTGAAAGATTCAACAAACACATTAATTTCACTAAAAATATCAACACTTAATTGTTCATCAAAACCTAGGGATCAACAGTCTTGATCATCCATTTCGCTTCCAGTACATCATAATTTAAAATATTTCTTTCTTAGTACATCATTAATCTGGCTAATATTCTCTTAAACTGTAATCACATCTCAATTACAATATTAGTCCTAAAAAATCATCAAGTTAATTGAATCATCAAAATAGGAATTAAATCATTTAGGGTGAACAATCTCCCTCTTTTGATAATAACAAATAACTTGATGTTTTCTTATTTAAAAAATAAACCATGCTCCCATTGAATATGAGGATGAGACTTTTAACTATTTATAAATGTAAATGAAAAAAATTCACAGCATAAGTAATGATACATCAAGTAAGAATGTATTATCAATAATGATTTATTAGTGCATGAATTTTTTTTAAAGTGCACGTGCATGAAATCGAATCTTGAGATTTCGAAAATTGAACATGAAAAGGATAAAAAATTCTCCCCCTTTCTCATCACCAAAAGTGGGGGGAGGAAGGAAAGGGTTTAAAAATCAAGAACGTTGGATTGTTTAATATGATAAAATTCACATAAAGAATCAATCAAATTATTAGTAATCCATTAGTTTGAAACCTCGAAACAGAGTAAGTAGAATTATTTTTAAATACTCGAGAACACTAGTTTTGAAATCAATACATATAGCCCTTTTATATGTGATTTTTCTAAATAACTCCAAAAATTGTGCAATCATTTTAAATCATTTTTTTATGATTAGATTTTTGAAAAGAATGATATGCCTACTAGTCTAAACAAACATGGGTGTGTCTAGCTATTCCCAAACCCCGAATGATTTTAGAAAATTGTTCTTTTGCTAGAGATTTTGTCAATATGTCGGCTAATTGATTGTGAGTGACAACATATTCTAAAGAAATGTCTTATTTTTAAATGTGATCCTGAATAAAATCATGACGAATCTCGATGTGTTTTGTGCACGAGTGCTGTGTGGGATTTTTACTAAGATAAATAGTACTTGTATTGTCTGAAAAAATGGGTACATATTCCATGCAAATGCCAAAATCATGCAGTTGTTATTTTATATAAAGAACTTGTTCACAACAGCTACCTATTGCCATATACTCAGCCTCAACAGTAGATAAGACCATTGAATTTTGTTATTTTCTAAGCCAAGAAACAAATGCGTGCCTTAAGAAATGACATCACCCACTAGTGTTTTCTCGCTCGACTTTGCAATCGGCAAAATCAACATGGGAGTAACTAATCAATGAAAAATTATTACTCCTTGGATACCATAGTCCTAAGTCACTAGATCCTATTAAATAATGGAAAAAATCTTTTAATGACAATTAGATAAGACACTTTACGACAAGATTGAAATCTCGCACACGAACATACATTGAAGTTTATATTAGGTCTATAGTGAGATAAAATAAGATTTCGATCATATCGTGATAAGTCGTTTCATTTACGCCTTTACCTTTATCATCTTTGTCAAGTTTTGTAGTCGTTGCCATTGGAGTTTTATACAATTGCGAATTTTCCAAGCCGTATTTTTTAAGAAGTTCATTGATGTATTTGCCTTGGTTGATAAATATTCCATCATTTATTTGTTTGTTTTGTAATCTAAGGAAGAACATTAGTTCGCCTATCATACTTGTTGGGCCAAAGATCTACCTAAGAGAGATGTGAATTGGGTAGTTATAAAAATTTAAGAAATAAATTCAAATTCAAGATCTCAATTTACCTAATCGACTATTATCTTATTTAGCAGCAGAAATATGTTTAGTTAAGTGCACACTCAAACAAATAGAAAATTAACAATGCAACACACAAGAATTTATCTTAATTCGACAAACTAATCTTACCTACGTCCAGCCTCCCAAGCTTCACAGGGATTTTGCAATCCACTACCCCTTGATTCCTTTACTAGGTAGGAACCAAACCCTTACAATTCAGATTCTTTTCACAAGCTTAGAATCAACCTTTACAACGCTGATTCTTTTCACATGCTCATAATCAACCAATCACTCTCTCACGCTATTACACTTATCATTTCCGTAGACTTAGGAAGAACTTTTACAATCACTCTAATTATATTACAAGAAGAAATAAAACCTAATCTTTTCAATGGCTAAAAACTAACATAATCTTTTTTGCAGACTAAAAATCAAACCCTAATATTTTTTCAGGCTAAAGATTAAACTCTAATTTTTTTCACAGGTTCAAGATAAAAAAAAAAAAACTAGCTACCTTGATTAGATACCAAACGTCTTTAATCCACTTAAACTCGCAAATAAAAAAGATTTACCAGTTTCTTCCCATAAGGAGCTTCTACCACCTCTATACAATTATACTCAATTAATGTCTCGAAATACTAAGCGATAAGTTTTATGTGAACCACAAATCTGATTTAAATAATTTAAAGCACAAATATCATATAATCAAATTTCTTAAATAAAACCCGTTTTGAAAGATTTTCATGAAATTATATTTGAAAATGATTTTTCACAAACCACTTATCCAAGCAATTAATCAGATAATCTAAGAAAGCAAAACAAACAGCTTGGAAAGATGTCAGCGGAATTCGTCAAAAATGATTATGATAACTCAACAACAAAACACAAACCGGTAATAAGAACTTTGAGTACCTTTGATCAAGAGCTCTTTCAATAATCTCACTTATAATTTTCAGCTTTAAAATATCTCTTAGAATTGCTAAAATCTGAATGTTTTTTATTACTATTTTTGAATCCCGTAGATCTATATTAATAGACCTAGAACTTGACCTATAACGGCCAGTTTTCAAAAGTTATGACATTAAATGCCACTTCAAGACCCCTTATATCATATATCTTCAAAATAAATATGTTCTATTTAAAAATACTTTTAAAACAACTTGATTTGGTCCCCAAACCTTTTTCAAATCAAAATTCATAAGAATAGAAAGTATTTTATCAATTCAATTAAGAGAATAAATAAATATATGAACCAAATAAATAGAAAACATATAATACATGATATATATATAAGGAATACATTTAATTCCCTTGAAAACCTCTCTTGAAATCATAAAAAACATAAAGAAATTACCCAAAATTTGAATTAGTCAAAAAGTTGACTAAGCCCATCGGTTAACCAGACTACTCTGTCGTTCGATCGCTTACTTCAATAGTCTACTTTATGATTGTTGAGCAGCAGCCAGTCGGTTGACTGACCATCTAGTAGGTTGAGTGATTGGACCAATAGGTCTCTCTCTTTTTAATTTTCAGCTACTGAATTCATAAGTTGACCGACCCAACTGGTCGATTGACTGATCCAACCAGTGGGTCACCCATTTCACTTCCTTAACTCACTGTTTTGGTTAATCGACCAACCCCTTTCGTCGGTTAACTGAATTAACCCAAAAATCCACTATTTTAGCTGTTAAAATCTTTTCTTTCATTTATCCCCTTAACCAAAAATATTTTAATGACTTAATATTTCATAAAAAAAAAAAAACATATTAGGACCCTAAACTAATGACTACACACATAAGATTTATTTATTTTAAAGTGTTGTGCGTGATCCTAATTTAGTTTGCATTAAGAGTATAAAAGTAATGAGTTGTTTTCACCAAATTGTCATCAATGTCTTCAATACTCTTCATATCTTCATTACCTCTATTTTGCACCTGTTATGAATTTTTCAACGATTCTCCTTCTCAATTAAATCTTTTTCTCATTTCAGTATATGGAACTTAAATCTAAAATCACTCAATAAAAATGTTAGTTCCATAAAATATCAATGTTTCATTGTCTATCAATACATTAGGTTCAACAATACTCATTTCAAACCCATCCTGCATTATCTTTGAAAATTCTTGGCAAAGATCGTTGTTAGTACAACAAAAGATAATATTGTACATGTATATTTGTATTAAGAAAATATCAATATCAGTTTGTTTAATGAACAATGTAATATCAAATACCTATTTAATCTTCCATATCAAGCTCGAGGAGATTGTTTAAGACCGTAAAAGGCCATCCTTAATTTAAAAACATGATTTGGAAGTTTATCATTTTCAAAATCAGGTGGTTGTTCAACATAAATTACTTCAGATATAAAACCATTTAGTAGAAATAATTTAAAATTACGTGAACAAGCAAAAACTAAGAGAATTCATATATTTTCTACTCTAGCTACTGGTGTGTAGGTTTCCTCAAAATCTATTTTTTCTTCTTGATTAAATCCTTGTGCTACTAATCTTGCCATATTTCTAACTACTACACCAAATTCATCATTTTTATTACTATAGATCCATTTAGTGCCAATTACAGAGTGAAAATCAGGTCTATGAACTACAAGCCAAACTTTATTTTTCTGAAATTGAATCAATTCTTTTTGCATAGCTAAGATCCATGATTAATCAATTATTTCCACTTTAATATTTTTAGGTTCAACTTGAAAGAGAAAAACAAGATTAATAACATTATGAAGTGAAGAACGAGTACTTACACCTTTTTGTATGTCTACAATAATTTAGTCGAATGGGTGAACGATAACTTATTTCATTGACTTCTGAGTTATTGGTTCCTCAACATGTTGTGGTTCTTCAAGAAGACTAAAGGGATCTTTAGCATGCTTAGTTCTTTGATCATTGTGCTTTGATGAAATTCCTGCATCATCTTCATCTATATCTTTTTTAAATGTAAAAGAATTAGTTTCCTAAAAAACAACATGTATAGATTCTTTAACCACAAGAGTCCTTTTATTTTAGATCCTACTGGAAGCAATACCCAAAAAAATCCTTTCATCAGATTTGACATCAAATTTATCTAAATTATCTTTATCATTTAATATAAAACATTTGCATTCAAAAACCTTGAAATAAGAGATAATTGAGATTTTTCAATTCCAAATCTCATAGGGTCTTTTACTTAACCCTTTACGAATAGAAACACGATTAAGCACATAACAAAAAGTACTAGCAGTTTCTGCTAAAAAATATTTAGGTAGACTATTTTTACTAAGCATAGTTCTAATCATTTCTTGAAGAGACATGTTGATCCACAAATCAACCCAACAGGGAGGGTGAATTGGGTAGTGATAAAAATTGAAACAATTAAATTCAAAATACACAAGTTATCAATTTCCCCAATTGATTATTATCTTGTATTACAATGGAAATGTATTTAACTAAGTACACACCCAAATAACATAAATAAATAAGCAACACACAGAGATTTATCCTTGTTCGGCAAGCTACTCTTACCTACGTCCAATCCCCCGAGCTCTACAAGGGTTTCGCAATCCACTAATCCTTGATTCTTTTCCTAGGTAGGAACCAAATCCTTATAATCACTTTCATAGGTTCGGAACTAACTTAATTCTTTCCGCACGCTTAGAATCAAACTTTTACACTTTACATTTTTTTCTTTTCACATGCTCAGTAAGAACCCTATCATTTTACTAGATTAAAGACTAACCTAATTCTATTATAGGAAGAATCAAAACCTAATCATTCTCACAAGCTAAAGATTAAACTTAATTACACTGATTAGACACCGTTCCAAATATGTCTAATCCACTTTTATTCACAAATACAAAAAAATCAACAAGTTTATTCCCATAGGAACTTCTATCACCTCAAAACAATTATACTTAATTAATGTCCTTAATAATATGTGATAGAACTACATGAGAAAATAAATATGATTTAAGTCAATTAAATCACAAATAATATTTAATTAGATTTTACAGTCAATAATCGTTTCTTAAGATATACAAGTAATTCAAACTAGAAAATAAATTTTCTTACACAAATATTCCAAGTAACCAATTAGAGCATGTAAGAAAAACACATAAATCAACTGGGAAATATGTCATTGGGATTTCTTGAAAATAGATAAGATAGCTCAGTGTAGTATAAAATCGGTGATAAAAAATTTTGCGCACTTCGATCAAGAACACTTGCAAAATCACTATCTTAGAATTATTTCAGCAAAATCACTCTCTCTTTAAAACAAAGGCTGATTGTTCTTGATTACTTAAAGTTGAAAATATTGGTCTTATTATGTAGATTTCAAACCATGCCTATAACGGCTATATTTCAAGACATAAGACCTTTTAAATACATAATTAAATAAGAGAAAATATTATTTTCAACCAAATCGAAAAAATTACTTGGACTTGTTTTAATTTAAAAGATTTATTTCAACAAATGCACTATATTTAGACGGGTATCTTGGGATGCCTAACACCTTCCCCAAGTATAACTGGCTCAAAAACCTTACAAAATTCTCTAGTTAAAACCTAAAATGTTTTTGAGTCAAATTTGGGCCATTTTTTAAAAAATAAAATGATTTTAAAAAATATCGTTGAACTTGCATACCATTTAAATTTAATACTTGGTGGCGACTCCATTTTTTTATAATCAACCCAAAGAACTGTTTTCAAAAGTGGCACCTAGAAAAGCCCCTAATCAATTTTTGTAAAGATAAACAATTTTAAAAAATAAAACTTATCCAAAAACATTTTAAAAGGATAAGATTTCTTCCCAAAATGAAATGAGAAAATTTTCTGGTGTGCTTCAAGTGGCAACTCTGTTGAGGACTTTTAGAGGGTTAAGCCTAAATTTTTCTGTTTGATTTTTAGAATGATATTTCCCCTTTGTTAAAATAAAATAAAATAAAAGAACATCTATATGTTTTCCTTTAATATTTTTTTTTTCTTTTGATAGTTGATAATAAACATGCATGTAGGAGTGTGTGAGTGTGTTTACTTTTCTATTTTACTTTCTACATTTTATTTTTTGAATTTTATTCTTTTATTTCTCACATTTATTTACAACATCTTTATATTGCATTCCTATTATAACTCTCTCCAAGACACGAGCATTAAGCATTATTGTATTGCACAACCACAAAGAAAAATGCATGTAGGAATAGAAAGAGGTCAACAATAGGTTCTAGGTAGCACGGTTCATCCACCACGACCAGCTCCAAAACCCACCTCACTCGGACTATCAACCATTGATAGATGTTATCTTAGGACATCAAAGGTTTGAAGATCTGGGAACCAAACCTTTCTAGGGTATGTTAGTAAAAGATGTGAGTCTCATATAGTGATCCTAGGATAGATTGCTACCCAAACCTTTTTCCATACACTACTAGGAAATGGAGAAAGATTTTCGTTGTAAATATTATGTTTCATTTCTTATTCCTTGGAACCAAACAAAAGAAAATCTCTAGGACCAGTAAAGAACGGAATAACCAACATAAGAATTTCTATTTTCTCCCACTTTTTTATGAGCTTGTTCAAGGTCAAAAATCATTTAAAAAAAATATGACTACAAACAAGCCATAGGGAATGAATGAAAATCCCAATTTTGTCTATAATGCACTTTATCACGCTAAGGGATATCCTTTCATACGGATCCCAAAAATGTCAATTTGAATTGATATTAACCCAAGGATTGCAAAACAATTCTCATTTGTTCTAAGAAAAATCATCTAGGGGTAGTTATGATATGGCTTGACATGATTGCAACATTAGGTCAATTCGATTCACCTTGATCATGTGTAATCAAGTCTAAGCTACTTCAAGACACTCCCACCTAGGTTTGTCTGTATTTTTAAACATATTTTAGGTCAAATTCTATAATTACATCTTCTTTGGGTTGCATGTCATGATATAGCATACATATTACATGTTTATAATCATCTCTTCATATAGATTTAAATAACAAATATTCATACATATGCAAGAATATGATCATGCATAAGAATAATTTGTATAAGAAAACTCTAATATTTCATTAGTTATGATCAAGGTTTCTAATTGCTTAATAATTTAAAGAAACTTTCTTTGCCAAAAGTAACTTTTGCTAAGTAGCCATCCAAGATCCGCCCGCAAGATCATCAAAATGAACCTGACTCCTCCCTCTATCAAAAGTACTCAAAATGACAAGAATACCGCTACCATGCGAGGAAGTGTCTCCTCTTTGAAGCAAACTCTAAACCAGATGAACCTAACACTGCCATCTAGGGAAATAAGAAAAAAAATCTAATCACCATCACCTGTATGGGAGGGTGAAGATACTCTTAATATAATGAAAGATTGGGAAGAGCTATAGATCGAGGAGTACAAAAACAAAGAAGTCGGGAGACATGATACCAAAACCCTTTATGGAGAATGGATCGCCATAGGAAATTGCGAGAAGACCTATTGGGTAGCCTACTCAACCCCAATGAAATAATCAAATGGTAGCCTTTCTAAATGGGAGGATGAAGTTGGCCACGAAAAATCAAATACCGAAGGTAAGATTGAATTGACCAAAAGCTTGGCTGACACCTATGTTACTACCCCAAGCCCAGAATTACCTAATTGGAAGGAAGATGTTCTTGTAATCTAGCCACCCATGACAGGACACCCTAAACCTTAGAAAGACTTACTCCGCGAAGAAATCACCAAGATATGGAAGCAAATTGATTACATAAACCAATCTATCAAAGAGATTGGATAATTTGTACTAGCTTGTCAGCTATGTAGTAGGTGCACTGCCCCAAAAGGAAAGCTTGTATACAAACCCAATAATTGGGACCCTTATCCACCTAAAACAGTAGCCTTTCACCTCTCCCCGTGCCTTGTTTACCCAAGCAACTCTCCTAAAACCCTGAGCCAATCTCAAACTCTGTTCCAACTACCTTGTCAAAGCTTTAAGCCAACTCGAGTACCTCATGAGCAGAGACAATTCACCCCACTCCCTGTTTTACTCTCTCAAATCTACCACTATTGCCTCAAAAATAAGTTGTTGGTGCCAATTTGTCCATACCTAGCAAACTCCCAATCTCCAAAGTTTGATCCCCACGCATTATGTGAATACCACTAAGGATGTGCCAGCCATCACATTGACCAATGCTACAAACTCAAACACTGTGTCGAGGATCTCATCCAAGTAGGGGTCATAAGTTTCTCAAGCGAGCTAATTTGACCAGTAGCTTTAAGAAGGCAATACTTGTCTTTTACTTTCCCTCTAATTTCTAAAGTACTTTTCAATGAATTTAGGCATTTACTTGTACGGCTATGTACTAGATCTTTGTGTCAATGAATGCATGCTTATTTTATCTAGAGTTGACTCAAATCTTTATGCTCTCACTTTCAAGAAATTAATTTCTTATCGTAATTCACACATCGTGAACAATCAAAATTATGATAATATGATTTCAACACTAAATTGGACAATCATCCAATGAAAAATGTAAGAAGATATGTCTTGCTTTAACTAGAAGATGATGAGTTATTGACAAAAAAATTGAGAAAATTAAAATGAAAACCAAGCCCTAATGTGGAATCACTACATATGTTACAACCCAGGAACATCGAAGAAACTACGGAGAACTAAAGGTAAGATTTGTAGTTCGTATACTTATTGTACTTAAGAAGAACTCAGGACATTGGAAAGAAAGACTTATGGCTGATACCCAACTCGTAAATAATACTTGAGATAAAAGGAAAAAACCTCGGAACCTTGCCTCACCCAAAAGTTCTCAAGAAAGAGAAACTAGGCAGGTGTCTAAGAGAATGTTCTCGAGGAAAAATCAAGTAGCCAAGGTCGCGTTTGTTGGAAGAAAAGAAATTGAGAATACGTCAAGAAGTTCTTCTACAATTGTGGGACCTTGCCTTGCCCAAATTCCCAAAAATATTTAAGGCAGATATACAGAAGAATGTTTTCATGGCCGTATTGATCCGAGAAAGAAGAAAAGTTAGTAGAAGATGAGAAGTCACTACAAGAAGGAAGTTAGTATCGAAAAATCAACATGGATAAGGCAAAAGTAACCAATATCCCAAGATTGACTCAAGTTCTCCTCATTTTCGCTATTTAATGACCAGAAAGTATATGTTAAGAGAAAAAAAATCGATCTCATAATTGTTTTTCACATTGATGGTCACACGATGGCAATTTGGTCAATCAAACATTCTTTATAATCTGAGTGATTAAGTCGTAGGGGTATCTTAACACCTAGTGATTTTTGCCAATTGAATCGAGATCACTAGCCGAAGCTCATTGGATAAACTATTTAAAAAGTGCGAGATGCTAATTGCTTGAGTGGTAAAAAAATATATTAATAAAAAATATTTTTCTCTCAATACTTTCTGGACAACCATTATTCGGTTAGCCATCCTGGCTATCGATTTTCTTCTTTCTTTCTTATGAGTCATCTCGAGGGTGCTCACTCAAGTTACCCATAGTATCAAAACAGAAGGAAGAAAGTCAGAATGCCCAAGAAATCCCAGGAAGCATGTAGGTTGTAGGAAATCTTGATAACAATCTCAAGAAAAATCAAATATCATAACTTGATAGAAGTGAGTTGGACAACCTCTGCAAATAAATAACTGCAGATATTTGGTCTAAAATAATATTGAAATCATATTTATCATAATCTAGATGATCTGATGTAAAAAAATCATGGCGATCAATGAGATGCGTGGATGTTTGAATATGATTACTTGAGTAGATTCTATCTAAAATAATCTTACATAAAAATAAAAAAGAAATATGCATAACACGTGTAGGAACAATACCTTAAAATATTGGAAGTGAACTTAAGAAAGTAGAGGGAAAGGAAGAGAAGAATTTTGTTTAAGCAAATCAATTACCCCAATCACCTCTCAAAAAGTCATCAAGACAATCACTAAAAAGGTATGAATTTGGAAATCAATAATGACCATCCCAAGACAGGGTTCCCCAATCCATGAAATCCCAAGATCAATTAACAATATGGAATAATCCTTTGCCATTCCTGTCCAAACCTCTCCATCATGTAGCCGAAAGTTGTACATAATTTTTCTTAAGAGCAATCTCAATTCTAGAGCAGATATTTTAGTTACAACAAAGTAGGAGCAAAGAAGTTAAAAGCCTCTTAGAGGAACCAATCATCTTTCTGTATCAGAGACAATGTGGAAGCACTTAAGGGATATGGATAATAGAAAAAGGCACCTAGAGCAAGTAATGAAAAAATATTGAAAAACGAAAAATCAACATCCAAAAAAAGAAGAAGAAAAAACTAGGTAAAATCTCCATGTCGATCTTGCATTTCCTAGAAAAACATTATGCATAAACTATATGGCATCATCAACATCATACAATATCATGCTTAGGCTCATATAGCTAATATATCCAAAGATCACACATTTGATGTTCGCAATAACTTGGTGACATAAAAAATATAAAGAAAAAATAAAAGAGAAAAATTGCATTCATTTGCACAAGTGTCGTCATTTAAGATTGCATAGCATAAAGAAAATATTATGCAAAATCCTACATTTCCTAGGAAGCTCGTCTTATGAATTCATAATACTTATGTTATTATTCAATATCATATAAGCATCATGTGTTATAATGTTTTACATAGGCTTGCATAACACTCGTATATAGGAGTAAAATTAGTTATCACATGCTGACAGTAGTCTGTAACACATGCAAAGTAATAATAAAAAAATACGTATCATTTTCCATTAGTAGGTCATCGTTAGCAAAATTTAGGACATGAAATTTTCATTCATGCACTTTAATCGTTAATTTCAGAAGACCAACAGTTGGGCCAACTACCGACCCTTTAAGATTCATGACCTGGTAAAAGACTCTATCCATTCTTACAAATCATAGGGATTGGGCAGATTGTTGCAAAGAAATGTGTCCATGTCGGTGTCTAACACGGACTCCACTTGAAGATAGTATCCCTAAGAAAAAAAAATACCAACTTCAAGACAATGTAGTTCCTTCAAGAGGACTAAAGTCTTTTCTTGACTAAATCACGGGGTAACCAACAACAAGAACTCCCTAAAATAAGAAAAAAAATCGAACGCATTTTAAAAATAAATATTTTCACGCTATTTTCACGATATCATAGAAATTATTCAGGATTTCACAATAGGTCTCGTGTATCATGAGAGTTAGATAGGTCTATATAAACAAAAAACGGGTATGCAGTCACATCATCTTAAGTATTAAAAAGCATATAACATGTGTCATTATTTCAAAACAAAATGTTTTGTGATATCTCATTATGTAAGCGCTATATTTTCCACAAAAATTCATGACCACATGTCAGCATCTAACACTGGATAAGCATCATGAATGATCATATATCCATTTTGAATTGAGGAAAACTAGTCATTACCTAGTCACAACAGCCTAGTGGAAAAAAATGCTCTTGATAATTTTGTCATCGCCAACTTTCTCAATTCACCTTCCTAATGTTCTTTTCTTGCCCTGAGAGGCTGGAGATTGGGTATTCATGACCACATGTCAGTATCTAACACTTCATAAGCATCATGAATGATCATATCTCTATTTTGAATTGAGGAAAACTAGTCACGACCTAGTCACAACAGCCTAGTGGAAAAAAAATGCTCTTGATAATTTTGTCATCACTAACTTTCTCAATTTACCTTCCTAATGTTCTTTTCTTGCCCTAAGAGGCTGGATATTGGGTATTCTTTCCCTATCTCCTGAGAGGCCAGAGATCATGGTATTTTTTTCCTGCCCTAAGATGTTATAGATCATGGTATTCTTTCCCTGCCCTAGAGAGGCCGGAGATCATGGTATTATTTTTCTTTCTTGAGAGACCGAGATCATGGTATTCTTTCCCTTCCTCAAGAGGCCAAAGATCATGATATTCTTTCTATGCCCCTGAGAGGCCACAAATCATGGTATTCTTTCTCTGCCCCGAGAGGCCTAAGAACCTGGTATTCTTTCTCTACCCTAAGAGGCCAGAGATCTTGGTCTCTTTCCCTATCTTGAGATACCAAAGATCATGGTATTTTTTGCATGTCCCGAGAGGCTAGTGATCTCGGTATTATTTCTATGCCTCGATATTCCAAAAATCATGGTATTCTTTCCCTAGTCTGAGAGTCCAGAGATATTCATATCTTTTTCCTACCTAAATGGTCGGAGATCCTTATATTCTTTCCCTACCCAAGTGGTTAGAGAGAATTATGTTCTTTTCTTGTCTGAGCGACATGAGAAACTTGTGTTCATAACATTCATTCCTTACCCTGTGTGGTAGGAAACTCTTGTGTTGTAAAACTCAACCTTGGGCTAGGGCACATTTCATCTGAGGATAGTCTCCCGACTTTTCCTAGGAAATAATTTTTTTTACTTTTTTTACTATTGAATTTTAGAAAGCACTAACACAATAAACTATGTTTTGACCTAATTCCTCACCTAAGGATCAGGATACGTAGGTAGCCTGCTTGGGTTCGGTCACATCTTAACCAAAATTCTGTAATAATATTAAGTCAGGCTCAAGTCCAAAAAAGTTTTTCTTTTAAGCATGCATACCCTTAGCTTTGGGCTGGGGCACATTTTATGTCTTTTTATCATCCCTAGTCACAAATTGGGACATAGTCAATTGTATTTGACTTCCTTTGTGAAGTCCATTTTTCACATGTCCTCAGCAAGGGACTAGGCCATATTTTATATTTAATTTTTGACTTTTCTCACGAGGTCCATATCTCATCATCCCTAGCCTCGGGTTGAGGCATATTTATTCTTTCTTATTTTTACCCAACCATTGTTTAGTGCATTTTATCTTCCTTCGTCCAATTTACTGGTTAACTCTGTACTTAGTCACGGTCTAGGGCATTTTATGTTTTTTGGCTTCCCTTTTGGACCATGGATAAGAGCTGTTCGTATCAAGGTAAGTCGCCCAAAACTTTTCCTCACAAATTTGTCATTTGTGTTTTCTGTCTCTCTTTCCAACCAAGGATAAGAGTTTTCGCATCAAGGTAAGTAGCCCAAGACTTTTTCTCACAAATTTGTCATTTATGTTTTTTTGTCTCTCTTTTTCGACCACGGATAAGAGTTTTTCATGCCGGGACAAGTCACCCAAGACTTTTCCTCACAAAACTATCTTTTATGTTTTTCATCTCCTTTTTCCCACCACGGATGTGAGTTCTTCGTATTGAGGTAAGTCACCCAAGACTTTCGCTCACAAATTTGTCGTCGTTTAAGTTTTTTGTTTCTCTTCTCCTAAAAAAATTGTCATTTATTTTTTATTTAATATAGTTTTTCTCATAAGAACTTCTACCACATTAATTTAAAATTAAGCTTAATTATTGTCCCGATAGGCTAGTGATAGAAATGTGTGAGATACTAACTCTAATTTATAGCAATTAAAGCACATATATTTTTGCAATCAGATTTTCAGAAAAAAAAAAATTATTTTAAAAGATTTTTAACATATTCAGAAATAAAAATGATTTTAGATCACAAGAATAACAATATCAAATTCTCAAGATATTTATGAATCAAGTATAGAACAATCAATTTGAACAAGTAAAAATAACTAGAGAGATGTTACCGAGATTTCCTTGAAAATATGTACAAAATAGTAACATAGATTCAAACTCGGAGTTTCCACAAAGATAGCCCTATTCAAGAATTTCTTCAAAAATTTCTCTAAAAAATATTTTAGCAAAATATTCACTCTCACTTTGAAAGTTTGATTTGATAAATATTATTTATCAATTTCAAATGAATTTCATTGGTCTATATAAATAGATCTTAGGCATAGTCTATAACGGCTAGTTTTCAAAAAATATGTAAAAAATAGCACATATAGACCCATATATAAAATAAATTTATAACGGCTATGTTTGACAAAAATATAACTTTTAAAACTCGCAATTTAGTTCCCAAAATAATTTGATCTAAATCAATCAAAGAATAGAACGAATTTTATCAAAAAATCAGAAAATATAGAGGCTAAATTATAAGACCAAATAAAATCACAAAAATATCACTCATATCTTTGAAAAACTATTTTCTCACTTGAAAATCTGAATATTTCGCACTTAAGATCTTATTTTCAAATAGAAAAAATGTAGCGCTTTTGAGCCCCCATTTCAAATCACTCTGATGGTCAGTAGAGGTCAAGATCTTCCCTGAAATCAGGCCCTGAGATCATATATCTTTGACCCTAACTATTCTCCACCCAAATTTAGCCCAAATTGTAATGCTCACGTTCAAATCAATTCAAAATTCGTAGGTCTAATCATAGGAATTTCAAATATATTCTATAACGACTACTTTTCAAAAAATATTTGTCAAAAATTTATTCTTTTAAACCACCTATTCTAATCTAGCTTACAATGCTAGTTTGACCATAAATTAGCCCTTAAATCTTCAAATTGGTCCCCAAAAATATTTTGATTTAAAAACGAAATGGATATAAAGAAATTTTTCCCGTATAAATCACAAAATAAAAAAATATGTGGATTAAATATTAAGATCTTCAAAAATATATTATATATATTTGAAAAAACACTTCTCAACTAATAAAATATATTTTTTCAATGTTCAAAAGCTTAAAAAGTAGATGGAAGATCTTTAAATTTCGTTCAGGTCAAATTTTAAAAAAGACCTAATCGATCGATTGGCGTATCAAATGGTCGACCAAATGGATTACAATGTATAGTTTTCTAGTCATTGCTCAACAAGTCGGTTGACTAAACAGATTGTTTTCAGCCCTGAAATAACTTTTCAACCAAGCGGTTGATTGGATAGCCTAAAACCTCAAAAATCACCATCCTAAATCAAACGGTTGACATTTTCTAGATCGAATGACTTAGGAAAATCATTTATTCTCTTAAATTTATCATTTTTGACCACTTCAAAAATGTTTCATGTGTCGTGTATGATCCTAATTGAGTTGTATTAAGTTCTTAAAAAGAATTGAGTTGTTTATTTATAAATACAAAAAATTCCTATTGCTTAAAAAATCTTTAATATCTTCATTACAACCATCTCGATCTTTATCATTACTCTTCATAAATATCAAACACAAAAGTTACTAATTTTCCTAACTGGTTATTATCTTATATTACAACGGAAATGTATTTACTAAGTGGACAACTAAACAACCAGAAATAGAGCAATAAAGGCACACAACGATTTATTCTTGTTCGATAAACTACATTTACTTACGTCTAGTCCTTTGAGCTCCATAGGGTTTTTACAATCCCCTAATCCTTGATTCCTTTCCCAAGTAGGAACCAAACTCTTGCAATCCTTGTTACAGGTTTAGAGCTAACATATTTATTTTCACAGACTCAGAATCAAACCTTTACACTTTTTTCTTTTAACAAGTTAAGGAAGAACCCTTATCTTTTTTACTTGGCAAAATCAAACCTAATCCAACTCACAAGCTAAAGATCAAACCTAACTTTACCCTGATTAGTCACCGTCCCAAGTATGTCTAATCCACTCACACTCACAAATACAAAAAATAAAAAGTTTTTCTTACATGAGCTTCTACTACCTTAATACAATGTATGCTCAATTAATGTCCTGAAACTACGTGATAGAGCTATGTGAGAAAATTAATCTGGTTTTACTTAATCTAAGCACCCAAATAAATTGAATTAGATTTCACAATAAAAAACTGTTTTGTAGGATTTTCTCAATTGAAAATGATTTTTCACATAAAAATTCTACTAGCTTTATTTAAGAATATATCTCAATTAAAGCATCGATAATATTGAGCAAGTATTCAGGAACAACATCACTAGGATTTCTTTTAGAAAATCATAGGAAATATTCAAACCTGGAAATAGCAAGAACGATAATTTTTTCAAAACAAACTTTTTCTCTTGGAATCACTCTTAGCAAAATAATTCTCTTTTTACGAATATAACTGATTAAAAACTCTTATTCTTCATTGTTATACAGTTAAAAAATACAGGTCTTATTGTATAGATTCCAAAGTATGCCTATAACAACTATTTTTTCAAAATATAAGACCATTTATGACACTTTAAGACTCCATATAAAATATTTTTTCAAAAGAAAAAATATATTTGGTTTAAAAATACTCTTTGAAAACTCGATTTAGTACTCAAAACTTCTTTGATTCAAAATGCTTAAATATAGAAAGTAGTTTACTAATTAATAGGATCTTCAAAATATATGATAGACATTTGAAATATACACAAATCTCCTTAAAATTATATTTTCCAACGTTCAAAATCATATGATTTGGATTGAAGATCTCGAAAATCGAAACAGTCGATCAACCGGCTTTTCGCAATGGTTTAAATTCCAACCGTTTGAGCCTACTATTGGTCGACCGAACTTTCTGTCAATTAACCATTCTAGCCAGTAGCTCTTACTCTCATTTTTCATAAGCTACTATTTTTGTTAGTCGACCGATCCTTTTCGTCAGTCAACTGAATCAATCAGAACTTTTCCTTTTATGTTTTAAAAAATATTTTCTTGATTCGACACTTTATAAAAACATTTTTATGATATATTAATTTATGAAAAACATTTAGGATCTTAAATGTAGCATTTCGTACCATGGTACACATAAGAATACTTAATTTTATGTGTCATGCGTGATCCTAATCGAGTTTTATTAAGAGCATAAAAGTATCAAGTTGTTTTTACGTAAGAATACAAAAAATCTTCAATGCTTCAAAAATTCTTCAATGTCTTCGCTTGCAACCATCTTGAATATTTTACAAAAACTCGTCTTGTAAATCTTCAAAGATCATTCTCTTTTACAATTCATTCATTTTCTCATTTGCTCAAATGGAACTCTAATTTGAAATCAGTCACTAAACACATTAGTTCTGTAAAACATCTACATTAAATTGTCCATAAAACAAGATTTTAAATCGCGGTATCAGGTTACGTAATGGTAACGTTCGCGGTGTAACGGTATCAAGAGTATTGGCTTGTCCGTAATGGGAATCAGTCGTAACGGTCGTGAATTTTTTAAAATCACCAAAACATACTCAAAAACTCAATAATATTAATTGTTTTACTCATTTAACCCTTAATGAATAGATTCTAATATATATTATGATATTTAACTACATATACAACATAATAAAAATATGAAAAAAGACGAAAAATCGTCGTACTACTGAAACAAATTGTTTTTCTAGGGGCTAAAGCCTAAAATTAAACAGAATTTGCCCGCAAATAAGATAGATAGAGAGAAAGAGCAAGTGAACAATGTTGGCAATTTGGGGAGTTCGGCGATGGCGACTCCCGTGATGGTAATCGTTTGTTCTAGCGATGGCGATTTTGGGCGTTCGGCATTCGGCGATGGCGATTTCCCGCGAATTAATAAGTTTTTTTTAATTTTTAATTTTCTTATCTTTTGTAACTTTTTTGTTTCAAACACTAAAAAAAGCAGACATGGCCAACATTTAAGAGCTGGAAAACAGCTGTAACGGTAGTTACGACCGTTACACCTCTCTGTAACGGACGTAACGACTGTTACAGGTCTGTATCGGCCCGTATCGGTCTGATATGGTGTGAATTGGCCCTAGACTCGAGTATCGACCTTGTAACAGAATCGGAGGGGTCAATTTTCGATACGTATCGGCCGTTACATACTGTAACGGCCAATATTTAAAACCTTGCCATAAAAATATTTAGGGTCAACAATCTTTCTCATTTTTTATGATAACAATTAACTTTGATGTGTTTTCAATAAAATATGTAACTACTCTTCCCCTGAATATGCGGGCGCATATTTAACTCATTTAAGAATCATAATAAGAAAAAATATTTTGCAATATAACTCATAAAACATTATTGTTCTCCCTTTTTAATTATACTCATGAATTCATGCCAGGAGAACATACACACTTTGAAAAAAAATCATATAACTTCTACCCCTTTTGTCATCACAAAAAATGGGGACGAAGAATCTATTTTTAACTCTATTGTTTTTTAAAATAATGAATTAATGTTAGTTCGGAAAATTCTTCTGAAAATTACTCTTAGAAAATATATAATTTTTTTAAAAAAATACATTTTTCTCTTTGAAATTCATATTTCAAACTCTTTTAGTTTGTAAAAAATATTTCTCAGTAAACCACAAAAACTAATTTTTAGCCAAATTAAAACATCAACATTTTCTTCTTAGATTTAAAGATGAATTTTAATAAACACATTATCATTACTGAGGCAATGAAATATTAAGCATAAAAGATCAAAACATAAGCCAATATTCAAAACATCTAGATCATCCACAACCATTCCCAAAACCTGCATATTACAGACCAAAAAAATTTATACATCAAGTTCTAAGATCAACAAATTTTAACCAGTAGAAAAGTCATAAGGAAGAGGTGAAGGAGTTTTGAAGGTGTTGGATGGACCCGTCAAAGAGAAAAGAATTGGATGATTTTGAATCAAGTCGCACATTTGGTTCACCCTGGTCATTTCATTGTCACCCTTACTTGATAATTCTTGAAGCTTCATATCCATCGCTTGCATGAAACGCTGAAAGTTGTCAAACTGCTCCATCATTTGATCAATATTTTTACTAATCTTAGCTAGCTTCTCAGTTTCTTCTTCTTCATCAAGAATAATTACATCATCTTTAGCTTCTTTGTCTTCTTCTTGACGATAACCCATTAATTGAACAATACTCATACTGAGAACAATTATATCCTTTATATAATATTTTGTACATTCATCATCGATTGGAACCCGAAAACTTTGAAGAATATTGCATATCACATCACCATATGGTAGAACACGAGACTCAATTAATGTCCCAAAATTACGTGAAAAAATAAATATGATTTTACTCAATTTAAGCACACAGATAAATTAAATCAGATTTCACACGTAAAAACCGTTTTATAGGATTTTCAAGATATTCTCAATTGAAAGCGATTTTTCACATAAGAACTCTACTAACTCAATTTATGAATATAACTCAATTAAAGCACAGATAATATTGAGCAAGTATTCAGGAACAAATTCACCGGGATTTCTTTTAGAAGATCGTAAGAAAGACTCAAACCCAGAAATTACAAGAACGATAATTTCTTCAAAGTAAACTTTTTCTCTTGAAAGCACTCTCAGCAAAATAATTCTCTCTTTAAGAATATAGCTTATTAAAAACTCTTTCTCTTGATTGTTTTACAGTTAAAAACGCAAGTCTTATTATATAGATTTCAAAGTATGCCTATAACGGCAATTTTTGCCTATAACGGCTATTTTTCAAAACATAAGACCATTTATGAAACTTTAAGACCCCATATAAAATAATCTTTCAAAACAAATGTATTTGGTTTAAAAATACTATTTAAAAAACTCGATTTAGTCATCAAAACTTCTTTGATTCAAAATCATTAAATATATAAAATAGTTTTGTCAATTAAACTCAACGAATCAATTAATATAAAGAACAACTAATAGGATCTTCAAAATATATGATAGACATTTGAAATATACTCAAATCCCCTTAAATTAGACTTTCCAACCTTCAAAACCTTAGGATTTAGGTTGAAGATCTCGAAAATTGAAATAGTCAAAGTAGATTAGATCTACTGTTGTCGCTATCTGGATTTTTCGTTGATTAACTGGCTCTCTGCAACGGTTCAAATTCAAATCGTTTGAGCCTGCCATCAGTCGACCGAACTTTCAGTCAGTTATCCATTCTGGCAATTCTGGATCCGACAGGATAACCATATAATAAATAACAAGATTTTTTATAATGACCAAATTTACCACAATAAAAACACTTAATACTGTTAGCACGCCTATTCGGATAGTCAGTGTTTCGTACGGGAGTATAATATTGTTTGCGATTTTGAGAAGCAACTTTAATAACTATTGGTTTTTCAACAGGTTTAGTACTCTCAATATCCTTGAATTTATCCATTACTTCTTTAAGCTCCTTTTGAGTCTTCTCAAGTAACCGCTCATTGGTGCTAACGTTTACCTGTAGACCAAAATTCTTTTTATGCATAAATTCAAGATAATTCTTAAGAATTTAGCACTTATTTTTAACAGAATGAATTTTCACACGAGCTCGATCAAACTCACACCTTGTATTATCTAATTCAATGCTTAAGGCCTCATTCAAGATTTCAAGATTTTTCTTTTTAAATTCATTTTGTTGAAGATCATAAAAATCATTTTTTAAAACCCCAGTCTCATCCTCAAGAGACTCAATTTTCTCACACAACTTACGAATTTCAGATAAAGCATTTCTAAACTCAATAGTTTTAAAATATTTTTCCAAATTCTTTTTCTTGAGAGATTTGACAGTATTAAACTTCTTATTTTCAAGAGTTGCAATTTTTTTCTCTAGTTTAAAATTCTCTTTTCCAAAAACATACGTAAAGCAATAAGCATCTTATCATTACAAATTATATCAGTCTCACGAGCAGAACAATGATTATCAGAAGAAGTAGAATCAATAGTAGTACACAACTTCAGAATCAAGACATTCCATGTGTCGTGTTTAGCTATACTGTGAAGTATATCGAGCTAAAACCAGCTCTGATGCCAATTGTTGGCCTAGTGAGCTACCCAAGAGGGGGTAAATTGGATAGTATTAAAAATTATCAGAATAAAACACTTCAAAAATTAAATAATTAATTTTATCCTAAAATTGATTATTATTTTTTTAGCAGCGGATATGTATTATCAATTAGGTGTACAACCAAATAATAAAATATAAACAATATAAATAATACAACACACAGAAATTTGTACTGGTTCATTAAGTTACTCTTGGCTAATCCAGTCCCCCGAGCTCCGCGGAGAGTCACACCCACTAAACTCAAGATCTCTTTAAAGGTAGAAACCAAACTCTCACAATGATTCTTTTCGCAGGCTCAAAATCAACCTTTACAATTCTTTTTCACATGCTAAGGAATAACCTCTATCTTTTTACCAGGTAGAAGATTAACCTAATTCCATTACAGGGAGAATCACAACCTAATTCTTTTTATACTTTAGGCTCAAAAATTAAACCTCACACAAATAAGCTCCAAATATCCTTTTACCCAGTAAGGATTGAACCGTTACAATTCACTCACAATTCTATAAAGGAATAATTAAAACCTAATCTTTTTATACTCTAAGCAAAGATCAAAACCTCAATCTCTTTACTGAAAGAGATTTAAATCAACTACTCTTGATTAGACACTCCCAGTAGTATCTAATCCGACACTCAACTTACCAATTACAAACAATTGATAAGTGATTTTCCCACTCGGAGTTTCTACCACCCAGATAAATTCAAACTCAATTAATGTCCCTATACTAGTGATAGAAAAGTGAGCATTTCAAAATCTGATTTCAAATAAAGATAAGTAGCAAGCAGTTAAGCACGTAATCAATTTTTCTCAAGAAATTGTTTCAAAAATAATTTTCAATAAAAAATATGGAAAATAATTTCAAATATTAAATTCCAAATAATAAATAATAGAATCAAACAACAATTAATAGTAAGTAATTTAGAATGATCTCACCAGGATTCCACCGAAAGAATAATTATTAGAATAGTAATGACGCTTCAGATTGGTAGTAGCAATAATCCACAACAAATGTTTCTCAAGAACAAATCTCAAGAAAGATCTCATAATGCACTCAATATGATTACTCTTAGAAAGCACGAGATCTGAATGACTTAGAATGATTAGGATTATCTTGATTAATTAAAACCTTAAAAACGCAGGTTTACTTATAGGGGATTATATCAAACCCTCTAATGGCTAGTTCTCACATATCATGACAAATAATTGCTCCATAAGCCCCCTTATATCATTAAGACTCAATCCTGGTATAATTCACTTAAATATATCTTTTAAAACATTCAATTTAGTCTCTCAAACTTTTATTCAAACTTAATTGGATAAGATAGAAAGAATTTTATGTACCAAATTGAGAAATATCAAAAATACTTGAACCATATCTATAGGGATATTTAAATATTAATTAAATAACTCAAAATATATCAGATCCCTAAGATATCTCGCATATCTTAACTATAAACGGCTACTAATTGATCAGAATCCACGAAATCTTCTAAACCTGAAACAGATTCATCTGTCGACCGACCAAGGCTCATTTGTCGATCGCCCGATTCAGGATGTAGTCAAGCCAAAAATCCTTCGCCCATCGATCGATCGCCCATACTTCATCTGTCGACCAGACGATTAAGAGAGTTACACAAGTCGACTTATTTGTCAATCGGAAGATTCAGAGACTTTATCTTTTGGCCATAGGTCGACTTACCTGTTAGCCGACTGTAGAAAGTTTACTATTTAAGCTCAGGTCGACCTACCTGTCAACCTAGAGATTCAACAACTTCACTTATCTTTCATAAGTCGACTGATCAATGCTGGAATCCTCTTCTTAATTCAATTTTAATTCATTTTCTTCGACGTTTTCATCCCTTTAACCAATTTCTTTACTCGGTTAACTCCACTAAAATCTTAAATTCAATTTTAATAAGTTATCTTTATTTATTTTTCAATTACACATAGGAGAAATTATTTAACTAATTAGGATCCTTTAAAAACACACATAATTTTGAAAAACATTTTGTGTTATGTGTGATCCTAACCGAGAGACATTAAACGTTAAAATTTAACCAGAGTTGTTTTCCCTAGATTCTTCAATTTCTTCAAACTCTTAATTTTTCATCATCTTTGTCATCATCTTTAGCATTGTCACAATATATTCATGATCATTTTCATCACTGGAACTAATAAACTGAAACACTCAATAAAATCGTTAATTCCACAATAAACATCAACATTTAATTGTTTATCAAAATCTTAGGATCAACAGTACATGGTATGACATTCATATACCTTTAAAAAAAGACTTATTTTGAAGCAAAAATGAACCACGATGCCCATAAATCTAGTTGGACGACTGAGATAAGATATGTACCATGGTTATTTGTGTGGTCGGTGAGATGTTGTTTTATTAGAACGTAGTGTTTAAATAAAAATTGGTGCCTCTAAAGCGTAACTAAATCCTATCATAGGAAATTGTGTGTTTTTAGTTAATGGTGATCTTTTTGTTGACACTGTCCGATGGTTCAATCGTTGTTATCATGAGATGTACAACTACATGTCCTTGGGGAATGATAGTGAAGAAGTAAACAATTTATAATGGCCAACATCTATGGCAAAGGGAAATCTATGTGAGACATGGTGTCACAGATACCACCTTAACAACTCATTTGGTTAGATGAAATGTAATCAGGGTGGAATGAAATAGGAGAAATAGTGAAATGAGAGAAGGAATAGAATAGTTTTGTCAATTGACTTACTATTTCATTATCTTGTTTGGTTGTTATTGTATATTTAAAAGAATGTAATGAAATATTGTTATTTTACATATCAAATTTGAGATCAAATTCATTCACAAATTTACTTAATAATAATTTATTTAGAAAAAATGATTGCAAAATTTGAGTAATATCCTATGTGAAAAATGCTCAAAATCTACCAACAACTAAAATGATTTTGTTCTTAATTTTTTTTTTCGCTTTGGAAGTATAAATAATTTTTTTTTTCTCAAATATTTTTTTTTTGTTTAAGAATAGAAACATATTTTTTTTTCTCAGATTTCCACTTCTATTTCCTATATAGATTTTTTTGGTTCTCAAATTTCTATTTCTCATTCAGGAAAACAATTAGGCCCCTTTTGGTTAGTGTTTCCATTTCAACCCAAAAAATGAGAATTGATTCTAAAAATCTTAAGGAAATGAGAAACAAAAAAAACTTATTATTTTTTTTTTGTGCCAAAAAAACTCAATCCAAATTAGGGACACGCTGGGAATAAAAAAAATATGTTAGTTGGTCCACTGATCCACTTTGGTTGAGCTCATTTTCTTTTTCCTTTTAGTTCATCCATTTTCTTTTTCGTTTTACATCTCCTCTTCCTTGTGTTCCCTGCCATCGCCGCCACTTGCTCCTACTCGCCGTCGTGGTTCGTTCACGACTGTCGACCGGCCATCATCATCTTCGTCAAAGCTCACCGTTGTCGTGATTTCGTTGCTTCTGTTTCTGATTTCGATTTCGATTATTGAAAAAATCGATTTTAATTTCGATTTCTGTTTCGTTACTTCTGTTTCTTATTTTGATTTCGATTGTTGAAAAAATCGATTTCGTTGTTGAAAAAATAGATTTCAATTTCGTTTAGCCGAACTCGTCCCCATCATCTTTATCGTACATCGCATTGCCATCACCTCTCGCCGAACTCATCGCCATTGTCTTCGCTGAACAGGGTTTCGAAGCTCACGATTTCAATTTCAATGCCTGCAGTGTGTGTATTTCAATTTCAATTTCAATTTAGGGTTTGGTTCAATTTCGATTTCAATTTTGATTTAGGGTTTGGTTCAATTTCGTTTAGGGTTTGGTTCTTGGTTTCAAATCGATTTAGGGTTCAGGTTCTTGGTTTCAAATCTGGTATATGCATGCTGCAGTTTTCCAATGATCTCTCGAATGTGTGTATTTCTTCTTCAGGCAGTGTTTGCGTTGTTGGTTGTTGTATTCCTTCTTTAGGCAATGTTCTCGATTGTAAGTGGTTGTTGTATTTGCGTTTCTTCTTCGATTTCAATTTTTTTGTTTGGATGATTTTATAAATTCTCTACTAGAATGATTTAATAAATTCTCTATTTAGATGATTTTGTTTGGATGATTTGATAATTTTTGTTTGAATGATTTTTGTTTGGATAAGAAAATAATTCCAGAATAATGTGGTTACCAAACGTGATTCTGTTCCTAGCACAAAAAAAAAAAATTGTCGTTACCAAACGCAATTCTGTTCCCAGAAGGAAACAAAATTCTCAACTTCACTCAACCCAACCCATCCCAGTTGGGTTGAGAAAAGTGGGAACACTAACCAAGCGCCACCTTATATTCTTTGTTCCCAGTTTTTTGTTTTTATTTCGGGAACAGTAACATATTTTTTATTCTCAAATTTATGTTTCTATTTAGGGAACATGAATTAATTTTTCTGCTTTTAATTTTTTTTTTGTTTGAAATATACGTTTGTGAACAAGAAAATATGGTTTTATTTCGGAAACATATATAGAAATTTGTAAACAAAAAACATGTTTCTATTCCAAAAAAATGGAGAATAAACAAATCTATTTCTAGTCCCATTCCATCAAGCCAAACGCATCGTAAGATTTCAAAATTCTGACTCTATCTCGAAATCTTGAACAATAAACCAGACAACATTGATAAAAATTGTCACGCATTGAAATGAGAAATACGACAAAAGAAGAAGTGGATTCATGTGAAACAAAAACTCCGTTAGATTCGAAAGAGCAACGTTCCAGATGTAAGCGAGTAAATGACAAAATATTTTATCGATCCACAATACATAGATGACCCAATATTGTTTAATTATTAAGATGAAATTATTCATTATGAGTGGTTTGTTCAAATTGTTTAGTTACAAAAATGATAAGTTCAATATTTGGTTACCTATTTTTGTTTTGTATGTTTTTCTTTTGTAGTTATTTGCGTTGTTGTCTTCTTCAATTTTAATATGCCCCGTTCTCTTAAAATTTATTATTATTATTATTACAATGCATTTTTTTTCTTTCTCGACTACCTCAATTAAAATTATTATCCTTAAATATATTATAATGTCAACCATGAAAGTAAATTAAAATTTTCAAAATACCAATTAAGTAACCAAGTAACAAACTCTTAAAAATCATTATTAACTTTTTAAAGTTATAAAAATGGGAAAAAATCAGATTTTTTTTTTAATATCTTATCGATTAAAAAAAAAAAGTGATAGTTGGCCATTAGTCTCAAATAATAGATATAATTTAAAAAAAATTTCGCTTAAAACATAAATTTTGATTTAGTTCCTTAAATTAGTTTTTACTTGAGTTTTAGTCACACATGTGCAGGTAAGACATTGTAGGGATTGTAGAGAGAACTTTAATGAGTAAATTCTTATTATAATGAATATTAATTACATGTAACTAATATTAACTATAACTTAATAATTAACATATATTACATATATCTGTGTAATTTTAGTTACATGTAATGTAATATTAATTGTAAGTTATAAATTACATGTATTTGTGTAATATTTGTGACATTTAACAAATATTATATACAAGAATTAGTTTAATATTAGTTACATGTTACAAATTACATGTATTTTGTGTAATATTTGTTACATCTAATAAATTTTTACAAACAAATTAATTACATGTTATAAAATACAGTAATATTTGTTACATTTAATAAAAATTTATAACAAATTAGTTACATGTAACTGCGCGAGTACAAATACGTGTATTGAGTTTTCGTCTTTTATTAATAGGCAGGATTAAAACACAAGTTACTTCCGCCTATAGAATTTTTTTAAAATTAAAGGCAAACTAAGAACTTGCTAACGAATGTCCCAATAAAAAATTATAAAAAAATCAGAAAAATAAGGCACAAAACGAAAATACAAAAAACAAAGGTTATCTATTTTTCGCGTTATAAACGCTAATCAAAATACATTTTTAACTGAGCACATGTTACAAACATATTTTAAAATGGCGATTGGAAGTGGTTATTTTAGGAAATAACCCTCATTTAATTCTTTTACGACTCTGCTAGGAGCCAATCAACACCGTCGAATTTCCAACTGAACGGCATAGATCTTTCTATGTTGCCTCATATTACTAGTACTAGTAGATTTTTATTTTCTATTTTTTTTTATTTAGACCATATAGTCGCGTGCTTCCAAAGAAACCCTATCTCCCTCTCTCTCCCCCTCTCTCCCTCTCCGAAAAAGTAACTAAATTCTAAAAAATTGAATATCATTTGAAATCGACAAATCAAATAAATTAGGGTTTCAAATCGAAGACACACTGGTACCATTTTTCCAGATTCAGACCCTTGTCCCGATGTTTTTGGCGTTCGATCATCACGATTCGAGGGTCGACGACGTTTCGATGTTAACGAAGACGGGTATGTTTCTATATGTATGCTTGTTATGATCCTTATTGAGGCGTGATTGATTTCATTTGGGAAATGACTTAGTTGTGTGAAATTAGAGTTAATATGTGATTAGTTGATATAAATATGTGGTTGCATTCGAAGTTTATTGATTTTTCACGCGATTTGTGGTTACAGATCTGAAAATTTCGGTATGAATAGATACCATGGATCATAAAAATTGGGGATTCTGTTTCGGGGTTTTTGGATTGTGGGATTGTTGATGGAAAATTGCATAGGAAAGTGTGGTGGCATAGATATTTCCCCCAAAACAAAAACTTTGGATCTTCAGAGCATATATCAATCTAGGGTGTCAAAAGAGGTGCACAATAAGAAAGAGTCTCGTCTAAGTAAGGATGGGAATCGGAAGAAGAAGAAAATGGGTAAAATGGAGTTGGCCAAGGGTGATATTGAACCATTGCACAAGAAGGGTAGGAATATTTTAGATGTAATTCCTGCTGACGGTAGGAAGTCAGATGCAGGAGATCATGACCAGTCAATGCCTGTTTTGGGTGAGAAACTCAACGCTAGTAATGGGTTGAGCAGCAGTTCGCTTGGTGTGGATGAAAGTGATAAAGTTATTCAAATTCCGAAGCGCCCACGCGGTTCTCTAGGGCGGAAAAAATTTGAAAGCAATCAATTATCTAGACCATTGGGCCCATCCAGTTTCGTTAATCGGATTGCCACGTTGAATGGAGACTGCAATAAATTTGAATGCGCTCAAGCTTCAAATAGGCTATTGTCTTCTGATAGTGAAGCAAGTTCTGTTAACCAGTTGGGTAAGTTAAACAGTGATTCTGTTGTCAAGGTTGTTAGTCCTAAGGCTAATCAGAAAAAGGGATCTGACATTTTCAGAGAAAGTAGAACTGATAAGGCAAGTTCAGGTAGACATGCTAAGGGGAAGAGTGATCATATAGTTGTGAGCAGTGATGCATCTTCGCGAAAGCACCACATCAATCGCAGGAAAAGGAAAGATTCAGCATCTGCTAATGGAAGTTCTAGAAAGAAGGTTCAACCACCTGTAGATAATTCAACCAGTTTTGGTGGAGATTTCCTACATGACGATGATGATGAGGAGAACCTCGAACAGAATGCCGCAAGGATGCTCTCATCTCGGTTTGATCCGAGCTGCACAGGTGTGTCTTATAAAAGCAGATCTTCTGCATCAGCATCAGCATCAGCCAATGGGTTGTCTTTATTGATCTCTTCCGGTAGAGATTTTGTTGGTGGGGGATCAGATTCTCTTGCTGACTCCAAGTCAGCTTCTGCTGATGCTGCTAGCAGAGTATTGCGACCAAGAAAGCTACACAAACAAAAAGGCCTCTTAAGGAAGCGGCGTCATTTTTATGAAATAATTTCCAGAGACTATGATGCTCGCTGGCTTTTAGATAGGAGGATTAAAGTTCTTTGGCCGCTTGATGAATGTTGGTATTATGGTCTTGTGAGTGATTATGACCCAGACAGAAATCTTCACCATATTAAGTATGATGATCGAGATGAGGAATGGATTGACCTTCAAAAGGAGAGATTTAAACTTCTGCTCCTACCTAGTGAAGCTCCTGGCAGAGCAGAGCCAAAAAAATCTGTTGAAATAAATGTGCATACAGAAAAGGCAAAACAAGACTTTACTTCTGATGATGATAGCTATGCAGGAAGCTATATGGACTCAGAGCCAATAATCTCGTGGTTGGCTCGTTCTTCACGGAGAGTCAAGCATTTGCCCTCTGGTAGCCTAAAAAAACGGAAGACATCCCATCTATCTCCCAGTTTTGAACCCCCTCTAATGTCGCTCAAGATTGATGATGCACCCCAGGATGTGATTTCTTCGGAGAGGGATACAACTACATCAAATTGTGACTCTACTCTGTCAGACAAATTAGCTGATGGTGAAGAGAGTAAGAAACTTGTGCCAGAAAGCACCACTGGTTTCAGAGACGGCATACCTATTGTCTATTTCAGGCGGCGGTTTCGCAAGAAAGAGGAAGGACTGCAATGTATTCCTTCAAATGACACCATAATATCAGAAGAGCAGAGTACAAAAGGTGGGCTTGTTGACCCTCATTTGTTATGGTGGTCACTTGATGACATTGGCTTGTTGAAAGTTACTGTTCCACGAATCATATCCAAACAAAATAAGTTTGAGTTATGTGTACCGTTTTATTCCCTGCTGGAGTACATGTATGTATCAGAAATTTTTTGGTTGCTCAGATCTTTATTGCTCATTCAGCATGGCAGAATTGTGACTATTTGGCCTAATATTCATTTGGAGATGCTTTTTGTTGACAATATAGTCGGTTTGAGGCTTTTTTGGGTCGAAGGCTGCTTAAAGCAAGCTGTGGCCTTTGTTTTCCTAGTTCTGACTGTATTTAGTGAACCTAAAAAGCAGGAGAAGTATGTTGACCCGCCGTTGCCTATGACTTCAATAAGATTTAAACTTTCTTGTGTTCAAGATCTTCAAAAGCAGCATGTGTTTGCATTCCAGTGCTTCTCCAAGCTAAAATCCAGGACGTGGTTGTGCCTGGAGCACAAGATTAAGCGGCATTGCTTGCTGAGTAAACACCTACCTCTGTCGGAATGCACTTATGATAACATCAAGGCATTGGAAGGGGGAAATAATCATAACTTCAACAAAAGCTTTGGTGGAGGGTTCTCTTTTGAGGTATGCCGTTCTTAGTCTGATCTGGATTTGTGTGGTTGTCCCCCCCCCTCTCTCCAAGAAAGAAAATACACAGCTAGAATTCGCTTTAAGATGATATCTGGCTTTTGTTTTTAACTACAGCTGTTTTAGCATCCGCAATTGACGAATTCACTGCTAACAACTTCCCTTCCTTTCCCTGTGAAATATGCGTTCGTGCACACACATGTATTTCAATGTATTCTTATTCAAAACATAATAATTTGGAGAAGGGAAAATATCACTTACCTTCCATAACTTTTGGAGATTATTGTATCAAGCAGACCTCATGACTTCTTTCATAATATCACTAAACTCCTTGTTACAAACATTGGTTAGTTTTTCAATGTCTGAGTATAACTTGGCAAATATACCCTCTACTTTTATTTCACTTGCATATATATCACTAGTTTTTGTTCTCTCACTTTTATTTATTTATTCAAATTCATCTTCTTCTTTTCAATTTAAAGAAAAAAAAAAAGAAGAGCGGAAATGTAAATGGAAAAATAAGTCAGAAGTAAGATCCAGTACACCTTGGACTGCACCCTCAATCTTCATTCTTGACCTTCCACCGCTCCATCTAGACCCTATTATACTGTAAAATCTGAGAGATTGGGGTTGGGGGGGGGGGGGGGGGGGTGTTATCAAGCAAAGAAAATCAAAGGAATAAGGGAGGACAAATCCAATCAAATCCTTCCTGTTTCAATTGAGGTCAGAAGCAAATGGAATCAAATCTAAAATAGGTCAGATATCGGAGTCTACTGGGAAATTTATTAGTTCTTAATTCTTCCTCCAGTTTCTTCGTGTGCTTTCATTTGGATATGTTTGTGTTTGTTCATTTGAAACCTTTGAAAGAGAAGGGGAAAAACCTAATGAGAGAGATGAGAAGGGTAGCTGGAATTGAATCTGTGTGCTGTGTTCTTCTTCTGTGTGTCTCGGGTTGCAGAAGAGGATGGGAGGCGTTCTTTATGTGTTTGCAAGAGAGAACGTGGCAAAGAAATGGGTGAGGAGAGAATGAGTGAAGCTGATATAGATTTTTGGTGAGGTAGGAAGTGGTAGAGGGTGGTGGCTGGTGAGGCCTCCTTTTTTTTTGTCATATGAAGAAGAGGCTTTTGCTGGAGAAGAGAGAATGGATTTTTTCAAACCTATTTTCATGTAATTCTTTTTGTTGTTTAGTATTGTAATCTGGATACATAGGGGTATTCGTGGAATTTAACTCATATTTTGCTGTTGTCATTTTTGCAAACTGTTTTCTACCATCTGTTTAGCAAAGGGGCTGTCACAATGCTATATTGAAAAGAGGGGTGTCCACTTGAAATTATCCAACATGACTGGGGAGGGAAATGATATTTTTGCTCTGGGAAAGAACACTGGATTGATAGTTATAATTATATGTTCCTCATTTTGATTTTTGCTTCAAACTGTGGTTAACTTGTGCCATGCTATATATCAGGGTTTGCTGAAGAAGTCTGTGCAGAGTATTATGACTATGGGTAAATCCCGAGAATTTTGCAATGTAAATGTAGTTCATTCAGCTAAATCTGTCTTTAAGCAGAGAAAATTTCCTCCATTTTCTCTTTCTTTTACCGCTGCGCCGACTTTCTTTCTTGGTCTGCATCTAAAATTGTTGATGGAAAGAAGCATTGCATCTATCTGCCTCCAAGAGCATGATTCTGCCTTTTTACTTGATCGTTCAGAAAAAAATTGTGTGTCAATAGCTGACCATGCTCGACCTGCTGGAAGCTCTCGGAATGCTCCGGAGTCGATTTCTGAGAATAATGGGGATAGTTCCTTGATAATAGCTGCTTTTTCTGAATGGTTGCCTTGTGCAGAACCACAGTTGGGGCCTGATGCTAGTTTCCAAAAATCATCTCAAGATCTCAAAAATGGCAAGTTAAATGTTGTTGGAGCTTCTGTTAGTGATGCACAGGTTGAGAATAATGCAACTGATGTAGTTGTCCAATCACAGAAGAAGGAATGCAATGATGAAGAATCCGTGGGATTTGATACATCAATAGATCCTTTAGTTCCCAAATATTGTTCACCCGTCAGAATATCTAGTTCCAAGTGCCAGGGTGGATTGAGTGGGTTAACTGTTGAAATCCCATCTTCTGATGAAGTTGAGATTGAAAGGTCTATTGATGGGAGAACATCTAGTGTCCGACAATCCTCTGATTTAACTTGGGATATGAGTCCTGGGATTCCATATACTCACAACTCTATTGGCACTAGGACCTTTTGGCATCATAGTAGATGTGGCTCAGACTCTTCTTTTCGTGATCTCTCACAGTTATGCCCTGATGGGCAGTCAAACTTGATTCCCAATGGCTTTGGTAGTGGACCTAAGAAGCCAAGGACTCAGGTAGAGTACACATTGCCTTTTGGAGATTTCAGTTTTAAGACTAAGGATAGAATTCAGAGCCAGAGAGCACTTCCGTATAGGCGAATTAGAAGAGCTAATGAGAAGAGGACATCTGATGTTTCCCGGAGTTCTCAGAAAAACATGGAGTTGTTAGCTTGTGAAGCAAATGTGCTAATCACGCTTGGAGATAAAGGATGGAGAGAATGTGGAGCAAGGGTTGTTTTAGAACTCGCAGGTCAGAACGAATGGAGGCTTCTTGTTAATATTTCTGGGACTACAAAATATTCCTCTAAAGTACATCATGTCTTGCACCCTGGGTCAACAAACCGCTACACACATGCCATGATGTGGAGAGGAGGAAAGGATTGGGTGCTGGAGTTCCCTGACAGAAGCCAATGGACACTTTTCAAGGAGATGCATGAAGAATGCTATAATAGGAACATTCGTGCTGCTTCAGTTAAAAATATTCCGATCCCTGGAGTTCGCCTCATAGAAGAAAGTGATGATAATGCAACAGAAGTGCCATTTTTGCGAAATTCCCCCATGTATTTCAGGCAGGTTGAAACTGACACTGAAATGGCTATGAATCCTTCGCGTATCTTGTATGACATGGATAGTGATGATGAGCAGTGGATTTTGAACTACCGACAAGCTTCACTTGTGAATGAGAGGGGAGGCAAAGAGATTTCTGAAGAGTTCTTTGAGAAGATAATGAGCCTTTTTGAGAAGGTTGCACATTCCCAACAACGTGATCTCTTCACAGTGGCTGAAATAGAAACTTTTTTGGTTGGAGTTGGGCCAATGGAAGTGGTAAAACACATTTATGAGCATTGGCGAGAGAAGAGGCAGAGGAAGGGGATGCCATTAATCAGACAACTACAGGTAACTTTTATTTTGCATGTCTGCATTAGTTTGTTGTTTCCTTGCTTCAGTTATTTGATTTATGTCTGAGATAAAAGTAAATGATGCATGATCTTGTAATTACCCTTGGATAACCAAGAGAATTTGTAGGAGTATAGGAATAAATTTAGAAAATTTAAGCATGTGATATGGTAGGGTTGCATACTATGGTGATTGCATCAGTTACTATTTGCGAAATGGAAGTTGATACTTTACGATGATAGTTATTCACTTGTTTTCATCCCACAGGAGAGTCATATATGTTGCTATGGATGTCACAACATAATAGAAATTGATTTTAGAAATATGTAACCAATGTGATAATTTATTGAATTATGCAATCATGTAAAGATTGATTGAATAAAATGATGGATGATCCGAAGGAAAATTTGCCAGAATGAGGGTACCTTGACAATTTATTGTTAGTATTTAGATGTCTCGCATGTAGTAAGTGTGTCTATGGTCTGTTTGCACATTTTTTTGTAGGATTTCCTCAATTGCGTACCCAAGTCAAAAAGTTACCTTTTGTCATAGCAGTTCCAAAAGGTGCACCCCTGCCTGTTTCCATTTCATATCCTTAACCTAACTCCATGAGCCATCCTACTCAAAATCAGTTATCACCATCACATGTTACTACCATACCAGTGTCCCATACTGTCAAATCCATCACAATCCAATTCCCACACTTGAGACACATTTATGTACTGGGTTTTTCTTTTTCTCAAATCCATAGATTCCCTGGGAAGCTAAATATTTCAAAATATATTTTGACTTATATCCTCATAGTAATGTAGCATGCAGCATCTGTATGGATTGCTTATGCTGTAAAGGGGAAGAAAGACCACATAATCTTGACACTGCACTTATTTGAAGCAACGAGGTAGAAGGGGAGCAGTATAAGAGTCATTTAACAAATGATGTAGTTAATACATAAAGATTCTTGTTTGATGTTATTCTCTCTCTTTATTTATTATTTTTATTTCTC
This sequence comes from Eucommia ulmoides, assembly GCA_016647705.1. Taxonomy (NCBI): domain Eukaryota; kingdom Viridiplantae; phylum Streptophyta; class Magnoliopsida; order Garryales; family Eucommiaceae; genus Eucommia; species Eucommia ulmoides. The sequence goes on from CM028332.1 coordinate 52,233,909, forward strand.
TCATAAGCTGTCGAAAAGAATTTCTAGTTCTCATGGTCCTGTTATATCCCAAGACTTTCTGCAGTAAAATGGTAGGTTGCTAAGATAGTTTTCCACCCACGATTCTGCTATTTACTCTTTACTGGAATAGTTATTTGGAATAATATAAGATGAATTTCCAGGACATACAGATGTACATATCTGTATAATATATCTGGTAAGCAAGTTTTAAATCGCGGTATCGGGTTACGTAAAGGTAACAGTCGTGGTGTAACGGTATCGGGAGTATTGGCTTGTTCGTAACGGGAATTGTCTGTAACGGTCGTGAATTTTTTAAAATCACCAGAACATCCTTAAAAACTCAATAATAGTAATTGTTTTACTCATTTAATACTACAATTAGGATTTGTTCAAGTACTTCCTCTAGCTGCAAGTTCCGGAGATTGAACCAAATCTATAGCCGACAGTTGGACTGCTACCACTAGCTGCATGATTGAATGTCCACAAATTGCCCTTTTATTAGACATGTTAAGATTCGTGCATTTTAATCCAGTAGTATCCCCCCTAACCAAACTCCAAAAATAATTTTTCCCCCACCGAAAGGTCAAAGCCATATCAATTTGAATTCATATTTAGACAAACCAAGCACTTTCTCACTCAACATTTCCTTCTACTCGAATAAAATTTGAATTTGAAATTGTTTATATTTATTGGTCATTAATGAAACTTATTTATTAAATATTAAGTTAATAATTTTATTAATCAGAATATTTTATATTGGAGTCCCTTCAGGCTCGGGCAATTTATGCGTGAGCGCACAGTCACATACATTTTAACGATCATGTAAGATTTTATTTTTCCAAGTCCCAAAGTAACAAATAATTGGAATAAAATCGATGGATCAATTTTTATGAGGCATATCCATGTGTGCACACTTTTCAAATGATGGGTTTGACACATCTTAAATCAACCTACTACTGATCCTAATTTACAAGTTACTTCCACATGTATATGCATATAAAATGTTTTACTTTGTTGATGGGAATCATATTTTTGCATCTTCCTTGGCCCTTTTAATTATTTTAGTGGTCATTGGTTTACTTTTTGTTGTGTACTTCCAGAGAACACAACTAATGAATAATAATCTAATGAAACGTATAAAAGATCTATATAGTGGACATGGATTTACGCACCCCCATCTCCCACTTCTATCACTAAACAACCAAATTAGAATAACTAATAGCCCGATGGAACCATTGTCGCCACCCCGTTGACCATTCTATGAGACAACACGAACCTCCACCTATGAAGCACTGACACGCCTCTCAGGGATGCGTCTCCGTGTCCTACACATATTTGATACTGACTCCCTTGACACGTCTTTGACATGTGTCCGACTTTTTTTGAAGATTCTCAAATTATTTTTTGAATTTTTCTAATCCCGACACATGTAGGACATACTCTTCTTGCATTTCCGACGCCTCTTGGCACTCTTCATACATTGTTTTTTTACAAATGGTAGTTTTTTCATTTGATAAATGATAAAGGGTATTTATGTCATTCCTGTATGGTTTAGGATTTCTTGTATTGTTTGTGGTTTCTGTATTGTTTCCTAATTTCTATTATAAATAGAGGGGGAGACTAATAAAATTGTTAAGTCTTCTCATTCTTTTCGTAATCTCGTTTTACTTTAACATGGTATCATGAGCAGGTCATGATAGGAAGCACGGACACTCCGCCAGGAGTAGAGTGTCGATGTCCGACACGCGCCCGACACGTGTCGGACCGTGTCGGAATTTTTTATTATTTTTTTTTAAAGTCCGACACGGCTCCGACATGCCTCCCACGCGTGTCGGACACTTCGTGGGGCCGTGTCGCAATTTTTTTTTTTTAGGGGTGATTTGTGTAATATTTTACTAACCCTAGTTGTAAAAATACCCATTACCCACGATATGTTCAGCCAAATCAGCCGCTACCCTTCTCCTTCTTGCGATTCTTCTCCTTCTTCGAATCAAATTCTTCATTTGAGCTCGATTCAGTCTGATCTTCAAGGAATCAAGCACGATTCGACCTTCAAGCACGATTCGACCTTCAAGTCCTGCTTCGGTTTTTTGCTCTGTTCGCGGTCTGTTCCTGCTTCGGTTGGTTTCTGCTTCGGTTTTTTGCTCTGTTCAACCTTCAAGCTCTGTTCGCGGTCTGTTCCTGCTTCGGTTGGTTCCTGCTTCGGTCTGTTTCTGCTTCGGCTTGTTAATTTGCGCTGTTCGATTTTTGTTCCTGCTTCAGTTTGTTCCTCTCTCTCTTTATTGTTCTGTTTATTATTTATTTGTTTCATTTCTGATCTTGTTTCTGTTTATAATATTTATATTATGTGTTTCATTCAATTTTTGTTCATGTTTCATTCAATTTCAGTTCATGGCATTGGCTTCGTGGGTCTGTTTATTACTTTATTGTTTATTGATTAAAAATAATCATTTGATAAAACCCACTGTTGAAACTTGAAAGTCTGTTATTTTAGGATCATTAGTGCAACATGTGCTTAAGGATCAACCATTAATCTAAAATGTTTTTTGTGGAATGATTAACTTGATATTTTTTTTGGAATGAATTTACTTGTTAGTTATGTGTATATGTATTTCGTTAGTTATGCTATAGACGTGTCCCCGCCGTGTCCGTGTCGGGGTTTTTCCAAAATTGTGGTGTCGCAGTGTCCGTGTCCGTGTCGTGTCGTGTCCGTGTCGCGTGTTCGTGCTTCCTTGAGAAACTAATCTCATAGTTTTGCTCAATTATTTTATTTTCTTTTTCTCCCTCCCTTTCTTTTCTTTCCTCTTCCGTATGAAAAATGAAAAATAAATTCGAAAATGTAGATCTTGTCGTGGAAACCTTGCCGTCGCTGGCCTCTCCATCGTCGTCTGTCGTGTGAGCCTCCACCATCGTTGTTGACACTGTCACTGCCCGAATCTGAAGCCGTCCTCGTTGCAGTTTCCAGCCATTGCGACGCTTACTTCTGGTTTGCTGTCTTCGTCATAGGTGCTAGCCACCACAAATCTAATTGTCGTCATCCACATTTGACGTTGCCAACGTCGTCGCTATCTAGATCTGTCGCCGTCTCTGTCGAGATTTGAAGTTGCCACTGACATCGCTATGCTTTGCCATTGCTGTGCTCTGGCCTCTGTCAATGTCACCTACCTTAACAATCTAAGTTCTCCCTTTTTTATTAAAAAAAGAAAACGGAAAATTAAAAAATAATAAAATTTCTCTCTTTTAATCTCTCTATATTTGCTCTTGTTTGTTTGTTTTCAGTTGTCCATTCTATTTTTGATTAGTTATCATATTAGCGGGCACTAATGTTGACGGTTTAACCCCTACCATTAACGACACGTAACTTAAATGAGACTAATTATTTAAATTGGTCTAAAGCTGTGAAAGTAGCCCTTACCGGACAAGGGAAACACTGTCATCTCATAGAATCTGCTTTGACATAAGATGATAAGAAGTATGAGGAGTGAATTCAAAATGATGCAGTTCTTGCAGCTTGCTTCTTGATCAACACGATGCCGTCCTCTACCCTAAATGACAAGGTTCCCCATTCCATTTTTTTTTCTTGTCCTCCCTTGTTTAGTTTATGTCCTCGCATATTTGGGTGCGTTTGTTTTGTTCATCAGTTGACTCCTGGTAGGGATAAGTTAGATCCTGTGCCTTAAAATGTGTCTTCCTCGGCTATTCTTATACATAGAATGGTTATTGTTGTTATAGACCATCACTACGTCGCTCATTTGTGTGTGCAAATGTTACCTTCTTTGAGTTCATCCCTTTTCATCTGCCCCATCCTCTTAAGATGATCTGGATGTTACACTATGTTTTCCAATCCTCCCAAATCCTACCCCATCTCCCTCTGCTCTAGAACTTGTCTCTCTTAGTTGTTCTTCACCTCCTTTGCAGGTATATTCTCGTCGCCAGAAGGTAGCTTCCAGTACTGCGCCTATCGTCTTTGTGTCCTCAGATTCTTCTCTAGTTCATCTATCCACGTTTGACTTAGACATGCCTATTGCCGTTTAGAAGGGTAAGTGCACATATACTGACCATCCTATTTCTAATTTTGTCTCATATGTACACCTATCTCCTTCATACTACTATTTTGTTGCTTCTCTATGCTCTGTTTCTATTTCGAAGTTTGTCTCAGAAGCTCTTGCTCAGCCTTGTTGGTTGACCACAATGGAAGAGGAAATACTAGCCTTACATCAGAATGGTTTGAGATCTTGTCTGGCTTTCACTGGACAAAACAATAGTTGGGTGCAAATAGGTATACAGTCAAAATTCTTTCGGATGGAACCATTGATCGACTCAAGGCTTGCTTAGTTGTCAAAGGTTATACTCAGATATATGGTCTTGGTTACTTTGAGATGTTTTCTCCCGTTGCCAAGCTTATCTCCGTTCGGTTATTCATCTCTTGTTGCCATATTTTCGTTGGCTGTTACAACAGCTCAACATCAAGAATGCCTTTTTGAATTACAATCTCACTGATGAAATTTACATGTAGCAACCTCTTGGATTTGTTGCTTAGGGAGTCTCTAGTTTGGTTTGTTGCTTGATGAAATCCATTTATGACTTCAAGCAGTCTCCTCGAGCATTGGGGGATTCAGTGACGTGATTATCGAGTTTGATCTACTACGCTGTGGGGTCGATCATTCAGTGTTTATAGGCATTGCACAAACGGGAGAATATTATTGATTGGGTATATGGATGATATAGTGGATTACCGGAGACAACCACAAGGGTATTCAAGAAACAGTTTTCATGTAGTAAGTTTCAAAATAAAGATTTGGATCTGCTAAAGTATATCTTGGATATTGAGGTGGCTTGATCGAGTCAAGGCATTTTCCTCTTTCAGAGGAAATATGTCCTTGATCTATTGAACGAAACGAAACAAGGATGCTAGGAACTAGACCGATTAACTTGCCTATGGATTCCAATACAAAACTGTTGGTAGATTGGGGAGTATCACTGACAGATTCAACGTTATATATACGATTAATTGGGAAGTTGAACTACTAGACAATTACGTGACCAGATATCTCATTTGCTCTTAGTGTCATCAGCAGTTCATGAATCGTCCCACGACTCATCATTGTGATGCAATTATTCGTATTCTTCGATATTTGAAATGTTCTCTTTGTTGTATCAAAACTTTAGTCACACTCAAATTAAGGGATATACAGATGCAGACTGTGCCGGATATTCCTCAGATATGAATTCCATTGTAAGGTATTGTGTATTTGTTGGAGGTGATCTCGTTTTTTAGTAGAGTAAAAAGTAGACAGTTGTGGCCCGATCAAGTGTAGAATTGAAATACAGGACAATGACCCACACCACTTGTGAGCTAACGTGGTTGAAACATCTGTTGGAAGAACTTGGATTTGAACACTCTTCATCGATGGATCCTGTTTGTGATAATCAAGCAACTCTTCACATTGCATCTAATCCAGTCTTTTATGAGAGAACAAAACATAGTCGATTGTCACTTCATATGGGAACTGTTGTAGAATTTGATTGAGACTAGATATGTGAATTTAGTTGATCAATTAGTTGATTTATTTACAAAACCATTAGGGGGTTCAAGGATAAAATACATTTGTAACAAGGTAGGAGCACACAATATATATGCTTCAGTTTGAGAGGGAGTGTTAAAGGGTATTTATGTCATTCTTATATTATTAGGGTTTCACGTATTGTCTAGTTTTTTTTTTTTTTCCTAATTTCTATTATAAATAGAGGGATAGACTATCACAATTGTTTTCTCATTCTTTTCGTAGTCTCTTTTTACTTTAACAACAAATTTAACTTAAAGCCCTAAAAGTACAAAATTAGTGATTTTGAGGAATGTCATGTAATAATTGTGGATAGACGTTGGGTGATTAATGTTTATTGTTCATTCAATTGGTGATAGTGTTGAACAAAATATGGTTAGAATGATTTGACTTTTGAATGGTATTACTATTATTTTTTAATCTCTTAATAAGTCGTTTCATGGCAGGTCTGTCTATCATTTTATTGTAAAAGACCAGATTGACCCGTTTTGCCATAAGTACCTCTCTATTCCGATGAGTAGGATTAGACAATGAGTTTGAGTCAGTGATTGAAAAACTTCCTTTTCTCGATCTTGATTTGCATAGAAATTTTGAAACTACGGTCCTAGTGGAACTGGAGAGACCGGAATTCCCGCCGGTATCAGAGAATTACTTAGCTCAGGTCCCTATGACTAGGCTTGACAAAACCCCTGTATGGCTTCCTCGATTTCTCGATATAGAGACATATGACCAACAGTGGTTCAAATGTATATAAAAAGAATTTCTTTTTTTATACTTCTTACCATTAGATAGTGCCTATATATCTCATAATAGGTACCTAAAGATTCATAGTGAACTTCGATGGGAACTTCTCTTGAAGCAATAACACGTTGATCTAGGCGCCACCGGAGCCACAAAGGGCTATCTAAATTGATTTGTTTCTGCCGATAAGCCCCAATTGCATCATAGGAAATTAAAAAAAAGGTTCTTTGATATACTTATAGTTATTAGGGTTGCTTATTTCATTTTGATAGTTTCTGCGATTCCAGGGCTTATACCTATTTACACAAATACCTCGACTGTTCCCGCTCGTTAATACATAAAGTTCAATAAGCATATCTTGAGTTGGTACGGAAATGGGATCTCCAATAGTTGGAGACAAAAGATTCATATGAGAAAACATAAGTAAACAGGCCTCTGCTTGAGCCTCCAAAGATAAAGGTACACGAACAACTATTTGATCTCCATCAAAGTCTGCATTGAATCCCTTACAAACTAATGGATGTAAACAAATAGTACGCCCTTCCACTAAAATGGGCTGGAATGCCTGTATGCCCAATCTATGCAAGGTAGGCGCTCTATTCAGCAATACAGGATGCCCTTGCATCACTTCTTGAAGTATTTCCCATAAAATGGGTTCTTTTTCCCGAATTTGACACTTAGCAACTGTTAGGTTTGAGGCAAGATGGTGTCTAATTAGACCACGAATTACAAATGTCTGGAAAAACTTTATTGCTATTTCGTGAGGCAATCCACATTGATGTAATGAAAGTGAAGGGCCCACGACAATGACGGAACGCCCTGAATAATCGACCCGTTTGCCAAGCAGAGTATGCCCGAATTTGTAGGTTTTAAATTGCAGTTGGGAATCGATAGGGTCTGCATTGATTTGGTGTTCAATCTGCAGATCTACCTTGAACATTTAGAGTTCATTGTGGTTTGATCGAGCCTTGGATTGGGGCAGCTGGTATGGGAAAAAAGAAGAGGAAAAAGAAAGTAAAACAAGAAGGAAATAGAGAGGGGTGAAAGGGCCATCTAGTCTTCTTCATACTGTTGTGTAACTGATGTTGGTGACAACGTAGGTTAGTCTCCATTCTAGAAGGGAGAGTTGTAACCCCAAAAATCATGGAGGTATATTATGATTTACCTCATCGGTAATATAATGACACTTGATGTTTGTATGGATATACAGATCTATTAATTGGAGGGAAAAGGGTAATTTCATAGAAATCACTGGACAAGTCATTGAGAATAACTAAGGAATTGTTTTCCTTGGTTGTTGTGGATGAATAGGACCGCAGGGATAGTGTCATCTTAGGATGATCATCTCATAAACCACTAGCTGATATCTTTTTTTGTTTTTTTTAGCGCTGTTTGATAGCTTCGGCCATATCTCCAGTTAACCAGAGGGTATTTAGTGTAGTATTCAAGCATCAAGTACAATGTGATGCCTACACAATTTTTTACAATGAAGCTGAATATGATATGTTATCAATTGAGATATTTGAATGTTACCTGTAATCGAACCCCCACCCCAATTCGTAACTTACTATCGCCCACAGACAACTTGACATCTGCGACCTCAAAGGCTTTTCTATCCATCGGCAATGGAAATTAGATCCTGATAGAATGTTTTATTCATCGTGTCCTTGGCACATCTTTGTTTACTTTTTTTTTTTTTAATTGAAAAATGTCATGTCAGCATGCTCGTCTTTGTCGTACTTCTCTCAATTTTTTTGAAAAATATCTTGCCAGTGTGCTCGTTGTTTTGCACCGTACTTTCCTGTACATGCTTCTTAGTTGGTGGTAGTAATGACTTTAGAGTTACAGATGAAAATTGATACGGAGATCGTTGCGGTGCTGGATACTTCTTTCTTTCTTGTGCTGTTGTTTCTAGTAATGGTGTTAACTCTAATGACAATAGCTTAATATGTGGAGATGGCGTCAACATGCTTATTGATGTGTTATCTTTTGGGTTATAGTTCTCTTTGATCTACAGCTCCTGCTGCTGATATTATTTTGAATGAAATTTGTAGTACGTGGGAATATTTCTTATTTGCTTGCCTTCTATCAGCCTCCACTGTGGGAAAGATATCAGAAACAGCTACAAGAATGGGAGCGAACAACTGCCAAAGGCAACGATGCTGTTTCTGGTGGGTGCCAGGCAAAAGAAGCACCGGCTGAGAAACCTCCCATGTTTGCTTTCTGTTTGAAGCCACGGGGTTTGGAAGTGCCGAATAAGTGTTCGAAACAGAGGTCGCAGAGGAAAATTTCAGTTTCTGGGCACAACCATGCTGTCTCAATTGACCATGATGGGTTCCATTCTTTCGGTAACTTCCTTTGCCCTTCTAAAATTTGATTCGCTAATAATCTCCATTGAGGTTCCGTTTGGATGAATGGATTTGACATCAAGGGATTTGAGTGTTTTCATTAGCAAAGGAAATGTTAGTCATCAAAGTAAATAGTATCAATAAAAAAAGGTAAATTTGGAAGGAAAAAACGACTATAACATTAAACAAGATGGATTTCAAATAACTTCTTCCATCAAGTCATTTTAAATTCCCTTCTATTTGGACCCACAAATACAAGTTTTTAGTATGTTGATATTCATCTCTTAGTATGGATTCTAAATTCAAGTTATAATTTTCAATTGTAAGTTTATTCATTTCAAATCCATCAATCAATCTAAACGCAACCTAATATTATTTGTTCTGTTTTGGGGGTCTTCTGCCAGGGAGAAGACTAAATGGAGACGAGAATCATGAATCTTATGATGGTTCCCCTTTGCTGCAAGCATCATTAATGGCTTACTCACCTCGAGATGGTGGTGGCCCTGGGTATCTCTCGTTGAGCAGTGATGGATCTGAGTGGAATCGTCCCCCAAAACTGGACAGGAACAAGTCAAAGAAGGTTGGGGCGTTTCTCTCCTCTAATAATAATAATTCCCAGAGAACGGTAGTCAAGAGAAATGGAGTATATCATCGCCCGAGTCTGGGCTTGCCTGAGTGGCCAAGCCAGAAGCAGCAGCAGCATTATTACCACTCTGAAGGCCCTCCTCCTTATAGGTATGGCGGGTTCGAACACCAAACCCCCTTGGAAGGTTTAGATATTCATGAGTTCAGGTTGCGTGATGCATCGAGTGCTGCTCAGCATGCTGTTAACATTGCAAAACTGAAGAGAGAGCGAGCTCAGAAATTAGTGTGCAGAGCAGATGTTGCAATTCACAAGGCTGTGGCTGCTCTAATGGCTGCTGATGCAGTCAAAGTTTCATTTGAGTCAGTAAATGGCAATGAACATGAGATATGATGATGAGTTGAATGATCTCGCAATGTCGGCTTTGGTCAGAAAATCGATTTCTAACATGATTGCGGTAACTGCTGGTTTCTGCCGCCCCATTCGTGAATGATGGTCTCGTATATAACCTTTTTTTTTTTTTTTTTTTGCTTGTGTTTCGGAGAAGCAAGTTTTTTCTTATAGGTGAATGCGACTGGTGTAGTGCTTGCCGATAAGGGGGGTGTTTGGGAACTTTGATAGCATGAGTATTTTGTACAGATTTCTCCTCCCCTGTTTCTTTTTGACCCTTGCCCCGTAGTTTTTAGTCCGTGTTGTTGGAGGAGCAATCATCAAGAATAATATAATACGTCTTGGAAATCAAATTTGGAAATTCTTTTATGGAAAGAAAAGGTCAAGTGATTGTCTCCTGAAATTATTTGACATGATTAATAGTGATGGAGGGTCCGGTTCCCTGTAGCTGGGATTTTGGACAACAAAGCAGATGCATATATTTGAGTTTGTATACAAGTTATTTATGCTGTTTTCTGAGCGAGGTTTTTCCTTTCCCTGCCTTAACACTGGCCGTAACAGAGGCACCATTCAAACTTCTTATTTCCTCTTCCTCTTCCAACTTACAAGTTAGATTAGCCTTTGTTTTTTCAGACCCCACTAAAGAGGGGCGTTATTTCACCTTCTCATCTTCAACAAATACCATTGGTTCCGTTTGGTTGGAAGGATAAAAAATAAAAAATAAAAATAAAAATAAAAATAAAAAATAAAAATAAAAATAAAATAAAAATGAAAATAAAACTAAAAATAAAAATAAATAATTCACTTGAATGTAATTTACTATTTTATTTTCATATATCTCAAATTTGTAAACAAAAAATTACTTCGAAAATTGTACATTTTTCTTATTTTTTTTTTCGATCTCATTTTTTATCCATACTAAACAATTTTTTGTTCGTATTTCCTTTTACATTTTTTTATCTACTCATTTTTCACCCATCCAAAAGCACCCTTCAAGAAATATTATACTCGTATGACTAAAGGTCCTCTCATGTAGTCGCATCGCATAAAAATAATCTGTGTGAGGAGAAATTATTAGTCGGAACAGTTGTAAGGTTTAGCAATTTAATAATATACCCTCTTGTATTCCTGTGAATTTTATCTAAGATGAATACTGTTTAATTATTATCTTAAATGAGATTCATGACAAATCACTTTCTTGGACAATCTTAAGGACGCACTCCCCATGTCAGCCTGGTGCATTCAGAATTAAATTCAAGATTTAATATCCAAAGTCTTCCCCTTGAAAGTTAAACTCTGGTTGACAAGGAAAGGGACATCTCCTTTTGCCAATCCGATTAATATCTCTTGGGTAATTTTATTTGTTTCTTATACATTGTGACACAGTTTGAATCAATTTTTTTTTCCATCTATGTAAGAGTTGGACAAAAGAATAAATCTCATCAACATATTCAAGATCAATATTGTAAATCTCATCAACATATTCAAGCTAAATATTGTGTGTTTATTATCACAGAGACAATAATAGTGAAAAGAGGTAAACTGTGGTTTTCTTCTCCTTTTGGGCTCGATTTTAAAAAAATAAATTGCACTCACCCTTGTTTCCCCCAAAACTTTATCTGCTTTTGTAGAACTCGTAAATTTTGTTTTTTGTACAAAAACATCTAATGCATTTCATTTTCAAAATTGATATCCATTTACCAACCCCCCCCCCCAAATTGGACTCCAATAGCCCAAAGTATCTTTAAACAAACACTATTAAATAATTTTTAGGGAGTTTATATATGTACACATTTTTTTTTTTTTTACCTGTGCACTCTTTAAAAAATAAAGCAAAATTATTATGAAATTGTTAGGAAAGTAATATAATTTTAACAATAATTGAAATAAACATTCAAAACTATCACAAGAATATAAGTAATAAACTTCACAAGAATACAAGTAGTAAACCAAGTACACGAATAAATTAATTGGCCTGTGAGTTTAAGGAGGCGTGGATGATCATTGTCTTAAGGTAACAATTATCTTCGTACGTGAAGGTTTTGATGACAATGGTTATTTTAAGATACAACCGTTGCTCACAAGCACGTCCTCTCGGAGTTCATGCCTTTATCAAATTGCCTTTAAAAGTAATATAAAAGTATATAACTAAGAAGAGGAAGAATTCTTTGGATGATTTCTATATCCTTCCAAATATCCAACCTCCCTTTAGTGTAAAAAATATAGGAGTTACAAAAAGAATAATTAAACACAATAAATGGCAATAAACACAAAAAATAAAAATCGAAAATTATCATAATAATTATCAAATAAAAATTTAAAAAATTAATAAATCATAATGGAGGTTTTGGATTTTTAATTAATGCTAATTTTTTTTTTTAATAACAATCTCCCGCATACAACAACAATATTTAGACATGGTTCGCATGTTAGTGCTATTAACAACCATACACTTTGATCTTGATTCTCATGAAAGTTATTAGGGAACAACTCCATTCTCGTGGTGACGGCCTCACGTCAACTCTCACTTAGATGAGTCCTCCAAGAGTATATGTGACCTATACCCTATAGGAGTTTTCCTGCCTTGGTCTCACTTAGGATTAAAACCCTTCCTTAACATCACACTTCATCAGCACTATTGTCATAGGGATGAGCAAGATGATATTTCTTGAGAATATCTCCTCATATTAGGTGTCGGTAAATAAGTCAAGCAGTATAGATTGTTTTTACCCATTGAACCTCATTCAAGGAGTTCCCAATCACAAAGGTTGGGTTACTTTCCTAGGTGACTTCTTTGTGGCTTAGGCCCATGCCACTTGACAAATCTAGGATTACATTCCTAGATAAACCTTTAGTCAATTGATCAACAATGTTACTTTCTGATCTCACAGAATCTAGCGATATTATATCTCTTCTCAACATACTCTTAACAAACTTGTATCTCACATGTACATGTCTATTCACTTTTTGATTTGTATGAACTTGTTTTACTAAGTCAATAATAGCTCTATTGTTGCAACGAATGGATATTGTTGGAATATGTTTACCAACTAAGAGTAGATCTAAAAATAAGTTTTTAATACATTATGATTCCGTACATACGGTATCAAGTGCTATAAGTTCTACCTCTATCGTACTCTTTAAATTATAGTATATTTTTTAGAGCCCCAAGATATAACAACTCATCCGAATAAAAATATCAGACTAGTAGTAGATTTCACATCTACACTGTCAGAAATCCAATATGCATCACTAAAATCTTCAACTACACTGGAAAAATATTTGTTGCATAATGTCACCTTGAGTTCTTACAAATCCAATTCTGACCCTACTCAAGTGTAAGAAGAGACCCAACCCAAGGAGGCTTTCCAATTTTCGAAAGGTTCTGGAGACTTCTAGGGTAATTTAGAGTAGATTGTCTTGTATATTTCTAGATATATATAGAGGATTCTAGAGGAGGATATTTTCGTAGGAAGGTTCTAGACCTTGAATATCAAATGTCGGATCAAATTGATCCAGACCATCTATCCTCAAGGCCAAGACCTATATAAGGAGAGGAGTTCATTTGCTCCAAACCATCCCTCAAACCTAAGAGCTTAGCAATCCTTGTAAATTTCTCTTTTGATATATAAAGACATTATTTTTCTTAATTCCTTCTCACTCTCTTGAAGTCTTCTACTAGCGAAAGAGTTGGTTAAGCTTACTTAGCACTTCCAACAGGGTGATATAACGCTAAGACTGTGTGGGTCTTTGGGGAAAAAACTTTTAGTATGTTATAGTTGGTATCAGAGCCCAACGACTATCAGGGATAGTTTAAGGGTTCGTTTTGGGGTGCACAACCCGTAAGCCTTGAAGGTTGAAGGTTGTTGGAAAAAAATGGCAAAGACTGGTTCATCTCAAATTGATGAAAGCGCCAAAGTTTGTGTATTCGAAGAGCAACGCCATGGGAGACATCTATGCAAATTGAGGGACCAAATGTCCAACAAGGAGACCAAATTGGTGGATATAGAGACTACGGTAAGTAACACTCATTCTCATCTTGAGTACATCCACAAGCAGTTAGATGGGCTAGAGTTAGAGGATGCCAATATCAACAATGCCATGCAAGGTACCTTGATGAGCTGGGTGGTTGCTTGGTTGCAAAGTTTCAAGCTCTTCGTGAGGAGCTCATGGGTGAGATAGTTAGGCTCTGCGGCTATGTTAAAATGGAATTCAACAAAGTTTGAGACAATATGGATGGAATCCATTCGGACGTGGCCTTGTGAAAGCGTGCAATCACGATAGGGACTAGCATATCTTAATATGTTCTGAGGGTTGACATAACCAAGACACTGAGTTTGCTGGAGCATGTGATGCTTAGGAACGAGAGAATTTCCTATGGAGTCTTGAGCGATTTCGAGGCTACGGGGATAAGGGACGAGGTTGCTCGAGTACGTACGACGACATAATACATCATTGATACTGATGCTTCAGTGGTGTAGATGACACAGGGACATTGAAAAATGTATGCACTACATAAAGTCATTTGATCAATTCAAGAAGGAGATTAAGCAACAGTTTTGTCTGACGAATATGGATGACAAAGCACGGAGGAAGCTTCGTTGATGCAAGCAACCAGGTAGGATTTCAGATTACGTGAAAGAGTTCACAACATTGATCGTAGAGATCCTGCATATCTCGGACAAGGATTCCTTGTTCTACTTTCTTCATGGTCTACAGTTGTTCGCAAAGTCAAAGCTGAGTTGACGAGGATTGCAAGACTTGGCATCTACAATTGTCTAGGTTGAGTTGTTAGAGGATTTCAACATGCAACCCTGCTCACAAAGCTTGAGCGATAGAGAAAGCAACGGTAAGGGTCTTGAGGATCAAGTAGTGCCAATATGAGTGATGGCACTCTGGTCAACTTAAGGGGAAGCCGACATCGTGTCCGCAAGGGTGATCAACCAAAGTCTCCAAGGACGGGACAAGAAACCAAATAGAACACGAAAGTAAGTCGTTCCAAGTAGTGGGCAAGTTTCTTTATCTGTAACGGTACTTGGTACGAGACTATCTAAAAAAGAAGATCCTTAGTGACTTGGTGACGGTGTTTGAGGCACAACGACAGGGTCAATAGGGGCCATGGGAAGAAGCGCACATAGGGGTGATGCGACTTATAGTCTCCATGCGATTTGAGCGAGACGAATCACAAATGTTAGCATCAAAGGGGGATGCCAATACTATTGAGAAATCATCAGAACAATAGGGACGCCAAAAGGGCATGTTGTCGGAAAAATGTTGTAAGGCAATGTGACACAACACAAACCTCGAGCAAAGCAAAAGTCTCAGAGGATGGGAGCATTCATGATACATGCTCAAGATGGGGAGGCTTCAAGTAACAATGTAACGGGTGGGTTAACGAAGCTATACCAAGGGAGAATGAAGGAAAAAAAAGGTAAGCTAAAGGAACTGAGGACTATCAAGAACCCAAGGACTAGTGATGGATCGAAGGACATTTTCGGTGCTGTTGAGAAATAGTCACAATGAGGACATCGCGAAATCAAGTAAGGGAGAATGCCACGGCCCAAATCCTTGATCCTTGACAAATTCAATTATGACCCAACACAAGTGGAAGGGGAGGTCCAACACAAGGAGGTTCTCTAATTTTTGGAAGGTTCTAGAGACGTCTAGGGTAAGCTAGAGTACTTTGTCTTGTATATTCCTAAATGTACATAGAGGATTCTAGATTATTCTTTAGGAAGATATTTTGTAGGAAAATTCTAGGTCATGAATCTCAACCGTTGGATCAAATTGATCTTAACCATCTATCCTGAAGGCCAAGACCTATATAGGGAGATGAACTCATTTGCCCCAAACTATCCCTCAAATTCTATGAGATTAGCAATCCTTGTAAATTCCCCCTGGAGATATAAAGAGATTATTTCCCCTAATTCCTTGTCTTTCTCCAATTCCTTCTCCCTCTATTCAAGTCTTTCACTAGCAATAGAGTTGGTTAGGCTTACTTAACGCTTCCAACATGGTGGAATAATGCTAAGGGCACGCTGGTCCTTGGGGGAAACTTTTAGCCCGTGATAATCTCGTCATCTGTCCTGATGCACGGTTTGCCTGATTTTAGCTTTTCTCCTATAAACATATATTTTAGTTATTTTAGAAGCATATGCAATAAATTCTATATACCTCCAAAATTTTATTCTTCTTCATTATCCATGATACGAAAAATCTATTAAAAGTATATTTTTTCAATAAAAATAAAAACATGTGGATATTATCTATTTATAAAAAAAATAGTGTTTATTCAAATTACAAAATTAAAAACACAACTTCATGCAAAATAATTCGATAAGGGAAAGGGGATTACTACCAAAGATGAAACCTTTAAATAACTTATCATGCAACCCATGCATAAAAATGTAATACATCAACTAGCAAAGATATCATGTGTGCATTTATGAGACACTTAAGAAGTTGTTCATACAGAAAAATACAAGCATGAAAAACAAAACTTATATTGAACAAAATAGAGTGCCCCAAATAAAGAAGTCAAACCAAATTAGCACAAGGGGTGCTGACACTCTGCTTGTTTCACATAATCTACTTTAATCACATTTTATTTTTTGTGATGTAAAAGAAATTATTTTCAACTTTTCCTCATTCAAAAATTGGGATCTTTTCAAATTCTTACCTTCAAAATCTATTTTTCTCACTATTTCAATCTGTTGAAAATGAATATTGAATCTTGAAGAATGATCTTGAATTTATTAACAAGATGTTTTTTGAATATTGGCGTAATGTAACTGTAATACCCCGGAAATTTAGGTGGCGTTTGGTAACCGTTTCTGTTTCCATTCCAGCAGTGGGATGGGATGGGATGAGAATTTTGTTTTCTTTTTGGGAGTAGAATTGCGTTTGGTAACGATAATTTTTTTTTTGTTTTGGGAAGGGAATTGTGTTTGGTAATGATTTTATCCTAAATTTTTTTTTTTTTTTTTCTCTTTTCAATTTTGGCCTGACGGCGGTGGCGCCGTCGCCGGCCGGCCGGCGGTACTCCGCCGCCTTCGCCGGCCGCCGACGGTTCTCCGGCGTCGGAGACGACGGTGCCCCCGTCGGCGATGACCGGACGGCGGTGGCGCCGTCGCCGGCGACTGCCGGAAGTGGCCGGAAAATTCCGGCCGGACGGTGACCGGCGACGGTCGGCAGACGGTGGCGGGCGGCGGCGGCGGACGGCGGTCGGCCGGTAGGTGAATAGTGACCATGGGTTTTGGGAATGGAATGGGAATAATGAGAAACAACTTTTTTTTGTTTTTCATTTTTTAAGAAAAAAGTGGGCACAATTCTCAAATGGGAATGAAATGGAAACGAAAACAAAAATTACCAAACGCTATTCCCAAACAGAATTCCCAAAAATCTGGGAATGGAATGAGATGGAAATGGTTACCAAACGGGGCCTTAGATTCTTGAAAATATTATTTTATATAAAAATTTAATATTTTTGGGACTGTTTTGTAAATTTATGGCATGAATAATATTTGATAATTTTTTAGAGTTAAATGTTTATTTTAAATTAATTTTAGAAGTTTTGAGACCAATGTGTTATTTAAAATATATTTTTAAGAGTTTTGGGATATAATTAATATTTTTTTTACTTTAAGGGGGTATTTATGTAAATGCTTAATGTGCTGTCTTCTTATTAAAGAAGACAACACACATATAAACATATATCTTATAACGACCTGGTTTCCCAGGACCGCTACTACGGTTTCTTCTATAGAGAATTTCTACCCAAAACCAACTGGCCAAATTTTCGATCTACAAAATTCGATAAATTTTATAATAATAATGATAATTTGAGATGCCGATTTTACGGCGGCAATTATTAAATCTAATAGTCACCATTTAAAATATCACCAAATAACCAACACTTTATTTTTACATTTGATCCGCAAATTTTATATATATATATATATATATATATATATATATATATATATATATATATATATATAATGATGACATATAATTAATAATTTACTTTATAAAAATATTTCCAACTTATAATCCAGCAGCAACTAATAATTACCGAACTCATAATTTAAAAATTGAATATTTAATATTTCTGAAATCATATAACTGTTTTATCAGATCAGTTATCTTAAACCACTTATATTAAAACCGAATATTCAACATTTCCAAAATTGAGATATTTCACAACGATTATGATAATTATACTTATCGTTTCCTTCAATTACAACAACAATAAATAATAATTACAATTTTTACAAATCGAAATTTCAAATAAAATATCTCTTTGTCGTTTTGTCCCCGCCGACCCTACAACAAAAAACTATGGGGTTGTGAGCCAACACTCTGTAAAACTCCAACTCCTCTAATATATGCATTTAATTAATAGGACACGTAAAACACATTAGCATGCTTTTCACATCGCCCAAATTATTTCATATAATTCAACAGGTAAAATTTCATAACAATTTATCATAAATCACACAATGAAAAACCAGGGCAACAAGTTACCAGATAATTCCATAATTACATAATGAGACAATTAAATACATATATTAAGAGAGTTTAGAATTCTACCTCTTCTGAATCTTCTGCCGGCCACGAGATGAGCGTTTTAGTTTTTATTGGGGTGGTTTGTGTAATTTTATTCTTCATTTTTCTTCTTCTTTCTTTTTTTCTTCCCTGCGTCTGATTTTTGTTTCCTGTTTCAACTAGCCGCCGACCGACGAGGAGCTCCAATCACGCCACACCACCGGAGCACCCACACCGAACATTCCACTCATACCCACCGGACTGATTAGCGCCGAACAAACACACACACACACACACAGACGAAATACACACCGCCGCCTACGAGTTCTCTCTCTAACTCTCCACCGTCGGTGATGCTCAAAACACACACACCCTCAACAAAACCCACACCACCGATGAGCAAATACACACAAAATCACGTACAGAATACACACACACACACACACACATGGCAACACCACCGTAGGACCAGACCCCCCACCACCAACCAACAAAAATCGATGAACAAACACACAATCATTTGCACAAACAGAAAAATAGGGAACACACATGCACAACTATCCACCGCCGGCCCATAACCCACACCTACATACTGCACCAAACGGAAATAGAAAGTGCGCATACACACACACACACACCCCGCTGCAGCACCACACACGCTGACGACGCTGAACACACCCACACACTCATACGATCGCCGGGTTAAACAGAATGGAACACACACATGCACAATCACAGCCAACGACACACACACACACACCTACCTTTGACGACCGACAACACCCACACCCACATACCTACATGATCGCTGGCCGAACAGAGCACACACACACACACCTGCACATAGCCACTCGTCGCCGACGACACCCACCGGCAACGAGACACCCTCCACCGACTCCGATCCACGCTCTTCTTTTCTGGATTCTTCTTCTCTCCCATGGGTGTGTGGATGTGTGTATATATATATATATATATATTAATTTAGTTGTAATTACATAAATCTCCCCCTAATTAATAATTTGAAATCATTTTAGTCCAAAAGTTTACAATTTGCATGTTGAAAATTGTTAATTAACCCCTCAAATTTTAAATTAAATAATAAATAACACCATCTACCCCGTATTTTCTAAATGTGTGAAAATGCGTCTTAAATAAAAATTAGGGTTATATATATATAATAATAATAATAATAATAATAATAATAATAATGATTCTCATTATATAATAAGGACTGGAGCCGCGGAATTGGAAATGAAATTTGGGAAACGGAATAGTATTTACATATATATGATAAATATATAATTTGGATGATTTTTAGCGACAAAAAAATATTTCGATTCGGATTTTAACTTCGGAGTTTAGGTAGAATTTTTAACTCTTTTAATACATGTATTTAATTTTTCTATTGTGTGATTTATGTTGTTATTGTTGTAAAATTTTAGCTGTTAAATTTTGATGAAATAATTATGATTATATAAAAATTATGTGGGAATTATGCTAAGGTGCTTTATTTGTTGTATAAATTAAATGCACGTATTATAGGGGTTGGAGTTCTACTGAGCGTTGACTCACATCCCCACAACTTTGATTGCAGGGCGGGGAGAACGAAACGACGACATGAAATCCATTTGAATTTCTATTTGTAAAAATTGTATTTATTATTTATTATTGTAATCGGTGAATTCAATAATTATAATTTTCATCGTCCCATTGTAAATTAAAATATTGTTTATTTAGTAAAATTTTCATTGTCGATAAACAAAACTGTCGCCGTAATCTATAAAATTTCTCGGAATAATTGATAATAAATTGGCGGGTTACTGTTTATTCTCCAATGGGAGAAACTGCGTAATGGTCCTGAAAAATCGGGTCGTTATAAGTGGTATCAGAGTCAGTTTGTGACCGCCTTAGGCTTGAGTTATGGTACACATTACTCATAATAATAAACGAAGTGATACTCAAAAAAAAATTGAAAAAAATAACATGGATATGGAAAGTGGTAAGATTATAATAATAATAAGTGATTTTGTATGCATTTTTCGTTGAAGTTACTCGTCAAAGTACAGTAACTTCAAATGAGAAGTTGAAATTAATTTTGGAGCAAAAATTACCGTATGATCCAAATAGATCGAATGAATTTCAAATACCTTCTATGTAGTCATTTCCAATCCTTCCATTTGGGCTTTAAAAGAAATTTCTTCACTTCATCAAAATCTAAATGACCATAGATACCAACTTTGTTTTTTTAACAGTTAAATCCATTCATTTCAAATGCTTCCATCAAAACTCAACCTAAAAGAATTTATTCCATGTTTGGAGCATTTATTAGACAATAGGACATGGGGTATGCTCCTTCCACTTTTATGCTAGGAGTCAATATTATTTTCACAAGCAAAAATAATCTGATTGGGCATATATCTGTCCTAAACATGGTGTTATCAGTAGATTAACTTTTACCCTACTGTTGTTTAGGAGGGTCTTTTGCTTTTCATTTATACTAGTGTGTGGTAGATCTGGATATCCCAAGTAAGGTTACAACGGTACTAATTTTTATAATTAAATTAAACAGTCCATGTATAATTCCTTACGAGTTACGACTGCTAGCAGTAGCCTGTCATAGTTGGCTTATTGTTTATTCATTTCATTAAATAACATTGTTTCCTATTTCGGGATCATACTCCATTAACATTGACTTGGATTAAATGATTGTGGAATACAACCTTTATTAATTGTTCTAAATCCATGCCTACCCAATTTGAACTCCATAATTTTATTTAATTGTTTGGTCCATATTCGCATGCATTAACGTCTCAGTTATGTTTTTGGTGGTTTGACACTTCGCACCCATGTATTGCTACTATTATTTCCCTTTGATCCCTACAAGTTTCAAATTGAACATTTTAACATCTTCGGTGGCGTTTAAGTAATGCAATGTACCAATAGTAAGTTAAATAAGCATGAGTGAGTATCGTGTCAGTTGTGGATCATAGGATTTGTTGTTAAATTAAAAATATCAATTTAAAGGTATTTATTGTCTTCTATGTAAATCGTGAAATTATTTGTTTCCACTTTACCCATTACACTCTCTCAAAAGACAAACCCCTCTCTCACTCTCTACAGTATGCACAAAGAAAAACCACCCACTACCCCACCATGTCTGCATATTTACCTTAACAAAAAACCCAGAAGCACATCCAAACCCATTCCCCAATCCCTCTTTCTCATCTCTCTACTTACACTCTAGCCCTAGCCGCATCCATGGCCACTTCTCACCTATCGCTATCAATCACACTCATGTTCCCAGGCACGAATGAACATATGCCTCTCTTTTGTCTCTCTCTATGCCTTTCTCTTTCACGAAACCATTTGCCTATCGTCTCATTTCTCCAGTCGTCAAGTGGCTTGGAGGCAGGATTCTCTCTCTTTCTCTCTATTATTGTTCTCCATTTGTTCATTTTTTATTTTGAGCACATTGAATCTGAACCAATAGAGCCTTTCAACACAATCCATGTTTCTCCAATTTAATTTCAAGTTTGATTTGGATATCAATTGCAATTGATAAGTGTAAAAATGGTCACCCCAACGCAACCAATTGATGACCGTCACGTGTCCACAACTCCTTACAAAGATCAAGTCATATCAAAGATTAAGTGTGAAGATTGCACCAAGCAGAGGGACATCTCTATCCATGTCAGCCATCTCAAAGGCCTCAATACACTTCAGGAAGAGCAGGCTAGCCACCACCGGGATGGAGAATCTTTTCCCATCTCGGCATTCTCCACAACGGCGTCGCCCGTCTAGGGGCTCTACTCCGTAGAGCTCCTCGAGCAAAGCCCCCCTTCTTGTCTCCAGCTACTCGAGAAGGGCAGGGCAGAAAGCTCCGCATAACCTCCCTTCCCGTCCCCGGCTATCCAGGAAGGGCATGAATCAGGCTCTTCATCTTGGCTACAACATGATTATGTCTTCCTCGGTTTATGGGCTGACTCATTTTCCCAACCTTAATATCTTATAAATATCTCCAAATACCTCCATAAATATCCCAAGATATCCCTAAATATCCACAAAAATATCCATAAATATCCTAAAATATCCCTGAATATCCTCAAATATGGCTAAAGTAAGAAGCTCCTTGGCAACTTCTCATTGGCTACTTGCCAAGTTGGTACGTTGATGTGATATTGAGGAGATGCTAATCCATGCTTAAGCCCTTAAGCTAATCCACTCTTTGCTTATAAATAGGTGGGTATATGATTGCCCAAAGGTAGATGAATTTTGCTGACTCTTCTTGACAACTTCTCTATAAATTTTTCCCCGTACGCTGATTCTCACGCCAGAGGGGACACGCAGGGATCATCTTGATAAGTCTTTTGTGGAGGTTTCCAAGTCCTTTTCATCTCGGAATTGTCCCATCTAAAGCTCCGATTCACTTTTCCTCAAGTCTCAAGGTGTTCTAGCCATTCTCTTCTCGATCCAGAAGGCTTTTGGGTCCATTTCGATTTAGGCCCCGTCCCTTCTCGGCCAGGGACCTCTCCGCGGATAAGAAGCTCCAGTGATTGAAGATTTCCGTTCCAGACCTCTCCAACTCCACCAACGCTGACCAGACCATATTGTCGAAGTCATCCAAAATCCGACATCAACATCAACTATTTCTTTGATTGCTTATTTATTCTTTTTTTTTTTTGTGCGATTTAATTTCAATTTCAGATACGAAACCCACGTTAGAAGTGGGTTATTCTGAAAAGGGGTCTGATAATCAAAAGCAACGGAATATAGGGTGTTTTAGGAGCTAAATTGCGATTGATTTTGCTCGGAGAGGAGGGAAAACACATCTCTTGGCCCAAAGATCTACATAAGATGGGGTGAATTGGTTAGTGAGAAAAATTTAAACAATAAATTTAAACACAAGTTATCAATTTTCTTAATTAATTATTATTTTGTTAAGTAAAACAATTAGAACTATAGTAATACATTACACAAAGATTTATCCTGATTCGACAAGTTACTCTTACCTAAGTCTAGTCCCTTGAGCTCTATAGGGATTTCACAATCCACTAACCCTTTGATTCTTTTCCCAGGTAGGAACTAAACCCTTACAATCCTAATTCTTTTCGCAGGTTCAGAATCAACCTTTATAATCTCACACTCTCACGCTATTATACTTATCCTTTTGACAGGCTTATGAAGTATATTACCTCATCTAATTCTATTATAGGAATAATAAAACCTATTATGAAGATTAACCTTTTTTTTTTTTTTTTTTGCAGGCTAAAGATCAAATCCTAATATTTTTCTCCGGCTAAAGATTAAGCCCTAATATTTTTCTTAGGCTAAAGATCAAATTTTAACTACCCAGATTAAACATCATCTCAAATATGTCTAATTCACTCAAACTCGTAAGTACAAAAAAAATCACAAGTTTCTTCCCACAAGAGCTTTTACCACCCAATACAATTATGCTCATTAATGTCTCGAATATTACATTATAGAATTTATGTAAGATACAAATCTGATTTAATCAATTTAACACACAAATAATAAATATTTAGATTTCAAAAAACTATTTTAAAAGATTTGTACGATATTTGATTTGAAAACAATTTTTTTTCAAAACACTTAATACAAGTAATTAAACCAATAATCTAAGAAAACAAATTAATTAACTCGAAAAGATCTCAGCGGGATTTCTTGAAAATGATTACGATAACACAATAGAGAACATAGGCTGGTGACCAAAATTTTTCACGCTTCAATTGAGAATTCTTTCGATAAAACTCTTTTATAAATTTCAGTGTAAAAAAATCTCTCTTATAATAGCCAAAAGCTGAATGTTCTTGATTGATTAATTTGAAAAACACAAGTCTGTATATATCGACATTCAACTAGATCATCGATGGTTAGTTTTTAAATTCCAAGACCTTAAATGACCCTTTAATATCCCATATATCATATACTATCAAAATAGGTATGTTTCATTAAAAATACTTTTAGAAAAACTCGATTTGGTTCCCAAAACTTTTTGATTCAAAATTCTTAAAGATAGGAAGTAGTTTTGTCAATTCAATTAGAAGAATAATTAAGTATGTAGACCAAATAAATAGAAAATGAATAATATATGATATATAGAAGTAAGACATTCAAAACCCTTAAAAAACTCTTTGAAAATTGTTAAAAATAAGGAGATTTGGCTAAAAAACCGAAATAGTCAAAGTTGACTGCTAACTCGGCCGGTTGACTGATCCCATCATTGGTTGACTAACCCTCTAATGGTCAGATTTCTGACCGTTGCTTTGCCTACGATCGATTGACCGACCACCCAATCAGTTGACCGACCCGTCTAGTAGGTCTTCCGTTTTTTCTTCGTTTCGGCTACTGGAATCGTTAGTCGACCAACCCTAATCATTGGTTGACCAAATTGGTCACTAGGATCATCCATTTGACTTCCTTAAGTTACTGTTTTCGTTAGTCGACCGACCCATTTCGTCAGTTGACCAAATTGACCTAAAAACTCATCATTTTATGTGTTAGAATTAGTTTTTCAATTAAACTCTTTACCAAAAATATTTTTATGATTTAACACTTTATAAAAAAAATAAAAATTAGGATCTTAAATTTATCACTTCTTACTATAATGCAAATATGATTATTCATTTTAAAGTGTCGTGCGTGATTCTAATTCGGGTTGTATTAAGAGCATAAAGATAATGAGTTGTTTTCACCTAATTGTCTCCAACGTTTTTAATGCTTTGAAAATCTTCATTGTTTTCATCTTGCACCCGTCTTGAATTCCATTGATCACCTCATTAATTCTTCAATGATTATTTTTTTTGACCCATTCTTTTTCTCATTTCAACCTATGGAACTTTTAATTTGAAACCACTCAATAAAACCATTAGTTCCATAAAATATCAACATTTAATTGTTCATCAAAATATTAGGTTTAACAATATCTTCCTCCGATAGTTGACAAGAAAGAACCAAGAACCACAAATAGAAAATGTATTTGTGGAAGCAAACGATGGTGAGATATTAACAATAAAATCTGAGAAAGTTAGAAAATGAACAAGTCATCACATAAAGAGCCAACACACACAAATAGAAAAGATCAGGAAAAATGAGAGAGTAAAATGATTAAGCGTAAAACAACCATGACTAATAGATACAACCTTGTATTTCTTTTTTATTTCAATTGCCAGGATTCCTCCAAGGCATGGTGCCCTCTAGAACCAGCCTACATAATGTATAATCGGATAAATTGATTTGATTTCCATTTTCATTGCTTAACTTGCATCTTCTTCTCATTGTGACAGATTTTAAAAATTTGTTTCAAGTTTTCTTTCCGTGCATTTTAGATTTAAGTTAACCATTAACATTTTTTGTTCCTTCATGTTTTTAGAACTATTTCTTCATCCTAAATTCCAAAAATGAAAAACTGAAACAATTTCCCAAATTTTGAGTGAATTAGAAAAAAAAATTGTAACTTCTTAAAGAAAAATCATAAAAAAAGGTCGAGCCAATTGTATGTTTGCCTTATTAATGTTGATACTTTGTCTTTTCTTTTAGTTAGTGTTTAGAAGCACGGAACTGAAATTGAATATATTCACAATTTTAGAAATTCACGTTCATTTCTAATTTTAATTCCAAAACCTAAATTTTGTACAACTAAACACTACTTTCCTGGTTCTTTCATGAAAAGGGGTATGATTTTCTAATCGTTTTGTAGGAAATTTTCAAAATTGGCAATAATCAAAGCTACAAGCAGTGTTCTAAGGCATTGGAAAATGATTTAAGGAGGCTAAAATGTGAAAATGAGAAGCTTATTTTGAATAACTACAACGATATGTCTGCTCTACTTACTAAGAAGAAATTTATATGGGTGAGGTATCAAGGAATGGGTTTGAAAAAAGGGATTTGCTTTACCACCGTTCTAAAATTCATTTTTCTTGATTTATGGTAATTTATATGTTTCCAATTATTGATGTATGTTTTTTTTAATATGAGATGTAGAATGAAGTGGTCGGATTTCAATTAAACTTAGGGTTTTCTGAATTAATTTTTGAAATTCAATTAAATTTTTTATTTTCTAAATTTGATTCACCTATTAGATAGTTCACCTCATAAGTTCGATCTCTCTAATTCTTGAATGATTTTTTTTTTTGTCTTCAGGTTGTGCTCTTACATTATTATTTTTGTCATCATATGTTTGTAACCGGATTTTTGTACGTTTTTGTCGTGGCGCGTGTTGTTGCTACTGTAACATTGTGGTGGAATAAATGTATCTTCTTCTTCTTTTGATTTTGTTTTAAATTGAGGCTTAGGATTCGGTTGTTCTTGGGGTTTATATTTTGGACAAAATCATTGCCTTTTCTAGGTGCAATCCATTGGAGTAAAAAAATATTTGTGGATATGTGTTTGAATGATTTAACATAAAAAATGTCGTTGAAATTTTCATAATCTTTTTTGTTTTCTCCCACTTTAATTTACTATTTATTTGCTGAGAAATTATTTTTTTATGCCAATTATCACTTTCATCCTCTTGGATGAATTTGGATTGGATGAAATGTAAATTATAATCAGATTACACTTTATACAAACTGACTAGTGTGGGCAAAGTAGAGACTTTGTCTCTCAGTTGTTTACGGTGGAAATTTGGAGACTTTAATGCTATCAAGATCGTGGATGAGAGATGTTTTTCTTTCTTGCCGGTAGGTGATCTCATATATCCATTTATTTTAAATTTATTAGCTAAATGAAAAAAAATGATATTATGTCGATTTATGATAAGGCCATGGAGAATGAAGAAAGAAGTTACAAACAGAAAGTTAAAGTTAAATGGTTGCAAGTGCATTTTCAGAGGAGATCTTCCATAGTTAAAAACATGAATGCGGTGTTAGTTTAATTAATTTCATTTAATTTTTTGATAGAATTTAATATTGATGTGACAACCAAATTAATTTTACTATTGTATATTTAGATTTTTTGGTATTCGATTTTTTAATGCAACTTACGAACTGTAAAGTCATTTGAAAATTATACAAATAGAAAAATCGGTTAATTATACGTGTTAATGTTAATTGTATATGTGCAAAATTTATAATATGAATTTAGAATTGTATATCAACGATTACATTCGTGTCTTTAGGTGGGTATACCTAATCTCACAATAAAATTGAGAAGAAGACCGTATTCAACAAGGCGGAAGTATGATTAACCCAAAATTTACATGTAGGGGATGCTTTTTTTTTTTTTTTTTTTTTAACCCGTACCTACCAATTATGGGGGAAGATGTATGGTAGACCAACACCTCAATCCCATGTTGGTTGGCATTCACATCACCTCCCACTCCCAGTACTCCCGAAACAGGAAGTACGGAAAAAATAACATTTTAAAGTGGGACCTTACTTAAGACACATGATGACTTGTCAGCGGGTGGTGGAGCGGAAGCATCCGGCACATGTTAGCACTTGGCTTTCCTGAAAAGCTGTTCGATTAAATGTATTTTATTTTTCTTTTCTCCTAAAAATGTGGGATATTAAATCTTTGGACATATTACACTTAGCTGCTATACTTCTTATTTATTTCTTTTAAGGTCATTACTTTGAATTTATCTTAACTAAGTCCTTACACTTTTCAACTACGACAATGAAGGAACTAGGCCAACTTTTAGTCTAACAAAACCAACATAAAAGGACGTGAAAATCGCTTGCACAGTTTGGCTGAAGCAAAATCATGTGGTTCACTGTTATTTTTAACGATTAGAATTAGAATATATTGACAATAACTTCGCTGTTAAGTTTTTTAAAGGATAAAAATTTAATTAAGACAATTAAAAATAAGGTGCTTCGGTGGTAGACCCTTATTTCATCCTTAATTTTTGTTTGATTATAGTATAGGTTGGGTTGACTCATGGGGCATCCACATGGACCCCAAATTCCATGAATAGCTACCGTGCGAATGTGTGTGACTCTTGGTCTCAAGAATTACATCTATTCGATAAACATCTATTGAAAATGACATACCCTTTGGGATTCTCGTTATAAATAAGTAGTTATATCTCTCAGGTTTTTAATCTCATCAAACTACAGAAAATTTGAGTGACATTAGTTATTGAGTATGTGGTTATTATTGAAAAATACTATAATAGTATTTTTCTTACCGATGAGAAAGGAAACGAAGATGGGGTTATAAACTGGTCTTCTGAATCCAAAATGTAAGTTCCCGTTTTAATATTTCCGCACTAGTTTACAATTTTAAAAACTTTTCATATGCAATTGCAACTTTTGTTTTGGTCCTATACATTAAGAAAAGGCAAAGAGACATTTACACGTGTTTGCAAAACTCAATATACGCGCCTGCACCCCTGTAGCTGTAGTGAACAGAAACATTATTTTGGCATGAACAAATCAGTCTAGAAAGACTAATCCGTTCACTAAAACCTGAGAAATCCCATAAAAACTCTAAAACATTCTCTTCTTCTACATACTAAACCCTAGCAATATTATACGGTGTCAACCCAAATCAGGTATTGGTTTGTTATCTTATATTTGTTTCATTCTAACTAAAACATTAATACATTTAGTAGAACACATCTAACATATTGGAGACACGTAACTAAAGTTTGAAAACATGAATACATTTAGTGGAATGTATCTAATATATTGGAGACATGTAACTAAGAGTTCGAAAGCATGAATACATTTAGTAGAATGTATGACATGTAACTAAGAGTTTGAAAACATGAATACATTTAGTAGAATGTATCTAAGATATTGGAGCTAAGTAACTAAAAGTTTGAAGACATAACTACATTTAGTAGAATGTATCTAACATATTAGAGCTAAGTAACTAAAAGTTTCAAAACATAAATACATTTAGTAGAATGTATCTAACATATTGCAGGTATGTAACTGAAGTTTGAAAAGTAACTAACATGTAAAACCCAATCAAGACTTTACAACGAACACAATCAAAAGTTTTCAAATATAACGAAATTGCGTTGTAAGCATTAACACTTAATTATCAATGCAATGAAAACATAGAGGCAAAAACAATAGACATTACTTACAACATTGATTCACTAAAAAACGTCGTCCTTCTGTATCAATAGCTCTGAGACCCTAGCTTAAAGACGAAAAAATTGAGCAATAACACAACAAAACTCCTAAACTCACATTATATATAGAGTAAAATTCAAAAAATGAACTAATGATCTAAAGAGAATTTTTGGCCCACAGATCTATCAAAGAGGGAGTGAATTGGGTAATTATGAAAATTTAAACAATTAAATTCTCAAACACATAAGTTATCAATTTTTCTAATTGATTATTATCTTGTAATACAGCGAAAACATTTTAAACTAAGTGCACAACTAAACAATAGAAATATAGAAAACGACACACAACGATTTATCCTGATTCAATAAGTTACTCTTACCTACGTCGAGTCCCTCGATCTCCACAGGGCTTTCGCAATCCACTAATCCCCTGATTTCATTCCCAGTTAGGAACCAAACTCTTACAATCCTTTTCAACGGTTCAGAACTAACTTAATTCTTTTTTCACATGTTCTAAACCAAACCTTTACACTTTTTTCTTTTCACAGGCTCAGGAAGAACATTATCTTTTTTTTTTTTTTTTTTTTTTTTTTTCTAGGCTCAAGACTAATCTAAATCTATTACATGAAGAATCAAAACTTAATCCTTTTAATAGGCTGAAGATCAAATCTAATAATTTTTACAGGCTAAAGATCAAAGTCTAACTATCATGATTAGACACCATCCCAAATATGTCTAATTTACTCATACTCGTAAATACAAAAAAATCATGAGTTTCTTTCCACAGAAGCTTCTGCCACCTCAACACAATTATACTCAATTAATACCCCAAATACTACGTGATAGAACTATATGAGAAATAAATCTGATTTATTCAATTAAAGCACAAATAATATTTAATCAGATTTCACAGAAAAAAAAATTGTTTCTTAAGATATACAAGATTTTCAAATAGGAAAACTATTATTCCAAAACAAATATTCTAAGTAATCAATTAGATAATCTAAGACAAGCACTTCAATCAACTTGGAAAGATCTTATCAGATTTCTTGAAAATAGATAAGAAAGCTCAATGTTGAACAAAACAGGTGATGAAAACATTTTGCACGCTCCGATCAAGAACTCTTTTAGAATAACTCTCTTAGAAATATTTCAGCAAAATCTCACTCTCTTTAAAGTAAAGTCTGATTTAAACTCTTTGTTCTTAAATGATTAAAGTTGAAAATGCAAGTTTCCTTATATAGAATTCAAACCAAGCCTACAACGGTCGGTATCCAAAAGATAAGACAAAAAATGGCACTTTAAGACCCCATATATAATAAACTATCAAAATAGGCATATTTCATTTAAAAAATACTCTTAGAAAAAGCTTGATTTGGTCCCCAAAACTTTTTAGATTCAAAACTCTTAAATATAAGAAGTAGTTTTACTAATTCAATTCAAAGAATCAATTAATATATGAACCAATTTAATAGGATCTTAATGATATATGATATATAATAGTAATATACTCAAATCCCCAAAAAATATATTTTTTCAACATTTAAAATCATAGGATTTTGGTAAAAGATCGCAAAAAACGAAACAGTCAAAGTTAACTAAACCAGACCCTATCGGTCGACCGATCTCCTGTCGATCGATCGGCCTCTACAACAGTCCAAAAGTTAACCGTTGCCCCATTTTTCATCGATTGACCTCCATTTCGGTCGGTTGACTGATTTTGCAAGTGGTTTCCACTTCCAGCTTCTTTTAAGATACTGTTTTCACTAATTGACCAGCCCGTTTAGTCAGTTTACCAAATTGGCCAGTAGCTTCCTCATACATTTTCTTTCATGCTACTATTTTGGTTAGTTGACTTACCTGTTTCATTGGTTGACCAAATTGACCTGAAATTTTTCATTTTATGTGTTAATTTTTTTTTTCTCAATTCAACACTTTATCAAAAATATTTTCATGATTTTAACACTTTATTTTTATCATGGGCAAAATACATTTTAAATCTTCTAACTATTGACACGTTTCTATGTAGTACAATAAGTTTTTTCATTTCAATTTAAACCCTCTAAGTATGAAGGCAGTTTTAAAAGGTCATTCTGTTAAATTTTTCATCCAAACTAACATAATTAAGGGGTAAAATCGTAATCTTCTATTTTTTTTTTTAGTTTTTTATTCAATTTTTTTTTTTTTTTTCTTTTTTCTTCTTTTCTCTTACTCCATCGTTGAAGCTCTCTCTCTCCCTCCTATTCACCAAACCTTTCTTTTTTTTCACCACCTTCTTTCGTCGCCACTACGGACGTTGCCACCGCCGCCACCACCTTTTGTAACAGGGGTGGTTCACCCCCTTTAATAGGGTGAGAATCACCCCTTGCAACGACGTTCTTGACTTGCTCCACTTGATCGACAGAGCAATGGCGTGATCGATGAGGTGGGTCGATGGACGCTGCTTTGTTTAGGAATATGAGAACCATTGTCAACGTTTGATCACTTGGGTTTAACAGTTTTGAATATTTAGATGTTGATATCGATGACGATGATGATGCCTTTTGCTGTTTTTGCTGGACGGTAGAAGATGGCGGCGGAGAAGGACTAGTGGCCATGCTTGCAACCGCATTCCTCGGAGTTGCTTTCACGTTGCTATTTACAGTTGCAGAGATCAAAACTTGTAAAAAAAAATCAAATTTAATATCATCGATTTTTACAAAATTTGGACATAAAATATCAAAAAATTGCTACAGAAATAGAAAAACAGAAACGATTACCTTGATTATCGTTGTAAGAAGACTGCCTATTCCGGTAAAATAGAGAATTAGCGAGAAAGATCTAAATCGAAACCAATATCCATAACGTCGATATTCCAAACCGACAATCCCACCCCTTATTGTCTTCGATCCACACTGCCAGTGTCATTGCCAAAGGCCTTTGCAGGAGAGGTAGAACACGAAATTGTTGAAGAAAGTCACCTCTGTTTCCTTCTCTTCGGATCGTTCTCATCGAATTGCTTCGCCCCGTGCGGCGGGGGAAGAAAGTGGTGGAGAGAAAGAAAGGTTTGGTAAAGAGGGGGGAGGGGGGGGGGGGGGGGGGGGAGGAGAGAGAGAGAGCGCTTCACCTATGGAGGAATGAAAAGAATAAAAAAGAAAAAGAAAGAAAAAAAGAAAAAAAGAAAAGAAAAGAAAAGAATGAATAAAAATGAAAAAATAGAAGATTACCATTTTGTCCCTTAATTCTTAGTTTGGATAGAAAATTTAACAGAAGGACATTTTAAAATCAATTTCATACTTAAAGGGTTTAAACTAAAACAAAGAAACTTATTGGACTACATAGAAATGTGTCAATAGTTAGAGGATTTAAAATATATTTTGCCCAAAAATAATTTAAGATCTTAAATTTATCAATTCTTACTATGTCACACATAAGATTACTCTTTTTAAAGTGTCGTGCGTGATCGTAATTCGGGTTGTATTAAGATCATAAGAGTAATGTGTTGTTTTCCTAGGAATAATTAAAAAAAAAATTCTTCAATGCTCCAACGAGTCTTATCTTCACTTTGCACCCCTCTTGAATCTCTTCATAAAATCTTTGTCTTATAAAGCTTCAACAATTAACTTTTTCATTTTATTCGTTTTCTCAATTGAACACATAAAACTTCTAATCTGAAATCACTCAATAAATCATTAGTTCTATAAAATATCAATATTTAATTGTCCATCAAAATATTAGGGTCAACATCCTTCTCATTTTTTATGATGACAATTAATTTTGATATTTTCTCACAAAAAAATGTAACCACGCTCCCCTAAATATGAGGACGGCTTTTTAACTCAATTCAAATATTTATCAAAAGATATTCAATATAAACATAAAATGTTATTGCTCCCCCGATTTAATTATACTCATTCATTCATGCAAGGAGGACAAACATAAACATCATACAACGTCTCCTTCTTTGTCATCTCTAAAAAGTAGGGATGAAGGATCAAAATATTTATTCTAAGTATATATCATTATGCCTAGCCATTCTTAAACCCTGGATAATTTTCATTAATTGATCTTCAACTAGAGGTTTAGTAAAAATATCAATGAGTTGGTTAAAAGTATCAATATATTCAATAGTAACGTCTCTTTTCTGAATGTCATCATGAATAAAATGATAATGTACCTCTATATGCCTAGTTCGTGAGTGTTGTGTTGGGTTCTTATTTAAACATATAGCACTTTTATTATCACAATAGATAAGAACTTCCTCCATGCAAATACTAAAATCTTGCAATTGTTGTTTAACATATAGAAATTGTGCACAACAATTACAAGCTCCTATATACTCTACCTCAGTTATAGAAAATGCAATAGAATTTTGTTTCTTGCTAGACCAAGAGACTAATGTATGTCCCAAGAAATTAACTGAACCACTTGAGCTCTTACGCTTAATGGTGGCGGAATATTACGTCGCCACTTTCACCCCAAGTATACGGGTCAAGTTTTAGTAGAGTGGGAAGAGTAAGGGTTATCGTTTCCACAGAGGTTGAGAATATTGTCGAGTACTGTAATTATCATAA
This sequence comes from Eucommia ulmoides, assembly GCA_016647705.1. Taxonomy (NCBI): domain Eukaryota; kingdom Viridiplantae; phylum Streptophyta; class Magnoliopsida; order Garryales; family Eucommiaceae; genus Eucommia; species Eucommia ulmoides. The sequence goes on from CM028332.1 coordinate 52,267,685, forward strand.
CCTAATTTTATCTAGGTTATAAAAAATGAAGTTTATAATTAATAATATACTAATACTAAAATCCAAATTTATCTAATTATACTATATTACTAATTTGAGATGTTTACGGGAATGGATTATCTAGATATTAACTTTGTTTACAAAAACATGTTTGATCTCGTTTAGTTTACGTTAACGATGTTCGACTTATCTGACAATCTCTGTATCGTAAACTCATTCACTCCCTTTCCCTAGTGACAAGTGAATGAATATGTGACTTCGCGTTAACGCCGAAATCCCCCTCTAGCGTTTTTTAGAACACATAGTCACATAAGTCTTGCCCTAACGTCATCGATTGCACACTCTCTAACTCCCTCTTGGGTTATTAGATCATCGCGTTGTGTTTAAACCCTAGTCCAAATTCGCGGTTACCTCTCCCGAGTGTCAAACCTCGTATTCTCAGTATATCATAACAAGCATAATAAACAAGGAGAAACGACAAACAAATCAAATAACGAAGAACAACTATTAACGAAATATCGATTTCAAAACCACATATTCATAAATATAATTAATCTCTAGACAATATCCGTTTAGCTAACGGCCATAATTGTATATACAATGATAAACGAGCTAAACATGCTCAAACCATAATCCAAAGTTAAGAAATAAAGAAAGAATTGAGAGAAACTAGCCGTAGTCTGAAGATTTGGTGCTAAAACCGTTTCGAGATCGCTTCTCCTTCTTCGCAACGTGTTCTTCTCCTTCGAATTTGGTTGAGCATTCCCCAAAAACCTCTCAATCCTATTCTAACCTTATGAGCTCTCTAATGTCCAAAATAGAGGAGATGAGGAAGATATAGGGCTAAAAAATATCTAAATTGTGTGCAGAGTGACCGCCACAACGGTGGGTAAGTCGGTTTGGTCACGGCCTTGGATATGGACTCAGCGGTAGAAGCATAAACTTCTCTGTTGTTTCACCGTCGTGGCGTTGGATCTCACCGCTGCGGCGGTGGGATTTCAGAAAGTTTAAGGCCTTCTTTGCATCTTGATCGCCTCTGCGGTGGTCTGGACGCCGTGGTGGTGGGCTGCAATTCTAAATTTTGCCCTTATGCTTGTTTTCCCACCGTTCTTGATCCAATTTGATCGTTTATGATCCGTTTTCATGCCTTTTTACCCCACACACATGTTTTAATACAAAAATAATAAAACGTAATAAATATACTCGAAAACTAATAAAATCGACTTGAAAATAAATATATAAATTACACCTATCAAATACTCCCAAATTTGAAATTTTGCTAGTGTTCGAGCAAAACACTCACACTAAAATGAAAAATATAACTAAATTAAATAACATAAACAACCTAAACACAAACAATCTAAACATAACGATATGCGCGTTTTGAATTCTTCTACCGACCAAAATATTTTTCCTTCAACAACCCCCAGTCATATTGAGTTCAGGTAGTAAAACGCACCATGTGGTGTTCTAGAATTTTGATATTCAATAATGGTAAATGCCATTCTAGATCCCGTCAACGTGTTTGTGCGAGACTCAATAATATAGCTATCCAAGACCGGATTGGATTATCGACCAACGAAACTCACGACTTAGACCGTAAAGGACTAGGATATCCATATGCTTGATTGGGTTTCACTCTTCACTAATGTAGGCTGAGTAGTTCATAAAGATCAAAAGGACTTGGTTTAGTTGTGGAACATTTGGCCAAGGGTATATCGGAATAGAAAACGGGTTAACGTCGTTAACTTAACGTTACCCAAGGCTCAACACTTGGCACACTCACTCTCGAACCCCCATAGATAAATTGGAAATAATTCTAAACATACATTTAAGACCGACGTACTCACTTGTCAAAAGAAACAAAATTTAACAATATTTACATAAGTTTTTTTTTTTCAACTTACCACACCCCCAAACTTATTCGATTTTTAGAATTTCACGGGTGTGGTTAAAACGAAAGAAAAGCGACAAGTCAGTACTCGAATATCGAACCAATCAGAAGTTCGCCCAAAATCCAATTGCTCACTTCAAGTAGCATAACGAATGCTAACTTTATTCACTCAAATTGTGCCTTTAATTTAGCAATATAGGTTTGGAAAAAGATCAATTTGTTAGGGTATTTGTTTATGTGTTCAGAATTGAAATGGAATTTAAGCTTCGACAGGGTAACGAGAGATAAACATATAACATGGTAAGCTTAAAAGGCTCAAGTGATGAAATGAATGCCTAAATCATATCTCTTGAAGTACCTCGCCTAGGATTTCACCTCAAGCTTCCCCCCAATCAGGTTCTAGAATCCTTCAATTGTCATGAGTTTGGCTAATCTATAATCGACCTCAAATTAACTGAATCGAAATACATTGAGTCTATGTGCTCGTGCAAATTAGGATCCACAATAACTTTCACCAAAACGCATTGTCAAGCACACAGAACACACATGCATGGGTATTACCATTGACCTTGAAAAATAACTAGGGAATAATATCATCATCGGGTAACGGCCCAGATGAACACAAAACTCAGCATACAACAACAACAACACAAAAATCTTCTACACTAAACAAACATGCAATACGGTAAAATGGTAAAACAATAAAACATACTAACATCCTACACATCACCGCCAAACTTAAAACAGTCAGTGTCCTCAACGACCCATCAGCGATCCCAATGAAAGCATAAAACATAATATTGAAGACGGGGGTTTTGAACATGTACTTGGGAGGCGAGAGAATCTCGCCTCCGAATCAAGTCAACTGTGACGGATTTAACTTGTTTTTGAACTTAGGTTGCCTCCCAAGAAGCGCGTGGTTTATTGTCCTTGGCTCGACATGGAGAACGACTCGTTAAAGAGCGGCTTCCGCCCATAGTAAGTGTTGTACAACACCACATATGGGTTTTGATTTTGTACGCCCTCAAGACTGGTGAGATTTGGCTCTGATTGGTTCGATCTTTCAACGTGACTCAGCTCTGGATTATGTGCTTAGTTGGCATGAATGTACTGAGCTGGAAATAGGGTAGGATAGGTGAGCCACATCGGATCCTCGTAGATGCGATCGTCTTGGATCGATGGCGGCATCACCAACTGAAATTCAAATGGTGAAAACTCACATCGATCAATATGTGAATCTCCATCGCCAATCCATACTTGAGTTCTCTCTTCATTCGAATCTTCATCAATGAATTCTCCTAAGCTCCTCCAGCTCATATTCAGTTTCTCACGGTTACTTTCACATTCGGATATGACATGCTCGTTTCTCAGTGCTACCGTTTTGACTCGGCATTAACAAATCAGATAAGATGACCGATTTACATCTACAGAGAAGTTACGGTCGCATCAATGTCGGCGCATACCATCTCAATATAATCAAGATGATCCTCGTGCTCGTTGAGCCGATCATGCGTCTCCCTAAAAAATGTATGAGTCTCCCCTATAACTTCGGCGAACATGTCTTCCAAGGCGAGAAAAGACTCCACATCTTGAACCGCAGTGTCAATCCATGACGCCGTAGTGTTGTAACAATCCCCCAAGCTTTGGTGACTTGGTGAATAATTCCAACTTTAATAATCAAGGGCCGCTATTTTCTCCAACGACCAAAGAGATTCGTCCGCGGTTAGGTCGCAGAAAGATAAGGTATTGTTTCCTCCTTTTAACCATGTTCTGGTTGCGGCTGATAACCCATTGAGAAAATTCAGGAGTTGACATTCTCTCGGGAAACCATGGTTCGGAAACCAGAATAGCAGCTCCTTGTAACGGTTCCAAGCGCAATAAAATGGCTCAGAATCCAGTTGAAAGAAATGCATCGATACTTGTCGATCTAACATCTCCAAGTACCTTGTATAAGAAATAAAAACAAAACTACAAACAAAAAAATTATACACAAAAGAAATGCCTAAATTAAAATCAGGTCATTTACTTACAATATCAACAATAATCTAAAAATCAATCCCCGGGAACGGCGCCAAAAACTTGGTGGCGGAATATTACGTCGTCACTTTTACCTCAAGTGTACGGGTCAAGTTTTAGTAGAGTTGGAAGAGTAAGGGTTATCGTTTTCACATGGATTGGTTGAGAATATGTCGAGTACCGTAATTATCATAACCTAATTTTATCTAGGTGATAAAAAATAAAGTTTGTAATTAATAATATACTAATGCTAAAATACTAATTCATCTAATTATACTATATTACTAATATGAGATGTTTACGAGAATGGATTATCTAGGGATTAACTTCATTTACAAAAACGTGTTTGATCTCGTTTAGTTTATGTTAACGATGTTCGACTTATCTGATAATCTCTGTATCGTAAACTCATTCACTTCATCTCCCGAGTAACAGGTGAATGAATATGTGACTTCATGTTAACGTCGAAGTCCCCCTCTATTATTTTTTAGAACACATAGTCACATAAGTCTTGCCCCAACGTCATCAATTGCACACTCTCTAACTCCCTCCCAGGTTATTAGATCGTCGCGTTGTGTTTAAACCCTAGTCCGAATCCGGGATTACCTCTCCTGAGTGTCAAACCCCGTATTATCAGTATATCATAACAAGTATAATAAACAAGGAGAAATGGCAAACACAATCAAATAACAAAGAACAACTATTAACGAAACACCGATTTTAAAACCACATATTCATAAATATAATTAATCCCTAGACAATATCCGTTTAGCTAATGGCCATAACTGTATATATAATGATAAATGAGCTAAGCATGCTTAAACCATAATCCAAAGTTAAGAAATAAAGAAAGAATTGAGAGAAACTAGCCGTAGTCTGAAGATTTGGCTCTAAAACCGTTTCGAGATCGCTTCTCCTTCTTCGTAACGTGTTCTTATCCTTAGGATTTGGTTGAGCATTCTCCAAAAACCTCTCAACCCTATTTTAACCTTAGGAGCTCTCTAATGGCTGAAATAGAGGAGATGAGGAAGATATAGGGCTAAAAAATATCTAAATACATATCTAAACTATGCGCAAAGTGATCACCGCGGCGGTGGGTAAGTCAGTTTGGTCACGGCCTCAGCTGTGGACTCAGCGATGGGAGCATAGACCTCTCTGCTATTTCACCATCGCAGTAGTGGATCTCATCGTTGTGGCGGTGGGCTTTCCGCAAGTTTAAGCCCTTCTCTGCATCTTGACCGCCGCGGCGGTGGGCTGCAATTCTGAATTTTGCCCTTATGCTTGTTTTTCCACCGTTCTTCTATCGTTCTGGATCCGTTTTGATCGTTTATGATCCGTTTTTGTGCCTTTTCACCCCTACACACCTGTTTTAATACAAAAAGAATAAAAACGTATTAAAACGTAATAACGTATTAAAACATAATAAACAAACTAAAAAACTAACAAAACCGTCTTGGGAATAAATAGATAAATTACACCTATCACTTGACTTTGCATCTGGCAAAATTAGAGTCGAAGTAACTAATCAAGGTAAAATCACTACCACTAGGATACAATAATCCTAGATCACAAGTTCCTTTTAGATACTGAAAGATCCGTTTAATAGTAGTTAAATGCGACTCTTTTGGATAAGATTGAAATCTCGCACACAAGCATACACTAAATATAATGTCAGGTCTACTGGTAGTAAGATACAACAAGTTACCGATCATAACTCGATACATCTTTTCATTGTTAATTTTACACATGTTATCTTTTTTTATTTTTGTAGCAGTTGCCATGGAAATTTTTTATTCTTTAGCACCATCAAAGCCATACCTTTGCAATAACTCCTTAGTGTACTTGGCTTGATTAATAAAGATTCCTTTTTTAGTTTCTTTGATTTGTAGCCCGAGAAAGAATGTTAATTCTCCTATCATACTCATTTTGAATTCTATCTGCATAATATTGGCAAACTATAAGTAAAAAATTTACATATATTTGTACTGGTAGGATGTCAAAGTCATGTTGTTTAACAAAAATAGGTATATAACCTAGACCACTTCGAAAATTATTTTCAATTAAATACCGGCTAAGTCTCTCATACCAAGCTCTAGGAGCATGTTTGAGTCCATACAAAACTTTACGTAGTTTAAAACCATGATAAGGTAATTAATCATTTTCAAACCAGGTGGTTGTTCCACACAAACTTCCTCTGTTAAAAATCCATTTAAGAAAACACTCTTGACATCCATTTGAAATAATTTAAAATTACATGAACATGCGAAAGCCAATAACATTCTAACGGCTTCTAATTGAGTAACAGGAGCATATATTTCATTATAATCTATACTGTCGTCCTGATTATGGCCCTGTGCTACTAATCTTACTTTGTTTGTAATTACCATACATTTTTCATCATTTTTAATACAATAAACCCATTTAGTGCCAATAACAGGATGAAAGTGAGGTCTAGGAAGTATAGACCGAACTTTATTCTTCTCAAATTGAAGTAATTTTTCTTGCATAGCCGAGATCAAAGATTCATAAATTAAAGCTTCGTTAATAATTTTAGGTTCAATTTGAGATAGAAATGCAAGATTAATAGTATCTCTAAGAGAGGACCTAATACTTACATCTTTTTTAAAATTACTAATAATTTCTTTACCGAATGTCTCAGAATTATCCTTATAGCTCGTGGTAAGGTCGTCCCTTCATTTTGTAGTTCTTTTTCCTGAGGATTTGATGATTCCTTTCTTGATTCATTTTCTTGATTCTTTTGCTTTGTCATTATACCTGTATTATCATCATCCAAATCCTTTATCGACACAAATGGATTAGATTCTTCAAATACAACATGCATGGATTATTCTACAACTAAAGAACACTTATTTGAAACTCTATATGCCTTATTATCCGAAGCATATCCAAGAAAAATACCTTGATCAGACTTAGCATCAAACTTTCCCAAATTATCCTTATCATTTAAAATAAAGTGTTTACATCCAAATTTTTTGAAATACGATGTATTTGGGGTTTTGTCATTCCAAATCTCATATTGGGTTTTATTAAAATCTTTTCGGATAGATACTTAATTAATAACATGACATGCAGTACTTACCACTCGACCCAGAAGTATTTAGGAAGGTTATTCTCATTTAGCATAGTCCTGACCATTTCTTTAAGCGTTGTATTCTTTCATTCCACGACCCCGTTTTGTTGTGGTGTTCTTGGTGTAGAGAAATTGTCATAATATCTATGTTTATCACAATAGCTAATAATTTCATCATTTTTAATTTCTTTGCCTCTATCACTACAAAAATTTACTATGCATGATTGTTTCTCATTTTGCACTCCCTTACAAAACTTAGAAAATATAGATCCACATCATTTTTCTTAGATAAAAAAATACCCATGTAAGTCTAGAATAGTTATCAACAATTACAAATGCATAAAACTTTCCTCCTAAGCTAGCAATAGCATTATGACCAAATAAATCTAGATGCAATAATTTAAGACATTTTGATGTGGATGTACGCAACTTTTTCTTAAATGACGATGTAGATTGGTTATCTAATTGACCTGTATCATATACTTTATCTTTAACATATTTGAGAGCAAGTAATCCACGTACAAGATTTTTCTTAGACAAATTAGAAATCAACTCCATGCTAGCATGCCCAAGACATCTATGCCATAACCAACTATTTGTAGATAAAGCATTTAAACATGATAGGTTTTGTACTGAAAAATCCTTAAATGAACAGGTGTAAACATTCGCAACACGTGATGCCATAAGGAAGATACTACTATCATGTCCATTCTTAATGATGCATTTATTATTGTAAAAAATAACATTATAGCTCTTATCACATAATTGACTTATACTAAGCAAATTATGTTTAAGACCATCTACCAATAACACATTCTCAATAGTAGTAGAACAATTATCAATATTACCTATACCAATAATTTTACCCTGGCGTTGTCTCCAAAAGTCACATGACCTCTGTCTTTTGGTGTTAAAGACTCATAAATTTATATTTCTTGCCTATCATGTGCTGAGAACCACCACTATCGAGAAACCATTTTTCCTTACTTAATGATACTTTCAGAATAACCTTCAAGGAGCATCTCAAACAGTTTCTAAGTGGTACCCAATTTAAATGGGTCCGATCTTATTAGTTAGATCAATATTAGTTCCTTTAGGAACCCATACCTATTTATATTCAGTTAATCTTTGAAAACATCTTCTTATAATATGCCCCCACAACATTTCAGTTAAAATATCTAAAGATTCTTAGTTTAAAAAAAGAATTTTTGAAATCTCTTTTACTTAATATTTTTCTAAGCAAAAACATGTTTAAATTATTTTCACCACTCATAAATTTGAGAACAATATAAATTAGATCCAAAATTTTGGATTTCAATTCATTGTTTTCCAATTCAAATTTAACCACTTGTTTGTTGAGTGTGTTAACTATACTTTGTAGAATATTTATCTGTGAACACTGGTTTTCATAATCATGCAATAGTTCTTGGTAGACATTAAATAATTCATCAATGTTTAAGCATAAGAACTAGAACATTTAGTTACCTCATCTTCAGTGGCCATTAGACGAAGCATAGATGAATCGTCACTGCTAGACTTTTCAAAGCTGCTTGATTCTGAGTCATCCCATGTGTCTTTCATGGATTTTTTTTTTTTTTTTTTTTACCGATTTTCACATTATTCTTTTCTTTTCGTTTATTTTCTCTATCTTTTTTTGGCTCGGAACAATCAGATTAGAAGTGACTGGTTTTATGACAATTGTAACATTCAATATTATTCATATTGAAAGTCTTCTTTCCTCGAAATGTTTGTCGGGTCATCTTTCTGAAATTGTTGGTGAGAAGCGCCACATCTTTTGTTTACTCACTATCAAGGCTTATATCATCACTGTCATCATTCTCCTCAACCTGTTGAGCTTTCAGTGCTAAAGATTTATTTTTACTATTTCTATATCCATCCTCGTATCCATGAATAGTTTACTCATGGGTCATTAAGTTACCAATGAGTTCATGGATCGTATATTTGGTAAGATCCTTAGCTTCCTCAATTGTCACTACTTTAGGTTATCATGCTTTGGTTAATGATCTCAGAATCTTTCGCACTTTATCTTGCATGGTATATGGATTTCCGAGTACTCCATGACTATTATAGATATTGGTGAATCGAGTGTACATCTCCTGAATTGATTCTGCATTACTCATTCTGAATAGTTCAAATTGATGGACCAAGGTATTGATTTTGGATTCTTTTACTTGATTTGTTCCCTCATGTGTGATTTTCAATGTATCATACATCTCTTTTTCCAATTTGCAACCTGGAATCCTATTATACTCATTTGAATCTAAAGAACAAAACAAAAGATTAACAACTTGAGCATTTATGGATAGTTTTGGTTTATTCTCCGAATCAAGATTCTTTTTCTTCTTAACCACATCATTAACTTTAGAAATGTAGGGATAATCTTCAATAACCAACCAAGCCTCACAATTAGTGGCTTGTAAGTTTTTAGTCATTCTGGCCTTCCAGTATATATAATTATCATCAGTAAACAATGGAAGACGGTGCATAGATTGCCCCTCAGCTAGTGTGTTTATATGGTATGCCATGTGATCGTTTTAGCTAGAATGTTAAGTTAATCAATCTAAAACCAGCTCTGGTATCAATTGTTAGTCTACAAATCTACCCAAGAGGGGGTGAATTGGGTAGTTAAAAATTCAAACAATTAAATTATCTACCACACAAGTTGTCAGTTTTTCTAATTGATTATTATCTTGTAATACAATGGAAACGTATTTAACTAAGTGCACAACCAAACAACAGAAATATAGAAAATCAGCACACAACGATTTATCCTGATTTGGCAAATTACTCTTACGTACGTCTAGTCCCCCGAGCTCCACAGGGATTTTGCAATTCACTAATCTCCTGATTCATTTCTTAGGTAGGAAACAAATCCTTACAATCCTTTTCATAGGAACAGGACTAACCGAATTCTTTTCACAGACTTAGAATCAAACATTTACACTTTTACACTTTTTCTCTTTTCATTAGCTCAGGAAGAACCTTATTTTTTTTCTAGACTAAAGACTAACCAAATTCTATTGCCTAATCCTCTTCACAAGCTAAACATCAAATCCTAACTACCCTGATTAGACACCGTCCCAAATATTGTCTAATCCACTTATACTCGTAAACACAAAAAATTCACAAGTTTAATCCCACATGAACTTCTACCATCTCAAAACAATTATATTCCATTAATGTCACGAATATTACGTGATAGAACTATGTGAGAAATAAATCTTATTTACTCAATTAACACACAAATAATATTTAATCAAATTTCGCAGACAAAAATCGTTTATTAAGATATGCAAGATTTTCAAATAAGAAAACGATTTTTCTAAAACAAATATTCCAAGTAAACAGTTAGATAATCTAAGAAAAACACTTAATCAACTTGGAAATATCTCACCAGAATTTCTTGAAAATCGATAAGATAGCTCAGTATAGAACAAAACCGATTATGAAAACTTTTGCGCTTTGATCAAGAACTCTTTCAAAATAACTCTCTTAGAAATATTTCAACAAAATCTCACTCTCTTTAAAGTAAATACTAATTTAAACTCTTTGCTCTTGATTCATTAAAGTTGAGAACGCAATTTTCTTTATATAGAATTCAAACAAAGCCTACAACGGCTAGTTTCCAAAAGAACTTATATATACTATACTATCAAAATAGGCATATTTTGATAGTATCAAAATGACACTCTAAGAACCTATATATAATATACTATCAAAATAGGTATATTTCATTTAAAAATACTCTTAGAAAAACTTGATTTGGTCCCGAAAACTTTATAGATTCAAACTCTTAAATATAAGAAGTAGTTTTACTAATTCAATTCAAAGAATCAATTAATAGACCGACAAATTTAACAAGATCTCAATAATATATTGTAAGATCCCGATTTCGCATGTATGTCATTTTAGTTGCATTTTAGAGTAAGTGAAAAAATTCGGGGTGAAATTGGGTTAATTAAAATTCAAATTAAAAGTTTATGGGTCAATTTGTAAATTTAGAAAACATTCAACCCAAATATGCATTTAACTTTTTAATTAAAACTTTTTGGGATGAAAACGCAATTTAGAAAATATTGAATGTGGAAATTGGACAAAAATGAAGAGTTAAAGGAATAGAGGGGAGAAAAGAGTAATTAAACAAAAAATATATATATATACATACATACATATATGCATAGTTGCGTTCGTGTGTTGTGAGCTTAGCCGGAAACAAGAGGGTGTGGGAGAGGAGGGACGTGGCGTGAAGAAAACCAAAAATCCATCCACAAAAACCCAGGAAATTAAATGATCTATAAAAATTGTGATGAAAAGCCGGGAAGGAAGGAAAAAAATCACACAAGTTAGAGAGAGAATCGGAGGGTGTTCGGCGGTGTGCTCAGTCTGGTGTCGTGGTTGTGGGTTCAGCTATAAAACTATCGTGTGGGTGGGCTCAGTTCAGTCCCTGTGTGTGTGCGTCTTCGGTTGTTCATTCGACAGTTGTGGGGGTGAGATTGTCAATAGCGTGATCGTTGTCGTTCGTTGCCGTCGTTTGGTAAGTATGCGTGTATGTTTAAATTTCTATGGTATATATATGTGTTGTGTTGATCATTTGGGTGTATGGGTACATGTGTATGATCATCGCCACTGTGCGGCCGACAGTGTGTGTCGCCGCTGCGGCGGTGCGGGTGCATGTGTGTGTTCTCTGTTTCGGTTTAGCGCAGCAGGGTGTAGGTGTATGGGGGTTCAGTTCGGATCATCGGTCGTCGATCGTCGACGATCATGGGTGGATCTTCGTCGGTCAGTGGTGATCGCTGTGCCGGTGTAGGATGGCCGGCGGTGAAGGGAGGTTAGTGAGAGAGAGAGTATCGAAAAGTGGGTGTGTGATCGGTGTGTGTGTGTATGTGATCGTGTAGTGTGGGAGTGGTGTCGACGGCGGCGGGGGTGTGGGTATTGTTGTGTGTCGCCGCCGGTGAGAGGGACATGAGGGGGTGGTGGTTGATCGGCGGTTGGACTGAACCAGTAACACCAAAAAAAAAAAAAAAAAAAAAAAAAAGAGAAAAAGAAAGAAGAAAGAAGAAGAAAAGGAAATAGGAAGGAAAAATTACACTAACCACCCCAAAAATAAAAACTAAAAACCTAATTCAACTTCTCGGCTTGCGAACGATTAGGAAACTGGTAAAATTTCAATCGATTATTATTTCTCGTTAAATAAAATTTTTAGCGTTACAATTTCCATAATCGTAATAATTTTTTAACGGTTAATTTTAATAACGTTGTACATAAAATATTATCGTAACGGAATAGGGTGAATAATAATAATTTTTCATAATAAAATGTAGGGACGGGAAAATTGTGAAACGTAGGGCCTGTATTGCATGATTAGGTTATTGTATTACCCAAAATATTAATTTAGGCCCTGTCACAAATAGGTTCGTAGGTATCTGAGGAACGGTAGAGTATAGTCGGTAAAGGTTTTTGGGGAGCGGATCACTAGATGAATGTACTGTCTTCTTGTAAACCTATTTGCATATATATATATATGATGGAAAAATATGTTTACTTGAAAATTGGATGAATTTTCTAACTTACATGGATCAAGCGTTATTTTGGGTATTTATGATATTGTGGATTTCATTGTTTGTTGTTGAGGTGGCAGTTGATGGTGGGCGGAGTTGTTGTTGTTGAGGTGGAAAAGAGTTGTTGTTGTTGAGGTGAGGTGGAGATTGGTGGTGGATATTCACCCGCTTGGCGTAGTCCAGCGGAGCGGTGTTTCACTTATCTGGCATAGTTCAGCGGAACGTTGTTTCACCCGTCTGGTATAGTCTAGCGGAGCGTTGTTTCACCCGTCTGGCATAGTCCAGTAGAGCATTGTTACATCCCGCTAGGAAGGCATATCCTACGGGATATGGTACCGTTGCAACTCCCGATCGTGAGGTTAAAACGATCACATGGCTAGCCGAGGTGTGATGTGATGTGGTGTAGTGAGGTGTGGTGTGATATGGTGTCATATATGGCATTTATATATACTTTATTTTATACTGGCTTAGTGTATTCATTTACGATGATATATCTATTATTTCAGTTGCGTTATACTATATGGTTGCTGTGACGTTCTGATTGATTTTTACTGCTTAGTTGAAATGTTATAAACGTATAGACGTTGATTCTGTGGCGTCAGAAAAAATGGATGTTTTCCTTGTGGAATGATACATTTATACATTATAAGATTTTTATTTGAAATGTAATGTTTATATGTTATATGCTTGATCCATTTAAAATATTTTTATTAAGAAGGCAATACACTCGCAGGTGAAACATCTAGGAGTCGGTCACCTACTGGCGCTAGATAGAATCTGGCAATACGGTAGTGAGAGGGTATTTTTGGGAGGTACTGGTTGATGCAAACTTATGAGAGGTTCATGGTTGTTTTTTCTTTGCTGTTATTATAATTTTTGTAGGGATAGGTGTGTCCCCAATTAGAGAGTGTATTAAAATAGTATGGTCTATTTTGGTGGTTGTGTATTTATGTATGCACTCTTCGGTTTCTAGTTGTTTTGGCATCCAGGTGATGTCATGATGACGTCATGTCCGCCCTAGGGTGATGGGTGTCTAGGGTGGGTTGTGACAATCTTGATATCAGAGTCTTGGTTATAGGTTCTGTTGACTTGCCAGTTGTTGTGTCGGTAGGGGATCATAAGATAGGAAGACGTGCCAGTTATCTAGTCAGTATGAGACTTTGAGATAAGGGGTCGGTGAGTGATTTTGTCACTCGCCTAATAGTTTAACGTATACTAGTTATCGTTATTTTCCTGGTTGGCCTCTTTAGTTGTTGAATTGAATTTTTATGGCTGATAATAGGCATGGAGCGTGGAGACGAAAGCTCTGGGAGTATGAGACCCCAGAGGCAAGCGGAACCCCCGGGGCAAGCAGAACCTCGAGAACAGGGTGATAGGCTGCAAGGGAGTTTAGATGCGGTTGAATTTTTTTTGCAGGCAGCTGCCCAACTGATGGAGCAACGAGCGAGGATTATGGAAAGTCAACAGGCCCAAAGTGATACTGCCATATCTCAGGCAATACGCTTGAAGAGATTCAAAGAGTTGGATCCTCCGATTTTTGCCGGAACGGCGAGTCCAGTTGATGTGGAAAATTAGATTAGAGGTGTGAGTCACGTGTTCGAGGCGAATGGGATTGTCGACGATAGTCGAGTTCCCTTTGCCACTTTTCAGTTGAGGGAGGAGGCCGAGCATTGATGGGAAGAAATAAAAAGGCTGATTACGGGTTTTGGGCAAAGAGATTACGTGGGATCGTTTTGTTGCCATGTTCAATTAAAAATATTTTCCCGAGTCTTAGCGATTCCAGATGGAAGAGGAATTTATAGTTCTGAAGTAAACAAAGATGACTGTTCAGCAGTATGAAGTTAGATTCGATGCTTTATCCCATTTTGCCCCGGATCTGGTGAAAACGGAAGAGATGAAATGTCGACGTTTTCAAAAATGGCTCAATTTGGAAATACATTCCATTTTGACTAGCAGGCAGATTAAGAATTATGCAGAGTTGGTGAATACTACGAAATTAGTAGAGAGAGATGTTCAGGAAGCCATTGAGAGTTGTAAGCAGTTCAAGAAGAGCTGATTTGAGTCACCCAGCAGATTTCTGGGTGGCACTTCATGAGGGGCGATATCTCGACCGCCAGTTGCTCGGGCCTCATCATTTGGCCAATCCGTTAGGAGCCGTGGTTCCCGACATTTATATTCCGGGCGACAGTAGAGTGTATTGGAATCAAGTGTTGGTTCGCAGAGACAAGGGAAGAATCAGCCGTCTAGTCGAGCTGGGAGAGGTAAATGCAATCAGTGTGGATCACCGGATCACTTCATCAGAGACTGTCCCAGGGGAGGACCGACATGTTTTCGTTGTCATGAGTCGGGTCATATATCGATGAACTGTCCAAAATTTACTTTTACATATGTACTTCCTGCGATCAGTATGGGTAGTGCGGGTCCTAGCACTGCCCAGGGAAGTGGTAGATGATCGACTGGTAGACCTCCGACACGAGGCCGTGTTTTTGCTACTACTTGACAAGATGCCTAGGCTACTCCCGATGTGGTTACAGATATCATGTCTTTATATACTAGAGATGCTCGTATACTTATTGATCCCGGTTCTATGCATTCATTTGTTTCGGCAACTTTCATGATGCATGTAGGCAAATTTTTCATTTCTTTATCATATCATATTGTTATTTCTACACCGGTAGGGGAGTCGGTATGGATAGATAGTGTGTACAAAAATTGTCCACTTCGGGTCGGTAATAGGGAGTTATTGGCAGATTTATTAACCCTGAGTATTCACGATTTCAATGTGATACTGGGTATGGATTTGCTATCCAAATATCATGCTACCGTGGATTGCTTTAAGAAAAAGGTGATATTTCGAATCTCGGGCGAGGCAGAGTTTGTATTCTCGGGAGACAGAATTATCACTCCTGTCAGTTTGATTTTAGCCTTAGAAGCCAGGAAATTATTGAAAAAAGGATGTCAGGGATAC
Organism: Eucommia ulmoides; assembly: GCA_016647705.1. Classification (NCBI taxonomy): domain Eukaryota; kingdom Viridiplantae; phylum Streptophyta; class Magnoliopsida; order Garryales; family Eucommiaceae; genus Eucommia; species Eucommia ulmoides. The sequence continues at coordinate 52,283,233 of CM028332.1, forward strand.
CTTGCGCACGCAATCAACACTAGTCAGAGAGAAGTTTCGATGGAAGATATTCCAGTGGTTAGGAATTTTTTCGATGTGTTTCCAGACGAATTGCCAGGGTTTCCAGTAGATAGGGAGATAGAATTTATGATGGAGTTACTTCCAGGAACTGCTCCTATATCGATTCTACCCTATCGTATGACGCCAATCGAGTTGAAAGAATTGAAGGTGCAGTTGCAAGATTTAGTATGCCGTGGGTTTATCAGACCCAGTGTTCCCCGTGGGGAGCCCCAGTATGGTTTATGAAAAAGAAGGATGGCACGTTGAGAATATGTATCGACTATCGACAGTTGAATAGGGTGACATTTCGAAACAAATATCCATTACCTAGGATTGATGACTTGTTTGACCAACTTCAGAAAGCTAAAGTGTTTTTCAAGATAGATCTTCGATCGGGGTACCACCAATTGAAAGTCAGAAAAAGTGATGTGACAAAAACGGTGTTTCGTACGAGATATGAACATTATGAATTTCTGATTATGCCCTTTGGACTGACGAATGCCCCTACTACTTTCATGGATTTGATGAATCAGATCTTTCAACCTTATCTGGATCAATTTATCATTGTATTCATTGACGATATATTGATTTATTCTCAAAATAAAGAAGAGCATGCAGAGCATCTTCAGATTGTATTGCAGATGTTGCGGGAGAAGCGGTTATATGCGAAATTTAGTAAATGAGAATTTTGGTTAGATCATGTTGTATTTTTGGAGCATGTCATTTCAAGAGACGGTATTCAGGTGGATCCAAAGAAATTGGAAGCTGTTGTTCAGTGAGAAAGACCGAAAAATGTGACGGAAGTTCGAAACTTTTTGGGATTGGAGGGTTATTATTGACGGTTTGTGCAGGAATTTTCCGTTATAACTGCCCCATTGACTCGATTTACCCTCAAGGAATCCAAATTTGAGTGGACCTACAAATGCGAACAAAGTTTCCAAGAGCTGAATGGAAGATCGATATCGGTACCAATACTAGCCCTCCCAACAGAAGGGGGTGGTTTTGTGATTTATAGTAACGCATCATACTAAGGGCTGGGATGTGTTCTCATGTAGCATGGTCACGTAATCGCATATGCATCTCGACAATTGAAGAATCATGAGCGTAATTACCCAATGCATGATTTGGAGTTGGTAGTGATTGCGTTTGCCCTAAAGATTTGGAGGCACTATTTGTATGGAGAAACATGTGAAATATACACCGACCACCAGAGTTTAAAATACTTGTTTACTCAGAAAGAATTAAATTTGAGGCAAAGGCATTGGATAGAGTTGATTAAAGATTACGATTGCACCATCCACTATCATCCAGGAAAAGCTAATGTTGTAGCGAACGCTTTGAGTTGGAAATCGGCAGGTTCAATTGCACACATTCGAGTAGTTCATACTAATTTGTATACCGAGTTGAAATCGTTGCGAGTTCAGTTAGCGGTAGGTCAGACGGTAGCATTGCTTGCAACTTTGACTTTGAGGCCGACGTTAATTGATCGTATTATTGAAGCTCAGAAGTTGGATGTTCAATTAGAGAGGATTCAGGATGAAGTAAAAAATGGTCACAGAACTGATTATCAGGTTAGGGATAGTGATGAGGCGTTGATGTTTGGGAATAGGCTGTGTATGCCTAATGATGTCAGTTTGAAGAAGGATATTTTGGAATAGGCGCATAGGTCAGCATACGCAATGCATCCAGGTAGTACCAAGATGTATCGAGATTTGCGTGAACATTATTGGTGGATTGGAATGAAGCGAGAAATTGCAAAATTTGTTGTCAGGTGTCTTGTTTGTCAACAAGTTCAGATTGAGCACTAGTGTCTAAGTGGGTTGTTGCAACCTCTACTTATTCTAGAGTGGAAGTTGGAGCATATCACGATGGATTTCGTTTTGGGATTACCCCGTACTCAGAAGGGGCATAATTCAATTTGGGTAATTGTTGATAGGCTTAGCAAGTCTGCTCATTTTCTGACCGTAAAAATGACGTATTATCTTGAAAAGTATGCCCAATTGTATATCGGTGAGATTGTTAGGTTGCATGGTGCACCGGTTTCTATAGTGTCAGATAGAGATCTGAGATTTACTTCGAGGTTCTGGCCGAGTCTTCAGATTGCTTTGGGTACTAAGCTAAAATTTAGCACCACTTTTCATCCTCAAATGGACGGTTAGTTAGAGCGTACGATTCAGACGTTGGAGGATATGTTGAGAGGATGTGTTGTAGAATTTCCTGGTAGCTGAGATAATCATTTGTTGTTGATGGAATTCGCCTACAATAACAGTTATCATTCGGTAATTGAGATGGCCCCGTATAAAATATTGTATGGTAGGAGATGCAGAACCCCAGTCTATTGCACTGAGGTGGGTGAACGAAAATTGTTGACACTGGACATAGCCCAGATGACAGCAGACAAAGTGAAAGTGATTCGAGAAAAATTAAAAATTGCTCAGAATCGACAAAAGAGTTACGCAGATAAGTGCCGATGGGAATTGGAGTTCGAAGATGGAGATAATGTATTTTTGCGTATCTCTCCATGGAAAGGCATAATGAGGTTCGAGAAGAAAGGGAAGTTCAGTCCAAGGTACAACGAATTATATGAAATTTTAGATTGGGTTGACACTACAGCCTATCGGTTTGCTTTACTGCCAGAGTTGTCTCGACTACATGATGTTTTTCATGTATCGATGCTTCGGAAATATGTGTCAGACCCTTCTCATGTGTTGACTTCGCAGCCGATTGAATTAGAAGAAGATTTGACCTACGTTGAAAAGCCAATCCAAATCCTAAGCCGTAAGGACCAAGTGTTGCGAATGAAAACGATCCCGTCAGTCAAAGTGTTGTGGCCCAATCATGCAGTGAAAGAGGCGACTTGGGAGCGAGAGGACGAGATGAGGAACAAATACCCACATTTGTTCGATTAAGGTAATAAAATTTTGGGATGAAATTTCTTTTAGGAGGGAAGGGTTGTAAGACCCTGATTTCGCACGTACATCATTTTAGTTGCATTTTAGAGTAAGTGAAAAAATTCGAGGTGAAATTGGGTTGATTAAAATTCAAATTAAAAGTTTAGGGGTTGATTTGTAAATTTAAAAAACATTTAACCCAAAATTTGCATTTAACTTTTGAATTAAAATTTTTTGGGATGAAATCGCAATTTAGAAAATCTTAAATGTGAAAATTGGACAAAAATGAAGTGTTAAAGGAATAAAGGGGAGGAAAGAGTAATTAAACAAAAGATATATATATATATATATATATATATATATATATATATATATATGCATAGTTGCGTTCGTGTGTCGTGAGCTTAGCCGGAGACAGAAAGGTGTGGGAGAGGAGCGACGTGGTGTGAAGAAAACCAAAAATCCATCCACAAAAACCCATGCAATTAAATGATCTATAAAAATCGTGATGAAAAGCAGGAAAGGAAGGGAAAAAAAATCACACAAGTTAGAGAGAGAATCGGAGGGTGTTCGGCGGTGTGCTCAGTCCGGCGTCGTGGTTGTGGGTTCTGTTATAAAACGATCGTGTGGGTGGGCTCAGTCCGGTCCCTATGTGCGTGCGTCTTCGGTTGTTCATTCGACGGTCATGGGGGTGAGATCGTCAATAGTGTGATCGTTACCGTTCGTTGCCGTCGTTTAGTAAGTATGCGTATATGTTTAAATTTCTATGGTATATATATGTGTTGTGTTGATCATTCGAGTACATGGGTGCGTGTGTGTGATCGTCGCCACTGTGCGGCTGACAAAGTGTGTCGCCGCTGCGGCGGTGCGGGTGCGTGTGTGCGTTCTCCATTTCGATTTAGTACAGCAGGGTGTGGGTGTATGGGGGTTCAGTTCGGATTGTCGGTCGTCGATCGTCGACAATCATGGGTGGATCTTCGTCGGTCAGTGGTGATCGTTGTGTCTGTGTAGGATGGCCGGCGGTGAAGGGAGGTTAGTGAGAGAGAGAGGGTCGGAAAGTGGGTGTGTGATCGGTGTGTGTGTATGTGTGATCGTGCGGTGTGGGAGTGGTGTCGATGGCGGCAGGGGTATGGGTATTGTTGTGTGTCGCCGTCGGTGAGAAGGACGTGAGGGGGTAGTGGTTAATCGGCAAACGGATTAAACCAGTAACACCAAACAAAAAAAAAAAAAAAGAGAAAAAGAAAGAAGAAAGAAGAAGAAAAGGAAATAGGAAGGAAAAATTACACTAACCACCCCAAAAATAAAAACTAAAAACCTAATTCAACTTCTCGGCCTGCGAACGATTAGGAAACTGGTAAAATTTTAATCGATTATTATTTTTCGTTAAATAAAAATTTTAGCGTTACAATTTTCGTAATCGTAATAATTTTGTAACGGTTAATTTTAATAACGTTGTACATAAAATATTATCGTAACGGAATGGGGTGAATAATAATAATTTTTCATAATAAAATGTGGGGATGGGAAAATTGTGAAACGTAGGGCCTGCATTGCATGATTAGGTTATTTTTTTACCCAAAATATTAATTTAGACCCTGTCACAAATAGGTTCGCAAGCACCTGAGGAACAGTAGAGTATAGTCGGTAAAGGTTTTTGGGGAGCGGATCACCAGGTGAGTATATTGTCTTCTTGTAAACCTATTTTCATATATATATATATATATATATATATATATATATATATGATGGAAAAATATGTTTACTTGAAAATTGGATGAATTTTCTAACTTACATGGATCAAACGTTATTTTGGGTATTTCTGATATTGTGAATTTCATTGTTTGTTGTTGAGGTGGCAGTTGATGGTGGGCGGAGTTGTTGTTGTTGAGGTGGAGATGAGTTGTTGTTGTTGAGGTGAGGTGGAGATTGATGGTGGATATTCACCCACTTGGTATAGTCCAGTGGAGCGGTGTTTCTCCCATCTGGCATAGTCCAGCGGAGCGTTGTTTCACCCGTTTGGTATAGTCCAGCGGAGCGTTGTTTCACCCGTCTGGCATAGTCCAGCAGAGCGTTGTTATATCCCGCTAGGAAGGCATATCCTACGGGATATGATACCGTTGCAACTCCCGATCGTGAGGTTAAAGCGATCACATGGCTAGCCGAGGTGTGGTGTGATGTGGTGTTGTGCGTTGTGATATGGTGTCGTATATGGCATTTATATATACTTTATTTTATACTGGTTTGGTGTATCCATTTACGATGATATATCTATTATTTCAGTTGCGTTATACTATATGGTTGCTGTGACGTTCTGGTTGATTTTTACTGCTTAGTTGAAATGTTATAAACGTATAGACGTTGATTCTGTGGTGTTAGGAAAATGGATGTTTTCCTTGTGGAATGATACATTTATACATTATGAGATTTTTATTTGAAATGTGATGTTAATATGTTATATACTTGATCCATTTAAAATATTTTTATTAAGAAAGTAGTACACTAACAGGTGAAACAGTTAGGAGTTGGTCCCCTTCTGGCGCTAGATAGAATCGGATAATACAGTAGTGAGAGGGTATTTTTGGGAGGTGCTGGTTGATGCGAACCTATGAGATGTTCATAGTTGTTTTATCTTTGTTGTTATTATATTTTTTGTAGGGACGAGTGTGTCTCCAATTTGAGAGTGTATTAAAATAGTATGGTCTATTTTGGTGGTAGTGTATTTATGTATGCACTTGTCGGTGTCTAGTTGTTTTAACGTCTATGTGATGTCATGATGACGTCATGCCGACCCCAGGGTGATTGGTGTCTGGGGTGGGTTGTGACATATATGATATATAATAGAAATATACTCAAATCTCCAAAAATATCAATTTCCAATGTTTAAAACCATAGGATTTCGTTAACAGATTACCAAAAACATAACAATCAAGTTGATTGAATCAGACCCTATCGGTCGACCGCCCTCTTGCCAGTTGATTGGGCTCTTCAACGGTCCAAAATTTGACCGTTACCTCATTTCCAATTGGTTGACTGCCATTTTGGTCCGTTGAATAATTTGGCCAGTGGCTTCCACTTTCAACTTCTTTCAAGCTATTGTTTTCATTAGTCAACCTACCCGTTTTGTCAGTTGACCGAATTAACCAGTGGATTTCTCACACATTTTCTTTCAAGCTACTATTTTGATTAATTGACCGACCCGTTTCATCGGTTGACCGAATTGACTAGAAACTTTCCACTTCATGTGTTAAAAATATTTTCTCAATTCAATACTTTATCAAAAACATTTTCATGATTTTAACACTTTAAAAATCATTTAAGATCTTAAATAAATCACTTCTTACCATGTCACACGTAAGATTTCTCTTTTTAAAGTGACATATGTGATCCAAATTTAGGTTGCATTATGAGCATGAGAGTAATGAGTTATTTTACCTAAGAATAAAAACAAATCTTCAATACTCCAAAGAATCTTCAATGTCTTCACTTTGCACCCGTCTTGAATCTCTTCATAAATCTTTGTCTTGTAAATTTTCAATGATTAACTTTTTCGATTTATTATTTTTCTCATTTGAACACATAGAACTTCTAATCTTAAATCATTTAATAAACTCATTAGTTCCATAGAACATCAATGTTTAATTATCAATCAAAGTATTAGGGTTAACATAAATCATTTGCTAAGCTCTCTTTATGCTCCATATACAATATATGAACACGCGCAGGACTAATACGAAACAAGAAACGAGTTTAGGGGACTAATTTTAAACTTATATTTCAAGGTCCTTAATATATTCAAAATTGACTCCTTCAGGGGATGATTCACTTCTGGAACTCCCATCTTCAGAAGAGCCATTTTAGTCACCATGCCCTGACTAAGAGGGTTCGGAGGAGAAGACATGTCTTCTTTTTTTTCCTTTAGAAATCTCCATCAAGTTCGTTTGGTATCAACAATCCTTTGAAATTATTCATTTGTAGGTGAATTTTATTTTCTTTTTCTATTTGGGAAGAGAATCTAGATTCACGAATTTTTCGAAGACAACACTAATCTGCATTTCTGTTCAGATTGTAGTTTTGACTCAAGTAAACAAAGAGCAAGCCAAGGCATTGGTTTACCTTGAGGCGAATGTCAGCGGTTCGAGTCCACTTATCTCCAACTAGTCAATATCTCGACCTTTTCAGTAGGCTAAGAGATTGTCTATGATAGTGATATCACCAAACTAACCAAGTAGGGGGAGCACGCGTATCTCTTATCAATCTTAACCACTATCTGCTCTCTCTCTCTCTCTCTCTCTCTCTCTCTCTTCTATATAGTATGTATAATGTAGACTCTGTATTCTATTAATAGTTTCAAACTCCCTCATTTCGCAATTATCTTTCACCCTTATTTTTGCGTATATGCGCATGTTTACATCTTTTCATGTCCCACATCTTCCTCTTCCTTCTATCTTTTTGAAGCTTATGTATGATTGAAGCGACTATTGGAATGATGCTGACATCGATCTTTATAGAATTTATGTTTTTTTTTGTCTCCTCGATGATTACAATCTCTCTAATTATTCAGTTTTCATTTTTTTCCTCTCAATTATATTATCTATGTTGGGAATGAATCCCTAAATCTCAATAGATTTATTAGTCTCAAATGAACATGTCAAATCATCAAGAGTTTTTTAACATATAAACAAATGTACCTGAATTCATGGCGACAAATTTTTGGGGTAGGGGTCTTCCGCAGACTACTCATTTAATGTTCCTCAATAGGTTCTCTCTCACAGATGGGGAAGAAGAGATGAGTGATCGTATGATTAGTCTTGGGGACCATAGCCCTGATATAAGTTCTTTACATATTAGGTCAACTCAAACCCCATTAACCCTAATTGCCTAATATGGGTAACTACACATTGCAAAGCCCATACCTACCTGAGCCCAATTAATTAGATCAATTATTAGGGCTCTATAATTGATAACCCATAATATAACTGTTTAATTAAATCATATGAGCCTATAATAGAAAATAATTAGTTTCTTACCATTGATAAATCGATGAGCCTGGGGTTGAACTTTCAAATCAAGATTGAATTTATTCATTTGTCTCTATATCTATTACCCAAATTTGGAATCTTTTGACTTTTCCCTTTTATTGTGTGACTTGGAGTGATCTCACATCAAGTTGCACGACAAAATTTAGAATGCTAGAATACTAAAATCTCTAAAAATGTTTAATGCAAGGGATAAAAATAACTTTTCAATTGAATGGAGTAAATACACTAATAGATCTAAGTTGTTTTATTGCCAAAAAATATTATGTGGAGCCCACATTGTCCTGCTATATAATATAAAATATCGTATAAAACGTGTATGAAGGCACAAATTAAAAAAGATAATCTCAAGTTGCAAAAAAAAAAAAAAAACTCTTGATGGGAGTATTTTATGAAGTCTCAAATCTTGCCATGTGTAAGCATCAAAGTCACTTGGGAGGCACATAAGTCCCTGAGCATAACTTATCAACAATCACGTGCAAAGAAAGTGAGCCCAAACGAGTGCATGGTTACTTGAGGATTCTGCTTAAGACATGATGTTATCACCATTCGAGCATTTGACCGACTAAACTTAAGTACCTAGCTTGGGATGGCAAGTCAAGGATCATCCTCGAATTTTCGAAGCATGTTTTTGTCTTTGACCCATGCTTGGAAACTAATCCATGCTCGGGAACCGTTACTACGACCGTTATACATGGAAGAAGCGATTACAATTCAATATAATATTCCATTAATCCCAAATTCCACCAAAGTCGGGACATTAATATGATTTGATCAAAATTAAGGAAAAACTTGCCACATAAGTCTTTCATCTCATATAAATAATACAAGGGGGGACTACCCAACGTATGTTCACTTCTCTTGGCTGTTACTATGCTAAAACCTTCTCATAATACTCTATTGATTTTCATGCAAGAGGTTCAATGCTGGCTAGAGGTGTTCATGGGCCAGGCTTCACCTAGGGTATTACAAAACATTACAAGGCTTGAGCCCGACCTGGCTATATGGTTAGGCCCTACTTCCATACCTAAACTCAGCCCTAGCAAAAAAATCAAGCCCAAGCCCGGCCCTAAACACAAAACACAAAGGCTGAAATATGATCGTATGAATCTAGGGTTTATTTGAATCTTGGGTTTTGTTTAAATCTAGAGTTTGTTTAGATTTAGGGGTTGTTTAATAATGAAAAATGAATCTGAAGCATAAACAAAAATCAATATGTTATTACCTGAAATCGGTCACAGCGACGATCAACGACGAGGCGAGGCACGCAGCGAAGAAAAGCGGAAGCGGCGAAGAAAAGCGAAAGCGGCGAACAATGAGCATTGATAGGTGTAATTTATCTATTTATTCTCAAACCGATTTTCATAGTTTTTGAGTATTTTTAGAGCATTTTAATATGTTTTTATTTGTTTTATTATAAATTAGGTGTTTGGGGGTGAAAATGATGAAAACGGTCCATAAATGAGTAAGTCGGTGGAGAAAAAGAGTAAAACGGACAATATTCAAAACCTGCATCCACCGCCAGCGGTTAAAGCACAGAGAGTTGTTGATTCTCTACAGCTGCAGTGGTCAAAATAAAGAGAGCTCCACTGTTGCAGTGGTCATCCAGCAGAAGGCTGTTGACTTCCCCACTGCTGCAGCGGTCCGACAGCAGACAATTTAGGATACTTTAGGATATTTTGAGATATTTTGAATCCTATATATATCCCCTCTTCTCCCCCACACTCGAGGAACGTTTTCAGGAGTGTCTTGAGAGCTCCAAGGCTTATCAACCAAGAGAAGATCACAAGGCGAAGAAGAGGAAATGTTCTAGGAGCTGTTTTAGCGTCAATTCTTCGGATAACAACTAGTCTCCTCGTTTCTTTATTGTATTCTTAGTTTGGTTGATAGTTTTGAATATGTTTAGATTGTATTTTGTTGTATATGTGGTTATGGCCATGAAAAACTAAACATATATTGTCTAGGGAGTGATTCATGTATGAAAACGTTGTTTGAATAAATTTATGTTTCGTTAATGGTTGTTCATGTTTATCTGATTGTTTTTACCGTTTTATTACAATCTTAATATGCTTGTTATGGTATCAGGGTTGATTTTGAGAATATGGGGTTTGTCACTCGGGAGAGGTAACCCTGGATTTAGAGTAGAGTTTAAACACAACGCGATGATCTAATAACCCAGGAGAGCGTTAGAAAGTGTGCAATCCATGACGTTGGGATGGGACTCATGTAACCAAGTGTCGTATAGATGCTTGAGGGGGATTTTGGCATTGACGCGAAGTCACATATTCATTCACTTTACACTCAGGAGAGGTAGTGAATGAGATTTCGATATCGAGATTGTCGGATAGGATGAATGTCGTTAATGTAAACTAGATTGAAATGAACACGCTTAAGTGAACGAAGTTAATCCTAGACAATTTACTCCCTTAAACGTCAATATTAGTATATTAGTATAATTAATTAATTAGTTTAGTATATTATTTTATTAATAAAAATATAAATTGAGTCGCCTAGATAAAGTTAGGTTATGATAATCGCGGTACTCAACGATCATCTAATCCAATCCTTGTGGATACGACAACCCTTACTATTCCCAATCTATACTAAAACTTGACCCGTACACTTGCGGTGAAAGTAGCGACGTAATTAACGCGCTACCAAGCATCGATCGACGGCGAATCAACGATCGAAGGCAACGGAGAAGAGAAGCAAAAGCGGCGAAGAGTGAGCAACGATCGACGGCAATGGCAAGGCAAGGCTACAGGCAGAGGTCAGGCAGGACTCAGGAGCTTTCGCGAATGAAGACTGAATAGGTTGGGACTTGGGAGGCGATCCATTTAGCTGAAATGAATTAGGATTATGTGTGTTGTGAACTGTGATTTTATTATTATATTATATATATTTATTTTAAAATTAATGACAAGGCGGGGCCATGTGGAAAGTGGAAACAGAGTCTGCCGTCGGCTAATATATCTCTTGCATGAAATAGGATTACCACTTACCATTTTTCATTAATAAGTGATCTTATTATTTTTGTTATTATATATATATATGGCCTTAAAATCTATGCCCAGGCCCTGCCTATGGGCTTAAATCTCAAGCCCAATCCTTAAAAGATTAGGGCCAAGTCGAGTGGGCTTTGTGGGGCTCCAAGCCCATGACCACCCTTAATGCTGGCATGTAAGATCCAAAAGTTTAAGGAGGATTCAATTTGGATTTCCAAGGGATAATATCTGACGATCCAATTTTCGACAAGATCAAATTGGCGCCATTTGTGGAAACAATTATCTTTCTCACTCTTGAGAATTTTTTCATGGTTACCTTGAGGTCATAAATCATGACAAGTGAACAAGAAATGAAAGGTATCCTATTCACATGGAAGATTTGGGGATCAACCAATCTGGCAAATCTTCTTTGTTGTTTCTAGAACTGATTGGAGACATTTATGACCCCTCATAGAATGTGCAACGAATAGATGGCCAGAGTTAGTTACTACCACCGCTTTCAGTCCAACAATTTTACATGCCTTCCTATAGTGAGGCACAGACTATGGCAAATGAGGGTAAAAAAGCCCGAGGAGAACGTTGTCGGGAGAAAGAACTATGAAACGAATGACAAGATCTCCAATGTGAGCGGGAACGACTCCATGGAGAAAGATATGATATTTGCCGAGAAGATGACAACCATTCTCCTCGAGCAGGATTAGTGGTCCCACTTCTAAAACGAGCAACAAGCGTCCATTCTAGACTTGGTCCTATTGTGCAACCTGAGCGATTAATAGAAAGAAGGAATGGGTTGCTTGACCAAAGAAATTCTCTAGTCTACGCCCGAGCAAGAGGAAGGGCGATGGATTTGTCTTCTAATGACCTTCCATATTCTATCGAGGTATCTTTGGGATCTCTTTCAAGAACTTAACAATCAGACCAAGGACACAAGGTGAATAGTGATCTTTGAGATCAGGTCAATGCAATCAACAAGAAGCTCGAGCAGATTGGGTAGAGGAATGCCAATGTCCAATAAATAGTAAGAAGGAGTACCCTACCATTTACTACTCGAGTTTTGATAGAGAAGGTACCCCTAAATTTCAAGCTACCATCCCAGATCGGGACATACCAAGGAAATACTAACCCTTTGGAACATATTAATTCTTACCACATGCCCACATGGATCTACAAGGAGCGTCAAATTCAATCAAATGCCAGACTTTCCAAATAACCCTAGACAGGATAGCCATGAAATGGTATAAGACTTTAAAACTATGTACTTTTGATTCTTTCGAGTTATTAAGCACCATTTTTGTTCACCGGTTCCTAAAGAGTCCATCTCACCTACTTTTGTTTGGTAAAGGAAAGACAAAAGACTTAAGGAATTCTAAGAGAAAAATAAGAAATAATCTGACCAAGTAGAAGACTTGGACGATGGCATGGTAGTTGTGACACTGAGATGGCTCATGTACCACCGAAGATGTTTGTCTTGGCTCTCGCCTTATCAAACAAATTTGTCTCTATTAAGGACGTCTATCAGGCTTGAGTAGAAAAAGCAAAAGACCACAAGGGAAAGCAAAAATTTGATGAATCAAGCTACAATAAGCCTAGTTGGGAGGAGACTAGGTCTAATAATACAAAGAGAACTATACTGTATGATCCAAATTTGAGCAAACGAAGACTACAGATGGATTCAGAACGTCAAAATTAGCCAAGAATCGGTATTAGATCTTCAATAACCAATCAAAAAACGTGTGAATTGGTCAATGAAAAACAAGCACTACGAACAAATTATGGGGCAGAGTGTGTGGCAGCAGGTAATAACATAGCGCTTACTGGTGTAGTAGGGTTGATGTGGTAGCTGTCGTGTCGATGACGTAGTTGACTAACACAATTAGGGCTGACGTGGTAGTGAATGATCACCCAAAGCTGATGCATCGAATGACGTGGAGGGTGAGGTGGCACCACGTGTAGGGCTGACATGGGGTTGCGCGTGAAAAACTCAACAGAACTATAGATTTTTCGAAACGTACGTGAGAGCACGTACGGTATCCAATTTTGATTATTTTGGTGGCGTTGGAATCATAATTTTAAGACTAAGGTGATGATATGGTAGGTGTTCATATCAGATTGATGGTGAGGCCTGTAGTAATCAACAGATGCCATGGACCTGCGGTGGCTTGAGGTGACGCGTGAGAACCTTGATGACTGTGATTTTGGTGTCATTGAACTCGTTTTGATGAAATGAGTCTAATGGTGATTATGAATACGATGTTGGGGTGTTGAATGATGAAAATGAGATGGCCAGCAGTGCGGGAAAACACTTGAAATATTAGGGTTGCAAAAAACTTAGTAGGAACAAGACCATGAAAGAGATATATTGAGCAAGGGAATATTGGGAGAACACAGAGCAATTGTATTGATATATGAGAATAATAAAATTATAGAGATATACATAGAATTTATATATAGGACGTGACTAAAGTAACCCTGGTAGGATTAGTTTTTTTTTTTTTTTAGTGAAACTAAGATTTAACATGGTGGACCAAAACCTATATACATATATTAACAATCGGAACGGTGAAAAACTTTGCGCCATGGATCTTGATGTTTGCCGCCAACAACATCGACCGGCAATTCGAGACGGATGTACGATGAAGAAAAGAAATGGATGCAAAAAAAAAAACATTTCGGTCCCTAAACTTTGACGGCATGTTTGGTTGGACGGAATGGAATGAGAGTGGAATAGAATGAGAGAAGGAATGGAATGGAATTGTCAATGGAATCACTATTCCATTCTCTTGTTTGGTTGGTATGGAATGAGAGAAGGAATAGAATAGTGAAATATAGTAAAATTACCATTATGTCCTTATGAAATTATTATTCCATTATCTTGTTTGGTTGGTATGAAATGAATGAAAGAATGGAATGAAATATAATAAAATTCCCATAATGCTCTTTTAGATTTCAATTTGAATATATATATATATATATATATATATATAATAAATTACTTTAAAATAATAATTATAAAATATTAGTAATATCATATATGAAAAATATTCAATATGTACTATTTTTTAACATACACAATTACAATTTTTTGAAAAAAAAAATTATCAACTAAAAATCACCATTCAAGCCAAACAAACAAATAAATAAATAATACACAATTGCTACTTTTTAATCTGCATAAAAACTTGTAAAATAAATAAAAGAGATGAACCAAATACTAAACAAATTCATTCAAATCACCAATGTTGTCATCATAGTCTCCAAAATATTAAATAAATACTAAAACCACCTATTTTAAGTTTACCATATTGTCTCCAAAATATTTCAACCATACAAAAAGCATTAACATTTCCTTAACCAAACAATCAACCAAGAAAAACATATCATAAGCTTCCATTTAGAAGTAACTTCACCCACTTTTCCTTTTCATCGTCACCAAGGGAGAGGAAAAGATTGGTTGTGAAAGGACTACCACATATTATATAACCGGCTTTGTACTTATCAACATCTGTGAGCCCAACAAGCTTCTGTAGCTCCCCATTAATCTTCGTTTGCTTCTTAATCAAATCAAATCCCACAGCTTGGCTCAAAAGATTTGTAGACTCTTTAATTTGTGCAGCGACAACTTGGGACGCCTTTTTCATCCCATCTATTAGTGCATCCTCAGAAAATCCACTCTTTCTCTTCTTCGATTTAGAGGTACCACTTGAACCTTCTTCCAAAGAAAAAGATTCTGAACCTTCGTAATTACCAAATCCATGAGGTCCATCTCTTTCAAGATCCTCTACCACATCTGCCGGAGCCTCAACATCTCTTCCAGTGGCTCTATCTTTTCCAAAAATAATGCTCAAATCTTCATATAATGGAAATGGCGTATCCCTAACCTTTTCAGCATCTTTGTGAACCTACAATTTTAGAAATTCATTTAATTAACTAAGACAATTTTATGTAAATTTGCACATAATAGGCATCATACTTTTTAAATAAAATAAGAAATGCGATATTAAAATTAGTTTACCGCACAATAGGCATCCCAAACTGGTTTTTCTGCTGTAACACACTTTTTAATAGGATCCCATCCGAAACCACTTGTATTTTGCCCAGACAACAAATCGTATACAACAGCAAACCTGGCTTTCAATGTCTTTATCCTTGATTCAATATGTGGCCTTGCCTTTAGACCACATCCAGGCAACTTAGACTAAAGTTTTGCTTCTATCTCAGTGAATGCACCGGATTTAAAACCATTATCGGCTTGAAAAGATCCACTGTTATGCAACTCAAGCAAGCACTCAACAAACTTATCATCTTCTTCAAGACTCCACTTTCTCTTATTTCTACCAGGACCTCGGGCTTGTGGCAAAGACGACATCCTAATATACATTAAAAAGTTATAGCAATATAAAAATATTTGATATTTAAAACATGAACCACAACAAAAATGCAATGTTCAACATTTTTAGATACAAGTCATAATGAAAATATTTGATATTTAAAACATGAACCACAACAAGAATGCAATGTCCAACATTTTTAGATCCAAGACATAATGAAAATCGTCTAACATTTAAAATATAGAACTACAACTTCGAAAACTTGAAAACAATTCCTACACAACTCGTCTACTTTCTCTCCATTCATTATACATTTCATTAGCAAGGTTTGTTCGCCAAGTATTCCATTCACTAGATGTCTCGATGACTTGAGTTGATTCACCTTCTGTATGTCCTTGCCCTTGTCCTTGAGATTGGTTAATTAAATACTCAATCGGATTTGTTTCCATAACTTGTCTAATAAAATTGTGGAGCAAACAACATGCTATGATTATTCGGTTTTGGGTCTTCACTGGATAGAAAGAAGGACTTCTAAGTATTCCCCATCTCATTTTGAGAAAACCAAAACATCGTTCAATGACATTCCTAGCACTTGCATGTTTCATATTAAAAAACTCTTCTGGGGTGCGTGGTTGGTGTCCTTCTCTCCACTCATTAAGATGGTAACGTTGGCCACGATAGGGAGCAAGAAACCCTTCACAATTTGTGTACCCAGCATCAACAAGATAATAGCAACCTATATGGTATAAAATAAAAATATTAAACTAAATTAAATAAGTTATATCAAATTAATTTGCATATATATTGTCTATTATCCTCACTTACCATTTGGGACTCTCAAACCATTCCTCCTACTCAATGCATCTCTAAGAACTCTACCATCAGCAGCAGATCCTTCCCATCCCGGTAGAACATATATAAATTGCTCATCTTGAGAGCAGACGGCTAATACGTTTGTGGCAAGTTCCCCCTTTCGATTGCGGTATCTAGGTCTATCTACTAAAGGTACTCGTACCTTGATGTATGTCCCATCTAAAGCACCGACACAATTCTATGGACAAGTAAAGTGAATTTCATCAAAATACTATATTTAAAAAAAATATCGATAAATTATCTTTTATCTTAGTTATATTTAAATAAGAAAAAATATTATACCTTGAACCACTTCCATCTCCAATCAGTCGAGTCTTGAGGTACAGGCTCAGGCGTTTTCAGTAATTCTTGTTGCAATCGTATTACCGCATGGAGCACATCATGAAAATATCTACTAATTGTCTCAGCAGACCTTTTAAAGTCCCTTTGTATGACTCGATTCTTTACATGATGCGCTAGAATTTCCAGAAACATTGCTACTTGTTCATCCACTAATAAATGTTTACTCGATCTTAAACCTACTTCTACAAGTCTATTACATAAAATGGTAAAAGCACGTCGATCCATTCTAAGTAAACTCATACAATTACCATCGCTTTCATAGACACGTTCCAACAAATTCTTTCTATTTTTTTGAAAATCAAGAACATATCTTCATCTTGATAAAGTCATTTTTCGTCGTTGTATTTGTATAACAGTAATCATCATCATTTGTAGAAACCAATAAGCAATATGCATTGTGTGTAACCAATGCATGTATATAGCTACCAAATTTGTGTTGGCCATTACTGCATATGAAAATTAACAAAACAAATAAAACAAATGAACCCTTCAATAATCTGTTTGTTGAATCAGAAATACAAACACATCAAAAATATAACATATGCATATGTACACAGCAGTGATGAACACCAATGTAGCTAGACTCTTTGCTACCAAACATGTTTTCATTTTTGAAAAACGCCATTAACAGAAACAGAATTAGAAGTAGAAACAGAAAAATGGGGAAAGATCAAAGGTGCGATTGAAGAACGAAACATTATGACGAATCTCAGGTCAATGGTGAAGATCAATGGTACACTACATGGATCTATTCAAGCCAATCGATCAAAAGAAGCATAAAATCGAAACATTATGACGAATCTCAGGTCCAAATACGAACGAAACGATTTATCACTAAATCGATCACGAGCAAACATGAACGAAATCAAGAACTGTAAACAATCTGAGGAGCGGCTGAGCTAAATAGATCACGAGCAAACTGTAAACGAAATCAAACATAAATACGCGTACCTATGGCCGATCCAAAAGCCGATCCGAGAGTTGCAGCTTTGAAATCTGAGGAGTGGCTGAGCTAGGGTTTTCGATTGATTTTGATCTGAGGCCGATCGAATCTGGAAGATGCGTTGCGAGAAGCTGCGATGAGAGAAGATGGATCACGCGGCTGCTCTGCTACAAGATGAACCACGCAACGCCATGGGCTGCTCTGCGGAGAAGACGATGCACGATGGATGCCCTAGCTCTCGACTGATCGGGCTGTTTAAGTGCCGAAGGATTACTGCAGGGGCAAATGTGTAATTTCAAATATTGATTCCAATGTGCTAAACTTCATTCCGGCCTGTCTGAAACGGAATGCCATTCCAGCCCATTTCATTCCAACGGAATCACATAAATGATTCCATTGGGCAACCAAACCATAGAATAGGAATCGAGGGCGGAATGCGATTCCATTCCGCCCCCGATTCCATCCAACCAAACATGTCGTGAATTATGTTTCAAATGACCCTGTTGAATTACGAAATTATTTTACTCTCAGATCTCTCTCCCTAAACTTTGAATTGAATTATGTTTCAAATAACCCTATCAATGGAGAAATCGCATTAATTTACTCTCAGATGTCTCTCGCTTTCTCCATCATAGAGGAGTAAATCGCATTAATTTACTCTCAGATCCGTTCTCTCTCTGATGCGCGTGTTTGTTTGGAGCATCCGAGGAATTTTGGATTTATCAATTTCTTAACCAGCATCTGCTCTCTCTCTCTCTCTCTCTTCTATATATGAATAATGTAGGTTCTGCATTTTATTCATAGTTCGAAACACCCTCATTTTCGCAATTATCTTTCCCCCTTTTGTTTGCGTATATGCGCTTGTTTACATCTCTTCATGTTCCCCACCCCCCCTCTCTCTCTTTCTGAAGCGACTATTGGCGGATGCTGACATCGATTTTGGAAGAATTTCTTTTGATTTCGTCTCTTCGATGATTACAATCTCTCTAATTATTTAGTTTTCACTTTTCCCTCTCAATTATATTATCCACGGATAAATTGATGAGCCTGGGATTGAACTTTCCAATCAAGATTGAATTTATTTATTTGTCTCTCATATCTATTACGCAAAATTGGAATCTTTCGACTTTCCCCTTTTATCGTGTGATTTAGAGTGATCTCACATCAATTTGCACGGTTTAGGGTTTCTTTATTCATCGACATTGCCCTTTTACCATCATTTTTCAAAGATCCCATTATTCATATAGATTCGTTGTGTTTATTTAGGCATGTTAGCCTAGATCCGTAGCCAACCATGACAGAGTTCTATGGATTTCGTTCGTCTTTTAGGCTTACAAGTTGAAATCGATAACTTTATCATGATGTTGAAGCAAATTCTGAGTAGATTTCCTCGGAAGTCATTGAAATCTGACTCGGTCGATTCGCCCAGAGATGGTCGGCGCCCTGGTATTCACCGAACAACCAGTGGAAATGGGAGCGCCAGTCGATCAAACACCACCAAACGGACCTCATCTGCAGTGTTCCCGACAAGTTTGGTTGCTGGGATTGAACCTCTACTCTCGTTCAAAGATGTTCCAAGCTCGGAGAAGATGAATCTCTTCATCAGTAAGTTAAGTCTTTGTTGTGTGGTCTTTGACTTCAGTGATCCAAGTAAGAACACAACGGAGAAAGATTTAAAACGTTTGACGTTGATGGAGCTTGTTGATTTTGTTGCTTCTAATCCTCCTAAATTCACTGAACCGGCTATCTTAGCTGTGTGTAAGATGTGTGCTCTTAATTTGTTTAGGGCTTTTCCACATAATCTGCGGTCTAATTCATATGCTGGTGAAAATGATGATGATGACCCTGTGTTTGATCCTGCGTGGTCACATTTGCAAATTGTGTATGAAATATTGCTTAAATTTGTTACTTCGGCATCACTTGAAGCGAAGATTGCAAAGAAGTATATAAACCATTCCTTCATTTTGAGATTGATCGACTTGTTTGATTCAGAGGATCCAAGGGAAAGAGAGTGTTTGAAAGCTATACTCCATAGGATATATGGGAAGTTCATGGTTCACAGGCCTTTTATCCGCAAGAACATAACGAGTTTGTTCTATCAATTTGCATTCGAGACGGAGAAACATAATGGGATTTCTGAACTGTTAGAGATTTCTGGTAGTGTAATTACTGGGTTCGCTTTACCTCTGAAGGAGGAACACAAGATCTTTCTGTGGAGAACTTTGATTCCTCTGCACAAGCACAAATCCTTGGGGGTTTACTTCCAACAGTTATCATATTGTGTTACTCAATTTATTGAGAAGGAACCCAAGTTGGCAAGCACTGTGATTCGGGGATTGTTAAAGTATTGGCCAGTTACAAATAGCCAAAAGGAGGTGATGTTTCTGGGTGAATTAGAAGAGATTCTGGAAGCGATCAATATGGCCGAGTTCCAGAAGGTCATGCGTCCATTATTCTACAGGATTGGATGCTGCATCAACAGCTTCCACTTTCAGGTACCACTATCCTTTGATCTTCAATGTTTTTTTATATCAAGTTTACAAAGTTCTTTGGCCTGGTCCATTTTGGTGGTGAGGCTTCGAAAAAGTATTCTATTACGAGAAGGGACTTGTAATTTTTTCTTTGCAAATTTTTGTTAAGAAAATTTACAAGTTCCTTCTCGAAAGGGTATACCTTCTTCTAATACATTACCCAAACATTATATTTTGCTTATTTTACTTCCCTTCACAAACAATTAAAAAGTAAACATGCATGGTGCATGGGACAATTGTACACATAATCTGCCATCTGTAACCATAATTTTTATGGCTTTAAATTTGTTTCTCTTTGATTTGGTTAATCTTATCTTCCATGACATTAATTTCCCTCTATACAAATAAATAGCCCGCTGACATAGGTTTTTTGCTATAATTGCATGGAAAGCTGTTTGCTTAGATATTACTTATTGGGGTGATCATTAAAAAGAGATTTTGGGAAAAATCTGAGTTCTCTTGCGTGCAGTTTAACTGGTTGAATCTAATATCAGAACTGAACAATCTATATTTGAATCCTAGCTTCCACATCTTGCTGTAACAAACTAATAATTGAACTATTTTCATCTGAATTTTTAACAAGGCATAAGTTCTGTTTTGGAAAAGGTTTTTTCCTTTTCTATGGTTTTATTGCGACTTTCTCTCAAGGTGGTTTCTGTCTCTTGAACTGGATTCTAACCTCTTCTTTTTTTTCTTTTTTTTTTTCTTTTTTTTTTTTTTTTTTTATCTTAATATATGGTAGAAGAAAGAAAAACTAGAGCCTAAATTGGGCAAAGCCCCCCAAGTCACTCGACAATAGTGGAGTCAATTCAAGCGGGGGTTTCTCAATGACCTCGATGTCTTCCTCTTTGTCAGCCCCATACTTCGCAAGCCAATCCTCACATTTATTGCCTTCTCTCAGGACATGCTTTAGGTCACACCCTTTCTCATTCATGATCATTCTGCACTCAACCATGATTGGCTTCAACCCTGCATGTGGAATGTCCAGCCCTTGGATCATTTTCAGAACTTGTTACGAGTCCATCTCAACTTCCCCGTGCTTGATTCCTCTTTCCTTTAACAGTTTGAAGCCTGCCATGACCCCTTTGAGCTCAATCTCCAGGCTAGAAGTGGAAAGACTCTTCCCATGAAATCAAATGATCCAGACTCCTCTGTCGTCTCTGAGTAGGCCATCAAACCCTGCTTCCTGCACAAAACTCCTCCTGCTGCCATCCACATTAAGCTTGTACTTTCCTGCCAAAGGAGAATCCACTTGATAAGTCTAAAACTTTTCTCAACGTCCTCTATGAAAATTTAAAGCACTTGTCATGTCTTCGGCAAAATTTAGAATGCTAGAAACAAGTTGATGTTCTCTACATTTCACCTCATCGAAAATCTCCCAGTTTCTAGATTTTCAAACATGCCAAATACACGAAACGAAAGTTAAGTGCCAAGGCTTATTTAAGAAACAAAAACTCCCTTTAATATTTGTTTTCATCCAGTCTTAACGTCCAGGGAACTGGCTGTGTTCAGCTGGCCCTCCTGCAGGAAATGTTCCCGTATATCTCTTGCTTTGGGGCAGTCCCTAAGCACATGTAGAATAATTTCTACCTGTTTTTTTGCATCTATCACAGATTGCTTCAGCCTCTAGGATGCTGCTGGCCCTAATTTTGTTTCTTAACAATCTCATGAGCAGTCAAAGCCAACCAAAGCAATTGGTTAAGTTTCTGAGAAACATTAGCTTTCCAATCCAAGCCCAATCATTTCTCGACATATGAGTATCACAATCATGGACAAGGGCCATGTAAGCAGAACTACATGAGAAATCCCCATAACTCTCCAGAGTCCAGAACCAATAAAGAGTGTCTGGAGAGTTATCATCCGATGATATATAGAAATCCAGAACCTCTTTTGTCTGTCCCTGGGAGTGGCTTTCATAACTCCTTCTCTATCCCATCCCTTGCTCGAGGATATAATATCCGTAACTTTTAAGATGCCAAGGTCATCATCTGTGCTATATGCCTTTTTTTTTTTTCTCTCATATCTAACAATCCAATATGCACCGTGTCATCAATTTTGTTGAAGCTATGCCAGTATGCCATGATAAATCACTCTATGAACATAGCTTCTATAGCCTTGTTTGAGATCATCCCTTGATTTCAATTGACAGTCCAATATGTATCAAACATATGACCTTGTAGCTGTCACTATCTTGATTAATAGATAAACAAAACCTTCTGTTTCATTTGACATGAATCAAGTAGCACAAGTTCTTGTAATAAATAATGACCAATGTCCCCTATTCGATATTGGATGATTTAATAAGATCAATAATTGAGACAAGAAAATGGTCTAAGATGCAGACAAGTTTTCACTTTTGGTTGGTTAAGAAATTGTTTTAGGGGCTTAATGTTTTAGGTCCTAAGTTGAGAAGATGAGTAGGATTTTCTTGGAATGGTTGTGGGGAATCTTTTGTTAAGGGCAGAATTAGGCACATATGCCTTTGTATCCTAGCTAGCACTGACACACCTAGGTAGGCAAAGAATCCATGTTGGAGAACTTACTGTCATGGATACAGCTTGGAAAAGTTTTTGACCCGCCAGAATTTGCATCCTAATATTTTGTTTTCAAATAATAGTTGGGCATGTTGTGGCCCTTGTGGGTATGGGGCAAGGTTTTAAATCGCAGTATTGGGTTACGTAACGATAGTGGTCGCGGTGTAGCGGTATCGGGAGTAGTGGCCTATCTGTAACGGGAATAAGCCGTGACAGACGTGAATTTTTTTAAATTGCCAGAGTATCCTAAAAAACTCAGTAGTTGTAATTGTTCTACTCATTTAACTCTTAATAAACACCTAATAGATATTATGACATTTAACTATATATACAACACCTATTAAAATATAAAAAAGGCGAAAAGTAGAAATTAAGAACTGTCGTACTCGTACTAAACAATCTTAAATGAATAAGATGATGCCCAACATTCAATGAAAATATGTTACACAAACATAATAAAAATATAAAAGAGTTAACCAAATATAGGCAAAAATTATTTGTAGGGCTGAAATTAAACCCAATATGGGCATAAATTTAAAAAATATATATATAAAACTTATAGATTTTCCCTAAACGGAGGAATCCCGTTGTTTTGATTAAGAAATTCCGCTAGAAATGCTTGGATCTTAGTCGAAAATGAAATGGAGGGCTTGGATTTGGCTGAAAATAGAGTGGAGGAGGGCTGGATAGTTTGGATCTGGCCGAAACTTGGGGTGGTTGGGTTGGAGGATAAATGGGAAAGGGCTGGGTGTGAGGATAAAAGTGAGCAAAAAGAGTCATCTAGACATAAATATGCATAATTGGCTGTAACGGCTTGTAATAGTAACGCGCAACGGCCGTTTATCCCTTAATGGGTGTGAATCGGTCTACAGACGATTTATCAGCCCGTAACAGTAATGGCGGGCCAAAAATCTGTTACATATTGGCCATTATGCTACGTAACTTAAATCCCTTGTACGGGGGATACTTGGTATATGATAAGAGACATTTCTTTGTAATATTCAGAAGTTTTAATGTAATTTTCTTGAAATAAAAGTTTAATTTTCTGTGGGGTAATACATTTTTATTCATTAAGCAAATATCGGCACCAGTGTCTAACATACATGGTATGTAAATGATATTATTGTCAATAACAATTCCAATTTCGAAGAATATTGGGTTTCTCATATAATTCTTGCAGCATGTATTTCGTCATTTGCTATGGTAAGCATGATTGAATTATAGGTAATTCCCTCGACATTCAGCCAAGACTCCTGCGCTGCGACATTCAACATTCAACCGAGCACATTCGTTATTTGCTTGGATTAATTGTTTGTTAAGTTTCTTTTGTTTAGTGACTCTAGATTGAGTAAAGATAAAGTAGTTTTATGTATAATGTATATACCCATATATTCATGCACACACATGCACGTGTATATATATATATATAGTTCTAGAAGTGTGAGACCAATGGTGGAGGAGGATTTATTGAATCAATAATATTCTTTCCGCTTTTTCTTGATTTTATTTGACTGTGTATTTGATTGTTGGTTAAAACAACCATGATGTGTCAGTAAAAAAAAATAAAGCTTCACTTCCCAAAATTGTTTCAGGTGGCTGAGAGGGCGCTATTCCTTTGGAACAACAACCAAATTGCCAATTCAATAGCACAGAACCGGCATGTGATCCTACCAATCGTATTCCCAGCACTTGAGAAAAATACGGTGAGCCATTGGAACCACTCGGTGCTCAATTTAACGTTGAACGTGAGGAAGATGTTCTCAGAAATGGATGATATGCTGTACCTGTCATGCCATGCCCGTTACTTGGAGGACCAAACAAAGTTCGACATGGAGTTGGAAAAGCGCAGGGAAGTTTGGGAACACCTAGAGGCTGCTGCCAGTCTCCGGCCAATATCTGGAAACACTGCTGTTCTGGTATCCTCCTCCTCAAGCACCTGTTAAGTGCCATATGCTTTCTCCCCCACCCCCCAACCCCCATGTTATCTTCTTTTGTTCCCTTTGCTTATGGGTGGTGAGAAAAGCAGGAATAGATGGACGCATGCAGCTTTATTTTGGGGGGGTTTGGGTGATGATATCCAGTGGCAGCCTGTTGTTGCTAACTTGTGTAATTTGTTCATGTTACTGTTTACTTGCCTCTTCTATACAGGCATGGAATTGTAGTAAACTATGCAAATTAGCCCATTCTGTGAGTTAAATTAATTCTCTCCCTCTCTCTCTCTCTCTCTCTCACACACACACACGCGCGCGCGCGCGCGCACACGCTGGTGCGCGAATTCAAGGCATTGTGGGTGCGTGTGCGAGGTGAGAATGTAGTGGTAGTTATTGCTTTCTTATTATTGTACACAAGTCTGTGCTTTGGGAAAATCAAGCAGTTCATTGTGTGGTTTGTTTCACCTTTCTAGTCTATATTGTTCACATTTATTGCGAAGGTTGCTTCATTATCTTTTATATTCTTCCTATACCTCATTTGTTGTGCATTGGAATCTGAGAGTGCGATTGGTTGAGGTATCATGAAGTATTTGAAGAAGGATTTTGATTTGTGAAAGGGGTTTGTTAATTTGTCTTTAGAAAATTTTTCGACAAAAATTTTACAGATCCCTTTCTCAATCAATTTTTTTTTTTTCAAATAACTCATCCAAACGAATCCTAATAGAATGGAATGGAATGGAAAGATGTTGGAATGGGATTGCCTTTAGAGAGTCCTCTTCCATTTCAATTCCGGTGTACTGAATATGATGTAGCATTGAAGTTTCAATCATAGTTCTGCTCAAAATTCAAATATTTTCTTGCAGCTCCGTTCCATTCCCTTGTACTAAACATAAAGTCGGAGCATTGAGGTTGCAATGGTCGTCTGAATTTGTTGGTCTGTGTTTTCACATGTTTATACACATGGAAAATGAATTTTTTTACAGCACATTATCAACTGAATCTGTTGGCAGTAGGTTGTTTTGACAACATTTCATGTGATAGCAAAAACAATTATGTTACTGTATGTTTGGTTAGAAGGATGGAAAAAGAAAAAGAAAATAAGGATAATATTTTTGTATGTTTGGTTAGAAAGATGGAAAAGGAAAAAGAAAAAGAAAATAAGGATAATATTTTTATTCATTGTGAAAAGAAAATTATTTTTTCTAGTGTCGTTTGGTTAGGAAAGAAAAATGAAAAGAAGAAAAATGAAAAGAAAAATGAAAAGAAAGAAAATAATTTACTTTAATATAAATTATTATTTTATCTCGTATATTACAAAAATAAATTAAAAATTATATTATCAAGAGTATAATTATAATTTTATTCACTTTTTATCACTTTTCTCCATTTTACACTCATATTTGTGAGGAAAAAATTGCCTCGAAAATTGTGGGGTGTTTTTTTTCTATTTTATTTTATTTTTTCTTCCATTTTCTATTCAACCAAATAACGTGTTTTTTTTTTTTTTCCATCTATTTTTCTCCAACCAAACGCACCTCAAGGAGCATCACAATGGAAGCTTATTGCAAATACAGTACCATCTCCAACTGTCTGGAGACTTGAGAAAGCATCTCCAACTATCAAACATAAAATTCCTACTACGTGGCCGTGCCTAGGCATGTTTTAATATTTTTTTAATAAAGAATTAAGTTTATGTAATTTAAAATTAAATTTATCTCATTAATTACTCTACATAATTATTTTTATATTATAAATTATAAATAATAATAATAGAGTTTACTTTGCAAAGTAATTATGATGAGTAGAAATACTACAATCCTCTCAAAATCTCAAAATATATAATGAAAGGGATAAAAATAATTATTCAAAACTTAATCTCCACTAATATATCTAAGAAGTTCTATTACCAAAAAAAATATTATGTAGAGCCTACATTGTCCTGATATATAATATTAAATAATGTATAAAATGTGTACGAAAGTACAAATTAAAAAAGATAATCTTAAGTTGATTTTTTTTTACTTTTGATGGGAGAGTACTTTAGGAAGTCCCAAATCTTGCCACGTGTAAAGATCAAAGTCAAGTGAGAAGCATGTGAGTCCCTAAGCATAATTCATCAACAATCACGTACAAAGAAAGTGAACCCAAACGAGTACGTGGTTACTAGAGGATTCTACCCGAGACCTAACGTTATCACGTAGGGCATCTCCATTCGAGCATTTGACCAACCAAACCTAAATACCTGGCTCGAGACGACAAGCCAAGGATCATCCTCGGATTTCCCGAGCACGTTCTTGTCCTTGACCCATGCTCGGCAACTAATTCCTGCTCGGGAACCGTTACTGCAACCTTCCGTTTTAAGGCGTCTTTTCCGTTCATTTTTTAAAACAAAAACAGAACAAAATAGAAATGATTATGTTATGTGCTCTATGTGATTCTAGAAACAATTAATGATTGGCTTGTGACCTTACAATTAATGATCTTGCTAATAAAAGAATATTATAAGGAAGTTGTAATCATAGTTAGTATCAAAACACAACCAACTCACTATAATTAAATAGAGGTAGAACCCGAGTTAGAACCTTAGTACCATAATATTTAGAAGTTCCTACAAAACATAGAATGATAGACATAGTTAGCGAAATGCCCAAAAAGGTCAGACATAGTTAGCAAAAGACGTTTCAGAGAAGTGTTTCTTGAGCGGAGACACATTGTACAATCAGACCCCAAAAATGGGCCTCTTGCAGCGTGTCAAAGTAAAAAAAAAAATGTCTAGCTAATGAAAGACTATATAAGGAACGGGAAAAGAGCTATCTTATTCTTTAATGGCATATCAGAATTTGTTGGGTGAAATACCCTATTTATTTTTCTATGAAACCGAGGTTGTCATCCCAACTAATATTGAAATGCTATCTCTACAAGTGTTGATTTAAGCCAAGATCAATAACTCGAAATGGATTCATCCAATTTTTGATAAATTATGTTTGACTGACAAAAAATGTTTAACAACCATTTTTATGGTCATTATTATAGGAAGATGATGGTTCAAGTCATAACAAGAAAGTTCATCCTAGTATTTTAAAAATTGGAGAATGTGTGCTCATGAAAATTTCACCAATTAACAATTGTAGAACGGATACAGCAAGCAGAAACACAGAATAGAAATCGAAATTTAGCTAAAAGCTAGAGCGAAATACATAAAATTGAAGTTGAAACTAGTATTTAAAAAAACAGAACAAAAACTTAAACGAAGATATTAGGTTTTGGACCTAAACTTAAACTTGAATTTGGTACAATTAAACATTATGTTAAAAAATTGGATGGAATATATTAATTTAGGGGTAGTTTTGTTATTTTTTGGGTCCTTCTCTTTTCGCTATTATAAGAAGTTTTTTTGGGGCGGTTCTACCCAATCCTAAATGGGTGTTGAAACTACCAATTAGTCGGATTGCCATTTTGCGGACAAATATACCCCTATTATTGAATCGTTACATTTCTATATACGTGTTGTCACCCTAAAAATACAAAATTAATATAATAATAAACTGCCAAAAAACTGAAAAACGAGACTTACATTTTCTCCCAATTGTGATTATTGTTCAAATTTTTTTTTACACCACGATGAAATGAGATATTAAACTTGTTTTTTGGAATTCTGGAATACAATGCATGTACATATTATATATAACATTAACTACTATATTAATTTTATATATAACATTACTACAATCTGTATGCCCTCGTGAATATTGAATATAACATCTAATACAATAGAAACTGATAACATCAATTAATGTTGATAATATCACAAATTATATGAATGTGTTGAATGTAACATGATTTATTGATAAATATGATTTGAATGTTGCATATAACACTCATATGTGTTTTGGTGGTGTATAGGACCATGTTGAATGTAACACAAATGTGAAAACTGAAATTTCTGAAAGTATCATATTGAATATAACATGAATCTGCAAACTAATGAAAAAATAGTGAATGTGATATCATTTTGAAGATCTTATTCAGACGAATTTGAATATATAATTAAATCGTGACAAAATTATGTACAATAAAAGTTATTTTAATTTCAATAAATGATTTTATTATGGAAACCGTTACATATGGAAGGACAAATTTGTCATGAAAAATCTATCAGTTTTGAATTTGGAACTGAACGGTTAAAAAAAACTACACTTCGAGATTGTTTGGTTCATTTTAAAACAGTTAAAGATTAATCGATGCCTAATTTGGGTACACTTGGTAATTTTATTTTATTTTTTCAAAATCTATTTTTGTACTCCTACATTTCATAATTATTAAGAATGAAAAATCTTACCCCGACAAAAAATTCAATTAAAATTCTTATATTTTCATATAAACTGATTTTGAATCTTGTATTAAATTATAAAAAATAACAAACTTTTATCCATATATTTTAATGAAATTCGATTAAAATTCTTAATTTTCATATAAATTTCTTTTGATTTTTATAAAGAGTTTTTTTATTATTTAGTCCCCATTAGAGAGACCATTTAGAAAAAAGACATTTTCAACTATTCACTTATAATTCAGACCTAAAGGTACAACTAATTAAATTTTTGGTCCTTTTGGCAGACAAAATAGTATGTAAAAGACATATATACCCCTAAATACATTAACAGCTCAAACAAGACCCTTACGTTAACATCATTGTAAATGAACTCTCTCTCTATTTCTCTTTCTCTAAACCTAATAAGACTTGCAGCAAACCATCCATCTCTCTCTCTCTAAACCTAACATGCCAAGTTCATCCTTGATTTACTCAAGAATGCTAAGAGTAATGCTGAGGAGCTGAGTCTCATCACGAACTCTAAGAGGGAGGCCAAGCAAGAACTACCGCTCGTTCTCTCTACTGAGCTCAAGATCGGATCCTCATCCGTTATTGTCTCTGGCTTCTCTGATAACGCTGCTACCTTGTAAGCCCCTAGATCGGTTTGAAATTTCACAGAAGGACCATTTTCTTCGAAACGAAGGATTAGAAGGGCCATATAGATCTGGGTTTCCAGATTTAGGATATGATTTTTCAAATCTAAAAACCCAGATCTGCGCCCTATCTTCTCTTTCCCTTGATTTGCTTTGATTCTCATTCAATTATTATAATTAGTGTTTGTGTTTTAATTGATGTGGGTTTAATTTTAGTGAAGGTATCCCAGTGGATTTGGCAGGGGATATGGGTTTGCGTTTGGTTCTGGCAGTAAGTCTGGAAGTGGGTTCCGTTTTCAAGATTTCACGATCTATAGGGTTCCAGATTTCACGATTTTGTTTTGGATTTGTAGGTATTTTGGTTTTGTGGGTTTCTTGTATATTTTTGAAGTGCTGGTTTTCACGATTTTCACTATGTGTTTTGAATTTGTGAGTTTTTTGTATAATTTTTGAAGTGGTGGTGGTAGTGGATGGTGGCGGTGGTAGGTATTTCTCTCTCTCTCTCTCTCTCTCTCTCTCTCTCTCTCTATATATATATATATATATATTTCTCTCTATATATATACATCTATTTCTATCTGATTCTTTGGTAGTGATAGATATTGTTCATTTTAGTAGTGTTCTTCGGCAGTGTTGATGTTCGATTCGGCGGGTGTTGCTGGCGATGTTTATGTTCGTTTCGGACAACCATCAGCTACCACTAGCCAAATCCGACAACCACTGTAGGTCATCAGTCAGATTTTATCTAGATAACATAAATGCGTTAACGTTAACACAATAGACCCTAAAAAAATGTGTATTAGCGTTAACGCTAAACCAATAAAACATGTATTTACGTTAACGTAAATATTCAAGCAAAATACGTTAACACACAGCCTCTAAAAAATAAAATACGTTAACGTTAACGTAATTATTTAATGGGTTGGGTTGTAATTGCGTTAACGTTAATGCAACTAAGTTTGTCTGTAAACAAAAAAGATTTGGACTTCAAAAAGCTTGCCTATAAAAACGTTAACGTTAACACATTTAATGTTAGTGGCTGGGTTTGTTCACGTTGGTGGTGTTTTTCGAGGTGTTGATGTTCGATTCGACGGTGTTGTTCGACGGTGGTAATGTTCATTTTCGATTCGGACAACCATCGGCCACCACTAGCAAGATTCGGCAACCACCGTCAACCACCAGCCAGATTTAAAGTTAACGTTAACATCGGTGTGGATGTTCGATTTGGCGGTGGGGGTGAAAATGTTCATTAACATTAATACACATCATTTTTCATTTTGCACAAGTGTGTTTTTGGACAAAATTAAATGCGTTAATGACTGGATTGTAACTGTATTGAACGTTAACGCAACTAAATTAAATGTGCTGGGTTATAATTGCGTTAACGTTAACGCAACTAAATTAAATGTGCTGGGTTGGAGTGTGCGTTAACGTTAATTCAACTAAATAAATGTGCTGGGTTGTAATTGTGTTAACGTTAACGCAATAAGTTAAATGTGTTGGTTTGTAATCGCGTTAATGTTAACACAATTAAGTTAAATATGTTGGGTTATAATCGCGTTAATGTTAACTCAATTAAGTTAAATGTGACGAGGTTGTAATTGCGTTAACATTAATGCAACTAAGTTTGTTTGTATTGTGAGTGATTTTTATTTCGCACATTTTTTGGATAACATTAAATGCATTAAACTTTAATACAGAGAGAGGTAACAAAATGTGTATTAACGTTAACGCAAACTCACCCAAATGCGTTAACGTTAATGCCCATAAAACAAATAATGAAAAAGATGGTAATGTGAAACATACACACACGCACAAAAAAAAATGCATTAATATTAACACACACACAAATGAATAAGATGCGTTAACGTAAATACACACAAAATACACTAAATATTTAAGAGAAAAAATACACAACATGTCTGGTGGTGAAATGAGTTAACGTTAACGTAATGCACAAAACAGACTGATTGGGAGATGATGCGTTAACTTGTAAAAAAAAATGAAAAACAAAAATTGGATGCAACAACGTTAACATCAATTCCTAATGTAATATTGTAATATAGATAAGTGGTTTTGCTTGAACAAATTTATGTTAACGTTAACACTTTTTGTTGTCCAAATTTGTCTTGTTGCATAAGGACAGAATGATAGACGTGTAAATAAATGTTAACAGGGGGGTCAGAATAAATGACCTTTTTCTAAAAAAAATTGTGGAGTCTAAAAATTTAATTGTTCATGTCAGGAAGTCTGAATTCTAAACATGTACTCATCAAATGACTAAATAATAAAATCCCCTTTTATAAATATTATATTAAATTATGAATAATTGAAATTTTTAACCATAAATTTTAATAAAAAATCAATTAAAATTCTTAAATTTGTATATGACCCCCTTTTGATTTTTATAAATCTTATATTATATTGTTAATAGTAGTATTGAATTAATAAGTATAACGGAAAAAATTATTTTAAATATTTATGAGATGTATGAATGCAAGAAGAGATTTGGGAATAAAATATTTTCTTATAGCTACAAAAAGCGAGATGGACACAGAAAATGATAAAAAAAAATAAAAAAAAAAAAATCTCTTGTTTGATGGAAATCATCCAATTTTCGTGTAAAAAAATGCACTAAATTGAAGCCAAACTAAAACATAAGGGACCAAATGTGTCACATTTGATAATGTCAGGGACCATTTAAAAAATCACCCTAATTTAAAAGGAGAAAATTGACTAAAATACCCTTGTAATAACATAATTAATCCAATTTTGTTAATGAAATTTATAATTGAACAAGATTGAAACGAAAATAGTACTTAAAGGACCAAATGTGAAACTTCGTATCACATAAACACCTACCCCAAATTTTTGGGACCAAAAATATAATTTCTCCAAAAAAAATATTATGTTCATTTTTTGATGAAAAATAAAGAAGTTTTTATGAGAAGTTAAAACTCTACAATTCCAGAGGTCATATATCACATTAGTTATTTCTACCTCTACATTCTCATGTGTTGGTTTGTGTGATGAATTTAACACGTAATCTGGCGCTTTGCCCGCTCAAATACAATCATGATCATATACTAACTTCATGTGTTAAATTTAATGTTCATATAATTCCGCGTTGAATTCGACCCGTGCAATTTTAGTTCAACAAATACAAAAAACAAACATCTTTAAGTAGCTACGATTATGAAATTAAATCTCAATTCAAAATGCTTCAAAAATTATCAATTTGATTATTATTTACGTTTTATTTTTTTCCTATTAATTCAACCCCTATATGGACAGTTATCAGATGAGAATTTATTCACTGCAATGTATTGCACATGCCAATTACAGATGCAATCTTTATTCTAACAGATTACTTGCGTGTTGAATTCAACACGTTTTCTAGTCCAAAAATAATAAAAAATGATTTTTTTTCTCCAAGCTTGTGTTATAAAGAACTCAAATCTGAACTCAAAATTCTAAGAGTTAACAAATCTATTATTGTGCTCATATTTGTGCATATATTTCTTCATTTGTTAACACCTATTTTTCCAAACTTAATTACACGCAATATATATATATCATATGCTAAAAACAAAGGACAATCATGGAAGAAGGCAATGACAATTATTTGCACAAAAAATACTAGTCCTGAAACAGAATGCACAAACATAAATGGAAAAACGGATTTTGCAATTCTAGGAGGTGCTCCCACCAACCATTCCATTTCTATTTTTCTTACAATTTTAACTATAAGATAAATCGGATTGTTTTCACAAATGGATAAGTGTATTTGTGTAGTACAAATTAATATAGCATGGCGTTATGGTACCATACAACTACATAAAACGACTTCGGATAAGTTTCTTAGGATAAGACTTGGGATTCCTAGCATTGCTCTTACACTATACTCAAATATTTAGAAAAAGAAAAAAGAAACGAATTTTGCTCAAATCCACCAAGAAAATACTTCCATCCTTATTATACCGAGCGAGTTATACATCTGCAGTTTGTCTTCGAAGCCTCTCATTCTTCGCACATTCATCCTGAAAAGAGAGGAGAATATGCAAATTAAATCACTGGTAATATCAGCAACTATAGCAGTTACATTGATAAGTCAAAACCACGAAGCATTGCATTTTCATGAACGCCCACAAATCTGATTTGTATTTGGATTTGAAAATTACTTACAAGAAAAAAGGAATTGGGAATTGGGATGTACATTTTGTGATTTCTACGATGTCCTCTCACCTGGAAAACTTTCAAGAGAGAATAACAGCGTCTTTGTTCTGACAGTCCTGCAACATAATTCTCCCTGGCAGCATTACAGACTTTCTGCTTTGTTTCTAGTGCAAGTTGCACCTTTTCAAGCTTCTGTAACATGCATGCAGACAATGGTCACCGTGCAAAAACATTCAAGGGAAAATCCTTATAATATCCTCTAAAATCAATTTAATTGCTTCTTTATCCAAAGTGCAAATAATAACATGTTCAAACCTTTTACCTCTCGTATCAATCCTACCCTAATTTTTGGGAGCACCTAACGTCACAGTTTTACCCTTTTGCTGGATAGTCAAATGCACCCTACACCGATTATCTGCATTACTTTTCGTGATTTCCAAGCTGATTTAAATCTGTAATTATAGCTTTCACAGTTTCTGTTGAGATTTTAGGTTTTGATAATGTCATGTTATAAATATCAATGTAATGGATTGAATTTTATCATGCTTACATCATGCTTATATGGTATATGGTAATATGCTTATATCTTATGTGATTAAGTAACTACGTCATACCAATCTATGTCATACATAAGATATCATTATTCATTTATATGTGATACATTTGATTACTTGAGAATCTTTAGATATATTGTGTTTATGCACACGTGATCATTCGGGAATATCATTGAATATATTAATTGTACTAACCATGTACCAATCGTGATAGATTCTTGAGTAAGTGATTTAACAAGAAATCTAAAGCACAAACTCACGAATAGAAAAAGAAGCAAAAGGATGGAAGGTACAAGAAGATTGAAACAACTCATGGAATGAGAGAGACCATCAAGATGCACGAAGAAGAAGAAAGCCAAAAGACTCGTTGTGGAGGAGGATCAAGAAGGCTTAAGGTAATAACACTCTTGAACTTGAGAAGTATGTTGAAATAAGCCTCTAGGAGACATACACATACTTGCATTCCAATGTGGCATATCTTTTGTTCAAACTATATGTTTTATAATGCCTAAGATTATTGGAAAAGAGAGAAAAAAAAAATCAAAATCGGAATTTGGAATGGTCAAAAAAGTCGGCTAAAAACGAAAATATGCAGGAACCAATCGATTGATTTCAGGATACAATCAACTAATTCTGCCAGTAGCCTGAATCGGTCGACCAATAGGAAGAGTTAGTCAACCGATTCTGGCAGTAGGTTGTGATCTATAAGCAACTAGTCGACCGATAAACATCACCAGTCAACTAATTACACAGTAGGTCTTCCAGAATAGCAAACCAAGAACATTGGTCAACCAATTGCCTAAACCGATCAACCGATTTACATAATCTATTCATATACAAAATCGACTTTATTTTGAACACCAAATTGATTTAAAATGGTTTTAATCTTTAATTAAATATATATTTCCTATCATTTTGAATCAAGAATTACGAAATATGGATCAAAATCAAAGGGCAAATCTTATGTTTAAATGTTTATATTTTCTCAACCCCAAATTTTAGCCCCTTCTTGATGCACCTTTTCTCCCAACGGGTTCTCGCCCAAATTAATCAAATTAGAACGTTATAAATGATCGTTAGTGATCAGATTACATGCTCATAACGTTCAATTTATAACGGATTAATAGCCTTTTGATCCCTGATTTTGTGTTATAGTCACTACCTTGACCATTTCTATATAAACCTCACTTAGTTGCACAAATTTCACAAGGATGAGGATCTAAACTTAATTGATATATATTTACCATCCTTTAGAGACACCTCTTTATTCTTAAATGAGTAATATAGTGTAAGAAACACTACAAAAAACAAGAGAGTGATCCTACGAGTGCAAAACCTAGAGTATTCTTCAAGCTCAATTTTTGCAATGCTATAAGGTTGTGAGGGAGTTAATAAGAAGAAAATTGGTCATCCAGGGAAGATGCAACACGTCCACAACATTATCATTATATCCGGTGAATTTGTTCCATTATACATTACTTTGTGCTTTATTGTTTAGCTCTTGGAACATGTTTATTATGCTTAATAGAAAAGTCTATATCATGCTTGACATACTCAAACTTCTTTGTTTGGACAATTTATGTATATCCCTGTTTGGTGAAATGATTAAAATATTTGTGTGCACACTCATATCTAGACATTGACTTTGTTGATCACATTCACATCTCTAAGTCATAAAATTGACTTCGTGATAAAACGATTGGAGATTTCACATTGAGCTTTCTAAGAGTATTTTTCACTACATATTGAAATCCATTATTTTGGAAAACCTAAGTGCTTTATAAGACAATCAAAATGAGTTTTCTATAATATCACGAATTTGTTAGATTTGGTATATTGTATACGGGAACAACTCGCATCGCCAGCAAAATTAAGTTACTTATCGAGATCTTAAATCCCCCACGTACCAATCTAACAAGAGGTAAGCTATTTGGACATTTTCACTAGACTTTCTAAGAGTTAATTCTTGAAAATTGTCTTTACCTTCACATTGAAAAGAATCATTACTATATGTTGAGCCTAATTGCTAAATTGATTCTTTGCATCCCATGGTCTTACTCGATTACGTCATATATGTGATTGTGTGTGCATCATATCCGAGCTAATTATAAGTGACCATAAAGTTGCCTATACTGGTCTATGTTGAAAAAGGCTAATCGAGTCCTATGAACACAATCTTATATATTTCACGAAGTACTCAGAACATCTTACTTGTTCTTAATTGCCTGTGTGTATCATGATCATTGTCAACATATTATTCATGTTATATTTGCCTTATGTGAGTGAAACATAAATGTGGTCAAATGCTTGTATATATGATGTACAAATGGGCTAAACCTAAAACTAGAATTAAACCTTAATGAGAATATCATTAGTCTAGTTTACACATAGCACTTCAAGAATATTCATGAAATCAAATGTACATTGCATATGAGAACAAAACACTTAGAAGGCTTATTTTTCATATAAATCTTTAAGAGAGTACTTAAAATTTTCGTCAGACTTTGGGATAGATTACAAAGTCTAAAGTCACCTGTCCATTGAACTAAGATTGTCAAGCATTTGCATATCAATATCTACATCTTTTGTTAGCACGTTATTCAAAAGATGGCAGGTAGATATTCTTAAGCCGATTGATGAAGAACTCAAAGGAAAGAATCGTTAAATAGACATCGGCCAGATCTCTACGGGGAATAGATTATGAGGATGGATTCGGAGAATGAATCTCCATGATCTCAAGAGTAGATACAAATTAACTGAGTTTTGTGTGCTTAAATTGTTTTAACTATATTTGCTTATTTGAGAATTGTATTGATTGATTGTACTCGAGAAATCCAAGGTGGTGAACCTTGATAAGGCTTTATCTCTACCTAAGAAAGGTATTAGAAAATCTAGTGGGTGTGAACCTTGGTGAGATTGCAGCTAGATATAAACAACTTGTCTAAAGAGAGGTTGTAGCAAGACATATCGTTTATGTCTTGTGAGAGAATGTAGCAAGACAAACGAAGGGATAAACGACTTTACCTTGTGAGATATTGTAGCTAGACATAAATGACCTTGTCTTCTGAGAGAGTATAACAAGGTATAAACGGCTTTACCTTGTAAAAGATTGTAGTTAGGCATAAACGAGCTTGTCTAATGAGAGAGTATAGCAAGACATAAACGAACGTGTCTTGTGAGAGAATGTAGCAAGCCATAAACGAACTTGCCTTGTCAGAGATTGTAACTAGGCATAAACGACCTTGTCCAGTATGAGATTGTAGTAGGACATAAACAAACATGTTCTGTGAGAGATTGTAACAGTTTGGTCTCACCGCGGAAGAAGATCCGAATACTTAATGGATTAGAACTCTCTGTAGGAGCTCGGAGGAATAGACGTAGGCAAATTGATTTTGCCGAACTACCATAAAAATCCTTGTGTGTTATGTGGTTAATTGTCTCTATCTCTATCCTCCTACGATTGTGATTTAGTGTTCAGTGTTGTTTGTGTTGTGATTATTTTATTTTGATGCATTACATCGCTAAATTAGTCACAATAAGATAAACAATATATTAAATGAATCCCTTCATATTATTTTTATATTCATTATCTTCTAAAGGGATTGGTTAAAGTGATTTGAATTTGCAGTAATTAAGAAATCACCAAAAAATTCCATGACCCAATTCACCCCTCTTGGGTCAAGTCCGGGCCAACAGTTTCTATTCAAAATTTATCACATGCCAGTTTTAAAACCCTATCAAAATTTAAGGCGTATGATAATTTGTATCAAAAGTTAGATACAAAAAAGGGAGAGAAGGATATATTTAAACTTGCTAAGCGACGTGAGCGAAAAACTAGAGATATTAGAAGTGTCAGATGCATCAAAGACACTGATGAAAAGGTACTGATGAAGAATGAGGAGATTATGAAACGATAGAAAAGTTATTTTTATAATTTATTTAATGAGAATGACGGCGGAGAATCTAGACTAGAGTTGTCTAGTTTATTTTTAGATAAGATTTATAGGTTTTATAAAAGAATTAGGGTTTCAGAAGTTAGAATAGCACTAAAGAAGATGAGAATTGGAAAAGCAATAGGATCAGATGAAATCCCTATAGAGGTGTGGAAAAATTTGCGAGATATTGGGATAGAGTGGTTGACTAGACTTTTCAATGACATTTTGAGGATTAAAAGAATGTCTAACGACTGGAGAAGGAGTATCTTAGTGTCCATTTATAAAAATAACGGAAATGTTCAAAATTGCATAAACTATTGGAGTATAAAACTTATGAGTTATACTATGAAACTTTCAGAGAGAGTGATAGAATATAGAATAAGACATGAACCAAACATAAAAGAGAACCAATTTGGATTTATGCCCAACCGATCAACCACTAAAATTATCTATTTACTCAGGAAATTAATGGGAAAATATAGAGAAAAAAAAATAATTACATAAGGTATTTATGGACCTGGAAAAGGTTTATGATCGGGTACCCAGAAAAATGTTGTGGTGCGTGCTAGAAAAGAAACAAGTATCTAATGTGTACATCGAGGTAATTAAGAAAATATATGAAGGTATAGTCATTAGTGTTCGAATAGGAGGAAGTGATATTTGTGCATTTCCAATTAATATAAACTTACATCAAGGATCATCTTTAAATCCTAATCTCTTTGTTCTAGTGATGGATGAGCTCACAAAACATATTCAAGATGAAGTACCTTGGAGTATAATGTTTTCGGATGACATAATATTAGTTAACGAAAGTAGAATATGTCTTAAAACTAAGTTAGAAAGATGGAGAGAAACTTTAAAGTCTAAAAGTTTGAAGGTTAACAGAAGCAAGACGGAATACATGCATTGCAATTTTAGTAATACCCGTAGAGACGGTGGTGCGATCAAAATTGGAGATGAGGAGGTGCTAAAGGTTGAACATTTTAGATATTTAGGTTCAATGATTCAAAACAATGGCGAAATCGTGGAAGATATTACGCATAGAGTCAAGGCAGGTTGATTAAAGTAGAGAAGTGCAGTTGGGGTGATTTGTGATCGTAGGATTCCATTGAAATTTAAAGGAAAATTCTACAAAACTACTATAAGATCAACGCTTCTATATGGTTTAGAATGTTTGGCGGTAAAAACGAATCATGCCCAGAAAATTGGGGTGACAGAACTAAGGGTGCTGCGGTGGATGAGTGGGATGACGAGAATGGATAAAATTAAGAATGAAACTATTAAAGAGAATTTAGGAATAGTACCCATTGAAGAGAAAATTAGATAAAATCATCTACGATGGTTTGGGCACGTGCATAAAAGACCCATAGAAACACCAGTGAGAAAATGTGATTTAATTCAAGTGCAGGGGGTTACTAGAGGGCGAGGTACACCTAAGAAGACGTTAGACGAGACTATTAGAAATGATTTGATGACATTAAACCTGACGGAGGGGATGACCCTTGATCGATCACTATGGCATAAATGGATTCTTGTACCTGACCCTACATTAGTGGGACAAAAGGCTTAATTGTTATTGTTGTTGTTGCTAGACCCCGGTTGTTTCAATTCTAAAAGAATTCAAACGTTCAAATATACAAAAGGTTGTCATTTAATGTGTTCTTCGCTTGCATATGCATACTGCCGACATTTGAGCGTTGGAGTGCATTTTTGTGGAATGTTTGACTTCCATTTCAAGGTGCATTAGTCGTTTTTCATTTTTCGCCTCCCACTGTACATAGAGTCCTTGGAATATTATGAGTATTGTATAACTGAACCAAAAAACAAAAACTCCATATAAACAGGTAGTTACATTTGCTTTGTCGAATGTAACAATTATAGTTATCGTTATTGTTAAAATTGCTTAGGCCCATGTTTGCAAATATGATTTCTAATGATATAAAACATTTTGGTATAACACAATTTATCAATGTGGTTGAATGCAACAACCACAATAAATTTTACAATTAAATCACAAAAAATACTCCAAAAATATTAAAAAATAATGTGATGATACTTTGAGTGTAACAACCACCCAAAATGTTACAATTAAACCATAAATAGTCGGGGGTTTTTTCTTCAGAAACTCTATTTTTTCGGAAACTCTCAATTATATTCTAGTTGTCAAATCCATTTAAAAACTGAAATTGTTACACCGGAAATCAAGCCTAATTGTGCATAATGTGCTCCTAAAATTATGGTAACTAATTACACAAACAATCCCTTCTATTTTAAATATCCTACATTGTAGGCGACAGTTACTGAATGGATTGTAATGAATGGGAGGACTATATCGACCAAAAGCATTGGGAAAACAGAGGTACAACAGTCAGTGGGAACAACCATCAAGTTGAAAAAACAACTAGGTTCAGAAGGCAATTAATTGTCTAATGGAAGTGAGGGCCAACGTCCTCAACATTAAAATCCAAAAGCTCAATGAGGAATCAGGGGTGTCCAATATTTTAAATAAAGCAGACAAAAAAACAGAACACAACTCAAATTCCACAATTGTACCAATAATTTGCAAGTCGAGAGACAATATTGAGATCTTCTGTTTTTAGGCGGACAAAAAAAGGTATTTGGAGTAAATTTTGACCTTCTTCGAAACACCGATATTTAAATATCAGCACCCTCAGAAAACCAGCACAGTTAGAATGTGTGATTTCAAGCAAAGTATTGAAATATTTATAGTTTTAATCAAATAGTTGAATGTAGATATTTCAGCATCCATATGTTAATTTTGAAGCTTTTCATTCTGTTTCTAGCACCTGTTAAACCTTACCAAGCTTCTGTAACATGCATGCAGCCGTAGTCACCACTCAAAAGTATCTTTCAAGTTCGACAGACCAAAGTTAAAGGACTAGGCATCCAGTTATTAAAATAAATCCCGATAGATAACAAACAAAGAAGGGAATTGAATTCCATCTTACTAGCAATTGTTCATGAGTCTCAGATGATACGGGCAATTTTCTGGTTTAAAAAAAGAGAGAAAAAAAGAAAAATGTTGACCTCCTCAAATTCGAAACACCAACAACTGAAATATCAGCATCCACAGAAGATACAGTAAAGCTGAAATATGTACATTTTAAAGCTCTTGATATGATTAAGATGAAAGTAAGGGGGTAGCCATAATTTCTGCCTCGGTCAGCTCTTCTATTGTCCAATCAAAAGAAGTAGAGCTAAATAAGTGGAATTCATGAAGTAGGACCATATCGAGTAGTATGATATAACACAACCGGGGGACTGGAATTAAAATAAGAAAGTGATCATTCAAAAGGAACCACTATAAGCATAGGAAAAGGCAATACTTCATAACAGCACCTTACAGTTTACTGTATAAGTTATATTTCTTCAAGCAGGGGCAAAGGCCGAGTTGTTTTTGAATTCCATTTCCATGAAGGGCAAATAGCAAAGCATGCAATTATAAATTAAAAAAAAAAAAAAAAAAGACATCATAGTTTAACAATCAATTGATTTGATTGCATACCTTACGTA
The DNA here is from genome assembly GCA_016647705.1 of Eucommia ulmoides. Lineage (NCBI taxonomy): Eukaryota > Viridiplantae > Streptophyta > Magnoliopsida > Garryales > Eucommiaceae > Eucommia > Eucommia ulmoides. The sequence continues at coordinate 52,324,850 of CM028332.1, forward strand.
AATACATGTTTTATAAGATCAACGAGAAAATCTGTACCTGCTGAATCCCTTTCAAGATAACCTCCATGGAATCAATTAGTTTCATGCGACCATTGCTGCTAGTAATAACATCATGGAACTACCACCATTGCAAGCAAAAAGAGACAAAAATAGTGACATCAGTAGTCAGAGATAGGTAAGATTTTTTTTTTGGCACCAAATTATGGTACGAAACAGTAAGCACTTGATATAATTTGTAATGCCCTTAGTAAATGTTTAAAAAGAAGACTTTCATATTTACATTCAAAATCTCACATAACTTCAAAGTGGAGAGGCGACAAACGGGCAAGTAGGATGGATATGGATTGGTCATTTAGGTTTGGATATATATAGGTTGGGTATCAATGCAACTGTTTATTAAGCAAATAAAAATGGATACGGGTAAATCCGATCATTCGTGTATGACCGATTTTCTTCTTCAATCTCTAGCAAAAATAAAACCAATATCATAAAATCAAAATCGAGGAGGACAAAGATAATGGATCATATAGGATTCGAGCCCACATTACAAATAACTCATACAACATATTAGCAATCTGTCGCTTTAATCAGCTCCAACAACATCGTCTCCTTATCAATGTTGGAGAGAAAAGAATATTTTTACACTTAAAGATGAAGTTAATAAACTTTATTTTTATGATTAAAGATTAGTCTTTCAATTTGTTCTCTCTAAAACTTCTTAGTATCTACTAATTATTTTCAGTTTGCAAACGTAAAATTATAGAGAGAAAATTGTTAAGGGAAAAATTGAATAAAGAAAATTTTGCATAACAAATGTTGTAGAAAAATTAAATATAGAGAATGCTGGAGGAGAACGTTGATTGTTTTTTTTTTTTTTTTGTGGGTTCTTTGCCTTTGTTTTTAGGTGCGCTTACCAAGCAATCCCAATTAAGTGTCAAAACTACTGATTAAGCCTGCATGTTTTTCTTTGAACCGAGTAGTCTTCATCTCATTTTCGTGACTAAAACACCCCTATTAAATGCAACACTTATTTTTGAATATGTATGCACTAATTACCAGCTTGTAATCAATCCTACAAATGCGAAACCACAATAGGTAACATGTGATCAAAACAGCTGAAACAAAAAATGCATATTTTTATCTCAATCTGATTGTTGATCAACAATAATTTTACACAGCAATTATGTGTGAACAATTCTCTTTAAAATGAGATATTAATCACATTTTTTTGAGTTGATTACTATAATCACTATAAATGTTATATATAACATTTATTATTAAGGCCACGTTACATATAACACGGTCTTAAGAATCATCTCTCTTTAAAATGATAGTGTGTTGAATGTAACATCTTAATAGTGTGTAGAATGTACATTTTAATAGCCCACTATTTTATTACCCCTATGTGTAACCTAATGCTTGTGTGTTGTGTACCACTTGATTACCACCCATCCAAATCGCCATTTTCAAAATGTGTCAAAGAAACTTGTGGAGATGCGGTGACCGTTTTAGGAAACCGCGCACTATAATCATCCCCCACGATTTCGAAACCTTTCTAACTTCCTTCCCAATCAAAAACCCTATCTCTGCTCACAATCATTTCCTTATTTCATCTATTCCTTGCAATCCTACCTCTGATCCTCTTTGCTTGTTTGCGTATTTTTTCTTCTTTCGATCATACATTAGCCGTGCTGGTTACCACTCGTCAAAATATGAAGATAAAGAACCCCAACACTCCAGACAATCTTGTGAATCTATCAGACTCAGGTAATACGTTCGACTTTCATCACCGAACCCGTAATGTATTTTCCATCTTCCTCGGAAGTAAAAATCTAAAAATTTCACATGCAAACTCTAACATATTTCAACAAGAACGAGGACAAAATGGAATTTTTTTGTGTTCTTTTCGCACATACCGTGTGTCATATGTAACATATATTCACTTATTATATTGAACAACTTCATCTACCTTTGTAATGCGTGTTGAATATAACATCGTCATGTTGTTGTGTCCATTTCGTTCTGTAATCATTGAGATTGTTAATTGTTACATCGTAATTGAATGTAACATCGTCATCGGGTACTGAAACATTATCTCAATTGATATTTGTAAATTTTTCTATTTGTGTTAAATGTAACAACGTTACTAATATTACTTTTGAAAAATGATTTAGTTTGTTGAGGCTATGGATAGAGCTAAAGAAGCCATTGCTAAAACATTCAAACAGAACAAGGAGAAGTACAAAGAAATACAAATCCAAAGGCCCTTTTTGCTTTGGCCTTTTCGGAACAAATGCATGCGAACCTTTGCTTGAAGGTGTTTGTCTTTTCAGGGACGTCACATCTCGAACATCATCCTCATCCTCATCATCACTTTCAGCTCCGAATGGTACTTGAGATCTCATATCACTTCCTCCTGACAAAACAATAGTTGAAAGTAAATGACTGTACACAGTCAAAGTTCATCCGAACCTCGACTCAAGACTGACTTAGTTGCCAAAGGTTATACTCAGATATAAGATCTTGATTACTCTGAGACTTTTTCTCCAATTGCCAAGCTCGCTTCTATTCACTTATTCATCTCTCTGGTTGCCACATTTCATTGGCCCTTACATTAGCTCGACATCAAGAATGATTTCTTAAATAGCAATCTGACTGAGGAAGTATACATGAAGCAACCTCCTGGGTTTGTTGCTCAAGGGGAATTCGTTTTCAGTATGTCGCTTAAAGAAATCCATTTACGGCCTAGAGCAGTCTCCTTGAGCATAGTTTGGGAGATTTAATGAAGTGTTCATTGAATTTGATCTTCATCGTTGTGGAATCGATCATTCCATGTTCTACAGGCACAATAAAGTCGGGAGAATATTGTTGCCTAGTTTATCTTCAGATAAGATTTATAGGTTTTATAAAAGAATTAGGGTTTCGGAAATTATAATAGCACTAAGCAAGATACGAATTGGAAAAGCAGTAGGGTCAGATGAAATCCCTATAGAAGTGTGGAAAAGTTTGGGAGATATTGGGATAGAGTGGTTGACTAGACTTTTCAATGACATTTTGAGGACTAAGAGAATGCCTAACGACTAGAGGAGGAGTATCTTAGTGCCCATCTATAAAAATAAAGGGGCTGTTCCAAGTTGCACGAACTATCGAGGCATAAAACTTATGAGTCATATTGTGAAACTTTGGGAGAGAGTGATAGAATATAAAATAAGACATGAGACGAGCATAGAAGAGAACCAATTTGGGTTTATGTTAAGCCGATCAACCACTGAAACTATCTATTTACTCAGGAGATTAATGGAAAATATAGAGAAAATAAGATAGATTTATATATGGTATTTGTAGACCTGGAAAAGGCTTATGATAGGGTACCCAGAGAAATTTTGTGGTGAGTGCTAAAAAAGAAACAGGTATCCAATGTAGACATCAAGGTAATTAAGGATATGTATGAAGGTATAGTCAATAGTGTTCGAACAGGAGGAGGCGATACTTGGGCATTTGCTATTAATATAGGCTTACATCAAGGATCATCGTTAAGTCCTTACCTCTTTGTTCTAGTGATGGATAAGCTCACAAAACATATTCAAAATGGAGTAGCTTAGAGTATGTTATTTGCGGATGACATCGTATTAGTGGACGAAAGTAGAATAGATCTTAATAATAAATTAAAAAGATGCAGAGAAATATTAGAATCTAAAGGTTTGAAAGTTAGCAGAAATAAGATGGAATACATGCATTACAATTTTAGTAATGTCCGGAGAGACGGTGATGCGGTCAAAATTGGAGACAAGGAGGTGCCAAAGGTTGATCGTTTTAGATATTTAGGTTCAATGATTCAAAGAAATGGTGAAATCGATGAGGATATTACGCATAGAATCAAGGCAAGTTGTCCGGAGAGACGGTGATGCGGTCAAAATTGGAGACAAGGAGGTGCCAAAGGTTGATCGTTTTAGATATTTAGGTTCAATGATTCAAAGAAATGGTGAAATCGATGAGGATATTACGCATAGAATCAAGGCAAGTTGGTTAAAGTAGAGAAGTATAGTTGAGGTGATTTGTGATCGTACAATTCCGTTGAAATTTAAAGGAAAATTCTACAAAATTGCTATAAGACCAACGCTTCTTTATGATTCAAAATGTTGGGCGATAAAAACGAATCATGTCAAGAAAATTGAGGTGACAGAAATTAAGATGCTGCGGTGGATGAGTGGGAAGACGAGAATGGATAAAATTAAGAATGAAACTATTAGAGAGACTTTCAAAATAGCACCCATCAAAGAGAAAATTAGATAAAATCGTTTAGGATGGTTTGGGCATGTGCATAAAAGACCTATAGAAGCACCAATGAGAAAATGTGATTTAGTTCAAGTTCAGGGGACTACTAGAGAGAGAGGTAGACCTAAGAAGATGTTGAACGAGACTATTAGAAATAATTTGGTGACATTAAACCTGACAGAGAGGATGACCCTTAATCGATCTATATGGCGTAAATGGATTCATGTAACTGATCCTATATAAGTGAGACAAAAGCTTGGTTGTTGTTGTTGTTGTTGTTGGATGACATCGTAATTATTGGGGATGACAGTCGTGGTATTTAAGAACTCAAAAACTTTTTGCATAGTAAGTTTCAAACAAAAAATTTGGCCCAGTTGAAGTATTTCTTAGGGATTTAAGTTCCTCGATGGAGTCAATGCATTTACCTGTCTCAAAGGAAATATTTTCTTGATCTGTTGAGGGAAACATGAATGCTAGCAGTTAAACCGATTGATTCATCTATGGATCCAAACACCAAACGATTGGCAAATCAAGGTGTATCACTGACAAATCCAGTGCAGTACAAACGATTAGCTGGGAAGTTGAATTACCTGATAGTTACTAGACCAGATATCTCCTTTGCTGTTAGTGTTATCAGTTAGTTCATGGATCGTCCCACAATTTATCATTGGGATGCAATGATTAATATTTTTTAATATCTGAAAGATGCTCTCGATTGTGGTTTGCTACATTAGAACCTTGGTTATACTCAAATAAAGGGCCATAAAGACATAGACTGGGTTGGATCACCCTTGAATAGGAAGTCTACTACAGGGCATTTTGTGGTTGTTGGGAGTAATCTTGTCTCTTGAAAGAGTAAAAAGCAGGCGGTGGCCCAGACAAGTGCATAATCAGAATACAAGGCGATTGCCTATACCACTTGTGAGTTAACTTTTTTTAAACATTTGCTAGAAAAAGTTGGATTTGAACACTCTTCACCGATGGACCTGGTATATAATAATCAAGCAACACTTCCAATTGCATCCAACCCAGTCTTCTATGAGAGCACAAAACACATTAAAGTAAACTGTCACTTTATTTGAAAAATTGTTGCAGAAGTTGCTTGAGACTAAATATGTAAATTCAGTTGATCAGTTAGCTGATTTATTTACTAAATTGTTAGGGGCTCTAGAATAAAATACATTTGTAACAAACTATGAGCATAAAATATATATGCTCCAGCTTGAGGGGAGAGGTAGAAGGTAATTATGTCATTCTTGCAATATTTAAGGATTCTTGTATTATTTCCTAATTTTTATTATAAATAGAGGGAGAGACTAACGCAATTGTTGAGTTTTCTCATTCTTTCCTATTCTCTTGTTACTTTAACATAGGTTTCTGAAAAAATGTCCGTATAGTTGTTGTTGGTTTTAGTGACCCTAACAAATCTGCCCGGGAGATCTTCCAGAAAGAAGAGTCATAAATTAGGGTTATCCTCAAATCCACCTTCATCGCTAGAAATTGAACCCTCGAGAAACTGATCTACTGGTACTTCGTGGTTTTGTGGTGAAAAGCGTGTCAGGTACCAATCTATACTTAGAGCTAAGTCTATTGTTCCTCTTCGTACATTTCTAATGGCTGAAAATCTCTTGGGGGTCAAAGTGCATGAACTTAGATAAACTTAGGTGGTTGTCCCCTTTGACTAAATCTATCCTATCTATCCCTCACTTACTCAGAGAATTTTGTGCCAACTATGTCGAGATCCCCCTTCAAAGTCCTTAAGACATACTTGAGAGGACATGTTATCGAGATATCACCCCGGATCATTCCATCAATCCTAGGAGTTCCCACAGTGATCACTGAAACCTATTCATGAGTCTTACGTAGCACTACTAGAGAAAGTGCTTCAACCTTTAGTTTATCTCCACTGTCAGAGCATTCAGCTCTGGTTACACATAGCCCTTAGGGCGATCATGGTGGTAAGTCTAGTGATTGTCACAACAGTCACTTCTGAGGTGGCAGTAGTGGTGTCTCTTAGGATGGCGAGTCCATTGTGGTCACGGCCAACATCACCAGTGTTCCTTCTGTGGCAAGGAAAATCATGCACGAGAGACTTTTTGGGACTTAGTTGACCGGACTCCTAAATATGCTTATGCTATGACCTCTGATCAAGCCGATCCAATTCCACGATCTGATTTTCCAGCTGCAAGGGGGATTTCTAATGACGAGAATAGTTAGACTCGCCAGTTTAAGGCATTCTTACAGCCTTTCACACCCATTACTTCTCTAGCTCAATGTTGTACCTCTACAACTTGTCTTTCCTTCGTCCGTCCCCTCCTACACCATGGGTCGTAGATCCTGCTGCCACTGACCACATATCGGGTACTTCTTCCCTACTTACACACATGTAGTCATCTCCCTCGTTATCTTTAGTTACTGTTGTCGATGGCTCCACAGTCCCTATTAGTGGCATCGTTCTTCACCTTCTTCTTTATCCTATGCTTTGTTTATTATTTCTTTTTCTTTTAATTTCATGTAGTCAGTAAGCTTATTAAACAACTTAATTACTTCATTTTTTCCTCGATTTTGCCATTATTCAGGATTTGAGGATGCAAAAGACGATTGGCGCAGAGCGTGAAGAAAACAGCCTTTACTATTTTGATGATCATGACAATAATTCTGATGTCCTATCCATTGTTTGTCCTCTTGTTGTGTCTTCTCATTAGATTCATTGTTGCCTACGTCATCCATGTCTTGCAAATCTCAAGCAACTTGTCCCTAATTTGCGTCTTCCTTACATTATGAGTTTTGTCAATTGGGAAAGCACCATCGTAGTTCATTTGATTCCCAAACTCAGGTTCGAGCAATGAGTCCTTTCAGTTTAGTTCATTCAGATATTTGAGATAATTCTTGTACCACTTTCTACATTGGGTTTTCGTTAATTTGTCACATTTGTCGATTATTTTTCAAGATTACATAGATTTATTTAATGAACGATCGTTTTGAATTATTCTCCATTTCTTGTGTCTTTTGTGCTAAAATCAAAACTCTATTTAATGTGGTAGTGCATATACTTCAGAGTGATTATGATTGAGAATATTTTTTTCAATCTTTTACTTCTTTTATGTCACAATCGGGTATCCTCAATCAGTTATCTTGTCCTCACACACCACAACAAAATGTAGCAACAGAGTGTAAGAATTAACATCTCTTGGAAGTGACTCGTACTACACTTGTTGAGATGAATGTTCCCAAACATTTTTAGGATGGTGTTGTTCTTGCAGCATACTTCTTGATCAATAGGATAGCGTCACCTTAAATGGCAAGGTTCCCATTCCCTTCATTTTTAACTCTCTCATTTGTTTGGTTTACCTTCTTGTATTTTTGGATGTGTGTGTTTTGTTCATCAGTTGATTCCCAGTAAGGATAAGTTAAATCCTCGTGTCTTTTCACATGGCCTTACTTCTTTAAGCATCATTCTCAAGGTGGTTTGGATGTCACACTTCCTATGCGAGTTTTCCTACCCCTACTACGTTTTCCTCTGCTCTGGAACCTGTCCCTCCAACTCATTCTCCACCTCCTTCGCAGGTCTACTCTCGTCGCCAAAAGGTCACTTCTGCCATTGCACCCATCACCCATGTGTCATCAGATTATTCTCCAATTAATCCATCCAATTTTGATTTAGACATGCCTATTGTAGTCTGAAAGGGTAAGTTGTCATGTACTAACCATCCTATCTCTAATTTTGGCTCTAATGCGCATCTATCCCCTTCCTATTATTATTTTGGTGCTTCGTTGTCCTCTGTCATGAACACTATTTCAGAGGCGCTCTCTAACTTAGACGGAAGACCGCAATGGACGAGAAAATGTTAGTCTTACATCAAAATGGCACTTGGGATGTTGTCTCGCTTTCGCCCAGCAAAATGGTAGCTGGATGTAAATGGATGTATACAATCAAAGTTCATCCATATGGCACTATTGATCACGCTTAGTTGCCAAGGGTTACACTTAGGTATACGGTCTTGATTACCAAGAGACAATTTTCTTTTGTTGCAAAGTTTGCGTCGGTTCACATGTTCATCTCTTGCTGCCACCTTTCATTGCCCTTTACATCATCTCAATGTCAAGAATATCTACTGGAATGGCCATCTAACTGAAGAAGAATACATGGAATAACTTCAGGGTTTGTTGCTCAAAGGGAATCTGGTTTAGTATGTCGCTTGAAGAAATCCATCCATGGTTTTAAGCAATCTCCTCAAGTATGGTTTGGGAGATTTAGTGACGCGATTAATGAGTTTGGTCTTCTGTGCTGCACAGTTGATCATTCAGCATTTTATAGACATTGTAAAATGGGGAAAATATTATTGTTTGTTTATGGAGATGATACTATGTTTACAAAAGACGACCACAGTGGTATTCAAAAACTCAAATAGTTCTTTCATAGCAAGTTTTAAACCAAATATTTGGGTTTAATTTAAGTATTTTTTGGATATTGAAGTTGCTCGACCGAGTCAAGGCATTTACCTTTCTCAGAGAAAACATGCTCTTCATCTATTCAGCGAAACATAAATCCTAGGAGCGATTGACTTGCCTAAGGTTCCAAACACGAAAATTGTAGCAGATCAAGGAGAACCACTGACAGATTTGGGGCAATACAAATGGTTAGTTAAGAAGTTGAACTACTTGACTGTTCCTATATATATCTCCTTTGTAGTTATTGTTATCAACCAGTTCATAGATCGTCCTATAGCTAGTGACTGGGATGCGATGGTTTTTATTCTCAAACAGTTGAAAGATGTACCTGGTGGTAACACGTTGGACCGTGGCCTCAGGGGCACAAGTAGAATCCAAGCGGGCGGATAACTGTGGAGCATGAGCGGTCCGAGATGGGACGTCACCTTCTCTTCCGGATGCCATGAATACAGATGTGATGAGTCCGTAGCAATGAAATACACAAACAAAATGCTACGGAAGACTGATCTGGCTCCGGAGAGAGAAGGCACAAGTTGAGAAGCGAACTTGAGACAGAGTTACCCAATCATTCAGGAAATCAAAGAGGCGGCCATGTATTTAGAACAGCCGGAATACCAACAACCGGAGAACAATCCGCAATTGGCAGTAGGGGTCGCGAAGACCGTGGGTCGCAAAATCGCAGGCGAAGATCGTGGGTCGCGAAATCGCAGCTGGGGGTCGCGAAATCGCAGCTGGTGGTTCGCGAAGATCGGGGCTGGGGGTCGCGAAGATCGGGAGTCGCGAAATCGCAACTGGTGGTTCGCGAAGATGGCGAGGTTGGTGGCGAACGGATTTGGCTTCGGGCGCAGTGGGTTGCGATCGGTTCGAAGGGGGGTTGCGGTGGTGGCTGGTTTTGCAGGCTAGGGTTTCGGTGGCGGTTTCGATGGCGAGGCTGAGATGCGTAGGGTGAGGGTTTGTCCGGCGACGGCAAGCTAGGGTTTCGGTGGGTTGATTGCGATCGGTTCGAAGGGTTAGGGTTGCGGTGGTGGCTGGTTTTGCAGGCTAGGGTTTCGTGATTGGAGGCGGCGGCGGCGGCGGCGGCTTGGTGGTGGTAAACAGTGAAGTCAACGGCTTTTAGGGTTTGGAGAAAAAAAAATATTGGCTCTAGATACCATGTAGAAATTTTTAATGGGCCTAACTCACTCTCAAAAGACGTCTTGTAAGAGGAGGATTGCCCTTGGCTTTATATATAGCTCAGGATCAGGTAACACAAGCGATGTGGGATTCAACAGAAATTGTACGAAATTGGGTTTTATCATTCTTCACTAATGTATCTAGTATGTGACGATCAAACAACACTTCACGTTGCATCCAATCCAGTCTTTCATTAGAGAACGAAACACATTAAAATTGAATGCCACTTTATATGAGAAAAAGTATTGCAAAAATTGATTGAGATTAGACATGTGGATTATGTTGATCGGTTATCATATTTGTTAGTATAATAAGTATAATAGTAATAAACTCTAAGGAAGCAATTAGCAGCGCAATTCTTTTGAGTATGGTGCGAAGACATTGTAACTTTGCTATTCTTAGTTTCTAGTGGGTTGGTTAATTTCACCACAAAACACCATGATCTTTTTCCCACAATGGTTTCCACGTAAAAACCTTCCTGTCCTTACTTTTTACTTCCACACTTTATTTTTCTATAGTGATTGTTTAATCTTCACATACTCGCGGAATTTAATCGAAGATCAAAATCGAAGAAATTGGGATATTGTTCTAAAGGTAAATTGATAGCCTGGTCACCCCCCTCTAGGGCAATAAATGGCACGGTAGGTGATAATCTTGCTCTTCAATCCTTCATTAAGAAACCCCATTAGTAGGATTGGAAGGGCTCGCAGTACCTTGCATTCTTGCATTCCAACATAATATACATCAAGTAGTAATGAATATACATTTAATACCAAAAACTCTAAAGAAAATAAAATCAATCAACAAATGATAAAAAATTAAAAACAGAACTCAAAATAATACATGATATTTTTTATATAAAAAAAATGTGTGACTTTGCAAAGGCAGAGAGAAAACAACAGCAATAACTGATTAGTTCCACTAATACCTGAGAACTCAAGGAGTTCAATAAGGATATTTCCTTAAGCATCAGTTCTTTTATCTCCAACAAAGCATTAAAGGTTGCATAGTATTTCCGCGTCTGATGAAGCTTTCCCTGTATATTAGCTGAAGTCAGTTCAGTGTCCTGAAGCCCAAAAGATTGTAATGGCGGGTAGTAAAAAAGAAAAAAGAGAATAAGAACCCAAAGCATTTGTGCACCTGAATATGAAAATTAAGTTCTGAAAAACGGCGCTCATACCTGCAGATAGGAAAGATGTAAAAGCGAAGTTAGGATTCAACAAATGAAGAAAGTGGAAAGGTCTATGGAATTTCTACTAGCATATCTATAGTTATAATAAAGAGAGAGTGTCCACCTTAATTGATGACAATTTTGCTATTTTGTTTTCAATTTTATCCTTTTTTAACAAGAGGAGACATTTTTCAACTTGGTGGCAATTTTGTCATTTTTTTTTTAAAATTTTGTTGTAATTTTTATGTTCTTTAGACAAAACTACAAATAAACCCTTAAAATTTTAAGCATAGTTACACTTTTCTCCCTGACTTTTAATATTATTGACATATTACTCTAAAATATATATTGCTTTTATCTTCGTAATATTTCTGTATTAGTCCGAAATATATTTCTTAAAGAGTATTTATGTCTTCCCTATATTATTTAGGATTTTCTGTATGATTTAGAGTTTGCTATATAGTTTTCTAATTTCTATTATAAATAAAGGGAGAGGCCAACCCAATTGTTAAACCTTCTTATTCTTTTCGTATTCTCTTGTTACTTTAACATGGTATCAAGAGCAAATTATAAGATATTAATCCCATAGGTTTGTTCAACCATATTTTTTTCCTTCCCTTTTCCCTCTTTCAATTTCTTTTCCTCACCATCTGTATGGAAAAAAAAAAAAAAAAGGGTTCAGAAACCCAAGCAGCTGTCGATCTGTAACCCTAACCAATCCGCACACCTTGTCGTCGTAGCCAAAGCCCCGTCGTCCAGATCCGCACCTCCACCGCTGTCACTATCCAAATCCAACGCCTTCCCCATCGTCGACATCAAGATCCGTGCTTCCATCACCTTCGCAGTCCAGTTCCGACGCCATCCCACTGCCGTTGTCTAGTCCAACACCTTCCCCACTGTCGCTGTCCAGATCCGATCCTTCGCCACCTTCGCAGTCCACATCTAACCATCGCCAGCAGTCCCCTTACCTCACAACACCTTCGCCGCTGCTGGCTCTGTCCAGATCCGACGATGCTCCCTCTTTGGCTAGACGTCCGTGAGTCTATTGTTGTTCTGCTTTTAATGTTCTTCATTTAAGCTCTACACATGTTTGTGGTGTTGGTTTGTTTCCCTTGTCCAAGTAGTTTTTATTTGTTAGTTGTTGTATTGGCAGGCACTAATGTCTACGGCTACACCCCAACCGTTAACAATCCGCAAGTTAAACGGAACCAATTATTTAAATTGGTCTAAGGTTGTGAAAATAACCTTTACCGGACAATGGAAACACCTTACTGAATTTGTCCCAACAGAAGAAGATAAAAAGTATGAGGAATGGATTTAAGCTAATGCGCAGATTGTAGCATCGTTATGAAATTCGATGGTGCTTCAAGTTGTTGATCTCTGTCCTCATCTAGATACGTGTAAAGTAATATGGGAATATTTTCATGTGTTGTGAACATGTACTCTTACCAGGATGTATGATTTATCGGTCGAGTACTTCCAACTTTAGCAAGGCACGCAATCCGTTACAGATTATTTTGCCACATTCAACAGCTTTTATGAGGAGTTAAATATTGTTCTACTGATGACTATCGATTTGAAAAAATGCAAAAGCAACGTGAGCAGATGGCTGTTATGAAATGCTTAGCTAGATTACGCCCAGAATTTGAACCGGCCCGATCTCAGATCCTTTCCAGTGCTCCCCTCCCTACTATCAGTAAAACCTATTCCCAAGTCTTGCGTAGCACTACCAAGGACAATGTTTCTGGCTCACGTTCGTCTACGCCATCTAAGCATTTAACGCTTGTTGCTCAGATTCCTACATGAGATCGTGGTAATCAACCCAGTAGTGGTCGTGATGGTTCCTCTCGTGGTGGTGGCCCTTAGGGTGAACGTAGTAGACGTGGTCGTGGCTCACATTATCAGTCCTCCTTCTGTGGAAAGGAGAATCATACTAGAGAAACATATTGGGATTTAGTCGGTCGTCCACCCAAATTCGCCAATGCTATAATCTAGAATCCTACTATAATACAAAATCTCAGGCGGCCAAGGACATCTCTGATAAGGAATATGTTCAATTCTTTTAGTATAAGACATCCCAGTAGGCATCTCTTCCCATTGCTTCTTTAGCTCAACGAGGTACTTCTACTACTTGTTTTTCAATTCGCCCTTCCCTTCCTACACCCTGAGTCATAGATTCTGCTGCCACTAATCACATGTCAGGTACTTCTTACCTATTTACACATATTCAATCATCATCTTCGTTGACTTTAATTACAGTTGCTGATGGTTCCACTGTCCCTATCCGTGGCATTGACACAATCAAACCCTCACCCTCCTTATCTCTATCCTCTGTCTTGTATATTCTTTCATTTTCTTTTAATTTAATGTCAGTCAGTAAGCTTACTAAATATCTTAATTGTTCTGTATCATTTTTTTCTGATTCTGTTATTCTTCAGGATTTGAGGACGCGGAAAACGATTGGCACAGGGAGTGAGGAAAATGGTCTTTATTACTTTGATGATCACAACGAGAGTCTTGCTATCCCACCTACTGCTTGCCCTACTATTGCATCAGCTCACCAAATTTATTATCACCTCGATCATACAATAAATATACTCCAGCTAGTGAGGAGTGTTAAAGAGTATTTATGTCTTTCTTGTATTATTTAGGGTTTCTTGTACAATTTAGGATTTGTTGTATGGTTTCCTAAATTCTATTATAAATAGAGGGAGAGACTAACACAATTGTTAAGTCTTCTCATTCTTTTCATATTCTCTTGCTATTTTAACAATATCATTTTTAGTCTAGCGGACTGATCTTATCTATTAATAGTCACAATTTTAACAAAATAAATACACTTCTTATTCTTGTAGTTTTCATTAAATTTTATTTTTTCTATTAATTCTCAAATTTAAAGAAAGGAACCTAAATTGACGTTCCAATTAATCACCATAATTTTCAAATTGAATAAATTATTGATTTTACTCTTAAAATTTGAGCGTAGTTGGCTTTTACTTCCTAATGTTTCAATATTCATATATTCAGGAATAAGCAATCGTCTCCCAATTTACTTGTTCAATTTTCAAATAGAATATTACAGATTTTACCCTTAAAATTTAATTGTAGTTACATTTTGCTTCTTTATAATTAATATTTTTTGATTGTCGATTAGTCCATAGTATATAATATAAACCAAAAACAAAAAAGCAAAAAGAGAAAAAGAAAGTAAATGAAAAAATAGAAAATAAAGAACAAAAAAATATATTGAATAATGGAAAATAAACAGAAAAACAATAATAAAATACACAAAAATAAGAAATCAAATATAAAAAAAAAAAAATCGCAACTACAAATTAAAAATAAATTTTGAAAATAAAAAACAACAAAAAAACCGAAATATATAACGTAAAAAATTATGGACACTAAAAAAATGAACTATCTAAAGTGAAGGATGAAAAAATAAATATTGAATCTAAGTGTCTTTTTGCTCCATTCTTTTGGTTCCCTAATGTTGTAATTTATAAATAAAGTGGCATACCTACAAATGATAATATCAACCAAATTCGAAACACAATCAATATATAAAAAGAAAAAATAAAGGTGAGTTGTGAGCTTACAAGTCTAAACCTGAGCTCTAAAATTGTGTTTATTGTTATTTCTTTATATATTTTTTTTTTTGCATTTGATATATTTATATAATGTTTCATACGTGATTAAACAATATTTAAAATTAATGTAGAATTCTTAATGGTGCATGCCTTCACGTGACCATCCTTAGTATTATATATAAAAGAGGGAAAAAGGTGCTCAATTTTACTGTTCACGTGGCCATTTTGTGAATTCAGCCCAAGTTTGGATTTTTGGTCGTTTTCACATGCCTCTTTGTATGGTTTATTGTAATTTGCAAACTACAATGAATTGAAGCAAAATCATAAATATAACCTTTTAGATTTGAGCATAATTACAGTTTTCTCCCTAACTTCTAATATTTGCATGTTACTCTAAAATATGTATTTTTTAAACTTCATAATATTTGATATTTTCATATTACTCCGATTTTTTGGGGGATCTAATTGATCGATCTCATCTACTAATAGCCATCATTTTAGCTATTTAACTACACTTTTCATCCTTATAGTTTATTTAAGATTTTATTTTTTCATTAATTTTAAAGTTTAAAGAAAGAAACTTAAATTGATAGTCCAATTAAGTACCTCAATTTTCAAATTGAATAAATTATAGATTTTACTTTTAAATTTTACGCGTAGTTAGATTTTGCTCCATAATGTTTTAACACTCATATATTTGGTAATGAGCAATCATCTATCAATTTAGGTTCTCAATTTCCAAATTGAATATTACAGATTTTACCCTTAAAGTTTGATTGTAGTTACATTTTACTTCTGATATTTAATATTGTCTAATTTAATAAGAGAAAGTCCAATTGACACACTTCAATTTCTAAATTGAATATAAAAATTCTACTTTTAAAATTTGAGAATAGTTTGATTTTACTTCCTAATATTTTAAGACATGTTTAGGATTGAGCAGTTTAGATGGTAGCCCTATTTAGAGTTTTCTTTTCTCTCAGATTAATCAATCGGTAAGTATACTCTACCCTATTTAGAGTTTTCTAGCAAAGAGAACTTATCGGAGAGACGTGACAAAATAAATAAAATGTGTTATGATATGGAAAGTTGTATTAAAGATATTGGAAGAGATATTTTAAGAGTACGCAGAAAAAGGGGCCACAATATAGGAAACGTTATCATGTAATGGGGAGGTTCAAAAAGCAGCTCGGGATAAGAAAATATCTTATAAGCAGTGAAAAGATGTCAAAGTAGTGAGAGTTCAGAAAGGTGTGCACTATCAAAGTTCATCCGGATGACACCATTGATCGACTCAAGATTCGTTTAGTTGCCAAACGTTATACTCAGGTATACGGTTTTGATTACTGTGAGACATTTTCTCCCGTTTCTAAGCTCGCTTCTGTTCGTTTGTTCATCTCTCTGGCTGCCGTTGGCCATTACATCAGCTCGATATCAAGAATACTTTCTTACATTGTTATTTAAGGTGCAAGGCGCAATGACCCCCGTGGCGGCGAGGCGCGGGCTTCTTTGAAGCGAGACGCACATTTTAAATATGTGTTTTTCTATTATCATAGGTTAATTTTAATTTGATTTAAAAGAAAAAATGGGGGTTAATTGTTATTTTAAAAATATTTTTTTAATTTTTATACTTAAATGGCATATTAGATATTATTTTAGGGCTGTTTATGTATTTTGTGATAAGGGAAAAAAATCAGAGATATTTTGTTCTCTTGATCAAAATTAGAAATGAGCAATTTCTTCTCCTATGATCAAAATTAGAAGCTCCTGTGTGAACTTCGAAGGAGATCAACGAAGGCAACCTGTGCGAACTTCGAAGCGAACTTCGAAAACTGAATTCGAAAGAGAAATCGAAGGAGAAAGAGAAATCGAACTTCACTGGTGAATTTTTTTTTTGAGCTTTCGAATGTTTCTTCTTCAAAATTAGAAGCTTCTGTGCGAACTTCGAAGGAGAGCAATGAAGGCAACCTGTGCGAACTTCGAAGCAAACTTCGAAAACTGAAATCGAAGGAGAAGGAGAAATCGCACTTCACTGGTGAGTTTTTTTGGGCTTTCGAATGTTGCTTCTTCAAAATTAGAAGTTTCGACGCGGTTAAATGGTGAGTTTTTTTTTTGTTTCAACCGTTCAATAGCTCACATAGAAAAAAGCTAGAAAAAGCCATGCTTCAAATAGGCACGCCTCAGCAGCGCCTTACGCCTCAGCTCCAAGGCACGCGCCTCTTTGAAGTAGCCTCGCCTCACAGTGTCGAGGCGCAATAGCTGCGCCTCGCCTCGCCTCTCTCGCCTCAAGCACGCCTTTCACAACACTGCTTTCTTAAATGGTGATCTGACTAAGAAAATATATATGGAGCAACCTCTTGGGTTTGTTGCTCAAGGGGAGTCTGATTTGGTATGTCGCTTGAAGAAATCTATTTATGGCTTCAAGCGGTCTCCTAGAGCATGGTTTGGAAGATTTAGTGAAGTGGTCACTAAATTTGGTCTTCGGCGTTGTGGAGTCGATCATTCCATCTTTGACAGGCATAGTAAAGTTGGGATAATATTGTTGATTGTGTATGTGGATGACATCGTAATTAACGGGGATGACCACGGTGATATTCAAGAACTCAAAAGGTTTTTACGTAGTAAGTTCCAAACCAAACATTTGGGTCACCTAAAGTATTTCTTGGGGATTGAAGTCCAGACATTTACCTGTCTCAGAGAAAATATGTCCTTGACCTATTGAGCGAAACAGGAATGTTAGGTGCTAAACCGATTAACTCCAAACACCAAATTGTTACCAGATCAGGGTGTACCACTGACAGATTCAGTGCAATATCGACGGTTAGTTGGGAAGTTGAACTACCTGATAGTTACCAGGCCAAATATCTCCTTTGTTGTTAATGTTATCAGTCAATTCTTGGATCGTCCAATGATTTGTCACTGGGATGCAATGATATGTATTCTCTGATATCAGAAAGGTGCTCCTGGTTGCGGTTTGCTATATCAAAATTTCGGTCATACTCAAATAAAGGGCTATACAAATGCAGATTGGGCCGGATCACCCTTAGATAGGAAATCTACTACTGGTTATTGTATGTTCATTAGTGGTAACTTTGTCTCTTGGAAAAGTAAAAAGCAGACGGTAGTGGCACGGTCAAATGCAGAATCGGAATATAGGGCAAAGGCCCATACCACTTGTGAGTTAACTTAGTTGAAACATTTGTTGGAAGAACTTAGATTTGAACACTCTTCACCGATAGACCTGGTATGTGATAAAATCAAGCAGCACTTCACATTGTGTCCAACCCAGTCTTCCATGAGAGAACAAAACACATTGAAATTGACTGTCACTTTATTCGGAAAAAAAATTGTTGTAAAAGTAGATTGAGGTTAAACACGTAAATTCAGTTAATCAGTTAGCTGATATATTTACTAAACCGTTGGGGGGTTCTAGGATAAAGTACATTTGTAACAAACTAGGAGCATACAATATATATGCTCTAACTTGAGGGGGAGTGTTAAAGGGTATTTATGTCTTTCCTGTATTACTTAGGGTTTCCTGTACGGTTTAGGGTTTGTTATAATGGTTTTCTAATTTCTATTATAAATAGAGGGAGAGGCTAACACAATTGTGAAGCCTTCTCATTCTTTTCATATCATCTTCTTACTTTAACAATAACTTTACATACTAAGGTTCTATACGTTAGGGGAATGGAGAAATCGATGAGGACATTACACTGGTGCGAAAATGTGATTTAATTCAAGTTTAAGGTTCTCCAAGGGGAAAAGGTAGACCTAAGAAAAAATAAGATGAGACAATCAGGAACGATTTAATTGGTTTAAAGTTAATTGAGGGGATTACCCTTGAACGATCCTTATGGAGCAAAAGGATTCATATAGCCAACCTAACTGGGTGGACAAAGACCGCGTTGGTAATGCAGCTAGAGCAAGTCAAAGCAAATGCCTCTCTTCAAAAATATATTCTTGACTTATTAAGTAAGACGAGAGTGATAGGATCAATTCCAATAAACACACATATGGATTCTTACACAAAATGGTAGCAGATCAAGGTGAATTATTACCTGAAGGGGCCATGTTGTTAGTTGGATGCCCAAAGAACCGGACATTGGGATGTTGGTGCACATTCTCAAATACTTGAAGGGTGCACTTAGTTTTGGTTTAATGTAATAGAATCAAGGTCATACTCAAACACGTGTATCCACATGCAGATTAGGATAGAAGGTTTGCTATCAATTATTGGGTTTGTTAAAGGTAATTTGGTGTCTGAGAAGAGCAAGAAACAAAAAGTAGTTGCTCAACCAAGTCCTGAATTTGAGTACAGAGCTATGATGTAACATGTGATTTGTTTTGGTTAAAGGATATGCCAAAGGAACTTGACTTTGAACATTCTCGCCCTACAAGATTAATGTGTGATACTCAAGCAACTGTCCGCATTACTTCTAGCCTAGTAATTCAATGAGCACAATGTTATAATGTCATATACAACACATGTCAATTTGGTTGATCGAGTGGGAAATTTGTTTACCAAACCTTCACCGATAAAATATTACAAGCAGCAAAAAGCCAGAGAAAATGAGAAATTTAAAGAAGAGGGGACATTTGGGATGGTTAAATTTAATATATGGCTTACCCCTTCTGAAACCATGGAAGTTTTATCTTAAATTTTGAGGAAAATCATCGCGAAGTTCATAACTTTCAGAGAGTTAATATATGCAACTTACTTAATAAATAAAATAAAGGCCACGAAGCAGGCGACCATCAAGATTTGGGAATCCTTCAAAAAGGTTTTGACATGTATATAAAAGGCCTATAGAATTGGCAATGTCGGAATAATGTTTGATCATTAAAGTGGAAGGTTTCTGCCTTTAACAGTTTCGTAAAAGGAAGACCGTACTTAAGTGGGACAATGCTTGGTTGTTGGTGTTTTACAAGCAAAAAGAAAAAGTAAAAACAATGCCGCCATAACCACCCCCACAATTGGAACAAGATAAGGTCTAGAACAAAGAAAAACTACTGAGACTTCAGGCAGCTAATTCTTTAATTGCATGGTTACTCCATAAACTATTATAGAGAATGATAACTTAATTGCACTTTGATTCTATCTCATCAAAATCAAAATCAAACCTCAACTAGCTAGAAGGTTTTGGAACATTAGATTGGAGTAGAACTTTTGTCATTCCTTGGTTAAGCAAATTTCCTTCAAGTCCATAAATCGTCAAGTATTTTCGAACCTCATTCAATACAAGCAAAAGTCTAATAAAAATGAAGTGAAAAGACAAGGCATTAAAAATTGAAAAGAAATACCGAGAATGGTAACATACTGGATGAGTTCTGCTTGTGATGGTATATCATCAAATTTCCGCTTCAACAAAACAACTTCCCTTAGCTTAGCTGCAAGTTCCTGTTGGAAGAATTTCACAAAATTATAATTAGATGATAATGACATGTAAGTTTCCACAGATGATACTATGTAAAAGTTGTTCACGTGTACTCTTTCTAGGTCATTTAAGTTGTTGGATACAAGTCTCTTCCAACACAGTTCGACATGTATAACCCTTTCTTCATGTCTAAATGATAAACCACTATTCAATTTCATCTACGTGTTCAACACTTGTCCCCTATGTGTCCTAAACTTTTAACTGATTCCTTTTGTCCTAAAGTTTTAACTAGTCTTCTACTTATTATGTCATATCTCAAGCACGTAAATTCAACTTATTGCATATTGGTTCACTTTTTCAGATGCAAGGCTACTCATGCTCTTTTTTTACACCTCGAATACTGATGGTTGTTCCCTAGGAAACCCTGACCCAGCTGGTAGTGGCATTTTATTGCGGACAAAAGCAATGGGAAGTTGATTTTCTCTTGGGGTGCATCAATGGCGACCTGTTTGAATATGCTGGCAGAGGCATAAGACTACCTGATCTTGGATTGGGTTCATGCATCCAAGCACTATTTTATCATAGTGTAGGTCAAATGGACTATGGTATCCTACGTTTATGTTTAGCGATGATAAACTCTCTCTCTAAAGGACTGCACATCGATGGTGTTGTGAGTTTGCATTCCAAACTCATGAAAGCATAATGATTATTAATTCTTTGAGATTTGATTCAAGTTTGATGAAATAAAAAGTCGAGACAACTAATAATGCATGAAGTGCTTTTAGACACGGGAAATGACTAAAAAGGTCATCCTTCCACCTTTTTTATTTATTTTCTATCTGTTGTAGGATTGAATTTCACCGGAATGACAAATCAATGTTGGAGCAATTAAGACACAAGTATCATTAACTTCCACCATTGTACTATGCCCTCGTTCTCGATCTCAGGTAATCAGACAATACAAGCTATGCTCCTCCTTGACAATTGGTAAAGTAAAATAAGATCAACCAAAGAATGAGACGCATTGACTTGGATGGTCGCCTTTCCTTTTATATAAAATATGGGTCATACACTAAAGTCTTAATACGCAAACAATGCCTAAAGAACCTTTAATACTCCCCCCTCAAGTTGGAGCTTATATATCGTATACTTCCACCTTGTTACAAATATAATTTATCCAAGACCTTCAAATAGATTAATAAATAAATATGCTAATCAAACAATAGAATAAATGTCGAATACGTATAAAATTTTGCCGTTAACTTCACTAGAATGAAGTGACAATCAACCTCAATATGCTCAATTCGCTTGTAAAAAACTGGATTTAATGCTATATAGATAGTTGTTTGATTATCACATAGTAAACTCATTGGAAATGAGTAATTGAACACTTCTTCCAACATATATTTCAACCAAATCAACTCACAAGTAGAATGCACCATTGCTCGATATTCAGATTCAAAACTTGATCGGGCTATCACAATATGTTTTTTATTCTTCCAAGAGACAAGATTGTTTCCAACAAACACACGTTATCGTTAGTTAATTTTTTGTCTGGAAGTGAATCGGCCCAATCTGTATTTGTTGTTAACCCCAAGGGTCTAAATCCCTAAGTGGTATTTTGATGATAACAAAGCATTTAAGATTTCTTTGGTATTTAATGTGGGTGTTAAGTGTGACTGTGTGAGAATAGGTCGTCCCGCTTTACGTCGTTCTTTCATCTATGTCGATGTTACCTTCTTTGAGTTCACCCTTTATTTTTATGTGACCTACTCTCAAGATGATCTGAATGTAACACTTCCTTTCCCGAGTTTTGCAACACCTACTTCATCTCCATCCGCTCCCACACCTGTCACACACAATCATCCAAAACCTCCTTTACTAGTATACCCTCGTCGCCAGAAAATCGCTTCTACTGATACGCCCATTGTCCCTATGCCCTCTAATCCTCGTCCAGTTCATCCATCCTCTTCTAATTTGGACAATGCCCATTGCTTTACAAAAGGGTAAGCATTCATGTACTGACCATACTATTTCCTATTCCATCTCATATGCACACCTATCTCCATTATACTATTCCTTTGTTGCTTCGTTGTCCTCTGTTTCTATTCCTAACATTGTGTTGACTCTAGATGTTTTGATGAACCAATTAATTTAGATGTTTTTAAAGAACTAATAGTTTTATTGAATATTTCAGATATTAGTTCCAGTGCTTGAATGAGAAAAATAGATTAGTTTCATGACAAGGTTTGATAAAGATCGGGATAATTGCAATGAGGAAACTGAAGATTTTTTTTGGAACAGAGGAATATTGTTTGTATGATTAGGTAACACAACTTAATCTCTTTGATCACTCTTAATGCAATCCGATTAGGATCACACACTACACTTAAATATGTGTTAAATGCTATTGTGTGTGATTAAGTGATAAGTATTGATGCCAAAATCAGTACCAAGATACAAGTGGCGGAAGCTTTCGTAAAAAATATCTATTTTATTGAATTACTAAATTTTGAAACTATAATACAGAATATGTAAAGATATTAAAAATACGTATAAGAATAAAACAGTGAAAACTTACAGGGATATCTTGAATAAATTGATACAAGTTTTGAATAATGAAAGGTTTAGAACATCTAAGTTCTTGAACCTATTTTAGGTGAGGGAACTCTATTGAAATTTGATCACTCATGCTTACTTGGGATCAAATGTGAAAAAAATTCGTGTCCTCAACAACTGATAGGAGAAGTCCTTATAAAGACATCGGACTTCAAATTTTACAAATTACAATTGAATAAAAGATAAAAAGAAAGATTCTTCTTTTTGAAAAGTAGTTTTAACTTTTGAAATTTGATGCTAACTTTTGACAAATGGAGTCGCCTTTGTCTTTTTCCAAAAGTTTATGCCTTCTCTCGTTCAGATGTCCTTGCTTTTTGAAAAGCTTATTAAAATGACTCTAATATTTGATGATCTCATGAATGACGTAAATTGATATTTTGATGATTGATATGATCATATCACACATGGGCGTTGACCTTTGGGTGAAAAATCACATGATCAAAATCAATACCAAAATTTCTAAAATTCCATCATATTGTATAAATTATGTTCTTCGTATTCTGGATGATAACAATGTCCTGGAGGAATAAAGTCTTCAAAATCTTGTTCTTCTTCAAGATATGCATACCATTCTTCTTTGTAAAGTTCGAACAAAGGGCTTTTGATATTAATTGGAAATTTGACTTCCGAGAGGTATTCTTGATCATGATAAATCTTCTGCTCCTAATGTAAGGGGACCATTTAAATAGATGATGTCTCTGAAGTCGATTTTTCTAACAGCACTTCTAACGATCCAGTGTTCAATTTGATCTTCAAGGGACAAGTTGCATTCGACCCAAAAGGGATCAGATTTTGGTAATCTGAGCGGGTTACTTCTTTTTTCCAAACAAGGGTTTTTTGTTTCTTTTGATGAGGGCAATTTTATGTTTTGCTGGAGAAGGGTGAAGTCCTTCAAATATTGGGCCAATATATTTTAGGGATTTTTAATGTTTAGACTAAAATTCACTCTCTTTCTCCTCAATAAACCTTTCAAGCAAAAAGGTTATTATTTAGTTCTTTATTAAAATATTGTTATTATTTAATCCTTTACCTATAGTGAAGGGACATATATGCCCTTCTATATATAACTAAATAACCCAAACCCTAAAACCTAAATTCAATTGGGAAAGCAAATGTAAATTTAATTGGGAAACCTAAAACCTAAATTCAATTGGGTCCACTGCCTCTCTCATTCTCCCCCTCTGTCTTCTGCAGTTTCCAAACGTAAAACCGAACGGCGGCGAGCTCGATGGTGGGTTCGGGCCATCGGTGCCAGAGAGCTCGGAGGTGGGTTCACGCATCGGTGCCGGCGAACCAACGCACCGACGCAGCTCATGGGTGCTAGATCTGAAATCACCGCAGACGTAGATCTCGTCAATTCTACGTTCATGCACTGCTTCGCTGTGTGCTGCAGATCCAACGGCCTTCGATGGCCATCAATGGAGTCATGGACAATGTGGGTGACTAGAACGGTGGGAACGGCAACGGACGAATTGGATTGGCACTCGTCTAGAGCCGATTTCCTTCCACCTAGTTTGTAGGATCTAAAAATATTTTTGTTCATTCATCTTTTTCATTCGTCTTCGGCTTTGTTTTCGCCGAATCGAGTTCGTCCCACTCCAGATTTGAAAATTTTCGATCTGAAAATTTTCAGATCTGGAACAATCGCAGCCATGGTGAATATTCACGGAGAATCTTTTTGTTTGATTATTTTGTGTTTGTGAATGTTTCATCTAGGGTTGTGTTTTTTGTGAATATTAGTGTGATTTTTGGTGAAATGTCCATACTTGCTTGATCTTGGGTTTTTGTCACTGATTTGGTTCGGTACTGATTTTGATTCCCTTTTTTTTTTTTTAAATGTTCATTTGTTTTGATTTTTGGTCCCACAGTTGTTATTTTGGTAGAGTTTGGTTTATTAATTATGATTGTTCATGTTTAATCAATTTATTTTTTTGAAATGGTCTTTGTGAATGTTTATGGGTATGTTTTCGGTGTGTTTTGGTATTTTGATAAAAACACACATCGGTGTGTTTTGTTGATTTTTGTGAATTTTTTGTTTATTCACGAGAATGGTTTTTTGTTGATTTGGTTTTTGTTCTTTTTGTGAATAGTCATATGATATATTTTCCGAGTGTTTTGGGTGTTTTCCTAAAAATGCACATCGGTATATTTGTGTGAATATTCATATCGGTATTATGGTGGTTTGGTGAAAATATCTATCGGTGCATTTAGTAAAAATTGTGGGTTTGTAAATTTATTCACATATAGAATAATTAACATTCATAATCACTCAATCAGTGCTAAAATGTATTAAAATATTTAAAATTAAAAAAATGAAAAAATGTGAATATTCACGTCTTTCTATTTTTAGAGAATGGCATTGTATGTAAATAATGAGAAAAAAATGGTCAAAGAACAGAGAACTATTTTCTTAGAACTAAAAACTTATTACAATCATGGAAGGTTAATTTTGTGAGTTGTGAATCTCTTGAGGTCTAAACAATAAATTTCCCTATATTTTATATAGATTTCAATTCCTTCGATATAATTCTGCGAAAATAAATTGAGCATACAAATGGCGAGTCTTTTCCCGAATTGATGGGTTTGATCAGGCTATAAATATTGTGTTGGGCTAGATAGCCATAATCCATGAGTTTTTGGGCTATAAGTGTAATGGTTTCTTTATCAATGGATAGCTCGATTGGTTGAAAATCATTTAGGTCAATGGCTACTCAGATAATGTTGTAGGCCATGTGACAAGGACAATCCAAGCTAGGATGATATAGGAGGTGTTGGTATCAAATTTTGGAAAAAGACAAAGGCAGCTCCATTTGTCAAAAGTTGCCATCAAATTTCAAAAGTTAAAGCTACTTTTCAAAAGGAATAATTTTTCTTTTTATCTTTTATTCAATTGTAATTCGTAAAATTTCAAGTCCGGTGTCTTTATAAGGACTTCTCATATTAATTGTTGAGGACACAAAAAAAAAATCACATTTGATCCCAAGTAAGCATGAGTGAGAAATTTCAAGAGAGTTCCCTCACCCAGTCTGTATTTGTTTTTAACCCCAAGGGTCTAAATTCCTAAGTGGTATTTTGATGATAACAAAGCATTTAAGATTTATTTGGTATTTAATGTGGGTGTTAAGTGTGACTGTGTGAGAATAGGTCGTCCCTCTTTACGTCGTTCTATCATCTACGTGGATGTTACCTTCTTTGAGTTCACCCTTTATTTTTATGTGCCCTACTCTCAAGATGATCTAAATGTAACACTTCATTTCCCGAGTTTTGCAACATCTACTTCATCTCCATTCGCTCCCACACCTGTCACACACAGTCATCTAGAACCTCCTTTACTAGTATACTCTCTTCGCCAGAAAATCGCTTCTACCGATACGCCCATAGTCCCTATATCCTCTGATCCTTATCCAGTTCATCCATCCTCTTCTAATTTGGACAATGCCCATTGCCTTACAAAAGGGTAAGCATTCATGTACTAACCATACTATTTCTTATTCCATCTCATATGCACACCTATCTCCATCATACTATTCCTTTGTTGCTTCGTTGTCCTCTGTTTCTATTCCTAACATTGTGTTGACTCTAGATGTTTTGATGAACCAATTAAACCAATTAACTTGGATGTTTTTAAAGAACTAATAGTTTTATTGAACATTTCAAATATTAGTTCCAGTGCTTGAATGAGAAAAAGAGATTAGTTTCATGAGAAGGTTTGACAAAGATTGGGATAATTCCAATGAGGAAATTGAAGATTTTTTTTTTGGAAGAGAGGAATATTGTTTGTATGATTAGGTAACACAACTTAATCTCTTTGTTCACTCTTAATGCAACCTGATTAGGATCACACACTACACTTAAATATGTGTTAAATGCTATTGTGTGTGATTAAGTGATAAGTATTGCACGCATGACTGTTTAAATGTGTTAAGATTCTTTTATTGCATGTTTAGAGGTGTTGGGTTTCAAATCAGTCAACCAGTGTTAAGAAAAGAAAAATTGAAAAATTGTGTTCAATCTAAACCAATGTTAAATATCGTTGATTTTGGACACTCTATGGAAGACCACTATGCACTATTTTAGTCATAACATTTTATACAAATGGAATTTTGAGCTTAAACAAATTGCATATGAACATAAGACTCCTTAAGCTTTCCAACGTAGTCATATAGAAAATTGGAGTTCAGACGAAAGAAATATGCACATTTGAAGTTTTGGATAAGTTGTAAATTTCAGTCCACAGGAATTTAGTCGGTCGACCGAATGATGCAGAAAAACAACTTTTTAGGGTTTTTAAGAATTTTAGTTGACCTATATTTTTGTCCAAACGTTTGAATTGATTTCGGACTTGAATCTGGACATAAAAACAGTTGGATTCATAGTTAAAATGGTTGAAAATATTTACGGTCAAAGATATATGTCCTTAGGGCTAGATTTTAGGGAAGATCTAGGCTTGTACTTGCCGTTTGAGTGATCTGAATTAGGGGCTACTAAGTGATGCATTTTTCTATATGAAAATAAGATCTTAAGTGTGAAATATTCAAATTTTCAAAAGAGAAGAATGTATTTTCAAAGATATGGAAGAGATTTGTGTGATTTTATTTGACCTTATAATTTAGTTCCTATATTTTCTGATTTTGTGATATTTTCGATAGAATTCTTTCTATTCTTTGATGAGCTTAGATCAAATTATTTTTAGGCTAAATTGAGAGTTTTAAGAATTATATTTTTGGTCAAAAATAGCCATTATAAATCCGATTTTGTATCTGGGGTCTATATGTTCTATTTTTGGGTATATCTTTTTAAAAATAGCCGTTATAGTATATGTTTAAAATCACTTTATATAGACCTACGAATTTCACTGATTTATTATCAACAATCATAAAAGTTTTTCAGATTTTAAAAAGAGAGAAAAATATCTTTTGAGAAACATTTTGAGGCTATATTTATTGAGAGTATTCTTAATTGAAAAAGAGTGTTCTTCGCAAAAACTGAGGTTGATAAAAAGCTGATTTTGCTAACATCTTTCTTCGCGAAATCTTGGTGAGATTTTTCTTATTGTATTTGTGCGCTAGAAATTATTGTGCTTTATGTGATATATATATATATGATATATATATATATATATATGAATTTCTGAGCTTAATATATATGTGATAAAAATCGTTCTTGCTGAAATTTATTGAAAATAATTTGAACCGATTTTTTCTGAAAAATCTGGTTGAAAAAAATTTTGTGCTTAAATTTATAAAAATCCAGATTATTGATTCTCACGTACGTTAATTGATATATATTTTGTGAAATAACTTCTATCACTTAGTTTCAAGACATTAATTGAGTTTACAATGAATTAAGGTGGTAGAAGCTCCAATGAGAAGAAACGAATAATTTTTTTGTATTTATGTGAGATTGTAACTTAAACCTAAGCGTAGCAAGACTACGTGAGAGTGATTCATTGGGCATAAAGGAACGTTACCTAATCAAGGAAAGAGGTTAATCCTGCGCCAGGAAAAAATGATAGGTTTGATTCTAAACCTGAAAAAAGAATTAAGTTAATTCTGAGTCTAAGAAAAGGATTGTTGTAAAGGTTTTGGTTCCTACCTAGGAAAGGGATCAAGTTTAGTGGATTTCCAATTCCCTGCAGGAGCTTATAGGAGTGGACGTAGGCAATAGTAACTTGTTGAACCACTATAAATCTGCGTATCAATTTCTTTACTCCTCTTATCTGTTTAGTTGTGCATCTAGTAATTCACATTTCAGCTTAATAACATGATAATAATCAGTTAGGGAAATTAAAGTGGATTGTTAAATATATTTGTAAATTTTTTACCTAACCAACTCACCCCCCCTCTTTAGTAGATCTGTAGTCCAACACTTTGTTTCAACGGCTCTCTCTTACCTTGGTTGGATGACCACAATGGATGAGGAAATGCATACTTTACATTAGAATGGTACTTGGGACTTTATCATGCTTCCACATTGTAGTTGGATGCAAATGGGTATACACAGTCAACGTTCATTCGAACGGAACCATTGATCGACTCAAGGCTCGCTTAGTCGCCAAGGGTACTCAGATATTTGGTCTTGATTAATATGAGACTGTTTCACCCGTTGCCAAGCTCGTCTCTGTTCGATTGTTCATCTCTCTTACTGCCACCTTTCGTTGGCCGTTATATCAGCTCGACATAAAAAATGCCTTCTTGAATGGCAATCTAACTGAGAAAGTTTACATGGAGCAACCTCTTGAGTTTGTTGATCAAGGGGAGTCCCCTTTAGTTTGTCGCTTGAAGAAATCCATTTACGGTCTCAAGAAGTTTCCTCAAGCGTGGTTTGGGAGATTCAGTGACGTGATTATAGAATTCGGTCTGCTACGTTGTGGAGTCTACCATTCAGGATGTTTCAGGCATGGTACTAATGGGAGACTATTGTTAATTGTGTATGTGGATGACATAGTGATTACCGAAGACGACCATAGAGGTATTCAAAAACTCAAACAGTTTTTGCATAGTAATTTTTAAACCAAAGATTTGGGGTCAGTTAAAGTATTTCAAACCAAATATGTCCTTGATCTGTTGGGCGAAACAGGATGCTAGGAGCTAAACTGATTAACTCACCTATGAAACCAAACACAAAACAATTGGCAAACCAAGGAGTACCACTGACAGATCCAGCACGATACAGACGGTTAGTTTGGAAGTTGAACTACCTAACGGTTACGAGACTAGATATCTCTTTTATTGTTAGTGTCATCAGCCAGTTCATGGATCGTCCCACAACTTATCACTGGGATGCAGTGATTCGTATTCTCTGATATCTAAAAAGTGCTCGTGGGTTTGATTTGCTGTATCACGACTTCGGTGACCCTCAAATTAAGGGATATACATATGCAAACTGGCTAGATCTCCCATGGATAGGAAGTCCACTACAGGGTATGTGTGCTTGTTGGGGGTAATCTCGTCTCTTGATAGAGTAAAAAGTAGACAGTTGTGGTTCGGTCAAGTGCAGAATCGAAATACAGGGCGATAGCGCACACCATTTGTGAGCTAGCCTGGTTGAAACATCTATTGGAAAAAGTTGAATTTGAGCACTCTTCACCGATGGACCTTGTTTGTAATAATCAAGTAGCTCTTCATATTGCATCCAATCCAATCTTCTATGAGAGAACAAAACGCATAGAAATCGTTTATCAGTTCATACAAGAACATTGTTGCAGAACTTGATTAAGACTAGGCATGTGAATTCAGTAGATCAATTAGTTGATTTAGTTACTAAACCATTAGGGGGTTCAAGGATAAAATACATTTGTAACAAGTTAGGAGCGTACAATAAATATGCTCCAACTTGAGGAGTGTTGAAGGGTATTGTCCCACATTGTCTATCTATTCTTTGTAATGTTCACTTTCATGTACTATAAATAGAGGGAGAGGCTAACACATATGTCAAGCCTTCTCCTCCCTTTCTATTCTCTTGTTACTTCAACAATATTCAACTGTGAAGGTTCCAATAATCCAATTCTATAAATTTCTAACTCAAGCAAAGGAAGAAAAAGAAGGGTTTGTATATGTTTCACTGAGTAGTCCATGAGTACAGTCAAAACAAAGGAAGGAAGAAAAGGCCCAGGAATAACTCCTAGCCTCCTAGGAATCCTAACTACTCACTTAGGATAGCAGGCCTCACACCCTCAATCAAGAATTGGTTGAGGAAACTTCATAAACCTTCATTTGTTAGGGAAGAAAAAAAGTGAGAGAATACATCCTTTTTAACAGCAAATAACAAACAGTCGTTGGCAAATCATATAATAAGCAAGTAGTAATTTAAAATCTTACAAAAAATAAAATATTCACATTCGAATAAGATGGCTTCTTTGTATACTTTCCAAATCTTCTATGCATCAGTAAAATTTAGTATAATATGATAGACATCGGGATTAAATGGATTAGATATTACATGTATTACTTGTGGTTGCACCATTTAGTTATGGCTAGGCACTACTTATGCGTTTGATTATCTCCATGCAGATGGTTTCCACCAATTGAAGTGTAATATACAGATGATTATGTGCAATAGACAAAAGACGGCAAAGAAATAAGAGACGGCAAGAGTGGGAAAGGGTCACATATTAGTGGGAGTCCAAGGAGTTAACAGTATGTCTATTATTTTACTATGAAAATATGAAAATTGAATATGTTCACCATTAACATATAACAGGATTGAGTATTGTTAGATCCCACATCGAATTAGTGAGACTTCCCAAAGTACTCTGTATATGAAAGGAGCTACTTCACCAATAGCCATATGATTTTAGGTTGAAACCTCCCAACATGGTATCAGAGCTGGATTTGGTGATAGGTCGATCAGCATTTCAGGAGAAGATTAATAGAAATGGAAGAGAATGGGAATACGAGTTCGAAAGGCTGGAAATCT
Organism: Eucommia ulmoides; assembly: GCA_016647705.1. NCBI lineage: Eukaryota > Viridiplantae > Streptophyta > Magnoliopsida > Garryales > Eucommiaceae > Eucommia > Eucommia ulmoides. The sequence continues at coordinate 52,355,926 of CM028332.1, forward strand.
AAGAGGAAAGCCATATGGTTTTAGGTTGGAACCTCCTAAAATGATATCAAAGCCGAATTTGGGAAGCCGAATTTGTTTGTCTCCGATTGTTTGCCTTCTCTCTTCTGTCTTCTGATGTATATCTTCTATTTTCTGATGTTAGTCTTATCACATCACGTGTAAGGCGAGGTTGTACATAAGGGTGGTTGTTAGAATCTCACATCAAATTTGTTAGACTTCCCAAAGTAGTCTATATATGAAAGGAACTACTCCACCTAAAGTCATATGATTTTAGGTTGGGACCTCTAACATTTATCAGAGTTGGATTTGGGAAGGCTTGTTTATTTGTCCCCGATTGTTTGTCTTCTCTCTTTGTCTTTTGATGTTTGTCTTCTCTCGTTTGATGTATGTCTGATCGGGTGGGTATTAGAATACTACATCGAATTTGTGAGACCGGCCAATAGTCTATACATGAAAGGAGCTACTCCACCTATAACCATATAGTTTAGGTTGACAAATAGAGCTAGCTAGTCAATGACATGACTACACTACCTACAATATAATTATGTAAAAAAAAAATATGCAAGTTGGCAGAGCCAAAACCACACTACATGTGATGTGATTGGAGTTACAGCAATACATATATTATATGTAAAACAGATAACATGAAAACCTAATACAAGAAAATGATTCTATACTTCAGAAAGTTCAGGATGATGCGGTCATTTTGCCAAGCTAGGTAATGACAAAATATTCACAAGCAAATGACGTACTAAAATGCTGGAAATGAATTTCTTCAAATAGACAGCGCAAAACTAACAATCGAATAGCAAATGACCTAACTCTGCTACCTGATTACTTCAATGCAGCTATGGCCTTACCTTTCTTGCTGAATTCAGTCTCTCAACAGTCTCATGTAAGGAAAAATCAAATGAGAGGAACTTCTCATCCTTGTCATTCAACATTAGCTCCTTCAGTTCATTAACCTCAGCTTGCAATGTAGAATGTCTTGCCTTAAATTGCAACTCAAAATCAGATTCTTGCCTCTCAAGAGTCTGGAAAAATATCCGAGCAATGAATCAATTATTAAATGTCATAACTTGTAAGAAAAATTATAGATCTTAAAAAAAATAAGGTTTCTGTGAACAGTAATAGAAATTAATTCTTCATCCTAATGGGACAGCTCATACCACCACTTTTCAGTAGGGGAGGGGGGGACAAAACCATTTTCGTCTTTCCAATCCATACAAATCAAAGTAGAACCGTCCTGTCTACGAATCCTATTTCTTCATATGGCCCCCTCAAACGGGCTTCGATTGGAAAGTGTTCATATGGTAAACCTTCTTCGGGTGTTATCAAGTCATTGAGCACTATCAAAAGGGTGTTATCAAGTCATTGATCACTATCACAGAGGGGTTAAAGACAGATTTCTTTGTTGGTCCATTGGATCCAAGAAATATTCTGATTCATTATGATCTTCACAAAAATTATGTCCAAGTCTGGTTACATGATACTAAATATAGTGAAGGGCTTTCTATTTAGATTCTTCAAATGGATTTCTATTAAACTTGGAACAGAACCTCCTGTAGTTCTAATGTGGGTATCTCTGCCTCATTTCCCTCTCAACTTTTTACCTGCACTATCTGCAATCAATTTTGAGCCCAATGGAAAAGAAACTGATTTTTGATACCCCAACACTTCAAATTGTCAAGGCCTAGATTGGCAAGAGTTGGTGTTGAAGTAAATCTTTTCACAGAATCTTGTTAGATATGAAAAAAGATGGCAGCAGACGACAGAAAATTATATGTGAGAAAGACACTTGTTTTTGAACTACTGGTCTAACAAAGGGCATACTATTGAGTTTTGAGCTAAGTGGCCACCAAAAGAGGAAAAGCCAGAAGTAGATTTTATTGTACACAGACCGAATCCTGTAAAGGCAACGTCTAAACATTAATTCCAGTCAGTCCCCAAGCCTCTTTCCCATGCAAAAATCCACAGCTTAAACCAATTTCTTCAACTCTAAAACCAAAAACCCACGGATCATTCCAGCATCATCTACTTTTTCTTGAAACAACTCCCAGCCTTGCAAACATACAGAACAGCCTGAAAGGGACACCCTTTCATCATGTCATGGAATCAAGAGACTAAGGTCCCTTTTGTTAACGTTTTGTTCCAAGATATTTAATTTTGAGAACAGAAACATGTTTCTTAAGCTTATTTTTGTTCCCAATTATTCCCATTTTATGATATCAATCCCAATCCAACCCTATTTAGGTAGGACAAAGGCTTTGTTGTTGGTGGTGGTGGGGGTGTCGTTGTTGTAATCCCAATAATTCCATTAGTTCCAGGATTAAAAAAAAAAAAAAGTTCGCTTATGTTCTCACCCAAAAAATTAATCCTGATATATTCCAGCGACTACGGACATGCTGGTATTAATAAAATTTTATGGTTTGACTCATCCAACCATAGTAAAAATTGTTATTGATTGACTCATCGAACCCCATAGGCAGCAAAATGATTTTTTTGTTCATTCTCTTCTTAGCCCCTCCCCCCCCCCCCCCCCCCCCTCCTCCTCTCCCTTTGGTTTGATCTCAAATCCATGGATCTATGATTTCAAATCTATTGATTTGATTTTTTATTCATCGATCTATGATTTCAGATCTATATATTTGATTTCAATGCTTTCTTTTTATGTTTGTTTTCTTCTATTTTTTTGTATTCAAATTTTGGACAGATCTGAAATCCCTCTCTCACGATTCTTCTTCTTATTAATTCTATTTTATTTTTCATACAAAACTGACAACGAACTCTATTTTATTGTGATTATGATTCTCGGGCTTCAGATTGCTGTAAGATAACGCTTATGTTTATTGCCAATAATTTATGCTTTTATGTTGATTGCTGAATAAATAATTTGTTTGTGTTAGGTTGATGCTTGTAATTGATGAAAGTTTGTGCGTGACCATCACTGATATCGTGGTAAAATTACAAGGTCTAAATGCTTGGTAATTTTTTTTTCAGGGCTCCAAAAAAATCATTTCTAAGGACCAATAAGATTTTGCCAATGCCAAAAGTACAAAAAAAAATTGTCATTCCAAAACTACCCCTGCTTTAGTACAACTCAGTCCATGTCAGACCAAAATCTGCTCAACAGCATTCATCTCTCCAATCCTTCCTCTCCCTAAGCGCTCTACTTCCCTTTTCTGGCCAAGCTACAGGCCTATTTTCCTATAGAAGGATCACTAGATGCCAAAGCAAATCATTCTCCACTTCTTTTGATGTTTAATTATCTCTGTTGGAATATTAGAGGATCAGCTATAAAGTTCACTAAAGAGAGCATCCTTTCTATCATAAAAAGAAAAAGAAAAAAAAAGACACATTTCGTCATTTCCAATGGTTTGCCTATTGGAACCCATGTGATTTCCTTTTCATATCTCCAGTCTAGCTCATATTCTACATTTCCCCTCCTTCCATGTGACCTATCTGGCTGAAAAGAATTTGGCTACCTTGGTCATCTTCCTACAAAATCCAAATCATTAATGAATATACTCAATCCCTCACCATATCTCCCTCTTTTTTCACTGTGCCTATATCTGCTGCATCCATTCATTTGTTCTATATATCTTTGTTTATGATTCCAGTACCATAGTTGTTAGAAGGGAATTATGGAAACATATTTGTACTCCCAATTTTCCTTCTAGCTCTACATGGACAGTCATTGGTGAATTCATTGTGATTAGATATTCTACAGAAAAAATGGGCAAAGGTACACCAAATCATATTTCTGTTTGATTTAACAAAAGGGGCAAATATACACCAAATCACACCTTTGTCTCTGATTTAATTTTCATTCATTCTGCTGGTTTCATTGAAGCTCAAACAGTAGGCAGCGGATTCACTTGGTGCAATAATCAACAAAACTCACTTGTACCTGGTCCAAGTTTGAGATGTCTCGGATCATGCCTCTCTTCTTGTTTCCTGTCATCAACTCTCCTACACTACCCATACTTCCTTCGGATTCCTTGATGTTTGGACTTCTCACCCTATTCGAATCCTTGGTTCAAGCCTTCCGGAACATTAATTTTTTGGTGACCCATCTAAAATTTAGGATGTGAAACTTGCCATTAAAGTGTGGAACAAAGTGGAATTTGGGAATATGTTCGCCGAATTGAATGCACTAAAAGATGAAGCATCCACAAGGACAGTCTTTTCTGGGCTTTTTACTTACAATCTTTTCTAGGCTTTTTACTTCAACGAAAATACCTCAAAGAGGCACAGATATCCACAACCACGGCTACACCTAGATGCGCTTCTTTATGGGCTTCTCTAGAGCACAGGTGGATGTGCTGACTGCTAACTCAATTTAGATCCTGGGACAAGGGACAAGGGTCAATGGACAATGCAGACTTTGGGGGAGATAATTGGTGTCTCCTTTCTCCACTCATTATTCAGTTTTCTGATACAGCCCATCATCCTTTACTAAAGTGGTAAAGCTTCTTCCTTTTCTAAAGTGGTAGAGCTTCTTTCACAACAGGTTGGGATTTTTCTTCTCTAGATTCATATTTTCCCTCTAAGTCATCATTAAGATTCACGGGATTTGGTAGTTCATTTGAAGAAGATGCTATCACTGTATACTCCAGAAGACATCTTTTTTATTGGTTCTACATGCCGAGTTTTAACAAAGAAAACTTTTGGCAGGTCTCTTACTCTCTTTCAAATCCAATTTGCTCTTTTCATCTTCACCAAAGTCAAAGCATTTAATCTGGAAAATCAGGCACAATTCTCTTGCTACAAATGAGTGTCTAGACTGGGTTTCATTTGCCAATTGCCAAGTATTCATCCACTTTTCTAAATCACTCGAAAACAATTTTTATCCATTTATTACATGTCCTTTTGCTACTGCACTACGACAACATTTGGAAGGAGTTCTAGGAATAACTATGATTAGTGACAACCACCCCCCCAACCCCACAATTAGATTTGGCAGGCTACACTCCAACCATTTTTTTTTTTTGTAGGTAACACAGATACTTTATAAGAAAAAGAACGCAAGGTATGCCCACCCTGTACAGCACTACGAAGTCTTGAGTTCTTCAAGCATTATCCAGAGAGAGTCAAAGTTTTTCTTTCCAGGCATGTAGTTGCAGTTCTGTTTTGAGAAATTTGAGTTGCCATGTGTAAAGTCAAATATGATAATTTCAGACCCTCCTACCACTTCCCCTGCAAATGTATTCTATTCATCGGTCACTTATCCTCTCACTGCAAATACTCTTCTTTCTCTGGAAGCAAATTTTCTCGTTAGTTAACTATACTCCTCTCCAATCATTTACCTCCTAAGCCTCTTAAGCTTATCAAATGCTTGACCCTACTTTAGGAAAGCTCAAGCTTAACTGTGATGGAGCAAGTAGAGGCAATCCAGGACCAGGAGAGGGGTTGTATCCTCGGATATTGTCAGGACACACCTCTTTTTTGCTTCACATTTTAACCATGGACTGGTCTGTAATATGGAAGCTGAAGTGTTTGCATCAATGGATGGTTTGAAGATTGTCAATCAGGGCCTTTCTACTTCTCAGATATGCATTGAACTGGATTCACAGGTGGTGTTAGTTTATTTTATTCAAGTGCTCTTCTTGGAGAAATCATACTCGAAACCTCTCAAAGCTGAATTTTAGCATTAATCATGTTTATAAAGAGGGCAAAAAAATCTCTGATTATTTAGCCAATCTAGAAGTTGCTTTGCCACATACTCGTCACACTTTGCTATAGGAACGCACTTCACAAAAGAGGCTTTTTTTAGGCTGTCATTCGACTTGGAAACTTTAGAATGGAACCCCATGTTTCTTAGAGTGACTATTTTTAAGTAGAAAATAGCATTTTCCCAAATAATCCACTTTATGAACTTCAATGAAGACGGCACTTGAGATACATAAAAGAAGTAACATAAATAGGAAGTAGTTTTATAATCCTTTTTATTAAAAATATCGTTGAAACGTTTATTTTCCCACTTAATTAGTATATATTAGTTTACAAGTCACTTAGAGTGACTATTTTTAAGTAGAAAATAGCATTTTCCCAAATAATCCACTTTATGAACTTCAATGAAGACGGCACTTGAGATACATAAAAGAAGTAACATAAATAGGAAGTAGTTTTATATTCCTTTTTATTAAAAATATTGTTGAAACATTTATTTTCCCACTTAATTAGTATATATTAGTTTACAAGTCATGTTGAACATTTTTGGTAGCTTCCTTTTTCCTTTTGTTGGCCCATAAATTTGAGCAATATTCTTCCTAATTTAACTCATCGTTTTGGCTATATAATGGGTAGCGTAGAGCTCTATTGTATCAAAATAAAATAATTCTCTTCCTCTACTATATAATGGGAAGCGTAGAGCTCTATTGTATCATAATAAAAGGAGTGGGTAGTTAAGGAAGAGGGCCTACCACAACGCCTCCCTCCTTCAGTAATGCAGTCTAGATTTCACATAAATAAGCACAATAAATGTTCTGCAATGAATATGATCATATGCGATGAGATAAACAATGGATAAAATACATGCAATCCGTTAAGATCCATAAGCAACATGAAAATACCTTCAGTGATTCCAGAAGTAATAAGAAAGTCTGCACCATGCTGTTAGCATCCTTTTCACTTATCCTTTCTTGTAATTGTTGCATCTCAATCATGACGTCAGCCTTCCTTTGATTCTGGGAAATAGACCAAGAATCAATGAGCAAAAGCACTATGATCCAAAAACTGAAAAAACTAGTCCCCCCACCTAAAAAAAAATAAGAGAAACCTCCAGGATTATGAGATGTCATTTTTTCCATTGTGATAGGATTCAACAGGGGAGGCAAGAGATATGCTAATGTTTCCATAAAAGGGGTAAGACAGAGGAGGAGGTAATCAGCCATATGCTTCAAACAAAGAAGGCTATAATTCCAATCACTAACCAGCTCTGCAAGATTGTTATTCAGTGTCAAAATCGATTTTTTCGCAGTCTTCAACTCTTCCTGCAGAACGGAATACCCTTCGATGGAATTTTTAGAACACATAGCCTGCGGTTTCTGCCAACATAAGTTAGATTTAGTTAAAGATGAACCCTCTGGGGAGGAAAAGAAAGCCTGTGTATGGTAACACCATTCCAGAGAAACAAGCTCAGGAAATTGGTCACTCATAAAAAGATAGCAATAACCATTTCCTAGGAAGCACCACACATCTAGTCCAAAATATCTGTGTTAAACATATCAGATACGGCTGTTCCGTGAAAACGCCAAGATACATATTCGAGAGGTCTAAAGCGATGTCCTTGTTAGGAGGTTCTATTTTAAAACGATATGGTGTGAAGTGGAGCAATTTCTTTTATATATAGATTATTTTAGGAAGTTTCACATATTAGATGTGGGATTCTAACACTCACTCTCACGTGCAACCCCGCCTTACACGTGATGCGATCAAACAGGACTTGCTCAACCTCCTAGCAGTCCAAATATTTTATATTAAAATTGTCGTTTGGATACTTCTTTGACACATGACGACACGCGTGGGATGCACTAAGGAGTATTTTTTGTGATATTTAGAAATTAAGAGGGTTGAATGTAACAATATATATAAATGAGTTTTTTATTATATAGTCCTCTTCCATAGAGAGACCATTAAGAAAAAAATCATTTTCATAAGTTTGGTTAAAATTTAGACCAAACAGTATAATCAATTAAGTTTTGAGCCCTTAAATGGGACAAAATAAAACATGAAAAGATATATATACCCCTCTCTCATTTACGTTAACCATTCACGTTGAATGAGATCTCTCTCTCCCTCTAAACCTAACATAATGGAAATCACTCGTTCACTCTAAACCTAACATCACATTCTCTCTTTCTCTAAAATCAGTGGTCGTCTCTCTAGATATGAGGACTCAGGCGGTCCAAACCCTAGCGACGGCGACGGCTGCTTTGCCCGTGAGGTAGACAGAGTTGGCGACGGAGGTTGGCGAACCGCTGGGCATCGTCGTTTTCGGGGTTCTCTCTCGCTCTCTCTCTTAACCCTAGTAATGGCTTGGCCCGTGAGGTCAACGGAGACAGAGACGGAGGTCGGCGAACCGCCGGTAATGTGATTTGTTTTGCTTTGTTTTTGTGGATCTGAGTTTTGGGTTTTCTTGTGTTCAAAATTTCTGCCGAGGAGTTGAGTCTCATCACGAACTCTAAGAGGGAGGCCGAGCAGGAACTACCGCTCGTTCTCTCTGCTGAGCTCAAGATCGGATCCTCTTCCGTTATCGTCTCTGGCCTCTTTGATCCGAAAACCCAGATCTGCGCCCTATCTTCTCTCTCTCTTGATTTGCTTTGATTCTCATTCAATTATTTAATAATTAGTGTTTGTGTGTTTAATTGATGTGGGTTTGATTTTAGCGAAGGTATCCTAGTGGATTTGGCAGGGGATATGGGTTTGCATTTGGTTCTAGCAGTGGGTCTGGAAGTGGATTCCGATTTCACGATCTATAGGGTTCCAGATTTCATGATTTTGTTTTGGATTTGTGGGTATTTTGATTCTGTGGGTTTCTTGTATATTTTTTAAGTGGTTGTTTTCACGATTTTCACTCTGTGTTTTGAATTTGTGGTTTTTTTTTTTTTTATATTTTTTGAAGTAGTGGTGGTAGTGGCAGGTATTTCTCTCTCTCTCTCTATATATATATAGTAATAGATGTTGTTCGTTTTGGTGGTGTTCTTCGGCGGTGTTGATGTTCGATTCGGCGGGTGTTGTTGGCGGTGTTGATGTTCGTTTCAAACAACCATCAGCCACCACTCACCAGTCAAATTTTATCCAGACAACGTAAATGCATTAACATTAACACAAGAGACAATAAAAAAATGTGTATTAACGTTAACACTAAAACCAATAAAGCGTGTATTTACGTTAACGTAAATATTTCAAACAAAATATGTTAACACACAACCCCTAAAAAATAAAATACATTAACGTTAACGCAATTATTTAATGGATTGGATTGTAATTGCGTTAATGTTAATGTAACTAAGTTTGTCTGTAAACAAAAAAGATTTGGACTTCAAAAAACTTGCCTATATAAAACGTTAACGTTAACGCATTTAACGTCAGTGGCTGGGTTTGTTTACGTTGGTGGTGTTTTTCGGCGTGTTGATGTTCGATTCGGCGATGTTGTTCGACGGTGGTGGTGTTCATTTTCGATTCGGACAATCGTCGGCCACCACTAGCCAGATTCGGCAACTGCCTTCTACCATTATCTAGATTTAAAGTTAAAATTAACACCGATGTTGATATTCAATTCAGCGGTGGATTGAAAATGTTCATTAACGTTAAAGCACACCATTTTTCATTTTACACAAGTGTTTTTCTAGACAAATTTAAATGCGGTAATGGCTGGATTGTAATTTGTGTTGAACTTTAACGCAATTAAGTTAAATGTGCTGGGTTGGTGTGCGTTAACGTAAACGCAACTAAGTAAAATGTGTTGGATTGGTGTGTGTTAACGTTAACGCAACTAAGTTAAATGTGTTGGATTGTAATTGCGTTAACGTTAATGCAATAAGTTAAATCTTATTGCGTTAACGTTAACGCAATTAAGTAAATATGTTGAAGTTGTAAGTGCGTTAATGCTAATGTAACTAAGTTTGTCTGTGTTGTGAGTGATTTTTATTTCATAAATTTTTTGGACAACTTTAAGTGCATTAACGTTTAATGTAGAGAGACAACAAAATGTGTATTAACGTTAACGCAAACTATTTACGTTAACAAACACACAAATGAATAAGATGCATTAATGTAAATACACACAAAATACACTAAATATTAAAAAAAAAAAAAAAATACACAACACGTCTAGTGGTAAAATGAGTTAACGTTAACGTAATGTACAAAAAAAAAAAAAAAAAAAAAAAAAAAAGGGTAATGGCTGGGTTGTAATTGTGTTGAGCGTTAACACAATTAAATGTATTGGGGTTGTAATTGCATTAACGTTAACGCAATTAAGTTAAGTATGCTGGATTATAATTGTGTTAACGTTAACGTAATAAAATTAAATGTGTTAGGTTATAATCGTGTTAACGTTAACGCAATTAAATTAATGTGCTGGGTTGTATTTGCGTTAACATTAATGCAACTAATGTTAACATTAATGCACACAAAACAAATAATGAAAGATACGGTAATATGAAATAAAAAAATTAATAAAATACATTAACGTTAACGTACACACAAACGATTAAGATGCATTATGTAAATACACAAAATATGATAAATATTTAAGAGAAAAAATATATAATTCGTCTGGTGATAAAATGAGTTAGCGTTAACGTAATGTACAAACAAACAGATTGGGATATAATGCGTTAAAAAAAAAAAAATGAATTCAAGAACGTTAACGTCAATCCCAATGTAATATTATAATATAAGTAAATGGTATTTACTTGAACAAGTTACGTTAACGTTAACATCCTTTATTGTCCAAATTTGTCTTGTTGCATAATGATAAAATGATAGATTTGTAAATAAATGTTAACATGGAGGGCCATAATGAAGGAATTTTTTCTAAAAATTTGGTGGGGTCTGAAAATTTAATTGTTCATGTCAATGGGTCTTTTTTCTCTATTGGGTCTCTATAGAGAACTAAAAAATTAATTACCCTATATAAATATGAGATGAGCCAAAATTCTATATTCTTGAAAATCCCTCTCCTCTTAAATAAATAGGAAATTACTGAATTATTGGGTACCATAAAGATAAAGATAGTGTCATTTGGTGGTGGTAGTAGTCTTTTAATTACTATTTAAATTTGTGCATAACTCTATTTTGAGAAAAATTAAGCAATTTAATTTGTATGATTCTTTATATAAGAAAATATATATTTATTGTTTGCCATATCCTATCCGTATTATCTTATCAAACTAAATCTGTGCTTCTTACACCATTTCCTTCCCTCCCCCTACAGAAAGGTGCACAACCTAGAGATAGAGAGAAAGTAAAATTGATGCAGCCTTACTTACAAATCAAACCAGTGAAGTTCAGCTCTCGTTAATAACCCCGAACTAGGAAGTGAAAATGAAATCAAACAAAATTAAGCCAAGTGCGGATCACGGTTGTTGGGGATGAAAATTAAAACTAGAAGTTAGTACCAACTACTTAGGTACGGACAACACAAACTGGGTAAAATCGCACACTTCAACTAACGGAGAAACAATAGGAACTAGAGAGAATTACGGATAAAATTACCCAAGTGGTGTTAGTCCTATTGGTAAAGAGAGGTGTCTCATTTATTTGTCAACCAGGGTTCGTCCTGGGTAGCATCCCAGTAATTAAATCTTAAATTTAATTTTAAATACATCAGGCTGATGTGAAATAGTGCACTCATAAAATCGTTTGGAAAGGTGATTAGTCGATGTGCGCGTAAACTGACCCAGACATACCTTACCGTATAATCAAAAAAAAAATGCCAAACAGAAAGGATAGTGGAGAATGCATGTAGATAACACTGGATGCAACTTCACATGTTAAATTTGTAGAAGCTAGAGGTAGATGGGTAGCAATAAATTTTGACTCTCAACATCTCTTGGTAAAATTCAAGAAGCACTGCATCTTTAGGCTGTCCAATCTATTATAGTGTACAATTAACTATATCATGTGTAATAAGAAGCCTAATAGTGCAATTACTTCAGGATGAAATAATAGAATCTGATTAACGAAATAATAAAGTTTTTAAGTTTCTAAACAAGGCAGCGGCAAACCTAATTCTCATGTAACAGACTGACATAGACGAAACAGAGAATATTAACTACATAGTTAAAGTAAAAACAGGCAATACTACCTTATTTGCCATCTCGTGTATCAAACTGCAATAAACCCCCTAAAACCAATCCATTTATCTCTGAGTGTGGAAAAGCTGATAGTGCTCCCCCAAATCGGATGAACTAGTTAACTTCGAAGTGTAGAACTGTTCCTTCAAGCATGAATTATGGGGCTACAATGCACAAGACTGAGAATTCCTTGATACCAAACTTCTACACTGACATGGATACGCCTTTTACTTGACAATCTCCTGCTAATTTCTTTGCTATAAACGGAAAAATTGATGTGAATTTACGTGCCATAGGCATCGGTTGGGAGTAGGGACCTGAATCGGTGATCGAACAATGGTACGGATCAAATATTTTTGGTTACAATTTTAATTTCGAAATTAAAAATTGAAGTAATTTTTTTTTTTTCAAATAATAACCATAAAACTCAAGGCATAAATATTATTTTATATTTATGTGTTTAGGTATGTTATTTTTATTTTTTATTTATTTATACGTTTACCTCGAGTGGGTATATATATATTTGGGATATTTTATTTTAATAATTAATTATTTTGTGATTTAGTTTTAATATTATTTAAAATTTATATTTTATACTTAAGTTATGTTTTTGTTTATAATTTTACGAAGTTCCGTTGCTAGAGAAAATTGATAAATATGTAAAAAAAAAATAACCGAGTTTGCAGTTTTGATTTTCGTTTTATAAAAAATTAAACTGTTAGGTTTAAAATCGTCTTTTAAAGAAGGCCAAAGACCATGATGCAGATCCTCGCGCACTAGAAAGAGCTTAACGAGAACCTGGGCGACTATGTGGACTGTTTTGAGAGTAAATCTATCACCTGCGAGGGTCTCTCGGATGTCGTGGCCCTGAACGCCTTTATCGATGGACTTAGGCATCAAAGGTTATCCTATGATCTCTGATCAAACCCTGCCCCCAATCTTTGTGCGGCCCTGGATAGGGGCACCCAATTCTACAATGCCGATCTAAGAAATAACGTCCAAAAGAGAGTGAGAAGAGGTTATGAAAAAAAAAAAGAAAAAAAAAAGGAGAGCATAAGGGCATGAGTAAGGCATGGAGCTTGAAGAGACTCTAAGGGAACAAGTCAAGGAATCCAACCGAGCTCTCATCTACCGTTCTGCCCCTACTCGTTAAACACCAAGAGGAAGACCCTTCGGTATGTATCCAGGCTCCGCCCTGTCGAGGTTGTGGTGAGCTCAACGCTCCGTTTTCATCCCAACTCTCCAGGCTAAAGAGCTTTTCATCACGGTACCCCAGTTTCGCAAAGATTTGTGGGGACTTCTTTGGCAATGACCAAGTATTGAGTTCTATTATGATTGAGGACACGCCACAGAGGATTACTTCAAGATGATATACGATCGCGGCTCAAAAACGAAGACGAGCAGCCCTCAGTCCCACCATGGATGGGGACGAGCAATCCTCCAACCTATCAACGAGCTCAGCTTAAAGACAGAAACGAGCAACCTTTTGTCCTACCATAGAGGAGAACGAGCAAACATCCAGCCTGTCAACAAGCGTAGCTCAAAGACAAAGCCAAGCAGCCCTCTGTCTTGCCTAGATGGGGAGTAGCAACCTTCCAGTTGATTTACAAGTAAAGTGCAGAGGTGGAGTCGAGTAGCCCTCCGTCCTATCATGGACAGGGACAAAGTAACTCTCCAGCCTATCTACAAGAAGCGACATCCCGATGCACAACATCGAGGGTGATAACCGGCCCCCATGCATAGGTCGATAGTCTATACCTGGACCCCCTGCACAGGTCTGAGGGCCTGGGGCTAAGTATCTATCCCCTCACAGCCATCCATAGGTCAGGCGACTTAAAAGGAAATATGCTCATGCATTGACTAAATTAGGATAACCAGAAAAGACTCAAGGATGAGCTCGACTACGGAGAACCCACCGATGACCAACCACAAAAGCCTGACCGGAGCGTTATACCCCTGCGGATCGAGATAACTAGGTACCGTGGAAAAACCTTCTTTGCCTTAGCCTACCACACGAGCACATCCTAAACCAACTCGTGTCCTAGGCTAGGGGCAGGACCTGGAGATATAATAATAGATCCAAGGTACATAAGTTATTGTGATCTAATTTTTTAAAAATTCAAAATTTTTACAAGTCAGGAAAAATCTCGACCTCCGAGCTTCGATCACCCTTTGCACGGTTTCAACAAAAGGATGAGAGAATTGATTGAGCTCCGACCTCCGAGCATCTCCTGTTCGGGAAACATGAAAGTGTTGGAAAGTTGGTCAAGATTCAATCTTTGATCACCTTCTGTTCAGTAAAGTTAAGTAGACCAAAAGAGTTATTCAGGGGGCATTTACCCGTTCTCCGATCAGGGGATTTCTCAAAGGACATATGTCTGTTCTCCGAGCAGTGCTACCGTCATCTGTTTAGGATTTGCCGGACAGAGCTTAAAGATCAAACAAAGGTGTGTAAAAAGTATAAAGAAAAAGATTAAGCACCTGGGAAGTCATTGACTAGAAACATACACACAAGAGGTTAAGAGGGTAGATTTGGTCTAAGAATGGGACAAGGTCCAACCACAGTCCTCTATTTATCGACCTCATCTCTCCAAATCAGAGCTTAGCTCAATCCTTAACTAGGGATAATTCAGATGGAAATTAATGAAAAAATGTTCAAGTCTGAGATTTACCCCGACCAGAGAACAAGGAATGGCTCTTTCCCGAATTGGTAGCGCATGAATACATCACTACTTTTACCGCATGTGTACGGGTCAAGTTTTAGTATAATGGAAAGAGTTAGGGTTGTTATATCTACAGGGATTGGTTGAGATTATCCTTGAGTAATGCAATTATTATAACTTAACTTTATCTAGGCGATAAAAATGTAGTTTATATTAATAATTATATACTAATCTAAATTAAACTAATTACACGAATACTAATATAGACATTTATGGGAGTAAATTGCCTAGGGATTAATTTCGTCCACTTAAACGTGTTCGTTTCAATCTAGTTTACATTAATGGCGTTCCTTCTATCCGACAATCTCGGTATCGAAATCTCACTCACTACATCTCCCAAGTGTAAAGTGAGTGAATATGTGACTTCGTGTCAATGCCGAAGTCCTCCTCGAGCATCTATACGACACTTAGTCACATGAGTCTCACCCCAACGTCACATATTGCACACTTTCTAATACCTTCCTGGGTCGTTAGATCGTCGTGTTGTGTTTAACCCTAGTCCGAATTCGGGTTTACCTTTCCCGAGTGTCAAATCCCATATTCTCCATATATCTAAACAAGTATATAAACATGACAAAACGGTAAACATAATCAGATAAATATAAACAACCATTAACAAAATATCAATTTATTCAAACAACATTTTCGTGGAGTCAATCACTCCCTAGACAATATATGTTTAGCTACACATGGCCATGGCCATATATACAATGAAATACAAGCTAAACATATATAAATACAAACAAGGGTTTAAGAATAAAAGAGAGAAACAAGAGAATTAAGCCTTTATCCGAAGATGTGACGGTTCCACGTCCGTGATTTCCACTCCAAGCTTGATTTCTCTTCTTGAATTTGTGATCTCTCCTTGTTGGTATGCCCTTGGAGCTCCCAAAGGACTTCCAAAACGTTCTAAGTGTATGGGAGAAAGAGGGAATGATATAGGGATCCAAAATATCAAGAAAATATCCCAAAATATCTATTATGTTTGTTGTCAGACCGCCGTTGCGGTAGAAATGCAAAGAGTTTAGCAACTCTTTGTATTTTCACCGCTGCAGCGGTGGTTTCACCGCTGCAGTGGTGACACCCTTTGGTATTTTGGCTGTAATTTTCTTGTTCGAACTCCAATTGAGGTGATTCAAAAACCTATGGAAAGCTATGACGAAGATATACAATTTTTATGTTTTGAGTTTTCCAAAATCAAATTGCATCATTGTAAAAAATGATCTTGAAGTTACTACACCTGTATCGACTTTGCCTTTTTTCACCCATTTATTCAAAAACCTATTAAACAATACAAAAACACATTAAACTAACAAAAGTACTTGAAAACACACAAATATTTAAATATAAAAGTATTTGATTTATTGGTAAATAAACTACTCATCACGGATCAACCATCTCAAAAGGGAAGACCCTTGAAGTTCCGTCTGAGCTCCACTCTTCAAGTAGCTTCTGCTCAATCTTCATCAAAAGGGAAGACCCTTGAAGCTTATCCATGCTTAACCCTCCGAGCTCAATCTTCAATCTGACCCTGTTCAGCCATTTGAATAAGGGCCTTAGAAGATCTCCCGAGCTCAGATTGTCCGAGCTCAGTCTCCGATTTGACCCTGTTAGGCCATTTAAAAAGGGAGAACCTTTAAAGAACTCTCGAGCTCAGTCTCCGATTTGACCCTGTTTAGCCATTTGAAGAAGGAGAACCTTTGAAGACCTCTCAAGTTCAGCCTCCGATTTGACCCTATTCGACCATTTGAAGAGAAATAACCTTTGAATTCCTCCCGAGCTCAGTCTCCGATTTGACTTTGTTTGGGCACCTCAAAAAAAGAATACCCTTGACGCCTTGCCGAGCTTCTATCTTAAAGCTTCTTATGCTCGGTCATCACTAAGGGGAAGACCTTTTGGCTTCATCCGAGCTTAAGCTCCCGAGCCACTTCTGTTCCCGTGTATATATGTATTTAAAAAATTACAACTTAGTGAAAAACGACGAGCAAAACAGAGATCAACGAGCAATACCCTCACCTCTCCAATCAGAGCTCTACTCACTACTTGGGTAGTTAGTGGTTTAAGTGACAAGTGTTGGGAAATTATACAAATCTGAGTTTTGTGCCGACCTAGAACCACCGACCTCCAGACTGGTATCAACACCAAACACAACCACTACTACACCCCATTACCTCTTACCTCGCTACTAAGGAGTGGGGCGCAATTGATTTGGGAAAAAAATTTCAACCTTAGGAATTGGCCGAGCTCATACCTGAAGACATGGTCGAGCTCAAACCTCAAAACCTGGTTGATCTTTAACCTTTGATCACCCTCTGCTCGATAAATGCCAAAGGATAGACCCCTCAGCCGATCTCCGACTAGGGCTCGCCAGCCAGACCCTCTCGACCAGAGCTATCTAAGTAGAGCCTCTTGCTCGGAATGGTGTATGTAGAAGTATTTGAAGGCCAGAGCCGAGCTTGGGGATCCGAGCTCAATTCTCCGCGCACCTCCTTCTTGGATTCGTCACCTAACAGGCCCTCATCAACTTATATTTGGGTTCCAGACGAAGATTTTCGCCCCCCCCTCCTCGGTCGTTATCATGGGCTAGGCCCGTTCTCCTCAACCGTGTTGAGCTAACCCTAATTAACCGCGCTCAAGGCCCTAATCATACAGTGCTAATCATGCTTCACTCTTATAAATACCAAGGTATCCCCATGCCCCAGGTGTTGGCTTCTCATTTGTTTGAAAGCCTTTCTAGCTTTCTACCCCAAGCTCTTACTCTAACGCCGAAGAGACTTCACCGAGCACAATCCCAGTGGGTCCTTGTGTAGGTACAAGCTCGGAGCCCAACTTAGAGTCTCTCAATAGATTAATTGAGAGCGACTATGGATCTCAAAGCAATAGAAGTCCAGTAATTCCTGACCTCAGGACCCCAATCACCAACAAATATCATCTCTAGCCTACCAAGGAATATCCACGTGTCTTCTGACCGGACTAGCTCGAGGTGTTAATCAATTCTCAACACCAACATACTCAAATAATAATTTGGAAAATTAAGAACAAACACCACGTATTTGGCAATATTGAGAACATACACACTAAATACTCAAACTAAAGGGCACATGCACCACAAAATCAATGAGAATGAAACAAAATTACAAAAGTAAGGGGAAAGAATATCAAATTTAATTTTTAAAAATAAAAAAAGGGAAAATATGAAAACATAGAAAAAGAAATAAAAAAGTGACTATTTGTTTTTTTATCTTCCTTCCCAAGAAAAAAAAATACAAAAACAAAAAGAGAAAATATATATATATAAAAAAAAAAAAAAAACTAAAAAACAAGGAAAAGAGGGAAAAATATAAAGAAATAAAAAAAAAAAAAAAAGAAGAAGAAGAAGAAGGGAGAAAAACACAAAACAAGAAAGAAATAAAAAAATATGTATAATAGGAAAACAAGAGAAAGTTAGGGAGAAAAAATAACAAAAAAAAAACCCAGTGAAAACAGGGAGAAATAGATAAAAAGCAATAAACAGAAAGTGGAGATAACAGGAAAAAATAACAAAAAACGGAAAAAGGAAAAAAAAAAACATTGTCATAGGAAAACAAGAAAAGACAAATAAAAATTGAAGAAAAAACAAAGCATAAAAAAAATCAATCTCTAAAAATTGTACAATCAATTTGACGATGAAGAGGAAACATAAAAAAAAGGAAAAGAAATAAAAAAAAAATTGTATCATGGGAAAACATTAAAAGACCAAAAAAAAAAAGAGCAAGACAAAAAAATGTTATTAGTTATTGTTGTTGTTGTGTCAGTTTAAAAAAATGTCTAGAGCATATTTTGTGCTATTTTTCAAAACCACACACTCCTGATTATTCGTACTATTTATCAATACCCGAATTGTTGTTTTGTTGGTCTTTTATTATTTTTCAAAACGAAACACTCTTGTTTTCAAACCAACACAACAATAACTAATAAGATAAAGTTAACTAATTTTATTTTGAAAGAAAAAACAACCCTTTGTTTATACAACATTTTCAAACACTCATATTTTCAAACCAACATAACAATAACTAATCATATAAAGTTAACTACTTTTTTTAAAGAAAAAATAACTCTTTGTTTATACAACATTCCTGTTCAATTACAACCATTGAACACTTATTGCAAACAAAAATCTAATATGAAGAATTATATCAGTTAAACCTAATTGCAAGCTAAAAATAAAAATATGAGTAAAAATATTTGCGATATCATCTAGAGCGTTCGTGCTACCAAAGTACACACAACATACAAAAGCAAGCAGAGACGTAAGAAAAAGAGATTTTATTTATATGAGTAAGTTTTCTTACAAGTTCTATCACAAGTATATCTCTACAAAGTCATCTAATACAATACAAAAAGTGCCCTAAAGGAAAGTTCCCTAAAGGAAATATGGATGGAAGAATGACCTACCAACAACAACATAGTCCCCTAGAAGAAATGGGAAGATGGTGTTGATTCTAAGATTTTGATGAACAATTAAGTGTTGATGTTTTGGTAGAACTAACAGTTTAATTGAGTGTTTCAGTTATTTAAGTTCCAGTGATGAAGATGCAAATTAAATGGATGCTAAATGATGATGTCAAAGATGATAAAGAATTAAGAGTTTGAAGAAATTAGGAAAAACAACTCAGGTGAATTTCAACTTTTAATATCCCAATTAGGAACACACATACGGCACAAAAAGTCTTTATTATTTATGTGTGTTTTGATAAGATGAAAATATTTGCTCCTATATGTGTTTGAAAAGAAATATTTATAATTGACTAAAATGGAATATTAGAAGATTAGTGGAGTATATTTAGAAACGAAAATGGTTAAAGGGGTGAAAATATAAAACAAAAAGAGTTAAAAACGAGTTCAGAAAAGAGATCCAGCAGATGTAAGTCGACTGATAGGTTGACCGGATCAAGCAGCAGAAACAACTTGTATCTCTAAGTCGAAAGGTAGGTAGACCGGTGAAGGCAAAACGAACTCTCTGAATCTCCAAGTCGATAGACAGGTCGACCTATGAACGCAGCAGCGATGACTTGGCTACATCCTGAATAGGGCAGTCAACTGACCGGTCGACCGGACGTGTTGTTTCAGGATTCTGTTTATTCTTAGATTATATCCAAAAGTAGCTATTTTTTGTTGGGATTTGAGAGAGATTTTGGGGATATTATTATATTTAAGATATGTTTCACCTAATGTTTAAATCCTATTGATTTGGTTCATTAATTTTTAATATTTCTTAATTTAGTATATAAAATTGATTTTATTCTAATTAATTGAGATTAAGAAATATTTGGGGGGCTTAATTGAAAGGTTTAAAAGCTCTTATTAAGTGTATTTAACCAAAATGAAGTCATAATGATATATGGGGTCTAAGAGAGTATTTAATTGTCATGACACATGGGAACTAGCCGTTAGAAAGCTGATTTATTTCCTATATATATAGACCTGCGTTTTTCATATATCATTAAGCAGTAAATCAATATCAAGAGAGCTAAAAGAGTTAAGATCATTTGTGAGATTTTATAAGAGTTATTATTCTGAGATATGGTGTGAGCTATTCTGAGAGGCGATCTTGAAGTTCAATTGTTATTAATCTTTGCTGCTACTGGATTTGAAGTTACATTATTCTAATTATTCTTTCTGTGGATTCCGGGTGAGATCTTTCCAATTATATTCGGTTATTGCATTACTTGTTTATCTTTTGGAAATTGGTCTTAGAAATTGTTTCTGATTTTTATTGAAGAAATTTTTTATAAACAATTTCTTGAATCTGATTATATGCTCATTTATTTGCTACCCATATCTTGTTTAAAATTAGATTTTCAATCTCACATTTTTCTATCACTAGATTTGGGATATTAATCGAGTTATTATTTATCTGGGGTGGTAGAAACTCCGAGTAAGATATTTTGCTTATCAATTTGTATTGGTGAGTAGTGTGACGGATTAAATACTGTTGGAGGTATTTAATCAAAGGGTAGCCGGGTTTCAGTCTCTTCTTATAAAGAGATTGAGGTAGTGATTCTTCTTGGATAGAATTGTGTTTTGAGTGATTTTGTAACAGTTCAATCTTGATCAAGGTAAAAGGATATTTGGAGTGATTGGTGAGATTTTGATTCTTGAGCCTAAGGTATAAAAAGAATTAGGTTGTGATTCTTCCTGTAATATAATTAGGTTATTCTTTAAGTTGTAAAAAGTAGAGGTTCTTCCTTAGCCTATGAATTTTTTTTTGTAAAGGTTGATTCTGAGTCTGTAAAAGAATCGGTGTGAGAGTTTGATTTCTACCTTTAAAGGGATCTTGAGTATTAGTGGGTACGAATTTCCGTGGGGCTCGGAGGACTGGACTAGCCAAGAGTAGCTTGGTAAACCAAGATATATTGTGGTATGCTGCAATATTTACTTTGTTATTTTTGTTGTTTGTGTGTATACCTAGTTGATTATATAATTCCGTTGTGATATAAAAATAATAATTAATCTATGATTAAAATTAATCATTTGATTTATTAAAGTTTTATTCTGATAAATTTTTAATTACCCAATTCACCCCCCTCTTGGGTATTCCACTGGGCCAACAGATGGCACAGAAGCCATGAACAACCCTCATTCACCTTTATGGGAGGAAGAAATGTTGGAAATATTCCAAAGCAAGGAAGAAGTGACACGGAAACCTTCGCCCATAGATCACTTCTGTCTTCATCGTTGCCCTTTATTACTGAAACGCTTTCAACAACAGCTTCCAAGCACCCTAAAACATTATGGCAGTTGCAATTCGTGGAGATAAAAAGAATTTTGAACTCTTTTAGATAACTGAAGTATTGAAGTCGTCGATCATCTATTCTCAATTGCTGAATAAGAGCCTCCGTCTTCTGGTATTCATTGTCACAACCATCCCCAGGGCCCGTGTAAAGGCTTATCAGAAAAGAGAATAAAGAAGAAAAAAATTAGAAGTCTTGGATAAAGAAAAAAAAAGTAACAAAGCGCCCCTTAAATAGGCGTCCCAGATGAAACGCCAGGGGACGTGCCTTAGTAATGACGACAGATGATAGGTTGCATTAATGGCTAACGGATGAAAAGATCGTAGAATCCCCAAAAGCCTGCATGTGGATACGTTTCATAAAGATTGTGCCTAGATATGCCTTTGAAAAACTACATTGGGATACATGTTGATCATCCCTACCTTGGGAGTAGGCGAAATGTGGCAACATGGACAAAAAACAACGAGCATGGACTAAGTCAGTAGGTTCCACCCTAGATACGCCTAGTTGAAAAATCCACCTAGTAAAGAGGCCAAGCACGATTGAAGACAGATATATCAAGAAATAGAGAAAAAATACAGTTTTATTAAAAAACGGTTTGTATATGCCAGGGGGTATACTTCGCAGGTCCGAAGAAAAAAAAGAGGGAAAGTACAAAAACTCTAAAGGTAGGTACCCCCTCGGGTCAGAGGTTTCCTCCATGGGCAGGCCCCTTCTTTCTTCTCCCTTTGGCCGGTGAATCAACAACATGCCCTTGAGCATCTCCCTCACCACTGAGTCTGGCCCAGGCCGCCACTTTGGACTTAGGAAACCGCCAAATCCATGACTCCAATGATATGATCCTCTCCACGGCATTAGCAGCCCTCGGCTGCGCAACATCGCCTCATACTTCGATATCTCAGCATCTCAGAGAGCCTCAGAAACAGTACGTTCAGCCTCCACTGCCCGACAATCTCGATCATCAAGTTGAGACCTTGTCTTGTCTTTTTTTTGCACTAAGACATCGAGCTGGGACATGATTCCCCTCCACTTTTCAAGTAGAGCGAAAGAACAAGCAGCGGTCTGTCACACGATCGAAAGAGAGTTAACTGAAGCCTAAGGCAATTATCAAAATCGTTGTAACAAAGAAAAACAAGTATTATTACCATAATGCTCGACTGCAACAAGCTCAGTGCAGGATCTCTGCCCAACTCCACAGTCATTGACTCAACGTCTATCGGAGGAAACACAGTTTAAGTCCATCTCGTCATATCCCCCGGAATAAAAAAGATCCCAGCACTAGTTAAGAGGCCCTCAACCTTAGGGTCTTATCCTCAGAGTCTGACAATGACGACTAATCCTGAAAAAAATCTTTTCTTTTTCCTTCTCGGAAGTAGCCGGAAGGGACTCTTTCTCCCTCTTTGCCGCCGGCTCGTCACGAATCACAATGCCGGCAGTTAAATGACGTCTCCTCTAGGAAGATTCGAAGGCCAGCGCAAGGCACCACCTCTGGGGAAACCGTAAAGGGGATAACCATTGTCGTCACTCTCTGGGAAACCATTGACAAATCCGTCAGCTCAGAGATAAAGTTGTAATAGCCTTAGTGTCCTTTGAGACCTCTAGCTCGGTCTTCAATAACTCTGCATCAACAAAATCATCATCCATTATTGGAGGACGAACAGAAACAATAGTGATGAATGGAAGAGAGAGAGACCTACCTCTTTCTTCAGATGACACGTTCGAAAAAGACAACTCTGATCCTGACGAAGAATCGGAATCCGAAGGACCTGCAGCCCCAGCAGGGGCAGCAAAAAAGAGATCGAACTAGTTGGTCTTAAAGGAAATGAAGTCTTTCTCGGCCTCTGGAAGCCTCGACAGAAGAGCAGTCGCTGCCTCTTCCGCCTTGTTAAGCACTGGACGGGTAGGGTACTCCGTAAAAAAAAAAAAAAAAAGATCAGAAAAGTGGACAATCCACTGCAAAAGGAAAGTAAGAGAACAAACTTGCCTGGATGTGATGACCACTTCCTTAGGACCGAATATGCCTTATTTTCTTTAACGGTCGCTCCTAGGGCCCTCTCATTAGGACCCACCTATTATTTCATCTCTGATTGTTCTCTAGGATCCTAACAATGAGCCACCCACTCCGGGTTTGGAATTGATACCAACAGTTGAACAACATTGCGTTCCTAGTAAGCTGGTAAAAGTAGAAGAACAGAGAAACCGAAGGAGGTACGTCATTCCATAAGCACAAGATGGAGAATCCCACCATTAGCCTCCACACATTGGGCTCCAACTGTGAGGGTGCTAGCTGTACCTCATGAAGAACCTCGCGGAGGAAAGGATGGAGTGGAAAGTGCACCCCGCCAAGGAAGGCATCAAAGTAAAAGACAGTGCAATTAGACGGACATTGAAGCACATTCCACGACGGCTTAGGAGCAATTAAACACACGATGAGAGGGATGGGAAAATATCTATGCATTCATGGACTTGGACGTCCCTCAAATGGCTCACCACAAGCCGAGCCTCTACCTACTCTTGTTTCCTCACCAGTGTCGCCTCAGGAGCAGCCTTAACTTCAGGAGCAGGAGGGCATCGAGCTTCTATCAGTTTTGCCCCCTCGCCTCGAATGACCACCAAGTTGGTTGCCCCAGTGTTGTTAGCTACCGGAATTCGGGCCCGCAAGCTTTGCTAGAGAGCCCTGCGATTGTCTCCTTAACCCTTAGCAAGGGGCAACTTGAACGAGGGCCCAACATCAGCATTGCTGCTGTACACTCTGGACAATGACCCAACATCATTGTTGTCGCCATACATTCTGGATAATGGCTCAGCCTCGTCATCATCCCTATTTCCGAAAGGATGGAATGAAGATCCAGAATCTCTTGCCATTGCAGAATACACAAACTAGATACAACGAAAGTTCAGAGACAAAGATAATATTCAAGAGAATGTAGTTGGAGAGTTCACAAAACTCATTCCTTTCAACGGGTCGAATACAATTCCTCATCATTCGTTATTAGAGAAACTGAATTGATCAGCCGTCGAATTGACTTACGCGCCAGTTAATGGCCAACTCTCTTAAAAGACAAAAAGCTACAATGATAGGCCGTAGCCAGTGCATTGACACGACAGGACCCTAAAAAAGACGAAGTACACTAAATCCTCATGAAATGTCCAAATATTCCCAAGGTACGAAATTATTACACCCTTGGGAATAGGGGGCATCTGATGAGGGAAAATTCAGTCAGAAACTATAAGGGCGCCACGTGTCCTTGAGCACACGACCGACCCGAGATCTCTAGAATCGCCTGGTTGGATGGACCCCCATCTCCATACCCGACCTGGGTCAATCCTCCTAGGGTACGACGCCATCACGCTCCTGCTCCAAAGGCGGTCAAGAACCACTTCTCCCACAAAGAAAAGTACCGTTGCCATAACGGTCCCGCAATCTCTGCTTGCCATCCCAGTGATCTCTATGGAAATGGGACCGAGATTTGCGCCATTACCATAACGGTATCCAAAGAATTAGGAAAAACTTGCTAAACGAGTCTCTTTCCCTCCTATATAAAGGTCAGAACCCTAAAGTTTTGCAGTATGTGATGTTTATGCTGCTTTACGCACTTACTGCATTACTATATCTCTTATCAGTACCCTCGACTGATTCTCACACTGAAAGTGCAACGTCGATAGGTTACTTGTGGTGCATTGTTTTGTAAGAACCAACCGGAATGATAGTGAGAAACCCCCCAAAATCCATCGTTCCCCGATCTCAGAGTTGACGTGTTCGGTGATCCACTTCCAAGTATCATCAATAAATATAGTGATAATTAAAATAGTTTGATCATAAAGCCCGCACATTGTGCGAGCATGAACTTATTAATAAATGTTAAATTCGTCATTTTAGACATTTTTGTAACAAAAACTAGCAGTGTAATTATTTGTTATCTTCTTATTTTTTGTAAATGTTATGTTAATAAATTTAAGATATTAAAGTTTTTATGTTCTTTAAATTTGTTATAATTTTTTTTTTTAATTATTTTTTTTGAACTGACATGATTGTACAATATTGAAATAGTAAGGGTTAAATTCATAATTTTAAACATAAGGATTAAATTCACCATTTTAACATGGTAACAAAATTAAGATTATAGTTTAGTTAGGAGTACAATTAAGGAGAAAAAGTGTCAATCCATATAAGTACGGTAGGTCTGATCCATAAGCGAATAATGGAACCATTTGCTGCAGTAAGAGTGAAAAATATCCCAATTATGTGAACATCCGCAATTTAGTTCATGTGGGGTATTTAAACAACAATTATGACTTTCCTCCGCTGTCCAACCAGGAGAAAGTGAGCCTAAGCCAACCAACTTGTTATTTCAAGGTGAATTTTAAGCCAACCCGGGAAAAAAATTGTTGATGCATATAAGTACGGTAAGTCAAAGTGAAATTAATTCTATTTTTTATTTTTGAAAAATATTTTTTCAAGTACAAAACAAATTACTTTAAAAATTAAATAATTTTTGTTTTAAAATTAAAAAATATATTTTTTTTAAAAAACATTATAGTGCATAATTTATTTTATATTTTTTAAAGTAATTTGTTTTGTACTTAAAAAAAAATATATATTGTTTTTAAAAACATTATAACGCCTAATTTATTTTTTTATTGTTATGAAGAACTGAATATCTACGTGGTGGCCTATGGTCCACTTAAATTCCTTTTTTTTTTTTTTTTCGTACATAGTCCACTTAAATTCCTAATGGGTCATGAACTCTGAGAGCCAATAAAAGTGATCGTTTTACTTCAATTGCAAGCCGGTGCCTAAACTATGGGTTGCTTTGTATTGTCAGCAGCTCCTACTGCGGCTACTTATTCAATTGGAGTGCGAGTCCCCCAACTACTTTTTGGCGCTAATTCTCACCGCCAAGTCGCATTTCACCGTCGTTTCAATTCTCGGGCGTACAAAACCGCCGCAATCTATGCGTCGATCTCGACCCCGGTGTCATCGAAGCCGGACGACCTCGTGACCTCGCTTCTTTCCAGGGTTCGCCTTTTCTCTTTCATCACTGCATTTGCTTCTGATTTTCATTTTTTTTTGTAATTAACTAAATGTATCTAAGTTCTAATTGCAAAGAGAATAGTAAAATCTGGTTTGTTGGTGCTTTGTGTCCTTTTTTCCCTTATGAAATATTTCTATATGCTGCTTGAATGAATGACTTCAACGGTTCTGGCTTGATTGTGATTTCGTTTGAATGCCGTAACTTCCTTTGCCTCATTATCCCTTGACACCGGTTTCAAACTGATCCAAACATGCTTTGAAGTAATTGCTCTCATTCCTTTGGCCGTGTGTCTTTTGAATTAACTGCTTCAGTATCGAAGTTCTACTGCAATTTGTTTTCGCCTCCCTTCACATCATCAATCTCACGTGCAAAGTTTTTTTTTGTTGTTAACACATAATAGCAAGAGAAGGAGGGAGACGGGGAAAATTCTTAATGATTTGATTTTGTTATGAAGTTTAGATATCTACGCATAATATATACTATATAGTATAGCTTTTGGAGGCTCCAAGAAAATTGAATTCTACCAATGAATTAGGTTGTGCAAACAGATCGGGGAGTATTGCTAACGAAGGATGAACATATGAAGGTAGCTGAAATAACCCAAGAGCTGCAGAAGTTTTGTGTTGATGAACCTGTGAAATGCCCTCTTATTTTTGGAGGTAACATCCATGTAATTGTGGGCACTTGTTTGTAATATTTCTCTGAGAGTGTCTCACCACTGGGTGATCACTCTCTCTCTCCCCTTTATTTTCCTTTCTTAAATTTTGTAGTTTCATTTATGTTAGCGTAGGTTGAGTTGGATCACCACTTTTCCATCTATCTTCTCGCGACATTGATATTAAAAAGATTTTGTAGAGGAAGGGAATATTATGTTATTATTATGCAATATATTTTATACAATAAGACTCTACATTCCCTATTATATAGCTATAAAGGTTGGCTAAATTAGGAAGAATATTCACCTAATAAACGGAATAATTAAAGAAAAACGGAAACTACCAATTAGTCAACATGACCTAAATAAGAAATAAAACTTAAATAAAAAATAATAAATATTAAACATCTATGCTCTTATATAAGGGAAAGTTTAGTTTATTATTCATTTGTATAAGTTACATTACCAAAGTGCCTTTCAAAATTTAAAAATAAAATATACTTGTATGCCTTTTCAATTTGTTAAAGAAAAATAATTTAAAGTATCTATATATTATAAATAATTAAATATATGCAGTAACAATTTTTTTTCTTGTTTAAATTTTTTGTAAAATAAAATAAAATTAGAGTTTTAAATTGTACTTTAAGGGGAAAAAAAACTAGATACTCTCTTTTGGTGTAAAAAATACTCCAACTATACATACAAACTATAAAGAATTATGAAAAATATATAAAACCATAAGCATAAAATACATATATTCAATTTTGTTCAATCTCACATTGCTTGTGTTACCCGATCCCGAGTTATATATAAAGCTTAGGGCAATCCTCATCTTACAAGGCGTCTTTTGAGATTGAGTTAGGCTCGTTGACTTTCTACAAATTTAAAGTAATTTTTTTGGTCATTAAATTTAGATTTTGACTTTTCAATTGAAATAGTTTTAATTAGAAAAAAAATTGTAGACATTTTAATATTTTTACTTTTATAAAAATTAAGGTTTTGAAAATATTATATATTCAAAGTACATCACATGTCTATCTTTTGTGATTATATATATATTATTTAAATTATCGCAGTGTTATATATATTCAATATCTTTCGTTTTTTTCTTTTTATTATTATTTTAATACTGAAACACCTATAAAATGGTAGAACCAAATTTACAAACTCTTTATACTCTTATCAAACAGAGATCTCCATTTTCTCGACTATTATTTTCGAAATTGAGAGTTATTTAAGATTGAGTACAAATACCGACAACTTTGTCACCATTTTTTATTTACCAAACTGTCCTTAGTATTGATACTCCTAAGTGCATTAACTTACTATATTTTATGCCTAGTTTAATTGCGATTGGTGTTTGGATTCATTTATATTTGGTAATAATGATTCATGAAATATTTAAGGTATGTTTGTTCATTGTGAATGACAAGAATTTAGATATTTTATTCTTCGATTCAAGTGGTTATGCGAGAATTTGAATATCGTAACATACCCAACTTTGAACAATTTACATTACGTGATATTTTGTACTTAAGTATAGAGAATTTATACTTTCAATTTTCATAAAATATATTGGATATAGGAGATGATAGTCACGTGCAAAGCACATGCTTTACGCCTAGTTTCAACATATATGAGGACTTTGTAGTGAACTTTTGGATATCATTCTCTTATCTGCAAATGGCTGAGTAAAGCCTTGGCACTGGAATCTCTTATTCACAATTCATTCCTTTTGAATTGGTATATCTCCCGTTGAGAATTAAAATTTCCATAGCTGCTGCCAAGTGCCGAACTTTTTAAAAATTTAATTTTTCGCTTACCGAAAGATTAAATTTCCTTCTTTTGCTTCAAGTAAATTCATATAAATATTTCTGATTAAATGACAAAATTTTAAATATTATATAGAGTGGGATGTGGTGTATTGTTCTGTGCCTACTTCGCCTGGCGGTGGCTACAGGAGTGCGTTGGGCCGGCTTGTTTTCAACACAAAGGAAATGGTTCAGGTTGTTGAATCTCCAGATATTGTGAGGAACAAGGTGTCTTTTTCTGCATTCGGGTTCCTCGACGGAGAGGTTTCTTTGACAGGTAACGTTTATTATACCTGAGGCTGCTTTTTTGAATCGTGACCGTAAGATAGTCTATGCCTATTACTAAAAGTGAAAGTATGACTTTGGCTTTGAATAAAAGGCATTGGACTGAACGCATTGCAATTTGCAAGTCAAGCTAATTTTTAGCTCACTTGACTCATATTTTACTTTATTTTTCGTAAAAAAAATAATACCCTTTATATATAGAACATTGTAACGTTATAGCACAAATTCTTCAATGTAAATCTACATGTGACATGGTGCAGATCTTTATTGATAACAAATAAAAAGTACAAGAAAGTGGGAGAGGCAATGTGCCTTGACCCAAAAATGCAACAAATGCACTCTACAAACTATATGCCCTGCAAATTAAAGAATCAATATCAGGCACTTAACAAAATAAACAAAGCTTAGAAAACAATCAAACCTATACTAGAAAACCAAAACCAACAAATCTTTAACATCTCCAATCATGATATCATTCAAGTCGGCTTTGCTACAAACCAAGGCTTCTCTGAATCTTTGAATCAATTTGACAGCTTCAACCCCAATTCCAGAGGTAGATCCAGAAAAGTGGTCGAGGGGGGCTAATTTTTTTTTAAGTAGTTTACAAAATATTTTTATAAATCAGAGGGAATTTATGTAAAATTTTAAGAACTTTAATTGATTTTTTTTTTTAAATATTGGTGTAATAATAATTTTTTTTTGAAGTTGGTGGGGCTTGAGCCGCCCTCGTCCCTTTATATATCCTCCATTGCCTATTTCTAGTTCTATACAACCAAATTGCTCCTCAAATCGTGCTAGACGACTTATGCAGTTGATGAAACATTTTAAATTCATGATCACACCCCCAATTTCGAAGGAGATATGTGGAGTACTGGCTTCTCGAAAACAATGAATAAACTGAAATTCAACTCCCCTCATCAGCCCATCGATCGGGTTCCTTTACCCATTGACTCTTGAGTCTCAACCTTTTGAATCCCCCAAACTTTTTGCTTGACACATTGGTGAGTTGCATGCCAACGTGTATCAATGTAGAGAATTTTCTTCCTCACTGAGGCGCCTTTGATCCTCTGTATTGCCTCAATTGTTACTGCAAGTCATTAAGGGAAAAGGGAAAAAGAGGGAAAAAAGGAAATATAAAATAGCAAAAAAAGATTCTTTTTGTCTTGTAAGTTAATTTAGGTCAGTAAGTGTAATAAATTAAATTGAGAAGAGTGAAAGTGTGGGGTCTCTTGGTCAATAATCTCTGAAAATGCAGCTCAGTGCACGAAGGCTCCTGCCATTGCGGTTTAGGGAGGGTCAGATGTATGCAGTCTTACCCCTATACACAGAGAGATTGTTTCCAAGATTTGAACCCGGGACCACCAGGTCACAATGTAGCAACTTTACCATTGATTTACAATCTCTATATAGCAAAATACATTACATCTAATCCAAGAACTTCATTAGAGGTCTAATTTGATTCGCTTTTACTAAAATAATTCGTGTGATTCTTCAATTCCTGCACCATATTCTAATGCCACAAGAAGATTCACTGCACCCCCTTTTGATGTTAAAAAATTACTTGCGTCTTTTTTAGGCAAAATGAAAATTCACTACTCTGCCTCTTTTGTTTTTCCCTGTTTGTTCAAGCGATAATTATAACATGCAGGAAAACTTGAGGTTCTTGACAAAAAATGGATAAAAGTGGTTTTTGAACCACCTGAGTTAAAGTTAGGAGGCGGCTTAGAATTCCAGTATGGTGGGGAAAGTGAGGTGAAGCTGGAGATCACATACATAGATGAGGAGATCAGATTGGGAAAGGGCTCGAGAGGTTCTTTATTTATTTTCCAAAGAAAAAACCAACTTCACAGTTAATCTAGTTCGCTTTTAAGTCCCATTTGTTGGATCATGTTCCAATAGTCTATGTTATCAGCGT
The DNA here is from genome assembly GCA_016647705.1 of Eucommia ulmoides. NCBI lineage: Eukaryota > Viridiplantae > Streptophyta > Magnoliopsida > Garryales > Eucommiaceae > Eucommia > Eucommia ulmoides. The sequence goes on from CM028332.1 coordinate 52,386,931, forward strand.
CTATGACATGGCATGGGTGTAAAAATATATAAATTTGACGTTTTAATATTATTATTGAATTTAATGTGCATAGATTAATTTTTTTTTGAACCTTTTAATTTAATTTTTATAAATTTGATGCATCAATATTATTATTAAATTTAATGTCTATATATTATTTTTATAATTTCTGTAAATTTAATGTTTATATATTATTTTTATAATTTCTGTCAATTTAATCTTCATAGATTATGTATATTATTTTTATAATTTATGTAAATTTAATGTCTATTTTCTTGTATATTATGCGTATAATATACGAAATTTAATATTTATATATTATTTTTATAATGTTCATAAATTTAATAATTTAATATAATTATTAAATTTAAATTTAATATTTATATATTATTTCTATAATTTTTGTAAATTTAATATTTCTTTATTATTATTAAATTTTCTGTATGTTATATATATTTTTATATTATTTTTTTAATTTAATTCTTGTTATTACTAAATTTAATGCGTATATATTATTTCTATTTCGTATATTTATTTTCTCTTTATATTATTTTTTAATTTAATTTTTATAATTTGATACTTAGTATTATTATCAAATTTAATATGAATATATTATTTTTATAATTTTGTATATTTTAAAGTCTATAATTTTCGTGTATTATATTTTTTATTTTATATATATATATATATATATATATATATTTTTTTTTTTTTAATTTAGTAAATTTAATGTCTTAGTATTAATAGTAAATTTAATATTAAATATAAATATAATTTATATTTATGTTAAGTTTTTGGATCAATCCAGATTTTTTTTTTTGAGACATTAGACAATGAAAAAATATCTAGAGAACTTATGTCTCCTTATTTTATTATATAGATAGGTGCCATAAGCCTTATTCTCAGTAATTGGTTGAGAACAGAAGCTCTGTTTCAAGAACAGGAAGCCGCTGAACCTTAAATAAAAAATTAGGGCTTTAGGATTGCCGCCGGCGGTGTCCCTGTTGTTGACGATGTTCTCGCGGGCATTTCGCCGGGAGTCGCCCGCCGCTCTGGCCACTCTAACTGTATTGAATAGCAGCGAAAGCTTTGATCGCTCTGAAGCCGCTGTACCGCGAATACAAATTAGGGATTTGGGATTGCTTCTAGGGTTTCTTTCTCCGATCTCCTTCAATGTTCGATGACTTCTCTTGAGAGAGTTAATCCACCAAAGGAATCCTCCATTCAAGAGGAGGATTGTTTGACCAGAAGTACAAAAAATGTAAAACACTACCCCCCATCTTCTTCCAGTTCAACAATGGAAATCGAAGCAAATCTGATGGATTCCTCCACTGATCTAACAATGGTTGAAAACCCCATCAAAGATCCATCATCTTTAACCTTTTCAAAGGATAAAGACTCCATTGCTGCTATAGAATCGCCGAAATCTGTAAGTCCAACTCCTCTGACGAAACCTAATATGTCGATTTCACTAGAAATGATTCACATAGAAAGCATCAGATCTTTCAAAGATGCTCTAAATGGTGGCAAAGGTTCTTTGATGAATAAGCTTGGAGAAGTTTATTTCGATCAAGACGAAGATCCAGTGATGGTTCCCTTCAATGGTGATGAGGACACTTCGAATGGGAGTAAACGGATGTCTACTCCCAGATTCAGAGACAACTTTTAGGTAACTTTAGGGAGAAATGACACGATGCCCTCATTATTCGCCTTCTTGGTAGAGACATTGGCTAAAAAAAATGCTTCTACCAAGAGTGATGGCTTTGTGGAAAATCTAAGGTGAGTTTGATCTTATCAATTTAAGCTCTGCTTTCTTTCTGGTAAAATTTTCTAGAATCTCTGGTGCTCTTCACATTCTTACGGAGGGTCCCTGGGTAATTTTTTTTTATTATTTAACAATTAGGAAGTGGGAGCCTAGTTTCTATCCTAAGGAGGCTAGAGACTCTAGAACTTCAGTTCGGATTAGATTCCCTAAACCTCCTATGGAATACATGAACCCTATGTTCTATTCTCAGTTGCGAAATCCATTGGTAATCCTATTAAATTAGATCGAAGCAATTCATGGAAATTTTGCAAGGGTTTGCATTGAAATCGACTTAGATCAACCTTTAACTACTAAGTTTGAAGTGGATGATAAATGTTATAAATTAGAATATGAGAGTATTCATATTATCTATAATTGTTGTGGTAGAGTGTCTCACAGAACGGACTTTGCCCCTTTAGACATTTCGAAGAATTTTTCTCGTTGGATTTTAAAGGTTTCAGTGAATATCCATAGCACCTCTAATGCCAATTCTTCCAATACGACCACTAATGTCAATAATATTCAGCTGGTGTTGGATCCTAATGTCAATGTTAACAACACTAATGTGGATACGGTTATGAATACATATACTAATGCTAGCACTGAGACTCAAAAAGTGATGGAGTCGGATGGTACTAATAAAAATCAAGACAACACTGATTTTGGCCCTTGGTTGTTAGTTAAACGCACGAGGAGATTTAATTCCAATAAAGCTAAGCCCAATGAGCCAACTAAGGTGTATAACAAATTTGTTCACAAATATGGGGATGTTGAAACGGGCCCAAACAAGGGAAAAAAAAATCTGAGGGATGAGCCCAGCCCAACAGGAAGTTAAAAATACTAACCAAGCCCATTATGCTAAGAAAGTTGGTTCAACCCAAAAACAAAAATCTAATATACAAAATTATGCTAAACAGGGAATTATAGCTTCAAAATCTAAAATGATTACTAAAACAACTGGCCCTAAATCCAGCCTGGGAAAGTTTAATACCCTTGGAGTTTTGGGACATACTCCCGTTTTGTCTGCTACTTTGAAATCTACCCTCTTAGTAGTTGTTGCTTTAGACTCTACTCCAACGGCCCCTACTGTTTCGGAAATTACTCCCACGCCTAAACTTGATCCGATTAATACGCAATTACTTTCGGTAAATGATAGTCTTGAAGTGGTTGATAAATCGTCCTTTAAATTCTTCCATATTTCTCTTCTTTCTCACATTTCCCTCTCATCCTCTGAACTATCTTACTCTCTTTCTGCCCTAACATCTACTTAAGCACTAGTTCAGAGTATTATTTCAGATTATGGAGACCCTAAAATGACTGATCATGAAAAACCATCTTCCTCCATTCCTAGTTTAGAATCTCCTCGAAATATTTTGGGTGGTGAAAGATGCCAAGATGGCAGTCAGAGTGATTGAGATGGAATTATCTCTACCCAAAATATTGGTGGTGTCTGTGAAATCATTGACAACATGGATGTTGAATCTCCGGAGGTGCAAACTACTCCTAAGAACTCTAGACATGGACCTTCTCAAAACCCTCTCAAGTCGTAGTGCCATGAAAATCATGTCATGGAATTGTAGAGGTGCGGGGTAACCTTGTTTTGAAAGCAACGTTTAAAGATATTTTTATGTTTCATTAACCTGATATCTTCATCTTACTTGAAACTAAAGTTGATTTAAATTCTATAGGTAATTTTTTTAATAGCCTGGGTTATACTGCTTTGAGTCACATTGATCCTTGTGGCAGAGCTGGTGGTATTTGGATTTTTTGGATGACTGAAAAAGTTAGTCTAAATACTCTATATATTAAAAACCAGGCTATCCATGCTATGGTTAGCCGTGTTAATGATGATGATTGGCTTCTGTCTGCTGTGTATGCTAACCCTAATCCTAGAATGAGATAGGAGCTTTGGAAAGATATGAAGGAGATTTCTCAACAAAATTCCTCCCCATGGTTGGTGACTGGTGATTTTAATGATATTGTCTCCCAAAGAGAGAAAATTAGCCAGTGTACGCCTTCTGATATTGCCCGTTGATAGGTGTAAAATACCTATCTATTTCTAAACATTATTTAGTAGTTTTTGAGTGTTTTATTAATATTTAATTGCTTTTTAGTTTGTTTTTAGGTAATTCAGGTTTAGGGACTCAAACAATCGACAAACGAGCAAAAACGGTGGAAAAACGGTGAAGAAACGTTGAAGAAACAAGGTTTCAAGAGCACAAGAGCCACTGCCGTGGCGGTGAGAATGCAGAGGATGCTGAAAATGAGCAAAGTCCTACGGCCTAGGTGGTGAAAGGGCAGAAAGTTAGGAGCAGTCCCACGGCCTAGGCGGTGAACGATCAGAATGTTAACCGACTTACTCACTGCCTAGGCAGTGAAAGATCAGAGAGTTTGGAAAGCTGGCCGACATACCCACCGCCTAGGTGGTCACCTCTGCATAACAAAGAAGATATTTTTAGATATTTTTGAAGTCTTGCACCTATAAATACCCATTCTCCCATTTCCATTAAAGCCTCCTGGATGCTTGGACGTCCCTAACCTTAGGAGATTGATCCTTGGCCAATCTTGAAGAGCTCAAAGAGGAGAATCATCATCCGGAGAAGAGGAAACATTGGCGGATCGATCTTCGGCGAAAGTGGAAACCACTTCACTTTAAGATTTGATCTTTCTCTCTTTGTAACTTAATATTTTATTGTAAATGATGATGAATTCCTCTTGGTTTAATGTTCTAATGGCCAAGATCATGATAGATTAAATATTAGCTAAGGATAGATGTACTTGTGTAAATACTAGTTTGATAAATATATGTTTATTTAACGGTTGTTTGCTTTTAATTCCGATTGTGTTTATCATTTTATTACAACTTTAATATGCTTGTTAAGGTATTAGGGTTGAATTTGAGAATACGGGGTTTGACACTCGGAAGAGGTAACCCCGGATTCAAATTAGGGTAAACATATCGTTACGATCTAACGACCTGGGAGGGCGTTAGTGAGTGTGCAATCGATGACGTTGGGGCAAGACTCACGTGACCTAACGTCATTAAGATGTTGAGGGGGACCTCTTCATTGACGCAAAGCCACGCATTCACTCGTCTTACACTCGGGAGAGGTGGCGAGTGAATTTACCAACTGAGATTGTCGAATACCTAAACTCCGTTATTGTTAACTAAACGAAATCAAACATGTATTAAGTGAACGAAATCAATCCCTAGGTAATCAACTTAGTTAGGATTAACCTACTAATTGTAGTCTAACTTAGCGTGAATTAGTTTAATTTTAAATCATTTCTTTAATCGTCTGGATAATAGGAGACTATGCCAATTGCGATATTCAATTATTCACATCGTCTATGTGGGAATGATATTCAATCTTAAAGATTCACTATATTAAAACTGGATCTCGTGCACTTGCGAGTAGTCAACACGTGAGCGTGTAACAAATGCTCGGCGTACACCCGCATCAACTGTTTTAACTGTAACCTGAATAATTGTGAGCTACTGGACTTAGGATCTAATGGTCTTAAAATGAGCTGGACGGGTACGGTTAGGAGCGGTATTAGAATTGGAAAAATATTGGATTGGGCTCTTGTTAATGATAAATGGAATACGATCTATCCAAACTCGGGTATGGAACTCACCCTCGTATATACTTTGATCACTTTCATTTACTCATTTATTGTTGTGTTTTCTCCTCTCCCCCTCAGAATAAACCCTTTCGTTTTGAAGCTATGTGGTTAACTCATGATGGTTTCAAAAATCTTATGTTGGACTCCTGGGTTGATGATGATTTCGATTTGGATTTAAATATTAAGAATTTTACTACTATTCTCAAGGAGTGGAATTCTAAAATTTTCGGTCATATCTTTAAAGTTAAGCGGCGTCTTCTAGATAAACTGAAGAGTGTTCAAAAAGCTCAAGACAGACTCTTTACTTATAATCTTAATTGCCTTGAACTTGATCTTCAAGGAGAATATATAGATATCCTTATTAAAGAAGAGATTCAATGGCATCAAAAATCTAAAATACAGTGGCTTAAATTTGGTAACAAGAATAATAAATTTTTTCATTGCATGACTCTCAATAGAAGAAGGATAAATAAAGTTACCATGTTTAAATAAAAATAATGATTGGATTAGCAATAAAGACGAGCTTAAAACCCATGTTAGAGATTTTTATCAAAATCTTTTTTTAGAAGATAGGACTGTTATTAATAACATTACGACTAATCTTCCATGCCCTAAAATTGTTAGTTCTTATCATGAGGATCTTTGTTGTACCCCTTTGAATCTGGAGATTTGGCACACTTTAAAAACCATGAAAGATTTAAAAGTTCTGGGTCCCGATGGATACCAACAGATTTTCTTTAAAAAGAATTGCAGTGTTGTGGGCCCTGATGTTTGTAGTTTTGTAAGAAATTATTTTCTTTAATGTTTCTATGCTAGTTAACTCTAACAAAACTCTCATTGCCCTTATCCCAAAAATTGAGATGCCAGAAAAAATAGTCAATTTCGTCCAATTAGTCTTTGTAATACTGCTTACAAATTGGTCACTAAATTACTTGTTACTAGATTTATATTGATGTTAGATAAGTTGGTGGGCCCATTTCAAAGTAGCTTTTTGCCAAGTCGAATGACCATAGATAATGTAATTATCACTCAAGAAATTATCCATTCACTTAAAAAGTCTAAAAGTAAAGATGGAGGTATCATAATTAAAATTGATCTAAAAAAAACTTATGATAAAATTAATTGTGACTTCCTTAGAGATACTCTTATCGAGTTTAATTTTTCCACTCTTTAGGTCAATTTGATTATGTCTTGTGTGTCAAATGCTTCTTTCTCTATACTGTGAAATGGAGAACCTCTTGAGGATTTTAAATCCTCTAGGGGTCTTAGACAAGGGGATTTTTTTATCCCCTTATCTCTTCACCCTTTGTATAGAAAGACTTTCCCACATAATCATTGACAGTACTAATAGAGGTGTTTGGAAAGGCTTGACAGTAAGGAGAAGTGGTCCCGTCATTTCTCATTTATTTTTTATTGACGATCTTGTCCTTTTTGATAAAGCTTATGATGCTCAAATTGCTAATATTCTAAATCTGTTGAATATCTTTACTAATATCTCTGGGCAAAAGAATAATTTTTGTAAATCTAAACTTTTTGTTGCCGCGAGAGAGATTAGTAATTCTCTAAATATTGGACTTACTGAGGATCTTGGCAAACTGTTTCCCCTTAGTCTATGGGAGATTAAACAATACTCATGTCCATCATGTGATCCAGAAAATTTAAGTTAGACTTTCTAAGTGGAAAACTAATATGTTATCTGTGGCTGGTAGAACTACCCTTATTAAGTCGGTCACTGCTACGATCCCAAATTATTTCATGCAAATTATCCCTATCCCGATTAAATTTTGTGATAAAACTGATAAGATTAACCGTAATTTTTTATGGGGAGACAGAGATGATTTAAAAAAAAAATACCACCTTATTAATTGGGATAAAGTCTATCTTAATAAGGAGGGAGGGAGGGAGGGGGGGCTTTGAGTATTAAGAAAGCTAGAACCAATAACAAAGCCTTTTTAGCCAAACTTGGATGGAAAATTGCTAATGATGACTAAAGTTTGTGGGCTAGGGTTATTCGCAGTAAATAATCTATTGAAAATAATCCTAATACATGGAGAAAAATTAATGGTAGTTCCCATATTTGGAGGGTTATCCTTTCCGCTAAGAATACTTTAACCAAAGGAATTAAATGAAAAATTGGGAATGAGACTACTACTAATCTATGGTCGGATTGGTGGTATGGTGATAAACTCCTAGGTTGTCAGGAACTCCAAAATTCCCTTGATCTCAAAGTGGCAGATATTATTGATGATGATAGTTGTTGGTTTCTAAATCCTATTTTATATTTAATTGATTCTGATACTGAAATGAAAATTAGGAATATCAAATATCCTGTTTTTAGTTTCATTGATAAACCCCTCTGGATGCCTGATAATTTTTGTCTCTTTTCCATAAAAATCGTCTTATAAGTTAGGCATCCTTGAAAGTGAAACTACTGTGCCTGATTATAGTTGGAATTGGAAACTTAGAATCCCCCAAAATCTTAAATTCTTTTTTTGGATTTTTTTTTTACAAAAGACTTGTTACTAATTCTTTTCGGGCATCTCGTGGTGCAAATGTATCCAGTATTTGCCAAAAAGGCAATGTTGAAATTGAGAATATTGAACATGCTATTTGTACTTGTCCCAAAGCTAACTTCATTTGGGATCAAGTTAATTGCTCTAGTTTCAAGTATAATTATTTATCTTCTGATATTTGGATTTGGATTTAAAATAATATCAAAGGGAGTTTTCTTAACCCTTCCTATTTTCTCTTTGTTGTTACCATTTGGAAAGTTTGGAAATATAAAAATAAAGGGGTGATTGAGGGAGAGTGTAATCCTCCAAATTCAACCCTTGCGAGAATTGCAAACTACGCTCAAGATCTCTCTAAATCTTACTTGGAACCAAACTTCCTAAATGATTTCACAAGACCCTCTGTTTTGTGGTTTCCTCCTAAACCAAGTTTCCTTAAACTCAACACGGATGATAGTGACAAAGGTGATCCGGGCAAAGGCGATTTTGGCGGGTTGTTGAGAGACAACTTGATGCATGGAAGATAGGCTACTATGGTTGTATTGATAGCTACACATTGTTGGAAGTGGAGCTAAAGAGTCTTGTTGAAGGTATCAAAATTTCAACAAATAGAGATTATTTTAAAGTGCAAGTAGAGACAGATTCAGCTGAAGTTGTTTCGTTGATCCACAACCCTTGCTCGGAAAACTATAGATTCAAAGAGCTGATTGATGAATGCAAGATGTTAACCCTTTTAAAGGACTATACCATCCAATTCGCCTCTTGTGAGACTAACCGTTGTGCTGACATTCTGGCTAAGAGAGGATCTCACTAAGATTGCAATCTTAAAATTATTGATATGCCGATTACGGACATTGAAGAAGTTCTCCTTCTAAATGGATAAGAGGACTTTTGATTTGTGCACGGACGCCTAGTTTTTTCTTTGTTTTGTTCTGTTTTCTTTTAATTTCAATTCTACCAAAAAAAAAAAAAAAAAACCCTTATTCTCTATTAAGATAAACCTAAATCCCCTTTTTCTATTTTTTCCCATCATTAAGAAAGCGCTTTTCGGTTTTTACCGAAATACCATCAAACTAATTTGTTCCCGCCCTTTACCTTGTTTCTCTCTCTGTGAAAGATGTTTTTGTGAACTGGACAACAAGGAGCTGCGCGATCCAGATATTAGGGCTTTAGTGCTTGAGAAATATTAAGAGGATTGAAGATTTAGAAATCAAGTAGAAGATGTGACCCGACAAAGCTTTTCGAAATTCTTTTCGGTTTTAGAGTGTCAACTCTCAAAATTTGTTATCTAAAATTCGAAATACAACCGAGACACTTATGATTCACACTTATTTGAGTTTGAGAAAGAATTTTGCAAGTTTTTCTTTTGAAATTTTATTAAGAAAAAGTTATAACCTTTCTCGAAATAAAGTAACCTCTTCAAATAATTCACCAAACCTACCCTTAGTTTTTTTTTCACAATTTATATATATATATATGGTCTCGTTCAGGGTTCGTGGCTATTCCTCTTAACAAGTATTTTTCTGCAGACTCGAATTCATTACCTAACAAAAGTCCCTCAACTTCTTTAATTCAAGCAACCCTTACTACTTGAGCCACACCATTCTATATTTAATGTTATTATTTTTGGTACAAGTAGAATTCATTTCTTCTTGTAAGATTATCAATTTTTATTGAAGTATGTGAGATTTGATAAATTTTATTTTTTTTTTCTCATCATTTTTGAGAATTCCTAAAATGTCCTTTATTTAATGTAAAGTTAAAAACATAAATTCAATCGAATTCAAACATAAAATAATGTCTTCATATTCAATTTAAACATTTTTTTTTTGAATTTCTCTTTATTTCTTCAACAAAATATTTCATTTAATTATGTTTCTCTCTCATTTTCTATTATTTTTTATTCTTTAGTTAGATTCGAAATATTTATTCAAATATATTTTGAAGAATAAATTATTTTCAATTCGTATCGAAAAAAATTTCTTTTGATTTTTTCTAGTTGTTTGGAACCATTTTGATTGATATTTACAGGAACACAATTCTTCATTTTAAGTTGGAGCAAATGTTAAAAATAAACTAAAGTAGTTATATTTCATTAAAATTTATTTAAAATGATTTTTCACCTTCTAAAATCTAATATTAATGTTGCCTGAAAATGATAACACAATGAATTAATAGATCTGCACTTGATAGTCTCCGCCCTGTTGCGGCCAACGAGATTCCTACACAAATCCTTGACACTGAAGGGGTGGATTTCAGCGAAAGACCTTTGGCGTGAGAGTAAGTATTTGGTGGAGAGAGATAAAAAGTAATACCAAGTAGTAGTGGAGTAGAATGCCCCATACCTAAGCTTTCAACTTAACCAGGTATTTATATGATCCTTCGCCAGTTTGGGAGAGAGGACGGAGTGCCTCGTCACCTATTCTGACCTTTACGCATTCCCCTAGCTAGGCGAATATTCTCTGGTGATTTGGTGACGAGACGTCCTTTGGCGCTTAACGTTTGGGTGCACCTAATAAACCGAAGCTTTTCAAGGATGGGTCTCAGGCCATTTCAAGACAATACTCTTCTCCTGGGGGTCTGGCCTGCTGAAGGTGATGGGTCTGGTTCTAGACTGGTCGTGACCCAGGCCTCTGGCGACGGATTTCTCGGGATTTAATGGAGTAGGCGGCCTAGTACCAAATTCACCACCATCAGTAGCCCCCTAGGCTTCTAGGTTAGGCGGTCCTGTCCTGGGAGTCTTCTGGCGCAAACTTTCGCGTTACAACACCTGTCTTTGGCTTTGTACTGTCCTTTTTCGGACTGCTTTTCGAGGACTCTTTCCATTTTTAGGACTGAATTTATGGGTTTCTTGGATTCATTTCCCTTCTGAAAAAAGTTAAATAGCAAAACCGAAAACAAGAGCTTAGGACCCTGCAATGCGATCTTGAGGTAGGAGGATTCGCTACCCCGAGAGTGATTCCCAGATAAATTTGCTGCCCCTCGGCAGTTCCCCCCGTCGGAGGTACCTTATACTTGGAAGGTTTGGAATATCAGGCTCACGCTGGAGTCCACCGTTTGTGGAGATTTTTCTAACGCCCTGGACTTCTGTTGCTCAATCTTCATGCTCTGCGATATGGAGTCTTTGCAAAGGGCCGATCCTCATGTGATAAACGAGTTCACAGTGTCCCATGCAATGTAGCTTCTTCATGAGGTTGCCTTTTTGTGCTTTTGTTGTGACAAAGAAGAAGAGTTAATGAGGCAGGCCAAAGCTTGGGAGAGAGAGATGGAGAACTAAACACACCTCATGCGGGAGGAGCTTCCAAGGCTTTGCACCTCCGGTGCCGGTAAATCTTACCTATCTCGCGAGTGGGAAAAAGATCACGAGGAGCTCCAATTGGTTGAGGAAGAGTTGCACTAGATCCGTCGTGTCTTTTAAGGGGTCCGAAGCGATCCCACGCTAACTAAGGCGAAGTTTCAAGAAGTAGGTGCGATTCAGGCTACTGAGGGTTCTAGCGTTCCCCTATTGCCTAGATCCCTGAGGGAGACTCCGGTCCGCTGGCCTACTCTATTAGGTGGTAGTAATGGAGAGCCTAATTTTTCTCATCAAGATAGTTGAAAGAGGTCACGTCCCCCTTCTATTAATTGATTGGATAGGCTGAGCATTCTCTGGCACGATGTAGCCAAAGTAGGTCACAGAGGGCAAGACTACTTCTTTATATGGTTGACGTGTTGTCATGGAAGTTTGCACAATTTCTCACGAATATCGTCATGATAGTAGGCACGATTTTTTGTGCAGGTTGGCCACGTCGATTCACTTGCATGAGTTGCTATTTTGACTTAATTCGGGGAAAACACCCGAGTGAGTGTCTCCCTTGGTGTTTCTCCTTCTATAAGTATGGGAAACGTTCTAGTTTAAGTCTCCATTCAATACCTCATATTTTTCTGCTTTTCTTCTATTTTATTTCGAAGAATGTCCAGAGTTGGCTTTTACATTGTTGAGGAGACCTGTCACTTCTTCACCCTCCGACTAGCTAGGGTAGAGAAGGCCTATGTTGCTATTATTTTCTCTACCAATGTTAAGGAGATCGCCCATATGAGTAACCTCCGGTCAGTCGTTACCGTCATGGATGACCAATTCCTCCATATGTCTATCCAGAAGCTAAAACTAGAATGAGAGATAGGCGCGATGTGTATGGAGAGTGGAGAAGAAAAGGCTCGTCTTCAGGCGAAACTAAATAATATGGATGGCTGACTGGAATGATTGGAGTGGTCTTTTCATTTGGAGGCTCTCCGTCATGCGATGATAGAGAGGGTATTGGAGAGGATAAGAGGTGGGACCCCAGAGCATGGGGTGGATATTGACGGCCTGGCGAACCAAATTTTGAAGCTTGAGGACACTATGCATCAGGCTCGCCGCAACCTGGGCTAACATTCATTTTTTTCTGGTGATGGTACCAGACCTTCCTAGAAAGTGGGTTTGTTTTTACTCAAGGGAAGCTCTTCAAACTCCCAATCTAAGAGGAAGGAGAAGAGGCTCCGAGGTCGTTTGATATAGAGAAAGAATGAAAGAGATGAAGGAAGAGGAAGAGGCCCCTACGCTTATGGCGCTTGGGTGACCGACATAGCTAAACTCTCCGCGGTCCGAAGAATGGTGGGACGTGTCGTAGAGAGTATCTCCTACTCTTATTGTTGATTTACCTTCGTCACAAGATCATCCCTAGAGGTGATCTCAAAAGGAGATTTCCGCGGAACCCTTGCGCGGCTCGAAAGCTGGTCACGTCGGGAGTGGAAAAACTTGGATGTCGTGGTTCCAGGTGTGTGGATCCCTTGTTATGTCTGAGGATTCTACACTGAACAGTCTATTCGCGGCCTTGTCTCTTCTATAGGGTGCGATGCTTCCTCGTGATAAGAAGTAGGTTTGAACTCAAGGGGATAAGAAGCTGTTTCGTCAGGTGGGCAGGGGTCATGCCCTGCTTTCTAGCAACCTGATGGAGCTTGTCCGTCGTCAATAATGTCGGTCTAGGGTGAAAGATATTTTTAATGAAGAACTGGCCCGGATGAGAGCAGAGCGCGCTTCGTGGGCGTTTCGCTTTGAGCTCTTCTAGACGCAATTGAAGGCGAGTCAGTGAGTTGAGTCGGAGTTGGAGGCCCAGCTACATTCCTCGGAACAGGCGAAGGCCCATCTGCAGGCATCTGTAGATGAACTAAAGAAGAAGGTCGAGGTGGTCTGCAATAGGTTGCACTCCCGTTACTTGTATAATGAGAGAGCGATTAGTAGGAACGATGTGATGGAGGGTTACCTTGCCGGGGCTTCAAATGGTCCCGTTTCTCTCTGGGATTCACCATTCCAAATGGTTTTCTGAAGGGCGTATTGTAGGAGTATAGGCGATTCTACGGGGATCCTGTTGTCATGACGGTTGGCGGTGAGGAATCCCCCGCAGCTCTGGTTGGAGATCACCCCAGACGAGGGGATAATCTGGGTGCTATGGAGTCAGAGTTGGAGCCGGAGGAGGAGGATATTGCACCGATGGTAGCTTCGGAAGATGATGCTCCGACTATAGGTGATACAGGGGTGGGTGATCCATGATTTGCTTGTGGTTTTTTGTTGTTTTTTTGTTGGTCCCGTACCAAAACATGGATAGGATGAAATATGCCCTAGTCATAGATTGAAGCAATGATTGGATAAGTTCTGTTGTGGAATCTAATCCGACACTTCCTATCGTGCGATTCACAATTATTAATAGTGTAAAATATGCCCTAGCCTGCGGGCTGGGGATGAGACTAATTAGCTACTGGATTGAGAAGCTAAATCGGCTTGTCTCGATATTTGTCGGGGGTGATAAAAAATGAATTTGGGATTTCATTGATTTAACTTTCCAAATATTACCTGCGGGTTTGTTATTATACTTTCTCGAAATGCGAAGTTAATATCTTAGGAGTTTGCCTATTGGTGTAATTATCCGGGCTAGGCAATTTGTTTATGATGTCCGGACATGAACGGATAAAAATGAATTACCTGTATCGCCAAGGCTTGTAGATTTTTTGTTGTTTTTTAGAGTCCTGGTTATCATTTTTCATTATACCGAATTGATAGTATAATTTAATTAATTATCTCTTGAAATATTATTGTTTCCTCTTATTGTGTAATTTTTTTTCAAGGTTTCTCCAAAGTGAGATAGGCTTGCAATTTTGGTATATCGCACTTTTAGGGGTGGGAGTTTTGAACTTGGTTTTCTCGATTATGCCTTATTTTAAGTAATAAATGTTACGTTTTTAAAACTAAAGAAAGTAGAATCGTACCCGTTGTTCTCGATGGGATGAACTCACTCCCTTGCCCTTAGTGTTCGACCAGTGACGGGTGGTTAAAGACTTTGTTTCGGCCATTCACGATTGTTTCTTTAGAATAATGGCAGTGATGAGTTCGATATATCTTCTAAATGTCACGTGATAATCCTAAAAATTCCAACTTTACCCTTAAGCCGAAACCCTAGTAGTAGAACTTTGACTTTTCTCTTTTTTTTAGACAACACCATGTCAGCTGTGGGTTCATCGGGTGACAGTGGCCATCGTCCTTCCCGTTCTCATGGGAAAGGCAAAACCCCCGAGACCTTTCTTAGATGGAGTACTTCAAACGCTCCCGAGGTTGGCGCAGGGTATCGACACTTAGGATTTTCAATGAAGTGCCTACCCTTTCTACTTCTATTGTTGAGGAGACATTTATGGGGTCTAGAGTCGATGAATTGACAATGGTTGGTTCGTTGGGTGCCCCTATGGGTCAGGAGTCTGCTGGCCCCTCTGACGCAGTTGAGATGGCAGCGGATCTAGACTACGTCCCTCTAGAGGATGAGATGTCTGATTGGGGAATTCCTGATGATTTCCTGGGAGACGAATTCGAGCCTGGTGATCCTATTTCTAGACCATTCTATTACAGAGTCCTTACCATTGATGCGGAGCGGCTTTAGTTTATAGTGCTCGAGGATCAGTCCTTAGTAGGAGATCTTCATGATCATCATTCTATTTACCTTTATTCCTCTTAGGTTTACTACTAAAACCTTCCTTAATTTTTTTTTTCCTAAAGGAACAAATGTCTTATTACTTCGCGGTTTAAATTTGTATAGGTCAACCTCTGATGTAATGGGAATTTCAGGGGGTTATGGTTGACTTTTACACCCTCTATTCGAGGAGAATGCATCCCGACTATCGCTTATTCCTTCAGGGATGTAGCTTCAAGGATTTTCTTACCATTCAAGCCTTTCGCATGGATCATGGGTATCCTAATGCCTTGATTGAGCGTTGGTTCTAGACGAAAAATTCTCTTAATCTGGTTTGCGGAGAGTTGGTGTCGACGCCCTTCGATTGGGCGATGACCATCGGAGTTAGGTTCCGAGGGCGATCCGTTCCCTTGAGGGAGACATCATGGGCAGAGGCGGAGGCACTCCTAGGTACTATACTAGCATAAGTGAGGAGCAGAGTGTGTATTCAACAGAGTAGCTTAGTGTCCAAGTTTATCTTTACACTTCCAGCTCCTAAGGACTCGGTGTTGAGGGACCGACGCTATCGCGTCCTGCTGCTTCTATTTCTTGGTGGGACTTTCGTGGCTTCTTCGAATTCCATCTTCCCTCTCCACTTCATGAGGACTCTGAGCAAGCTAGACAACTTGGTAGAGCTAACTTTCTTAGACCAGTCTTTATTTATTATTTTCTTTCTCTTAATATATACTTTCAAGATTTTACATTTTAAAGAATTAGAGTAATTTTAGTCAGTATCGAGGTCTTCATTGATTTTGCCCATTTCTCGGTTACTTTTCCCATTATTAGGTATTATCTTGATAAAGGCTCATTGTCTTCTTCCAATCTTAGTTGTCTTCAATTCTACCAGGTTCCTCCTATTTTTATTTTAGGTAGGTTTCCATGTACTCCTAGATTAGTTATGTCTAGATAAAATCTTAGTTTACATTAGTCGCTCATTCTTTCTTCTATTCTGGTTGAGGAGGTCTTCTATACTTCTTCAGAGTTGTTTAAACACTCTTGGGTTAGAATATGTGTAATGATTCCACAACAGGGCTTCTAAGTTTTTCTCCTAACTTTCTCAGATTTTATTGTCAATATCTCACCATCATTTGGTTGAAACAAGACTTTTCCGTTTAACGTTACTTTGGATTATGTTCCACCTAAATATTAAAACCATATTTATCATAACCTTAGTTTTTCTGTAGTGTATAAAACTATGATAGACACGCCAACTGTTGAAGGCTGGAAATGGAAATTTGAGACAAACTTTAGGTAGATAATAATGTACTTTATAACAGTAGGGTTATACATTAGTCACTTATGGACATCTTCTGAACACCAAAATTCCCTACTTAAGGAAAGCTAAAAAGAGTAAAAAGCTTATAGATACCAAAATACATTTTTAGCTTACTACCCCTTTATCCTGGCTTATTTCATGATCCCATTGAAGTTGATCACCCCATTTTGAATGAGGTCTTGGATATTGTTCTGAAGAGAGTAACACTGATCGGTATGATGACCTATTCGTCCAGAGTGATACTCGCAGATGGCATACGAGTTGAACTGTGGAGAATGCAAGTTAGGTCGGTGTGGAAAAATGGGTGTAAGTGGGTTATCTATGAGGCATTGGTGATATATCTGGGAGAGCGGAGCAGTAAGTGGGGTGAAACTTCCATGTTTCTGAGAGACTCAAGTCTTAGAAAAACAAGATGCAGGGGTAAAAGCTCGATACTTGGGGTATGGCTGCTTTTCAGCAGAGGTTGGGTATAGATTTCCATTCCTTGACTGGATCCTAGGCATAGACTGTCCTATTTCCTTAATGGTTTGACCTAGACTATCGATTTGATCCCACATTTTGGATAGTTCTCCCTGGACTGTGTTTTGCTTAGGGACTTCTTATTTGAACTGTTGATAAGCCCGTGCTTCAGTCATCAGTTCCATATCAAAGGTCCATGCGTTTTCTAAGTCTTTTCCATCGTTGGCATTATCTTCATACTCCTCTTCCCATTTGACAACAGATTTGTCGACTGGCTTCATCGACTCCGAATAGGTTACTTAATAGGTTTTCTCATAGTTTCCTGAGGTAATGTATTCTCCGTGTGGGGGGGTTTAGGGTCATTTCTCCAAACTCCTAGGTCACATAAGTTATTACAAGGCATCATTTCTTCTATGAAGCCGGAGGATTCGTCTTCATAGGTCCTAGGTGGAGATACGGGTTCTTGCTTAATTTTCTTGAGAAGCGGTGTCGGGTTCTTTTCGTTCGCGGATTTCTTCAAGGTAGCTACTGTCTCTTGCATCTTAGTGTGGTAATGTGACGTTGATCCCATTACTTAATTTTCTTGAGGAATGGTGTCGGGTTCTTTTCGTTCGTGGATTTCTTCCAGGCAGCTATTGTCTCTTGCATCTTAGCGTGGTAATGTGACCTTGATCCCATCTTAATATATCTGTACGAGCTTTAGGATAACTGTTAGGCAAAGGCTATTTTAGAAATTTATCTGAGGTGGACTTTTTGTTTATTTAAAGGTGAAGGTAATTTATGACTTTATTAAGGTAAGTTTTAAGTGGATTATTACGAATGAAATGGACATTAATGATTTGATGTTTATATTTGAGAGTTCATTTATATTCTTGCAGCTTGCATCGTATTTCGATTTTTGAAAATATTTTTCGACACCGAATAAGCTAGCAATGTGTGGGATAGAACAAGAATTCTTACGGCGATTATTATGCCCTTACTTGTCCTAGAAGTTTTATTTTGTTTATCTAACCTAACAATTGTGTAAATAACTATACAGATGATAAAAACAAAATCTCTCTCCAAGATAAGTGTCCTAAATAGAATCGGGTTTCGGTTATTCCTCTATCCTAGGCTTACTATATATGGTTCATGGATTTTCTTCTAGCGCATCCTAGAAAGCTTTTGGTTCCTAGACCTTCAAACCTTCGACGTCTTCCTCGGGGGAACATTCATCGTTGGTTGGTGGTCCGAGCGAGGCGAGGTTCGTAGCAGGATCCCAGGGGAGAAACCCACCCGACCTTGCTTCTACTAACTCTTCTTCGATCCTAAAGTTTTGAAGCTTAGGTCGGTGTAATAAAACCACTGACGTAAGCTCCTACTGCCGATCTATCTATCCCTAAGAGGGTTACAGCTTGGGTGTTTCATCATGATATGCAATGCAATAGTGAGTGCTCGTGTGTTGGAAAGAGTATACAGAAATGAAATGCAAGAATGTAAAGACCATAATTTAAATGCGGTATTGAAAGACAATAAAGTAATGCAATAAAATAAAGACAATAAATATGCATGCATAGTATAAACAAGATATGTAAAAATAAACTTTTATTTCAATTTTTATTTATTATTATTATTTATTTATTTATTATTATTATTATATTATTATTATTTATTTATTTTATTATTATTATTTTATTTATTTATTTACTTTCTTTATTATTCATTATCATTATTATTTATTACTATTTATTATTTTTGAAAGGGAATTAATTATGTTTAAAAACAAAAAATGTATTTCTTGTGTTTTTATTTAATTATGAATATAAATTTAGACTTCAACTAGGCTTGACCCTCTAAAGTCTCTAGCGGAGTCGCTAGCTGACGCATCTCAAATTTTGATAGTGGATGAAGTAGAGATCGGGAAAAAAATAAAACAATTGCATTCATCCCTCTCTAAATCGTTCAAATCCGTTCATTTTAAAAATAGTTTTTCAAGGGCTCTTCTAAGAGTTGGTTTTGAAAACTTATTGGGCCTGCATTTTATGTTGAAAACGGAGTACCACCTAGCATAGGATTAAATGGTGTGTTAGGTCACCGAGAGTTTTTGATATTCATTTTACTTTGAAATGACTCGTGTTTTGACTCGTAAAAGTCTATGTACCAGATATATTTTTAAAGTTTGGGAGTTAGTTATGCTCGGGGAAGGTTTTACGCACCCCAAGACACCCGTCTGTAAATGGTACCTTAGTCAAAATGAATATTAACTTTTAAACAAACCCAAGTAATTTTGTTTGCTTTCATTGAACTAAATAATTCCCTTTTAAAAGTTTTTTTTTTAATTTTTTTTTATGCATTTTTAACATAATTAAAATTGGTAAATGGTTTAACTATCTATATGCAACTACAACTACAACAGATTGAAATGCAAATATTTTTGTATTTTTTGACATAATGAAAGCAATAAACTATACTAATCTAGGCAACGACAACCCAATAACAGTTTTATAAGATGCATAAATTTAAATGATCAAACCTTATAAAGGCTTCCTACATATCCCTGTTTTCACAAGGAATCAGGTCGACATATAGTTCCAACACGCAAGCTATACTAAATGAAATATTTTTTTGTATTTTTTAAGAGATCGAACCTTATATAGGTTGCCTACATATCCTTGTTTTCACAAGGAATCAGGTCGATACATAGTTCCAGCATGCAAAACTAACCCAAATTATTCGGATATGTGACTGAACCCGTACGTGGGTTGCCTGTGTATCTCAGATTAATGAGAATCAGGTCTTCACGTAGTTCGTTTATGTAAGGTGATTAACTGAGTTGGTTGTTTTAATTGAGTTTATTTATTTAACAATATGTGAATCACAGAATGATATGTACATTATCTCTTTGATTTTGTCAAGAACACCTTAATTGAACTCTTTTGTTTAGACAATTTAGTGTTTGATTTTGAGTTGTTATTTGGAAATGAAAAGAAATACCATATATTTATATTAGTCCTACTCATAACTAAGAAAAACAAGAAGTTTTGAAGAAGAATCACGCATATCCCCGAAGGAATAGACGGACTCCCTTTATATATATATAGGTGCCAGTCCACTAGCCTAAAGACTTAGTGACAAGCTATGATCTTGATGTTTAGCAGAAAGTGAATTAGGTTATTAACAGTATATAGTTAGTATTAATAGTTAGCAAATAGTCAATTTGAAGTGTTCTTGAGAGAATCGTAGAGACTATGCATAACTCATTGTGTAATGGTTGTTTTATTTGAATCCTCACATGTTCTCGGATGATTTGGGTCCTCACATGTTTTTGGATGTTCTTGAAATGATTTTGTATGATTTGGACATGGTTTGATGATTATAACAAAAACTTAACGTTATTTGGTTGTTTATGGATTATGTGTGTTATATACATGAAATTAATGCATAGATACAAAATGATTCTACTATGTTCAAGCATAATACATGAAATTAAGCCAAGACTGAAAGATCCTCAATACACATACCTAGTTAAGGGGAGTGGTCTTTCCCTAAACATATACCTTCTAACTTGATCGGTGACCATCAACCTCTTGAGTTCTTGCTCCAAGAACCTCAAGAACACCCTCCAGGACTGAATTTTAGTATAATAACGGTGTGTTATTCAAGAGAAATGTTTGAGAGGCCTAGGACCCGATAGCTTTGCTCGAGTTTGCAGAGAAAAGCTAGGACTTCAAGACTCGTAAATCATGAAACCATGCCCTCCTATTTATAGGCCCAAAACCCTGCGCATTCACCTATGCACAGGGTATTCCAGACCTTTCCTTAGGGTCTGTTTGGCCTGGGTGAATGCCCAGTACCTTGCGCATTCACCCATGCATAGGGTATTCCAGACCCTTCCTTAGGGTCTGTTGTGACCTAGGGGACATGCTTTTTTGATTTGGTTTTCATCAGCTTTAGACAAATTTTGATTGTAGTGGAAGATTCTTAAAGATTTGGTAATGATTGGAAATCATTACCAATCATTATACTCCCATGAATCTCATTGGTTGCTCATGGGTGCATTTATGACATGATGTGACACTTCTGGTTCGGTTTAGGGGCTAATTACCGGTTAGTTTTACTATTTCGATTTGGTTGTCATAAATGATTCGAAGGTGCATTGTATTTGGTCTTGATGTGTCATCTTTCATTTAAATCTAGATGATGAGTCATGACTTGGAGAGCACACATCTGGTTGGTTTTGGATTGAATCAGGTTGGTTTGCCTTGTAATCGATAGTTGGATTTCAAGATTTCTAGTTAACCCTAAGATATTTTGATGAAAATATCTTGATACCTTGAACCTACGCCTTCCATGTCATCCCAAGAAATGAGTGCCTGATGGAATGTGCATTTAATGCATTGGCTAGGTGGCAAACCAGATTGGTTTTGTTTTGGTAACGGGTAGTCACATTTTAGGAATTTTGGTTAAACCTAAGATATTTTGATCAAAATATCTACATCCATTGAATGTGGCCTACCCATGTTATCCCAAGCATTTAATGCTTGATGGGATGGGCATTTAATGCACATTAAATGCCTAACTTAGGTAGCGAACTGAATCGGTTTAGTTTCGATAACGATAAGTTACCTCTTAAGTGTCTTAGTTTCTGCCTTCCTTAAATATTTGTGTGGAGAATATCAAAGGGATTCTTGGTCATTTCAAATCTCCTTTGTGGGTCTTTTAATGATGGTTGGTGTAAGACCCGATTTTGTGTAGGTATATTTTATTTGCATATTATAATACTTATAAAAATCTTTGGGTCTAGTATGTTATTTTAAATTTTATTTTAAAACTTTTAGGGATCGTTATGGTATTTAAAATTTAGTTTTTAGAAATTTGAGGGGTTAATATGTTATTTTAATTTGACTTTATAAACTTTGGGGAATAATAATTAATTTAAAATATTAATTTTGGGTCTAAATAGAAAATTAAAATTACTAATAGGACATTAATAATAATAATAATAATAACAACAACAACAACAACAATAACAATTAATGAGTTGTCTTCACAATGTGAAGACAATATATGTGCCATGTGTAAGCACACACACACAAAAACAAAAAAAAAAAGTCATGAAATTAGCACATATATATGGATAATCATTCATTTATCAATATAATAGATATATATCATATATCTTCTTTCTCTATCTCCTTTGTACCTTCTCTCTCTCATTTCTTGCTCTCGTTTCAAGTAAATTACCTTTCTACTTTGATATGTTTGTTTATGCAATGTATATAACTATAACTATATATATATATATATATATATATATATTTTTAATTTGTGTTTAAATTATGAAGAATTTAATTTAAAGTTAAAATTATAGTGATATTTTTTGGTATTTCATTGCCTAATAATATTATTAATAGTTAGTTAATATTTTTATTTGTAGTTAAATTATCAATCGATAAGTTTTATAGATGTAAATATAATATTTTAGTTGTAAAATTAATATTGGATTGAAAAAATAAAACGTTTAATTTTAGTAAATTCCATATAATTAGGAAAATTTGGGAATGAGAAAAATTATATTTTAGTGTCACGCATTTCATGCGTTTTATGTCGTATTAGATTTAATTAGTCAACTTCTTAGTTTAAGCCCTATCGTTGTTAGGTTTACAAGTGACGCCGACTCTGGTAATATTTCGACGCTAGCCTAATAACGGTGTAAATATCGAGGTGAGTGTACTGTCTTCTATGTAAATTATTAAATTATATTTTCATACTAAATTGCGAAAAGGAAAATATTCATTAAAAAAAGACGGTTTTATAATGTTACGTGGATCAAGTAAATTTTTAAGCATGAGAAGTAATTTTTATTATTATCCGACTATGCCATAGTGTGATTCTGACAGGAGGACATGTCCTGCGGGATGTTGTTGGTAATAATGGGAGGGCATGTCTTGTAGGACATTTATGTTGTGACCTGACAGGAGGACAAGTCCTGCAGGTTGTTGCTGTTGTTGACGATGATGATTATCAATAGGATATGGTAGTTTTTACCACACATTGTTAAATATTAATATGATGGAGTCGAATATGGTATTGATTATCAATATAGAGTTGAATATGGTATTAATAATATAATATGGTGAAGTTGAATATGTTGATGATATAGTGGTTTATACTACGTATTGGCTCCTATCATTAGAGACATTAAATGGTCCTGACACTGATAGTAACCTTAGATTGCACAGTTGTACAAGTTACAGTACAGTTACAACTCTCGATCGTGAGGTGAAACGATCATATGGCTAGTAGGAAAATATGTGTGTGGAATTTTATTATATATCAACGTAATTTGATTAGTTGATTTAAATCCATTTGTTTTATTGTGATAATTGTTGTGGAATTTTATTTCGGCTTAGTGTGTTGTTATATTTATATTTTGTTCTGAAAAGTAGTGTTTGATAATTATGCTTGATCCATAGTTTTTTTTTTTTTTTTTTTTTTATTTTTTTTTATATATATATATTATGAAGATTGTACACCGATAAAATATTTTTTCATAGGTACTCTAAGTAGAGACGGGTCTACTACTGGCGTTAGATAAAATCAAAGGGTGGTGCTGCTTATGAGGCAGTCGGGGCAGTTATTGGTAATCAGTGGTTTAAACTTTTGTCGTGTTACTGAAAAGTTGGATATTTATAGTTGAATTTTAAATTAGTAAATATTTAAATTTATCTCAGTTGACAGTTATTTTATAATTATTATTGGTTGGGTAATAGCAAATCGATGTAACATCTATTATTATTTTATTTATCATAGTGGCACATCGGAGGTGTGGTGATGGAGTGTTTTGTCTTTACCTCTATTTCTCTATAAAAATGGAGAAACTGAGTGGCGACCCCGGGGAACCGGGTCGTTACAGTTGGGCCCTTGATTCATTGGGCCTAAGGTGATTTGTCAACACAACTTGGATTGGGGTAAATCCAAACCAAGCCCAAATCCTTAATCACCTTGGTAATTTAGGGCTTGTGATGACATTTCCAAGCCTTTATCAAGGTCTCTTGGATTGTTTCTATATGGTATTTGATGTAATATGCATAAATGAAACAAATATTTTTGGTGTTAAATCGAGAAAATTCAATGGAAGTAAATGTTTCAGGGTCAGAGCAGGTAACCGGGGTAATTGTTCAAATATCCTATAATTAAAGGATAGTGGCTAATTTTTATTCATACTAAAGATGATTTAATGAAAATAACCTTTAATAATATCATTTGAGACCCCCTTAAATTATAGGATTTTTGAGGTTGACCCGAAACTTTTACTTAAATTTAGTCAATTTTCACACATTTCGTATTTTCTCATATTTTTTTTGGTATTTTTTTATATTATATAGTGTAATCTCAAGTAGAACATCATTCCCTTTAAACCTAAGTTCAAAATTTATTGGAACTTGTACTTGATTCGATACTTACTAGGCGGGAGAAAATGTGGTGTCTAGAACCATGACTATGAAACATTCCCTGGCTGTGGTTTGGTTTTCCCTCACTATGCCAATTTCTTTCGTTGTGGGTAATTTCATGGCTATATGGTACGTAGAGCACATGACTCTAAGGGAGCTCATGTCTGGTCGTCCGAGAATGGCGTTGTATGTAGATGGGCAGTTCACGACCAGAAACCAGAGTCATACGTGGTTCTGCTGGGTTCTTTCTCCAAGGACACCGGAAGGTCAACCCATACCCAAGGGAGAGGTCACTTGAAGGATCTTACCAGGGTCAACTTTCATTTTGTCGAAGCACCTTCTAAAGATGATATCAGCGGGTCTCTCACTGTCCATTAGTGTCCTTCGGACCCGGTAGTTGGAGATCATACTGTGATGACTAGGGCGTTATTGTGGGGAAAGTGCAAACCTCTGAGATACGCATAAGAGAAGGTGATAAAGATGTTGGGTACCGTGGTCACCAAGATCTCTCCACTGTTCCTTTCTGCCTTTCTCCCAGCAGATGCTCTTTTCAAGCACCGCTGGAGGCTCCGCCAGAGGTAAACCCTCCATCGATTGTCTGAATCTCTTCTTTAATCCTTCTAATGTTGCGAGGCCTCCTCCGCTCGCCGTCCTTTCTGTTCTAGAGATGGCTCACGTTTCCTCTCACCTCCTCTATTATCCTCATGAACGTAGTGCCTAAGATAACCATGTCATATCAGGTTCTCAATTTTTCTATTTTAGTTAGTAGCACTAATATGTGGTGCGATCATGATCCATGTGGAACTCCCAATATTTGTTGGTGTTTTTCTTACTCCCCTTAACTTTTGGCGGAGCATGCCACTTAAGTCTAGGTTATTCCCCATCAATCTTGAGTAAAATTATCTCCAAGGGAAGCCTCAGAAGTGTGAACTGCTCGGGTCTCCAAGTCAGGGCTCGTCTGTCATCCCTCAACCTCCCTTTTGCTTTAAGTTTCTTACTTCCCGTCAGCGGGGGCTGTCTCTCTTCACGAACATCCTCTCACTTTTTGGGCACTTCAGCATTGACCTTGTCCTCCATCAGTGTATCTGCCTCACTTGAAGCGCGCTTCTCGGGGACAAGGCATCATCCAACATTCGCTCTAGGTTCTTGGAGAGAGAATATAAGAATTTTCCTCCCTTAACCTGCTTATGTGTACGGCGAGGGCCACACCATTATCCAGGTGATCGACATCGCTGGCCTCCTCGTTGAAGCAGTTAAGGAACTGGCTTAGCGACTTGTTCTTACCCTGCATGAGGGTTAGGAGGTGAGTAGAGGTTTTACCATTCATGCAACTATGCTTGAATCTAACCAGGAACTCTCTCTCGAGGTCGGTGAAACATAAAACGGTGCGATGAGGGATTGTGAGGTACTACACCCGAGTCTTACCCTGCAAGGTAATGGGAAAGGACTTGCAACGCAGCGTGTCAGGGGCCCCTTGGAGATCCAGGATCATGTTGAAGGTGGTCACATAGTCGACAAAATCTTTCGTCCTATCTTAGGGTGTCATCCAGTTGGAAGGGTACACGAATCGATAAGGCACCAGTTCGTCCAGAATCTCTTGAGTAAAAGGAGGACGAGCTTAGCGAGGGGTCTCCTTCCCAGTAACTTTTGCCAGGGCCTACACTCTGCCTCCATTTCTTCGAGGCGATGCTCCAGAACTGGGGTATATCTTTAGAGGGGATACCGTTCTCGAGTAGGGCTCGGTCGTGATTCAACATGGGAGTCTTTGGATGAAGAAGATGGAGACATTTGGTGATATGACCCTTTCCCCAGGTGGACATAGCTCCCCAGGGGTTCGTGGTTGTGGTTGGGGTTGTGGATGCGATCCACTCTAATGGAGGCTTATCTGCTGAAATGCGAATGAACTCCTTGGTGAGATCCCACTCGTTGAGGAAGATGATCCCTTTCCAGAGGGTGGCCGCATTGGCGTCTGGATTGCATTCACAAGTTGCGCAACATTGTGATTTAACTCGACAACCTGATTTTTGATTTGCTCCAAGCGAGCTACCCCATGTATAGGCATGGGGATGGGCGTAGGAGGATTCATCGGTGTTTCCTGGAGAGGTGAGTAATTAGGTGGTAACCCTCATGCTGGCAAAATAATTCATCTTAAGGCTACACTCTTATACTGTGTAAGCATGAACGAAGAACTTGTCAAAGCACAATAGAGAGAAAACATGACTTTGACAGTCATTCCCGTAGATTGCACCAATTGATGTTGCCTGAAAATGGTAACATAGTGAATTTATATATATTCCCTTGCTAGTCCCTGTCTTGCTGCGCCCAGCAAGGTTCTTGCCAAATCCTTGACACCGGGGGGTGGATCCCAGCGAAGAACCTCCGATGTGAGAGTAAGTATTTGCCGGAGAGAGATAAAGAGTAATACTAAGTGGTAGCAGAGTGGAATGCCGCATTCTTGAGCATTTAACTAACTCAAGTATTTATATGATCATTCACCGGTTTACGCATTCCCCACGCCAGGCGAAAATTATTCGGTGATTCGGTGACAAGGCATCCTTTGGCGGTTTGCGTTTGGGTGTACCTGATGACTCAACCTTTTTCAAGGATGGGTCTCAGGCCTTTTAAGACAACGCTCTTCCCCCGAGGGTCTGGCCAATTGAAGGTGATGGGCTTGGGTTCCAGACTGGTTGCGACTCAGGCCTCTAGTGACGGATTACCTAGGTTTTAATCGAGTGGGCTACCCAGTACTAAATTCACCACCATCAAATATGTTCGAATATTTATATTGAAATTTGAATCCAAAGTGTATTACATTTTAGATTTTTGTCTTAGTTATTTATAACTATTTTAATTGATATTTAGAATAACTGCACCTTATCGTCTTGTTATAAATGTTAAAGATAAATTAGAACAATCATAAACCATTAGGGGTAGAAAGTGTAATTTCACTTAATTCATTTCATCTTCATCTACCCTCCCTCATCTTACCTCGGGTATCCCACATCTGCTTCGGCTCTAGCTCCAACTATCCACTGTAGATACCGCATTTTGTCCTACTCAATCAGTGTCGAATCAAGTACAAGTTCAGATAAACTTTAAACCTGAGTTTAAAGAGAATGAATTTCTACCTAAGATCACACTACATGCTATACAAAAATAACCAATGACAAAAACACAAAAATGTTGAATTTGACAAAATACAACTAAGTAAAAGTTTTAGGTTAAACTCGAAATTCCTATGATTTAAGGAGGTCTAAAATGACTTTGCTAAAGTTTGAATTTCATCAAATCATCTTTAGTATAGATAAATCTTAGTCACTACCCTTAAATTATAGGACATTTCAAACAATTAACTCAGTTATCCACCCCGACTTTAAAACATTTACAACCCCTGAATCTTGTCAAATTTAACACCAAAAATAACCATTTCATTTATGCATATTACATCAAACACTACCAAGAAACAAGCCAAGACACCTTAATCAAGGCTTGGAAAGGTCATGATAAGGAACCTTCCTATAAGTTGCCTGCCAAATGGCAAAGGAAAGGAACCAAGACACTCAGGGTACAACCAATCGTTATCGAAACTAAACAGATTTGGTTCGCCACCTAATTAAGGCATTCAATGAGCATAGAATGACCATACCATCAAGAATTAAATACTTGGGATGACATGTAAAGACCACATTCAAGGTATCTAGATATTTTAAGCAAAATATCTTCGAAACCAACCGAAATCCATGAATCGTGACAACCCATTACCAAAACCAAACCGGATGAGTAGAGTCCAAACAATGCATTAAATGCACATCCCATCAAGCATTAAATGCTTGAGATGACATGAAATGGAAAGGTTCAAAGGATGTAGATATTTTCATAAAAATATCTAAGGGTAACTAGGAGACCTGGAAACCAACCGACAGTTACAAGGAAAGTTAACCCGATTCCATCCGAATCCAATCGTAGGAGTGCCCTTCAAGTCATGACTTATCACTTTTCATTAAATGCAAAGTGACACCTAAGGACTAGATACAATGCACCTTGGATGCATTTATGATGACCAAATTGAAATAGTGGATCTAACCGGTATTTAGTCCCTAAATCAAACTGGATCCATCATATCAAGTCATAAATCCACCCATGTACAAGGAATTTCATTGATGGAGAGGTAATGATTGGCAATGATTGGAAAACATTGGTAATGATTGCCAATCATCACCAAATCATTGAAAAAAAATTGGTAATCATTTCTAAATCTTTGAGAATCCAACTTTCTCCCCTAAATTCGTTACAAGACAAACCAAACCAAGACAAAGCAACACGCCCCTTGGGCCAAACACTGCCTAGGGAAGACCCTAGATTAGCTTGCGCAGGCCCCCAGTCTTGTAAATACAGGGCCACCCTTCTCATTTTTGCAAGTTTTAATGGCCTAGTTTCGCTCTCTAAACTCGAGCAACTCTCTCGGGTCCTAGGCCTCTCAAGTGGATATGACAAATAACACGTCGTTATTTTTCCGAAATCTGGTCGTGGAAGGTGTTCTTGAAGTTCTTAGAACAAGAACTTCTAGGATCTACGATCACCAATCAACACCGAGCCAAGAGAACCAAGAATGGAAAAGAGATTAGCTACTTAGGGATCACATCCCCTAAGTAGAGCGTTCTTGGGTTCTTGGCTAAGAACTCGAGGAATCGATGACCATCGATCAACCAACGACTGATAGGTGTAATTTATTTATTTATTCTCAAGTCGATTTTGGTAATTTTCGAGTATTTTTATGGCGTTTTAATATGTTTTAATACATTTTTATGTGTTTTTGTATAAATCATGTGTTTTGGACGAAAATGAGCTAAAACAGTTGAAAATCAAGCTAATCGATGGAACGACAGTGGAAAATTAAGCAAAAAGGCCAAACCTGCAACTGTAGCCCACCGTTGCAGCGGTGAAATAACAAGATGGTCAGATTTCATTCTGCTTCTACCACAACAGAGGTCAAGCCACCGCTGCAGTGGTGCCATCTGTCGACATGCCCACCGCTGCAGCGGTAAATCTTGCACCTGTAAAGTGCATTTTTAGATATTTTTAGATTTTTTTGTTCCCTTATCTTTTCCTCCTCCTCCAATTTCGGCCATTAGACCTCATTAGATAATGGAGGATAGTCTTGAGAGTTCTTGGGGAGAGCTCATTCAAACCCGAAGAAGAAGATCACAAAGCGAAGAAGGAGAAACGCTCTCGGAGTGGTTTTAGTGTCGGATCTTCGGATAACGGCTAAGTTCCTTTGTTTCTTTCTTTATTTCTTAACTTTGATTGTTTGTTTGAGCATGTTTAGCTTATTTAGCGTTGTATATACGATTATGACCATTGACTAAACATGAATTATCTATGAGATTAATATAGTTTATGAAAATGTCGTTTGTTTGAATTGTGTTTCTTTAACGGTTGTTCTTCACTATTCGATTGTGTTTATTGTTCTTGTATTTCCATTATATGCTTGTTTAGATATATTAAGAAATTGGGGTTTGACACTTAGGAGAGGTAATCTCGGATTCGGACTAGGGTTTAAACATAATGCGACGATCTAATGACCCGGGAGGGCGTTAGAAAGTGTGTAATCCAAGATGTTGGGGCAAGACTCATGTGACTATGTGTTCTAAAAAACGCTAGAGGGGGACTTCGGTATTAACGCAAAGTCACATATTCATTCACTTTACACTCGGGAGAGAGAGTGAATGAGTTTACGATACTGAGATTGTCGGATAGGTCGAATACCGTTATTGTTAACTAAACGAAACCAAACACGTTTGAGTGAATGAAGTTAATCCCTAGATAATCTATTCCCCTAAACGTCTCAATATAGTATAAATAGTTTAATTAGTTAATTATTTTAGTATATTATTAATATAAAAAACTATATTTTTATCGCCTAAATAAAGTTAGGTTATGATAATCGCGGTACTCAACGACCGTCTAATCCAATCCCTATAGATACGATAACCCTTACTCTTCCAATCTATATTAAAACTTGACTCCTACACTTGCGGTGAAAGCAGTGACGTATTTATGCGCTACCAAGTTTTTGGCGCCGTTGTCGGGGATTGTGTTTTAGACTGTTGTTGATATTGTGAGTAATTAACTTGATTTTAATTTAGGCATTTCTTTTGTTTATAATTTTTTTATTTGTAGTTTTGTTTTTGTTTTTCTTGCAGAATACTTGAAGATGTTAGATCAACAGGTACTTTTTCATTTCTTTCAACGAGATTCCAAGCCATTTTATTGTGCTTGGGATCGATACAAGAAGTTGCTCAATTGGTTTCCAAATCATCAGTTCCCGAGGGAGTGTCAATTACTGAATTTCCTCAACGGGTTACAAGCCGCAACTAGAACGTGGGTTGAAAGAGGAAACGATACTACCTCTTTCTACGACCTAACCGCGGACAAAACCCTTTGGTCGTTGAAGGAATTGGCGGACTTTGATTATCAGAGTTGGAATTATTCACCAAGTCACCAAAGCTTGGGGGATTGTTTCAATACTATGGCACCATGGATTGACACCCCGGTCCAAGATGTGTGGAGTCTTTCCCCGCCCTGGAAGAAGTGTTAGCCATAGTTATGGGGGAGACTGAGACATTCTTGAGGGAAACGAATGACCGACTCAATGAGCACAAGGATCGTCTTAATAATATTGAGACGGTCTGCGCTGAAATTGATACGACCGTAACATCTCTTCAAACGCAAATCGGTCGGCTTATCTGCTATGTTGAGGCCAAGTCAAAAGTGGTGGCGCTGAGAGACACACAAGCCACATTCATCGAAAGCCACCACGAGGAACCGAAAACAAGCTGGAGGAACTTGGATCAATTCGAAAACGATGCAAAATCACAAGATAACACTTGTGATTATCCTCCACTTGAGATCCACCAAGTGTTGCCACCATTGATCCAAGACAATCACATTTATGAGGATCCGATGTGGCTCGCTTGTCCTTCGCTGCCTTTTGCATCGTACATTTAAGCAACTCAAGCACATGAGACGGAGCTAAATCAAGTTGAGAGCTCGATCCATACATTGCTAAATCTCGCCAATCTTGAGGGTGTTGTGAATCAAGACCCGTATGTGGTGGTGTATGACACATACTATGGGCGGAAGTCGCTCTTTGACGAGCACTTCTCTGTGTCAAGCCGAGGACAATAAACCAAGCGCTTCTTGGGAGACAACTCAAGTCAAAAATAAATTGGATCCGTCACTGCCGACTTGATTCAGAGGCGAGATTATCTCGCCTCTCAGGTACGTGTTCTAAACCCCCGTCTTCATTATCATGCTATATGCTTTTATTGGGATTGTTGATGGGTCAATGTGAACACTACCCGTTTTAAGTTCGGGGGTGATGTGTAGTATGTTATTATGTTTTATTGTTGTTAGTTATGTTTTATTTTTTTCAATGTATGCATGTTTGTTTAGGTTTAGTTTGTTTATGTATTAATTGTTGTGTGCTGAGTTATATACTTTATCTGGGCCATTACCTGATGACGAGTCTGTCCCCTAGTTGTTTATTGAGGTCAAGCGTAATGCTCATTCATGTGTGTTCTGTGTGCTTGACATCTCGTTTTTGTAAAAGTTATTGTGGATCCTAATTGCACAAGCACATAAATTCAATGTATAACTATCAAATTGATTTGACGTCGATTATCCGTTTGCCAAGTTCATGACAATAGGAATTCTAGAACCTGATTTGGGGGAAATTCGAGGCGAAATCCTAGGTGAAGAGTTCAGGAGATATGATTTAGGTATTCATTTTGATTGCTTGAGCCTTTTAAGCCTACTATGTTATATGTTTATCCCTCGTTACCTTATCGAAGCCTGAAAACTGTTTCAATTCTAAACACATAACAAATACCCTAGCTAATAAAGCTTCTTTCCAAACCTATATCGTTGAGCCGAAGGCACAATTTGAATGAATCAAGTTAGCATTCGTTATGCTACTTGAAGTGAGCGGTTGGGTTTAGGGCGAACTTTTCATTGGTTTGGTATTCGAGTACTCACTTTGTCATTTTTCTTTTGTTTTAACTCCATTCGTGAAATTGTAATAATCGAATAAGTTTAGGAGTGTGATTTATGAAAAAAAACCCATGTAAATATCGTTCTATTTTCGTTTCTTTTGACAAGTGAGTATGAAGTTCTTAAATGTATCATGGTTGTTTCGACTTGATCTTTGGCAGTTCGAGAGTGATTGAGTGCTAAGCATGTGTCGTTAAGTTAATAACGTTAACCTGTTTTCTATTCCTGATATACCTTTGGACAAATGTTCCAAACCGAACCAAGTCCTATTGATCTTTTTGAATTTTCGAGCCTACATTAGTGGAGAATGGAATCCTGTCAGGCTTATGGATTTTCTATACCTTATTGGTTTTTAGTCATGAACTTTATTGGTAGATAATCCAATCCGATCGGCAGATAGTTGTATTATTGAGTTTTTGCACACACACTTTGACAGGATCTAGAATGGCACTTACTATTATTGAATGTTGAAATTCTAGAACATCACATGGTGTGTTTTATTTTTGAACTCGATAGAATTGGGGGCCGATTAGGGAAAATCGTTTGGCCGGGTAGATGAAATTCAAAACTTGCACATTGTTGTTTTTAGTTTGTTTGTGTTTTTCATTTTTAGTATTTAAATTTCGTAATTAGTTGTTCTAATTTCTTTTATTGTGTGGGTGTTTTGTTCGAGAACTAGTAAAATTCTAAGTTTGAGAGTATTTGATAGGCATAATTTATCTATTTATTCCCAAGTTGGTTTTGGTAGTTTTCGAGTATTTTTATAGCGTTTTAATATGTTTTAATACGTTTTTATGTGTTTTTGTATAAATCGGGTGTTTGGGACGAAAAAGAGCTAAAACGGTTGAAAATCAAGCTAATCGGTGGAACGGCGGTGGAAGAACGGTGGAAAATTGAGCAAAAAGGCCAAACCTGCAACTGCAGCCCACCGCTGCAGCGATGAAACAATAGGATGGTCAAATTTTATTCTACTTCCATCACTGCAACGGTGCCTTCTGCCAACTTGCCCACCTCTGCAGCGGTGACCCTCTGCACATGTAAAGTGCATTTTTTAGATATTTTTAGATTTTTTTGTTCCCTTATATTTTTCTCCTCCTCTAATTTCGGCCATTAGACCTCATTAGATAATAGAGGATAGTCTTGAGAGGTCTTGGGGAGAGCTCATTCAAACCCGAAGAAGAAGATCACAAAGCGAAAAAGGAGAAACGCTCTCGGAGTGGTTTTAGCGTCGGATCTTCGGATAACGGCTAAGTTCTTTCGTTTTTTTTTCTTTATTTCTTAATTTTGGTAGTTTGTTTGAGCATGTTTAGCTCATTTAGCATTGTATAAACGGTTATGGCCATTGACTAAACATGGATTATTTATGAGATTAATATAGTTTATGAAAATGTCATTTGTTTGAATTGTGTTTATTTACCAGTTGTTCTTCGCTATTCGATTGTGTTTACCGTTCTTGTATTTTCATTATATGCTTGTTTATATATATTGAAAAAATCGGGGTTTAACACTCGGAAGAGGTAACCCCGGATCGGACTAGGGTTTAAACACAATGCAACAATCTAATGACCCGGGAGGGTGTTAGAAAATGTGCAATCCATAACGTTGGGACAAGACTCATGTGACTATGTGTTCTAAAAAACGCTAGAGGGGGACTTTGGCGTTAACGCAAAATCACATATTCATTCACTTTACACTTGGGAGAGGGAGTGAACGAGTTTACGATACTAAGGTTGTGGGATAGGTTGAATACCATTATTGTTAATTAAACGAAACCAAACATGTTTAAGTAAATGAAGTTAATCCCTAGATAATCCATTCCCGTAAACGTCTCAATATAGTATAAATAGTTTAATTAGTTCAATTAGTTAATTATTTTAGTATATTATTAATATAAAAAACTACATTTTTATCTCATAAATAAAGTTAGGTTATGATAATCGCGGTACTCAACGACCGTCTAATTCAATCCCTGTGGATACAACAACCCTTACTCTTCCAATCTATATTAAAACTTGACCCGTACACTTGCGGTGAAAGTAGCGACGTATTTACGCGCTACCACCGCCAAGAAGATCAAGGAGGAAAATGAGGTAAACACTTAGGGAAGACCACATCCCCTAAGTAGGTATGTTCCTATAAACCCCCCCATAATTCTTGGTTAGTCTTGTGTATATTGCTTGATATATAGTAGGATCATGTAGATAATACACTTACTTTCATGTATATAACACATAAAACAACTAAACAAGCTTATGATTTTTCAAGAACATCAAACAAACTCCTAGTCTTAACTATAATAACCAAATTAGGGTCCAATCATACACAATCATTCAAAGCATCTGAAGAACATTAAAAAAAAAACAAAAAAACATTCAAGAGCATTCAAGAACATGCCAAGACATTCAAAAACATCAAATCATCCAACAACATGCCAAGAACATGTGAGGATTTGAACAAAAACTTCTATCACACCATGAGTTGTGCATAATTTATATGATTCCCCCAAAAATATCGTGATGTGAACCTCACCAAGGATTAGTGAGACCCGAAACCAATTTAAGGTTTCTTCGCAAAGGATCGAATCTAAATTTAGATTTGAAAACGAAGAATACAAGAAAATACAAAAAGTTGATAGATTACCTTGACTCGACGTTTATGAATGAAATGCGAACCAAAAGTATAAGAGAATCCTTGACCCAATGATTACAAGAGAATCACGAACCAAAGAGGTTGAATGCCACAAGAAAATTCGATAAGTTCAGAAAAGTTCTTTGAATAACTCAAGAGAAAACCCTCCCAAAATATATTAATCAATATCAAAAATGTGAAATTCGTAGGTTTACAAAGCCCCTTAAATAGGCAGCCAAGAGAATAAGAACGAAACCCTAGTACACTTGGAAATTCATGGGTCTACATAGAGGAAAGAAAAACCCTAAAATCTAATTGCTAAATAAAGAATAAGAAAGCTTCCTAATTTGCCTTACATTCCTACTTGGAAAAGGAAAAGATTTACTTGGCAATCAAGCCTTACAAATTAGTCTAAAAAATAATTAAAAGACTTAAAATAATAAAATAAATAAAATAAAATTCGTGGGTCTCATTCTTGGCCCGTTCAGGATCACGATTTAAGCTCATTCGCTTGCCTTGATGAGGTGGTCTAGGGATTGTCCGATAGGCCCAATTTGGCCTTAATTGGGCTAAGTCTCTTGAATTAGCCTATTAAGTGCAGCATTAATTTTTCTTTGATCTTACCCTAATAATAGGCTCAACTTGAACATGTAACGGATCCTCTGATGGTGCTCATTGATTCTCATAATTCTCTACCTCTTCAAAGGATTCGTCTTCGAATCTTCACCATAGTGTTGTTAATAGTTCAACAATCATCAAACATTCGCCAAATCCCATCCTTCCTAGGCACAAGTAGTACTCGTACCGCACACGGGCTCATGTTTTCTCGTATGTGTCATTTGACCATGAACTCCTCAACTTGCTTTTGAAGTTCCTTTGTCTTCTTCAAATTATGCCCATAGGCTGGTTGGTTAGGAATCATTGCGCTGGCCACAAAATTTATTTGATGCCCAATCCCTCTATTAGGAAGACATCCGCTATGCACATCATTATGAAACATGTCCTTATATTCCTACAACAAATAAACAATAACACTAGGCAAAGATTTGTCAATTTCGTTTATAGTAAAACAAGCCTTTTTGTACAAGAGTACAAATATAGGCTGATTTGTGTAAAATACCCTCTTGACATCACTCGCCTTAGCATAAAAACTCACTTGTTTTTCTGTTTTTCTCTCATTTTTTTCACTCTCTTTTCTCTTTTCATACTCCTCTTTCTCATCTTTTTTTGAACTCATCTCACAAGTTTTTTTCCACTCATTCTCTTTTTTCAATTTCATTTAATTTGATTCTTATTCTCCTTTTATTGTTACAAGTCATCTTTCGCAACTTGAACACTTAGAGTATGCCAAGCCACAAGTATCTCTCCCTCCACCGGGTACCCCACTTCATCATCACAAGCATCCTCAAGTTGTGGCATCTGGTCATTATCACTCTCGCTTTCGATTTCTATTTCTCCATCAACATGTACTATTATGGTCTTCTTATTTGGGCATTGTGAAGCAATGCGACTTATTCCCAAACAGCGAAAACATTCGATATCACAATTACGAGTTTGGATTTCGGTTTTACTTTTGTTGGTATTGGGCACATCATCTCTCATGTTCGGTGGTTCGGTTTGGGACGCAAAAACAGCCCCTTCATCTCTCCTCCTATTAGGACTCCATGAAGTGGAGGAGCCCGGGTTTTGAAATGACCGAGTTCCCTTCCTTTTAAGTTGTCGTTCCACCTTTATTGCCATGTGCACCATGTCCTCCAACTCCACATAATGTTGCAACTCTACCACATTGGTAATCTCCCAATTAAGCCCATTCAAGAACCTTGCCATGGTAGCTTCTCTATCTTCCTCGACATTAGCCCGGATCATAGCGATCTCCATCTCCGTGTAGTAATCATCTACGCTCCGATATCCTTGAGTAAGACTTTGTAACTTCTGGTACAAATCCTTATAGTAGTAACTAAGGACAAACCTCCTCTTCATTATGGCCTTCAATTTTGCCCACGTCTCAATAGGCCTCTCATGGTTTCGCCTTTTGTTCATCACAAGTTGATCCCACCATATTGTAGCATAATCAATAAATGCAATTACAACGAATTTTACCTTTTATGCTCAGAGTAGTTGTGGCACTCAAAGTTCAATTCAATCTTCTTCTCCCACTCCAAGTACGCTTCAGGGTCGTTCTCCCCTTGGAATGATGAAATCTTCATCTTGATGCTTCCAAAGTTATTATCGATCCGGTCCCTATATCTATCTTCTCTATTACCATATCTACGCCCAAATGTGTCTAAGCTCGCATTAGAGGCACGATCGTCTTCATTTAGGTCATTCCCATAATCATTTTCATATTCGAACTGAGGCTGATTCCTTTCTCTTCGTTGCACATTAGGAGCTCTTAGTGGCTGCCCTTTTTGTGCACTAGACTCAACCGTTGAAGCTTTTTCTCTAAGGTCTTGTAAAAAACTTTTACGTCCATGACGTCCATCCTTTCCAGTACTTCATCGGACGAGCCTTTGTTTGTTTCCCGGGACATGTTTAGTAACCTACAAAACAAAGTTAGCAAACCTCACAAACACTCCCTCACGTGTTTATACTCAAACTATGTCACTTCACTCGTGTATCACTCAAATTCGGCATTTACCCTCTTATGAGTTCACACTCTCTTGCATTTTTCCACTCTGTAGTTCACTCTTTTAGTTCTTTATTGAATTTAACCAATCTCAATCAGAAATTTCCTTGTAGCAATCCAAACTCAACAAATTGATTCACTAAGAATGAGATTTTAGGAACGAAAACAAAGCGAACAAGAAGAGCACAAAGAAAAGTTTATGGCATAGAACAAGAAGAAATAATTCTCAATTTTTTTTAGGGGGGGCGGCTGAATTTTCGTGTTTTTTTTTTTTTTTTTTAAATACAACAACTTTAAATTGAGATTTGATGCACACTAGGAAGAAACAAAAATTGACCAGATTTGATTATATATTTCGGCCAAGAAAATTTTAACGTAGGAATGAACTGATTACAATGAAAGAAAGAAAAAAAATATAAAAAGGATAGATGAAACATGATTTAGACCTTACTCTGATTATTAAATGATGAGAACCTCACCAAGGATTAGTGAGACCCGAAACCAATTTAGGGTTTCTTCGCAAAGGATCAAATCTAAATTCAGATTTGAAAACGAAGAACACAAGAAAATACAGAAAGTTGATAGATTACCTTGACCCGACGTTTATGAATGAAATGCGAACTAAAGGTATAAGAGAATCCTTGACCCAATAATTACAAGAGAATCACGAACCAAATAGGTTGAACACCATAAGAAAACTTGATAAGTTCAGAAAAGTTCTTTGAAGAACTCAAGAGAAAACCCTCCCAACATATATTAATCAATATCAAAAGTGTGAAATTCGTAGGTCTACAAAGCCCCTTAAATATGCGGCCACAAGAATAAGAAAGAAACCCTAGTACACTTGGAAATTCGTGGGTCTATATGGAGGAAAAATGAAACTCTAAAATCTAATTGTTAAATAAAGAATAAGGAAGTTTCCTAATTTGCCTTACATTCCTAGTTGAAAAAGGAAAAGATTTACTTGGCAATCAAGCCTTACAAATTAGCCTAAAAAATAATTAAAAGACTTAAAATAATAAAATAAATAAAATAAAATATGTGGGTCTCATTCTTGGCCCGTTCAGGATCACGCTTTAAGCTCATTCGCTTTCCTTGATGAGGTGAACTAGGCCTTGATTATCCGATAGACCTAATTTGGGCTTAACTATTGTAAATATGGGCCAAATTTCTTGAGTTAGCCTATTAAGTGCTGCATTGATTTTTCTTTGATCTTACCCTAATAATAGGCCCAACTTGAACATGTAACGGATCCTCTAATGGTGCTCATTGATTCTCATCACATCGTATTTCTTTTCCTTTTAGTTAAACAAAACACACGCGCGCACGTACACACACACACACACACACACTTACACATATATACACACTCATATACTACACCGACAGACCCTTGTGGATAAGAACTCGGGGTAAAGAGAAGGTCTCTATTTCTTCGAGGATATGTGTGATTCTTCTTCCGAAATCTTCGTGTTTTCCTTAGTTACGAGTAGGACTGACATAAATATATGGTATTTCTTTTCACTTTTAACTAAAAATCACACACAAACACTAAACTGACCAAAGCAAAGGAGTTTGTTTAAGGTTCTTGACAAAATCAAAGGGTTGTTATAAGGTTGTGATATAGGTTTGTTTACAACCAAAACTAAC
The DNA here is from genome assembly GCA_016647705.1 of Eucommia ulmoides. NCBI lineage: Eukaryota > Viridiplantae > Streptophyta > Magnoliopsida > Garryales > Eucommiaceae > Eucommia > Eucommia ulmoides. The sequence continues at coordinate 52,426,009 of CM028332.1, forward strand.
TGCTAATCAACTAAAACAAACTGAAGAAAACAACTTTAATAACATCCCCCGCTATCGAAATCCGGGGTGCGTCAGCTAACGACTCGGCTAGGGACTTCATATGAGAGTTAGGTCTAGTTGGATTCTAAATCCATATTTACTGTTCAATAACATCCAATTATTACGTCATTGATTTCAAACATAAACAATTTCCTACCAAAAAAATAACAGTAACAACAATAACTGTAACAATAACAAAAATAACAATAATAATAAATAACAAAACAATAAAAAACATACCATTTCATGTGTATATATCAGCATACATACATATCTACTGTCTTTATTTACTGCATTTACATTTACTGTCTTTTACATTACGTCCTTTAAATACTGTCATTACATTTATGCATTTACATTGTTGAATACTTTCTCCAACGCACGAGTACGCACTTTGCATTGCATAACATCGATGGAAAAACCCAAGCCGTAACCCTCTTAGGGATTAAGAGGCCGGCAATAGGGGTTGAAGTCAACAATTTCATCACGTCGATCTAAGCCCTGGAAACCCTTAAGTTAGAAAGAGAAGTTAGTAGAAGTAAGGTCGGGGGTTGCATCCCCCGGGATCCGGCTACGAACCTCTTCTCGCTCGGACTACCAACCAAAGATGGATGTTCCCCTAGGGAGGACGCCAGAGGTTTAAAGGTTTGGGAACCGAGCTTTTTAGGATGCACTAGAATAAAGGCAAAAATCGCATATAGTGAGCCTAGGATAGAGGAAAGCCAAAACCTATTCTACTTAGGACACAATGTTGGAAAAAGACATTTAATTTTGCTGTCTGTATATCATTATCCTGAAATCTTACAAAATGAAGTATCTCTAGGACTAATAAAGAACGGAATGGCCAAATAAGAATTTTCATTCCTCTTTATCTATAAGCTTGCTTACAGTCTCTGATTGTATCTGAATAAATTGACTGACAAACAAGCCATGGAAAAGAGTAAAAAGAATCCTTATAATGACTATACAAGGCTTTATTAAACTCGAAAACTTTATTTTATTCTTGCTTCAGTTGGAGGTTGACATTGACTAAGAAATTGATATGATCTTTCCATTAAAACCAAATAAAAGTGCAAAATCGAGTCTGTAATTATAAGCAAAATACACTCCATCTATGGAGTAGTCATGATAAAATTCGATATGGTTGTAAATTATAACATTTGGAACTAATGGAAATCTCATCTCAAACTAAGTCATAGTTAAACCAAAAACGCCTATGTAAGTAAAATACTGACACGACCATCGTCTAAGTAGGAAAAATTACTCCGCGTAAGAAAACGGTTATCTTCCGTTCGCCAGTTCATACTCGATCGCAAGCACAACAGCCTATCCTAATGGAGGATATAGAGGAACGACCGAGTGAACCTATCGAGGTAGTCCAGCTAAAAAAAGATATGGTTGTGTTGAAATAGTCTGTGGGCCAAATTTATAAACTCCTATAGCAACTTTACCACTCTCATCAGAACCCTCTAACCCCTGTTCAAACCCCAAACCCAATGGAACCAATAACATACCATCAGCCCTTCAGTTCCCAAGGCCCTAGCCTAGTTACCAAAAAAAAACAATCCGTGTTGAACATCAGCCACAAGTCACTCCAACTGTGATTGATCCAAACCCAAGTACCACCTCAACTAAACTAAATACTATCCTAGTTATACCAGAAACCAACGACCAATTCAAAAGAGATGTGAAAGAGCAATTCGAGAAAACATCCCTACTAACAGACAAACTACCACGAATATAAAGTGAACTTCAGGAAGTAAAGAGAGAAGAGTCGGTAGCCAATGCCCGATTCCTCATGTTGTCCTCTCTACCTCAAGTAAAGTTCCCCGACAACTTTGTCATGCCCACATTCACAAAATACGACGGTTCAAGGTGCCCAGATCGGCACATCCAGAGGTATAAGAATGAGATGGGGACGTATATCCACATTAAGACGTTAGCCATCCAACTCTTCCAACAATTGTTAGAAGGACCTGCCGCTCGTTAGTACTCAATAATAGAATATTTGAAGGTAAATACGTTCCTTGACATAGTTAAGGTCGTTTGTGAGCAGTATGGCTATAATCAGGAAGTTTCATCGGATAAGATTTATCTTCAAACCTTGAATAGGAAGAGTGGGAAAGTTTTTGAGAATTTTTTTTCGATGGAGGGATAGAGCCGCATAAGTAGTACCGCCAATGAAAGAGGCCTAGATGGTCCAAATGTTCATCCAGGCTCAACCTCGCCCTTATTACGAGCCTCTAATGAACACACTGGATGGACCAAGGTCAAAGGAACCAACAGAACTTCCAACCTCAGTACAAACCCCAGAAACCAAATCCTTCCAAGCTTGAAAACCAAATCTTCCAAAAAGCAACCACCTTAATATGTACCACCACCTCAATATGCACCACTCCCTCAATTCATACCTCCACCTCAGCTTGCACCACCACCTTAGTTTACACACACCGCCTCAATTTGCTCATTTTCTAGCTCCAGCATACATCCCATATCCATATCAACCTCCTTATAAAGCTCCGCCAGAACCTCCAAACCCATCCAACTACCAACGGAATTATGAACCCAATTAGCAGTACAGAGAACCAAGGCAGTTCACCCCTCTTCCTGTAACCCTTTCTCAGATCTTTGAGGAATGCAACAAAAACAAAATACTTGAGCCTATACCCCCAAAGCAACCAAACATCAATAGCCCATACTACAACCCAAACTAGTTCTGTGCTTATCATTCTGGAGCACCGAGTCATCCCACTGATAACTGCATCGCTCTGAGACACCAAATAGAAGATTTGATACAAGACAAGGTAATATATTTCCCAAAATAGAGGGAGACAGCTCAGCCTAACTGTCAGTAAAACCCATTACCCAAGCATGATAACTCAACTCCAATAGTTAATATGGTTGGATGAGATTGGGAGACCGATTCAAACGACTATACTGGGTATGGAAAACTTATCCCAAACTACTAGAAGCAGTATGGATAGAAGCCAAAAATTGGCCCAAAGCCTACTGGATAGACATGTCGGTCTCACTTATGAATGATAAACCTATATCTCCTACCAGTTAGGGAAGTGAATTCGACGAAGAAGACAACAAGGGTAAAGGACAAATCATAGATGAGAATCCATAACTAATAGGTGAAGAAAGAAAAACCCCTCAAGGCAAAAAAGAACTAGACCAGATGTGGGGAGAAATTGATATGTTGAATATGAATGTTACTGACATAGCCGTTGCTGTCAAGAAGGTCTTGAGTATATGCCAACCACCCGAGAAGAAACCTCTGAGAAACGAAACACTGATCACACCTAAGAAGATATTTTACCTCAATTACCCAAGTCAGGATGACGAGGAGAACAGATCCAACCAAGCCTCAAAAACCTAGTGGCAAAATAATCCCCTTGCCAAGGAGAACTTTAGCACCCAGGGTAGACGATAAAGCTATCTGAATCAGTACAATCCATGGATTAACACGCTTAATTGTGGCTTCATGAAGCTAAACCTTGACCAGCCTTAGGGATGAGAGGTTTCTTACTTCACCGTACAATCGCAAGCTTGTCAGAACCCGATAATGATCCGACTAGAAACCATACTAACCTTTGAAACACCAAAGCAAGAACCGGTGAAAGACTTGAAAGAGGTGCCTTAGAACTACTCTACGACGATCAAAACCAATGTTGTAAGGATAAAAGACCAAGTAGATGAGAACGGAGGTATTACTCGGAGTGGGGGAATATTTACCGCCCCAGACTTGCTGAAAGTACTAGACAAAGAACCCAAGGGTATCCCTAATAAGACTATCACAGATAAGGAAGTACAAGAATTCTTAAGGGCAGTTAAGAACAGCGAGTACAAGGTCGTCGAGCAATTTAGAAAAGCAACGGCACAGATTTTGATCCTATCATTGCTAATGACCTCCAAAGTACATCTAAATACAATACTGAAAGTCCTTAATGAGGCCCATGTACCAAGTTCCATATCACAGGATCACTTCACTGATGACTAGATTCCCTGTGAAAGAATTGCGCATATCAAACCTCTTAACATATTAGTGTACTATCAGGACTTTATCATCTTTAGAGTTCTGGTAGACAACGGGTCCGCACTCAACATATATCCTCTTAGCATATTGAAGAAGGTATGGGTAAACAAGGACCGAGTCTGGAACGCTACTATCATTACTAGAGCCTTTAATGGTGAGAAGAGAGAGTCTACGGGAGAAATTATGCTACCAATCGTTATATGCCCGGTCACTTTTCAAGTAGACTTGCATGTCTTAGACATATTGGCTACCTATAACCTGCTCCTCGAAAGGCCCTAGATACACTCACGTGGCACACACCATGGATAATGTTTTTTATGTATCCTATATTGAAGGTGGTAGATCCTTATATGATAATGTTATTTATTATTCTTGTTGCATTAGTAGTAGTAATGGATGTAAACACCGCATTTTATCCCGCCAAATCAGTGTCAAATTGAAAGTACAAGTTGAGATAAACTTTAAACTTAGGTTTAAAGGGAATGAATTTTTACCTTATATCATACTAGATAATATAGAAAAACCCACAAAAACATAAGAAAACATAAAAACTGTTGAATTTGATTAAATTCGATAAAAATAAAAGTTTCAAGTCAATCTTGAAATTTTTAAAATTAAAGGGGTATGAGATGACATTATTAAATTTTTATTATCATTAAATAACCTCAAATATGAATAATATTAGATACTACCCTTTAATTATTGAAAATTTCACCAAATTACCTCAGTTACCTGCTTTGACCCCTCAAACATTTACTATCACCGGTTTTGTCACGACCCGTCCTGGACACCCGATGTCCCGGGGCTGACGTGACGACATCACCTAAACAACCAACCATCTATTAAATGACAATATGCATACATTAAGAACCCCTCACAGGTTCGCCCCAGATAGCTCATCTAACCCTCCACATGACTCCATCGTAAGACTCTACCTAGCGCTAGTAGGGGACCGACTCCTAACTGCTTCACCTACGAGTGTACTGCCTTCTTATTAAAAACATTTTAAATGGATTAAGCATATAACATATAAACATTACATTTCAAATAAAAATCTCATAATATATATAAATGTATCATACCACAAGAAAAACATCTTTTTTTTTTTTTTTTCCTGTCACCACAGAATCAACGTCTATATGTTTATAACATTTCAACTAAGTAATAAAAATCAACCAGAACGTCATAGCAACCATATAGTATAACGCAACTGAAATAATACCACTTTTAAATGGATTAAGCATAACACGTATAAACAAACACATTTTTAACAGTAGTATAAAAATCATATACTACGAGAAAACTCCTTCTTCCTACCATTCAGAATCATCATCTATATATATATCAAATATATAAAATTCATCCAAACCATCAGCATAAGATAATATGATAAAACACCAAAGACGATAAAATAAAACACCACATCACCATATATGATAAGACACTAAATACGATAAAACACCACCTCTCAAACACCATATAGGACAAAACACCACATACAACAAAACACAACATACGACACCATATCACACCATACCTCACCACACCACATCACACCACACCACACCTCGGCTAGCCATGTGATCGTTTTAACCTCACGATCGGGAGTTGCAATGGTACCGTACCCTGTAGGATATGTCTTTCTAGCGGGATATAACAACGCTCCGCTGGACTATGCCAAACGGGTGAAACACTGCTCCGCTGGACTATGCCAGACAGGTGAATATCCACCACCAATCTCCACCTCACCTCAACAACTCATCTCCATCTCAACAACAACTCTGCCCACAATCAACCACCTCATCAAATCAATAATATCATTATCAAATTACAACTCAATAAATAATCAACGTTTTTCCGAAGCAGATAAAATCAACAGCATCATCAAATCAATAACAACATCGTCAAACTGCAAACCAATAACATCGACCTCTATCTCCAAAACCGATTTAATCCATATAAGTTATAAATTCATCAAATTTTAAGTAAACACATTTATTCCATCATATATATATATGAAAATAGATTTTTGAAAAAAGACAGTACACTCACCTGATTATCCGCTCCGAAGATTTTTACCCGCTATCCTCTCTCGATACTCCGGTGCCTGCGAACCTAATAGTGACAGAGCCTAAATTAATATTTTATGTAAAAATAACCTAATCATGCCATGCAACCCTAAATCCCGTAATTTCTTATTCCCCGTATTTTATTATAAATATTACTATTATGCTAATATTGCTCCATTTAAAGTTTATTTTATCGAATTTATTCATATGAACGGTCTCAATATTTATTATCGTCATTTCGACATTTTCGATACTAGTAATTAGTTTCATAATCACCCACAAGACAATTAAATATCCTTAAATACATATATTAGGAAAGTTCGGAATTTCTACCTCTTCCGGATCTTCTGCCGGCCGCAAGATTAGATTTTTTGGATTTTATTGGGGTGGTTTGTGTATTTTTCCTTTTTTTTTTTCTTTTTCTTCTTCTTTTTCTGTTTGCTTTTCCCCATTTTCTGTTTTCCTTCTCTGTTTCTGCTTTGCTTCTTAGCCACCAACGACAACCCCTCACCGCCGGACCAGACGACCGACTCCCACACAAATACCCAACATCCACTCCCAACTCACACCACTGCCACCACCGTCGGACCAAACAACAAACACACACACACACACACACACACACACACACATATAGACCGGAGGAACACATACACCCCCCTACCGTTCGAACAACACACACACATGCCAAGACACACCCTAATCACACACAACACACAGTAGGCACCCATACAACAACATCTCTCTTTCTCTTCCGACGACAACACACCCATTGGCCAAATCACCACGCATACACACCCAGCAGCAATAGCAGATCAAAACCCCCCCCCCACACATAACAGACACATACACAGAGCAAACACCAACAGAAACAGAAAACACACGCATACATGCACAACATCGCCGGCACACACACTAATCACACATATACACGCAGCACACACCACACACATGCCATTACACCGCCGAACCGAACGACATACCCACACAAAGTGGGTTGAGCAATACCCACGCATACGCAACAACACACATAGACGACAAACACGATCAACACACTTACTGTTGACAAAATAGAGCACCCAAGAAACCCATACGAACGATCAAAACTGAAACCCACACACATACTTACCAACCGACGGTAGCGATCACACACCGAACATATGTTGAACGACCGACCACCCACCTACCGAACGAAACCCAGCTTCCTCTCTCTCTCATCTATTTCGGTTTTGCTCTCTCTTCTGATTTTCCTGTTTTCTTCCTATTTTTTAGGCCCTCATAAATGCATGGATGAATATGTATATATATATATGTGTGTGTGTGTGTGTGTGTGTGTGTGTGTGTGTGTGTTGAAAAGGAGTCCAAGCCCCATACCTCTCTCTCTTTCGATTTCTCGATTCATCGGCTGATCTCACGGCTTACACACACGCACAACATGCACATATATATATAAAATATCTTTTGTTTTAATTACACTTTTCTCCCCTTAATTTCTTTAAGATATTAATTGAACCAACTTCAAATTTTAATATTTTGAAAATTACAATTCTACCCCTAAAATTTTAAATCACACAATTAATAACGCTATCCACCCCGATGTTTTCAAATGTGCTCCAATCCAACTCAAATTGTGCGTATAAGAAAATCAGGGTCTTACAGGTTTCGCCTAGTCGACACTAGAAATACAGATTTAAATTATTGTTTAATGAATTAATATCATCTAAATGAATCCAAAATACCTAAATAAAGGCATGAAAATTCCAAGTTGCACAATTTAACAAATGATTAAGACTCGGGCTGAAATTAAGCACAACCGAAGTCATCTTGATTAATCATCAAAGTCCAATGAATTAAGGGCCCAACCCATAATTAAAAGGCCCACAAAGGATACTTGAGATGACCAATCAACCATTAGATATTCTCTACACAAATATCTAAGGAAGAAAACCAAGACACTGATGAGGTAGTCAACCGTCATCGAAACTAAATCGATTTAGTTCGCCACCTAAGTTAGGCATTTAATATGCATTAAATGTCCATCCCATAAAGAATTAATTGCTTGGGATGACATGGATATGCCACATTCAAGGAATCAATTTATTTTGATCAAAATATCTTAGAGTTAACCGAAAACCTTGAAATGTGACTACCTGTTATTAAAACCAAACCAAATTGGTTTGCCACCTAACCCATGCATTTAATGATCACTGAATACACATCCCGTCAAGAATTTATTGCTTAGGTATGACATGGAATGGATGGATACATTGAATCAATATATTTTATCAAAATATTTTAGGGTTAACTAGAAACCTTGAAATCCAATAGTCGGTTACAAGGAAAATTAACCTGATTAAATGCAAAACTAACCAAATGTGTTCTCACCAAGTAATGAATCATCATATAGCATTAAATGCCAAGTGCCTCATCTAGACTACATGCATTGCACCTTGAAAGCATCGATGGTAACTAAACTGAAGTAGTGAAACTAACCGGTACTTAGCACCTAAACAAAATCGGAAGTGTCACAAATTTTCATTAATGAACCCATGTGAAGCCAATAAGATTCAAGGGAGTGTAATGATTGGTAATGATTTTCGATCATTGCCAATGAATTCCAATCATTACCAAATCTAGGAATATATTTGGTAATGATTACAAAATCTTAGAGAATCTTCTATTCCACCAAAAATTCATTTAAAGGTGATCACAACCAAAAAAAGATGTTGACTCAGTGAGCTACCCAAGAAGGGGTGATGAATGGTTTATTTACCAATAAATCAAGTACTTTTGAGTTATAATATCTGTGAGTTTTCAAGCATTTTTTTAAACTTTAGTGTATTTTTGTGTTTTTGTTGTGTATGGATTAGAAAAACAGAAAAAACAGACAAATCAAGAAAATGAGGCAACTAGAAGCTTGGGGCTGTAGTGCCAATAAAACAGGGTTGTAGTGAGGACGAATTATCGCGTTTTGGCGCTGCAGTACAAACTAAATGGGGCTGCAGCACTGTTGGTTCAACCCTAATTTCCCTTGAATCAGCACTGCATTGTCGTATGTCGGACTTCAAGCCCATTTTTTACTATGATACCATCATAGTTTAGCAAAATGTAAAACCTAAAAGTTGTATATATTTGTCTTAGTTTTCCAAATCATTTTTAATCACCTCAATCAGTGTTCGAACGAGAAAGTTATGGCCATTTTTCAAAAGCCTTGAGCTGCAACGGGAAAGACCTGCGCTGCAGCGCGGTTCTGTGCATTTTGGCGCTGTAGTGCCAACGCTTTGATCTCAAATGTCTTAAGGACATTTTTGGCTCATTTGGACGGGGAAAAAGACAGCGATCGGAGAGAGAGTGACAAGGAAGCAAGGAGAAGGAGCAGAATTAAAGATCGGGAGCAAAACTTCTCTACAAATTAGATTTGATATCTCATCTTCTCCCTAATCTTGATTTAATTTCGTATTTATAATCTTGTATTGAACATGTGTTTGCATTTATGAATTTATTGAAAATATTAGTTATGGATTTCCCTATGTTGAGCTAATATCTAGATCTAGGGCTTGACGTAATCTTGTTTGAACCGTGTTTTGAATATTTTGTTAATTGCTAGATTTAATTCTATTTTATGCATCTCTTAGGCTTAATGTGTTCGATTCCTGTGTCCATTGAATTAGATGAGGTTAGGTTATGAATTTTATATTAGGGAGAGGTTGAATTCGTAACCGGAATTGGGAGTGCATAATTTAGGTTGTTGTGAGTCTGGAAGGAAATCAACACCTAAGTAGTCTAGTTGGGAATGTAGGATTTTATGAAATCGGGAGGTGATCTAGTTGTGTTTGCCTTTTTAATGCTTCCAAAATTTGCTCTCACATAATATTTTGGTTAATTTGAGAACTTAGGATTTGACACTCGGGAAAGGTAATCTCGAGTTCGGACTCAGGTCAAACACAATGTAAGTTGTAATAGATTGCAAGATATTTAAAGTTTGCGTAATCTATTAGGTCGGGTATAACAAATGTTTTCACCTAAAACTAGATAGTGATATCTGTATTGAAGTGCTTACATATTCCCTCACTTGACACTCAGGAGAGGTAGTGAGGGAGCACTAGGACCTTGATTATTGAATGAACGGAATTAACTAATAATTACTTAATAGGAAAACATGGGAATAACGAGATGAAATCAAGCCGCTAGAACCTTTGTGCATAGAAAATCCATACTTTATTTTATTTTTGTAGTTATATTTATTTTAGTTATTTTAGTTTTAAAAACCTAAAATTTGGATGCTTAAATAAAGTTAGGTTACAACAATCGTGGTAATTAACGACGATCTACACCAATCCCTGTGGATACGATAATTCTACTCTTCCTATACTATTAAAACTTGACCCATATACTTGCGGTGTGTAGCGATAATAAAATCTGCTACCAAAGGGGGGTGAATTAGTTATAAAAATTCAAATTAAATAACTAATTTATCCTAAATCAATTATCTATCTTTATAACGCAGCAGATAAGTGTTTAAATTTAGGTGCATGCCCAAACAACAAAATATAGATGAAGTAAACAATGCAGCACACAAGGATATATCCTGGTTCCCCGAGCTACTCTTGGCTAATCTAGTCCTCTGAGCCCCGCGGAAATTTGCACCCATTAAACCACTTGTTCCCTTTAATAGGTAGGAACCAAACCCTTACAATAATTCTTTTCACAAGCTTAGAATCTACCTTTACAATTCCCTTTTCACAGGCTAAAAAAGAACCTTATCTTTTTGCAGGCTAAAGACTAACTTAATTCTTTTACCAAGCTAAGAATCAAACCTCACAAAACACTCCAATTATTCTTTTCACCTGTAAGGATAGAACCATTACAATTCACTCAAAAGTAATTCTAATTTGGACGAATCAAGCCTAATTCTTTTCAAGGGAAAAGAATAACCTAACCTTTTTATCCACTAGGTAAATATCAAACCTCAATCTTTTTTCCGAAAAATATTGAAACCCTAGCTATCCCTGACTAGATACTCTCAATAATATCTAATTCGCACAAACACACCAATTACAAAAATCATTGAATTTCTTCCCACTCAGAACTTCTACCACCTCAAATCAATTAAACTTAATTAATGTTTTGAAATTACTAGTGATAGAATTTACATGAGAAATTCAATATCTAATTATATAAAGTGTGGGTAGTGCAGAATTTAAGTGCGTAATAAGATAATCACAAAAAAAATCGTTTTAAAAAGAATTTTTGTGCTCTTTAAAATTCAAAAACGATTTTAATAAGATCTTATCAACTAAGCAATAATAAGAATATGATTTCACAATAAAGGGTAAATAGCTTGGAAAGATCTCACCTCCACTAATCATGTCCGAACCTTTACATCTTGCAAGCAAAGCCTAGAGATTGTTCGAAAAAGAGATCTCAATCAGAATTCCAGTTGCAACACAAGAAGGAGTGAAGGAGTAGAAAGCCTCTCAGAAGCACTAGTCAGTTTTTTGTATCAGAAACGGCATGGAAATACCCAAGGGAGAATGCTAATATCAAAAGGTATCTAGCGCAAACATTCTAGGAGAAAACTAGTATCTCTAGATAGATGATACATTCCCTAAGAAAACACTCTAGATTGGGTTTCATAAATTTGTACAATACATAAGTCAATATTTAAGTACTACATAGGCACTATGCACCACAAATCACTTAGGCATGTATAACCTTCATACACATAAAGAAGCTTAGGCATCATACTCCAAACAAAAACCTATGGGATCTTGCATAAAGATAAAATTAACTAAAACCTAGTTTTGTAACCCTAAATAAAGGAACTACATCAGACCTGATCTTTGGTTACTCACCAAAGTACATAGGTAACCTCATTCTGGTTCGATCACCTTTAATAAATAAAACCATATCCTTTAACCTTAAATAAATGAACTACGTGATGACCTAATCTTTGGTTACTCGTCAAAGTACGTAGGTAACCTATATAACGTTTGGCCTCTTAAAAAATACAAACACATGTTCATTTCATTTTGTATAGCTTTCATGTTGGAACTACATCTCGACTTGATTCCTTGTGACAACAGGGATATGTAGGAAGCCTATATAAGGTTCGATCGGGTTATATTTCTGCATATTATAAATTGCTATTGGGTTTCGCTGCCTAGAATAGTGTAGTATTTACTACTTTCATATGTAAAACTACAAAAAACTATTTTCATTTTTAATTATAGTTGCATGATAGATAAATTAAACCATTTACCGCTTTAATCATGTTAAAATACATAAAAAAAGAGAAACTTTAAAAAATAAAACTATTTTGTTAATGAAATCAAAGAAAGTTACTCGGGTATTGTTTAACAGTGAATATTTATTTAGATTAAGGTACCGTTTACAGGCAGGTGTCTTGGGGTGCGTAAAACCTTCCCCGAGTATAACCGACCCCCGAACTTTAAGAATATCTCTGGTACATAGGCCTTATGAAGTCAAAACACTAGCCATTTTAAAATAAAAATGAATTTATAAAACTCTTGATGACCTAGCACACCATTTAACCCATGTTAGGTGGCAACTCTTTTTATAAACATAAATCCCGGCCGAAGAAGTTTTTCAATACTGACGCCTAGAAAAGCCCTTGAAAAAATATTTCAAAATGAATGGATTTGGAGAACTTAGAAATGAAGGAATGGAAACTTGTTTCCTCTTCTTCCCGATTCTACTTTTTTCACTATCAAAATCCGGGGTGCATCAATGGAGATGATGATATTGAAAATATCCATATTGTCATGGAAAAATTACTTGCTCTTACACTTCTTTTTTCTAAAGAAAACCTGAGTTTAAAAAGAAAAATTGATTCGATTGAAAATAGAAGAAAAAGTGTTTGGAAATCTAAAATACATCTGGATGACTATTGTTGAACAAAAGTGTTTTCGGATGTTATTTTTGAAATAAATAGTTTGCTCTCTAAAGTAGAATTTCTTGAAAATGAAAATAGAGTTTTAAAAAATGATTTTGACGTGGTTTCCAAGCAAATGTCAGATCTTGAATTAAATATTGATTTACTTAATAAAAAATTTGAAAAATAAAAACCCGACCTCAAGTCTATTTTAAGAGATTTTGAAAATGTTTCTTAATCTTTTAAAACAATTTGTGGAAGTAGATATGTTTCATCATCTCATTCTTCATCACAAGCCAATGATTGTAATTTTGGTATTGTTCAATCGAAGTTGAGATATAATTATTGCAATAGGGTTCGATATTTTAAAGTGTCATGTCCATTTAGGAACCGTAAGTTTATTTCTAACAAGAATGAATTCAAAATAAAATGGATACCAAATGGTGCTACGCAAATGTTATGTGCAGAGTTAGATAATGTCCGGATTGGAATGAAAAGAATAATAAAAAAAGGATATATCAATGCCAAGACAAGAAATCATCAAGAATCCACAAGCGACACGTACAAATCAAAAAGATATACCAAAGCCAAGGCGAGAAGCTATAAAGAATCCACAAGTGGCGCGTACAAATCAAAAAGATTTACCAAAGCCAAAATGGGAGGATACAAAGAAGCCACAAGTGATACATGCAAATAGAAATATCATTTAATCAAATGGCAACGATCAAAAGATTAGAGAATACAGACAAGCCAATAGAAATTGTACATCCAAGTCAATTGTTGGTACAAATGAGGTAAAAAGCAAAGTCGTCCTTAAGGACGTTAAATGTACTACTAACCCTTCCCAGTTTAAATTTATTAAATTTGTTAGAGAAGAAGGTGTCCTACTTGTCAATTAGGTAAGTTAGTAATGGTTTCTAAGACCTATATTAAATGATATGTTTACTTGCTATCTTAGAAAAATTGTTTGGTAATTCTAAGAATCACATCTAGTTAAAATATATTAACATGTTTTTATGATGTACCTATATCAAGAATTGTTCATTTATTTGATTATATGAAATATGTTATATGATCTAAATTGTTAGATAATATTGATTTATTGATTAAAATTGAGTCATGTAATGATTATTAAGCTTATCTTATTTCTCGTATCACATGTTACATGTTTAATAATATCAGTATTTAGCATAGTCTAGTTTGACGACATGATCATATGAATTTAAGCTTGCATGGTCAGTATCGCTTTATGAAATTATGTTAATCTATTTTGGACACTATTTGAATAATTATCTGAATATACATGGCATATCGATCTATGCTTAGTATTTTGAATGCGAATATCTTTATAAGAATCAAGTGCCTAGTTGAATGAATGATAATATGAACACTTAGCATACGTTTTATTTCTCTTGATTTTAAATGATTATTATTCTATAAGTGATCTAGAATTTTATGATATAACATCTTTAGTATGCAATTATACATGCATTAGATTTATGTCAATGGTTTCATAAATAATTTATATTATTATTGAGATATACTTCTTGCCCTAGTGCGTTAATATCTAGAGGGAAGATATTAATTGGTGTCATGAATAAAGTATGTTGACTTAATTGAAATTATATGATTTCATGCTATATTGTTAAAATATTTTGATGAACTCTTAAAATTACCTTAACATGATTAGATTTGTAATACTCCCAAATTTTAGAAATTAGAAATATAAAGTTATGAGAGCAATTAAATAAAAGTTTTGGTGCAATTAAAAATTCTCTAGTGAAAATCACAAATTTTAGGCGCCAAATTAATGGAATTAACTTAAAATTAAATTATCTAATGTTCCACCATGATTTGGGCACATGATTCTTAGCCCAAAGTGTACATTTGGACCACTTAAGACTATTTTAAAAATACCACAATTAAAATGTGCGAAAATTGGTAAATTATAAAACCCAATGTAAATGGTTAGAGCCTAAGTAGTATTAGAAAATCCCAATTTTTTTGTTTTGAGATAACTCAATACCCAAATCAAGATTCATACCCACTTCCCTAAATGTTAGTATCCATACCCATATCATAATCCATAACTCATGACCCAAGACCCTACCCATATATATAAAAAAAAAAAAAAAGGCTCTATAATTCATGTGAGAGAGAGAGAGGCTAGGACCAAGACTGCAACCCCTTATTGTCTTCTCTTTCAACCTCCTTCAACATAAGTGAAGAAAAGAAGAAAAAATAGAGAGAAATTGAGCAATTGAGAGAGGGAAATAGGAGAAGGAAGGTCTTGAGAGATTTGGAGCAAGAAATTTGAGAAGATCCATAGGTGAAATCAAGTCTTGGTAGAGGATTAAGCTCAACTTTGGAAAGGTCCTAACCCTAGAAATTTTTATTAGGAGTTCTAGCATGAATTTTAATGATTTTAAAGGTTAAGATGTAAAATATATTTGGATTAAATCTAGTAAGACTTGGATTTGGTCATGTATGAGTTTGTTAGGTTGAATTAAACATGAGATTTGGGTGGAATCACCATGCATGAAATCTGATTTTCTTTTTAAACTATGGTCTAGAACTTTAACTTTGTTATTTTCGATTTTGGGAGAGAAAATCCGAGAAAACAATAATGTAAATGAAACTTAAATGAATTAGAAAAGTTTTATATTGGTTTGGGATGAACTCTAGGCCTTAGTGAAATAAAAAACAAAGTTTAGGAGCATTGGGTATCAAAAAGAATTGAAGAACCAAAATTTGAAAGTTTCAAATTCTGCACTCGGTTTATCTGAACAATCTATCTTAAAAAATTCATAGCAATTCGTAGAAAAATAGGAAAAATATAAAACTTATTGAAAATGAAACTAGACGTAATGAGGATTATTTTAAACTATTATATGTTGTGTTTGAACTTGATATGGTACCTAAATGAACCCCGAAAGGTAGCTGAATGTAATCCCGTAAGATTCTGACAGCTTTGTTTACTGAACTTTAAAAAATCATAAAAATGTAGAAAACTTGACATCTAGTGATTCAAAGTGCGTTTGAAAGATTGAGATATCGTGTTTCTTATAAAAATATAAATAGAACATAAAAAGAATTTTAACTATAGTAAAATGGGTGGGAAACTTGATTGCTCGTAGTAAATTGCTCTTACAACGCATCGTACCCCCTTGACAAATAATAGGATATTAAAGGGTACGCGCATATTACTAGGTGACCACCCGCATATTGAGGTAGGAAATTCTATTCATTCTCTTATGTGTTTTGAGCATGCATTATATGTATGTATTCTTGTGTGCTTGTTTAAAAAATATGTTTTCAAATGAAATTGGATTTGCGTTAAAAAGTTGAAGTTTGGGAAAATCTGGTATTATAAAAGAAATATATACTTATGTGTTAAATATATCTGGTTGAGAAATATTGCGATGATATGATTTGAGGATCGAGAAGATTGGTTCACCGTAGAGCTGACCTTTGGTGCAAATCCCTAAACCAGCGTGGGGATACTTCAGGTTACGTAAGTATCTTATGAATGGTATAGATTCCTAGTGGTACGGTTCGGTCACCAGGTATCGCAGCAATACATTTGTTGTGTATGTGTTTTAAAAAATTTCTACTTGAATTTTATAAGTACGTGTTTTGTTATGATGTGCGGGTACATTATATATTGTTGTATTTATAAAGTTCCAACTAGGGTATTATAGTTTATAAAATCACGTATTTTCTATAAAAATCAGAAAAAGGTAAGAAAATGGATGGATTTTCCTACTGAGCACGTTAAGCTCACCCCCTATTTTCCCCCTATTCTCAGGTAGTGCACAGGATAGTGAGCAAGTGTGAACTCCGATATGAAAGTATGCTATATAAAGTTTCTAACTTTGGTGTATTTGGATCATTTTTGTACTTTTTATCGCTATGGACCCTTTTTTTCTTTTTTAATTTTAAGCATGGCCTGTACTAATGGGCCATGTAAGGCCCAAACATTTGAACCGTTGGTTCATTTGTAACATTTATTAACTATGTGTCTATTGATACTGCTAAGGGCTCTATAGATAATATAGAGGCCCAATCCAATAATTTAGTTAGTTTTTATTGCAAATTTTTACCACGATATTATCAAGTGTTTAATTAATTAGTAACATCCGCTAGGCATACTTGGTAACTGTAAAACAAATCGATGCTAGAAAGGAACACACCTAGTAAGATTAGGTAATTAAATAAAATTAGTCCTCAAGGAATAAAAGAAACCACAATAAGGTTATAGGCTGACTACTTAAGTTGGGCGTCCTGAGGCCTGATTCACAACCCCAGGATTTGGGGTGTCACCAGATTAATCTTAAAAGTTGTTCTCTTCATGATCTCCACTTTTTGATGTAGCAAAGGGGAAAAGAATATGATGTTAAGGGGCAAACGTTATATGATATTCTGATATTGAATGTGTTCTCCAAAGCATGAATTAATGTTTACAATTATATAGGGGGAGAAGGTTTTATAAGTGGGTCAATAATATGTTATGTTTAAATTGAAAAGGAGGATATTGAATATGCTGATACCTCCGATTAGCTTGCTGATATTTTCACCAAACCTCTAGTTGACGATCAATTTGTGAAAATCGTTCGAGGTTTAGGTATGGCTAGGCACAACGATATATGCCTACATTAATATTCTTGACTTTCCGTCCCCACTTTTTGATATGATAAATGAGAAGAAGTTGACGTTTAGGGAAGCATTGCATCAATTAAAGAGAGAAGTTATTAAGAGATTAGATTGAATATTGTTTAAATGTGTAGTTGATGTTTAGGAAGCATTGCATTGATTAAAGGGATAAGTCATTAAGAGCTTAAAAAAAAAAACAATGGAGGCTACAAGCTCAGGAAAGTAGCTGCCACCCCTCCATCCTTCCAAATCTCAATTGCCAAGATTGAATTCCAATCCTCCCATTATCCACGCTCAATCATCCTCCATAACCACATTTTCCCATAAATCTTTCACAAGTTTACTGTAGAAGCAGAATCCCATCCTGCCAAAAAAACAAGTGCAATCCTACAGGGGAGAACTTCCCATCTTCTTTTCCGATGAGGAGGTTTCTAAACTTGCCTCCTCGTTCCATTATGCCTTGGTTGGGAAATTCACACATGGCCGACCATCTTTTGAAGAGATAAGGAAGATGTTCTTTGTGCTCAACCTCTCATCCGGTTTTGATATCGGTTCCTGGACTCTAAGCACTTGCTCATCCAATTACACTCCGAAGAAGATTTTCAACGATTGTGGCTCAAACAAAAATGGTACATTCATCAATACCCTCTTCGTATGTTTAAATGGATGCCTGAATTTCAAGCAAATATAGAATCACAAATGGCGCCAATTTGGGTCAGATTTGAATTTTTGCTAATCCACTTCCATAACATAGAAGATTTATTTTCCTTGGCCTCCGTTATTGCTACTCCCCTCAAATTGGATTCTGCCACCATCAATTTGATAAAACCAAAAGTTGCTAGGGTTTGTGTGGAAGTGGATCTGCGGCGACCCCATGCCCAAGAGATTTTGGGTAGGTTGTGGCTCGCAGGAATTTTGGCAATCAATTGAATATGAATCCAACCCCACATATTGAAACCATTGCCTGAAACATGGTCATACTTAATCCAATTACAAAATTAAACATCATCTTGCACTAAAATTGAAAACCACAACAGTAACTGTTCTTGTTCACTGTTTCTCAAGATACCAGTTCACTAGATAGCCATGTTGGCCATACTACTGTACATCCCCCCTTTCAAAATCCAATCCCTAGTTAAATTTCATACTCCAAACACACCCAATGTCACAGAGGCAGCCACCACATCTCATTCCACCCCCACATCCATTTACTCAACCCATAACAATCAAAACAGTCAAGCAACTTATCGGTGACCCTCCCTCCCCAACCACTCATCACAATGATGACCAACAAGTGATCCAAAAGTTCACCTTGTCTTCAAGAAGAATAGAAAAGGGCTGAATCCCTTTTGTTCCTGAAGACATAGAATGGGTCATTCCAAAAAAAAAAGAAATCTAAAAAACCTTCACATCCTTATATGGCTACCAAGTCTAGTTTGAGAATCAAGGATGATCAATCCACATCATCCCATGATTAGATGTATCATCTGGAATGTTAGAGGATCCTCCAAAAAAGTCTCCAAAGCAAGGCAAGCACATGCTCACAAATTGTAGTTGCTGATTCTACTGGAATTAGTTGCTGATTCTACTGGAACCAATTCCTTCACCTTAGCCTAATTCTTCAACTTTGATCACTCCTACTCCAACACCTCAAGCAAAATCAGGATACTATGGAAAACACCACTGCACTGCTCAATGGTATTTTCTTCACAACAATTGGTAGTTGCTTCCCTTACTCATCCCTACCTAGAACAATCCATCTCCATTGCTGATGTATATGCCAAATGTAATCACATAGAGAGAATACCTCTATGGAAAGACCTGATTTCCATCATTCCTTCAATTTTACATCCATGTCTAGTATCTGGTGATTTTAACAATTATTTCAGCACTGAAGACGTCAAAGGCTACTCAACCTTCTCTCAAATCAGCAGCCGTGAATTCAACCATTGCATCCAAGCTTGTGGACTAATTGTTGTTCCATTCCATAGATCTAGATATACAATGTGCAATCAAAATAAATGTGCTAGAAGAAAGTGGAGCAGATTGGACTAGTCCTTTATCAATAACCCCTGGCCTCCCAAATTCCCCACCACCACAGTTACTAATCTTCCTAAAAACAAGCTCAAATCATTCACCTCAGTTGCTAACCATTTCTGCTAACTTATCCAACCAGCCCATCCCTTTCAAATTTCAAAATTTTTAGTGCTCTTATCCAGACTTCATTTCCAAAGTGGCTTCTCATTGGCAACAACTTTACTTTTGCTCCTCTATCATAGACATTGCCCAAAAACTCAAATCCCTCAAGACAATTCTTAAACAATAGAGCACCAACACTTATGGGAATATACTCACTATAGCTCAAATAGAAGAATTAAAGGTTTCTAGATTGGAACAAATCTGTTTACAAGAAGATAATGCTGAGAATTGGTTTGCTTACAATTAGGCCATAGCCAAACTCAAAATGGCTATCAATGTGGAAGAGGCATTTTAGAAAGAAAAAAAAGTCTAGCTTTAAATAGCTCAAGAAGGGAGATGTCAATACCAAATTCTACAATGCCATAGTCAAGGAGCTCAGAACAAGGAGGATGATACACAATCTCACTGATAATCAAGGACAAAGTATCACAGATTATGTGGCAATACAAAATATGGTGACTTAACATTTTCAATCTGCATTGTGCTCACCCTCAGCTCGGCCTAATCCAGAATTTTTGAATATGATCCCAACCCTTATCACCAGTGAGGACAATGATAGGATGCCGCTTCCCCCAGCAATAGATTATGTCAATAATACCCTTTTCAGTCTTAATGGTGACAGTGCAGTAGGGCCAGATGGTTACACTAATAATTTTTTTACACACTGTTGGGACATTATCAAACATGATATGTATAAAGTTGTGTTGGAGTTTTGTTGTGGATATGAGCTCAATAAATCTTGCACCAGCACACTTTTGGCCCTCATTCCAAAAAAAAGAAACCCCCAATACCCCTGCTGATTTTAGACCTATTAGATTTTGTAACTTCTTCAATAAGGTCTTTTCAAAGTTTTGGGCAACCAGAATCAAGATTGTACTACCTAAACTGATCTCACCTGAGCAAAGTGGCTTTGTGGAAGGCAGGAACATCTTTGAAAACATTATGCTTGCACAATAAATAGCTCATCAACTCAACAAAAAAGTGCAGGGTGGAAACTTGATTGTAAAGATGGACATGGCCAAGGCTTTTAACAAAGTATCCTGACCATACCTTCTCGAAATTATGTAGAGATTTGGTTTCCATGAGAGGCTTATTAATATGGTTTAGATATTGATCTCAAACTGTCACTTCTCAACCATTATCAATGGAGAAACATGCAGCTTCTTCAAATCACAAAAAGAACTCAGGCAAGGTGATCCTCTATCCCCCCTCCTATTCATTCTAATGGCATAACTCTTTTCAAGAGGATTGAACCACCTAGCCCAAATCAACACCATCAATCTATACTCACAACCATCCTCAAACACCCATATCTCTCATTTGACATTTGCAGATGACATGATCATCTTCACTAGTGCATCCAAACAGTCTTTTAACGAGCTCCGTTCCTTTCTCAAAGCCTACCAAAACCATTCTGGCTAACTGATCAACTATTCTAAAAGTTGGTACATTTCCTAAAAAAACCTATCCCCTAGCAAACTTGCTTGGATTGCATCCAACTCAGGATTCACTAAACAAAATTTTCCCATTCAATACCTTAGCTGACCCATCTATGTTGGCAAAAAAAAGTCCACATTGTTTGAGTCCATTTTTTCCAAAATTAGAAATAAGCTTCAGTGTTGGCAAGACAAACTCCTATCCAGTGGTGGCAGGCTCATCCTTATCAAACATGTCTTGATTTCCCATACCCTTAACCTATTCATGACATTATTCTCTCCAGCTAAGGTTATAAAGTCCATTAAAAGCCTCTTTGCACAATTCTTCTGGAATGAAAAGCACTACTAGACCAAGTGGAAATCCTTATGCTATCTTATCGTTGAGCATGGTTTGGGCATAAGAAGCTTAAATGATTACATTCTAGCCTTTACATCCAAGTTATGGTAAAATTACGGAGCCAACAACTTCATATGGGCTAAATTCATGCACAACAAATATGGTATAAATATGGATGACTATTTCAACAACCTTACCTTACATCAAAGCATGGGCTGGAAACAACTAATGGAAGGAAAACTAGTTTTTGAGTACTATATCAGATTTCAAATTGGGGAAGGCATAACATCCCTTTAGTCGGATAAGTGGCTGGTGGATATCCTTTTGGGAGAGCTGCTCATGGTACCTGATTATGCCTTTAATTATAAGGTTAGGGATATAATGCAGGCTGATGGAAATTGGGATTGGGATGCAATTGATCAACTGCTGCCAAGTTATAAAGCTCAAATCCAACAACTTCTCAAACTCCCAAGCTCAGACAAAGACTATATGAACTGGATCCTCTCCACCTCAGGTGAGTTCTTTATTAAGTCAGCCTGGAACACTCTTAGGCAGAATTCATCATTACCACCTACTTTAAATACATATAGAGCTCTGAAATACCTCTCAAAGCATCTATATACATGTAGAAGGTTTTGAAAAATCATACTCCTTTTGATGACAAAATCCAATCCTTAGGATTCCACATGCCATCTAAGTGTCAATGTTGTGGAAACAAGCTTGATACCAAATACCATATCCTCTCCACATGTGAATTTGCACAACTTGTTTGGGCACATTTTGGCGGCCCCATCCATGAAGGCACTCTTCTGTTAAGATTGCTCCAGTGGTGGTAGAATCCAAAATTACCTTCCAGCCTCACTTCCCTCATTTGTTGGGAGCTATGGAAAACAAGATGTCAAGCAAAATTTGATGGTGCTTCCCCTTACCTACCCTTTCTGCTTAAGAATATGAAGTTCACCATCTTGGCCAAGGCTGCAAAAACTGTTAAGGCCCCCCAAAAAACTTTTTGATTCTGGTGAAATGGCCAAGGCCAAGGTTAGGTTAGCTCAAGCTAAACACATATGACAGTTCAGTAGGCAATCCAGGTATGTCAGGTGCTGGTGGAGTGATCAGAAATTGTGTAGTCCATCTCCAATTTGCTTGTGTTATCCCTTTTAGTTATCACTCCAATATGTTTTGAAAATCTATCTTGATCAATTCTGGCATCAGGTGGTTCTGGAAGTGGATAGCAAAGTCCTGGTGGACATGATCTCTAACAAGTCATGCATACCTTGGTCTCTCAAGCCTCTACTTGCTGACAGAGCTTAATTCAAATAAATGTGGGACTTCCCTATACAACACCATTACAAGGAAGCCAACTCTATAGTTGATGAGCTCTCTAAGACTGTAAGTTTAGGCTCAGAAATTTGGACTTCAGAATTTCAAACCCTCTCCTCTAGTGTTAGAGGATGTTTGAAAATTGATAGGATAGGATTTGCAAACATAAGGAGAATAAAAAATTGTAACCTTGAGGGTTTTTAAGTCCTTGATATATTCAATATTTTTTCATTAAAAAAAAAAAGTTATTAAGAGCTTATGTTGAATATCTTTATTATGATTTAATTATGTTTCATTATTGTGCTTAAATGAGTTCAAATACCCGTCCTCAGATTTAGGGAGCGCGTGGTTACATTATATTTTGAAGAAAACATCAAAGTTAATTGTCATCATAAAAAATTGGGAGATTGTTGAATCTAAGTTTTTTATGAACAATTAAATATTGATGTTTTTTGTGGAACTAATAGTTTTATCGAGTGTTTCAGATTTATAGTTCCATTCATTTGATTAAGAAGAAATATTTGATGAATAAGACATAAAGGGGGCCAGATGGACATAACGAATATATGAAGAGTTTTGAAGACACTAAAGAAAAATAGGTGAAAACAACTATTTACTTATATATTCTTAATGCAACTGGAATTAGGACCACGCACAACATTTAAAATGAGTTAATTTTATGTGTGTCATGATAAGAAGTGATAAGTTTAAGATACTAATATTTGAATTATTATGTGCTTCATATGTGAAATGGTTTTGAATAATGACCTAAGTGAACAATGTGTTTTAAAGTATATAAAAAGTTGTGTTTTCGAGTCAATTCAGTCAACCGAGAAAAGCAATCGGTCGACTAATTAAAATAGTGAATTTGAGAGTTAAAACGGAGTCCTACTGATCCAATAGGTCAACCGAGAAACCAATCGGTCAACCATTTGAAACAATAGCTGAAATGGGTAAGAAATTGAGCACACTGATCTAATCGGTCAATCAAATAAAGAGGATTAATCAGCCAAATGAGTCAGTAGATGAAATGGAGAGAATTGGATGCCCACTTGACGTACCCCGAATTTCGATAGTGGAAGAAGTAGAGAATTAGGAAAAGGGTGAAAACAAGTTTCACCCTTTCCTCTCTAAGTCGCCCAAATCCGTTCATTTTGAAAATGATTTTTCAAGGGTTTTTCTAGTCGTCGATTTTGAAAAACTTCTTGGGCTGAGATTTTTGTTAAAACAGAGTTGCCACCTAGCATGGGGTTAAATGGTGTACTAGGTCACCGGAATTTTGAAAATTTGTTTTTCCTTAGTTCGAGAGTCGATTATACTCGGGGAAGGTGTTCGACACCCTAAGACACCTGTCCAAAGATAGTACCTCAGTCTAAATAGATATTCACAGCCAAGCACTGTCCAAGCAGTTTTCTTTTATTAACTTAAACGAAATAATTCCCCTTTTTTAAAGTTTTTGTTCTTTTTATGCATTTTTAACATGATTTAATGGAAAGCAGGTAAATACTATAGCTACTACTAGTTAGTGACACCCAATAATAGTTTATATACAAGCATATATGTAAATATGCAAGTTATACTAAATGAAATGCAAACTAAGACTAAGTTGTTTGGATGTGTGACCAAACCTGCACGTAGGTTACCTACATATCTCGAATGAGAAGCAGGTCTTTACGTAGTTTGTTCTGGTTAAGGTAAAGGATATGGTTTATTATTAAATGTGTGACTGAACCCTTATGGGTTGCCTACGTACTTTGGGTGGTTACCAAAGATCAGGTTAGACATAGTTCATTGTTGTCTCGTTAAAGGAAATGGGTTTATTATTAAAGGTGTGAGCGAACCCACATAGGCTACTTACGTACTTTGGGTAGTTACCGAAGATCAGGTCGAATGTAGTACAGTCTTATCTCATTAAAGGAAAAGTTTGTTATTAAAGGTGTGACCAAACACTTATGGGTTGCCTATGTACTTTGGGTGGTTACCAAAGATCAGGTCGAACGTAGTTCATTCTTGTTATTTTTAAAAGTTAAGGTTGGTTTTAGTTGAAGACTGAGTTTGTTTTATTTAAAGAATGGTTTGTTTTAGTTAATTTCAGTTGATTATTAGCTAGTTTTGGTTGATTATCAGTTAGTTTTGATTGATTATCAGTTAGTCTTGGTTGTGAACAACTTGAATCACAACCCTAATATATGCATAACAACCTTATATTTCGTCAAAAACACCTTATAACAAACTCCTTTGTTTTGGTTAGTTTAGTGTTAGGGTTTGATTTGTTTAGCCAAAAAAAAAAAAAACGATGTTCTTAAGGGAATCGTAAAGACTATGCACAACTCATGGTGTAAGAGAAATTTTGTTTGAATCCATGCATGTTTTTAACATGTTCTCGGATTATTCGATGTTCATGAATGTTTCGAATGTTCTTGAGATGCTTGAAATGGTTTTGTATGATTTGAGCCTAGTTTGGTTGTTATAGTTAAGATTAAGTGTTTGTTTGATATTTTTGACAAAATCAAAAGCTTGTTTGGTTGTTTTAGTGTTTGTTTGGTTGTTTTATGGGTTTTATGTGTTATGTACAAGTAAGTAAAGTGTGTTATCTGCATGATCATTCCATATACAAGTAATATACACGAGTTAAAACCAAATCGTAGGGGGTTTTGAAGAAATATACCTACTTAAGGGATGTGGTCTTCCCTAAGTGTTTACCTCCTTCTCCTCCTTGATCTTCTTGGTCGGTGGTTGATCGGTGGTCATTGATTCCTCAAGTTCTTAGACAAGAACCCAAGAACACCCTACTTAGGGGATATGGTCGTCCCTAAGTAGCTAACCACCATTCCCTCATTGCTCCTCTTGGCTTGGTGTTGATCGATGATCGTCGATCCTTATAGTTATTATTCTAAGAACTTCAAGAACACCTTCCAAGACTGGATTTCAGCAGAAAAACAATGTGTTATTTGAGAAATATACTTGAGAGGCCTGGGACCCCAGAGAGTTGCTTGAGTTTAGAGATAAAAAGCAAGGCCTTCAAGACTTTCCAAAATGAGAGGAGATTTCCTATATTTATAGGCCTGGGGGCCTGTACATTGGCCAATGCACAGGCTATTCCAGGTTGTTCCCTAGGGGGTGTTTAGCTTAGGGGGCTCATTGTCTTGCTTTAATCTTGTTTGGCTTGGACCAAATTTAGGATGGAAGGTTTTATTCTCAAAGATTTGGTAATCATTACTAATCACTAGCCTCCCACCAATCAGATTCCTTGCACATGGGGAAATTTATGACTTTATGTGATGGATCCGGTTTGGTTTAGGGGCTAACTACTGGTTAGATTTACTATTTTTGTTTGGTCGTCATAAATGCTCCCAAGGTGGATTGAACCTAGTCTTGAGGTGTCACCTTGAATTTAATGCTAGGTGATAAGTCGTTGATAAGCACTGCTACGGTTGGGTTTAGATGGAATCGGGTTAACTTGGCTTGTAATTGACAGTTGATTTCCAAGTCTACTAGTTACCCTTAGATATTTTGATGAAAATATATAGGTTCAATGTATCCACCCCTTCTATGTTATCTCTAAGAATTTAATACTTGATGGGATGTACATTTAATGCTTTGCTTGGTGACCACACATTCTGTTTTGTTTCGGTAACGGGTTATCATGATTTAAGGCTTTCGGTTGATTATAAGATATTTTGCGTAAAATATCTAGATACCTTGAATGTGGTCTTGACATGTCATCCCAATCATTTTAATACTTTATGGGATGGGCATTCAATGTTCATTGAATGCTTTACTTACGTGGCGAACCAAATCGATTTAGTTTCAATAACGGTTGGTTGTACCCTAAATGTCTTAGTTCCTTTACTTATCCATTTGGTAGGAAACTTCTATGAAGTTTCCTTGGTTATTATAAGACTTAATATTTGGGCCTTAAATGATGTCTAGGCCCTTGATGCATTGGGCCTAGGGTGGTTTGTCAAGACCACATGAATTTGCTGTAAATCCAAATCAAGTCTAGCTTCTTAATCACCCTTGTGATTTAGGGATTGTCATGACCTTTCCAAGCCTTTATTAAGGTGTCATGAATTGTTTGTAGGTACTATGTGATGTAATATGCATAAATGAAATTCATGTTTTTGGTGTTAAACCAACAAGATTCAGTGAAAGTAAATGTTTCAAAGTCGGAGTAGGTAACTGAGTTAATTGTTTTGAAATGTCCTAAAATTTAATGTTGGTGGATAATTTTTATCTATATTAAAGATGATTTAGTAAAATTCAAACTTTAATAAATTCATTTTAAGCCCCCTTAAATTATAGGAATTTCGAGGTTGACTCGAAACTTTTACTTGATTATATTTTGTCAAATTTAACAGTTTTGTGTTTTTCTCATGTTTTTGGGTATTTTTGTATATTGTATAGTATGATCTCAGGTAGAAATACATTCTCTCTAAACCCAAGTTTAAAATTTGTTTGAACTTGTACTCGATTCTGTTGATCCTAAGATTTTGATGAACAATTAAGTATTGATGTTTTGGTGGAACTAATGTTTTATTGAGTGTTTCAGTGATTTAAAGTTCTAGTAATGAAGACATCAAATTGAATGGATGCTAAATGAAGATATCAAAATAATGAAGAAGTATTAAGAGTTTGAATAAATAAGGGAAAACAACCCAGGTGAATCTTAAGTCTTAATATCCTATTTAGGAACACACACATGGTACAAAATGAATTTTATCTTTTATGTGTGTTTTGGTTAAGTGAAATTATTTGCTCCTATGTGAATTGAAGATAAATAATCTTGAATGACTAAAATGTAATATAAGAATATTAGTGGAGCTTATTTAAGAGAAAAAATGGATAAAGGGACAAAATTATAAAAGAAAGTAAGTAAAAAATGAGATTAAGGAAAAGATCCAGAAGGGAGCAGTTGACTGAGGAGTCGACCGACCAATGGTGGTTGAACTCTTTGAATCGAAGAGTTGACCGACAGGTCGACCGGTGAAAACAACCAAACTCTCTAAATCGAAGAGTCGACCGATGAACTGCATGGGCTACTTCCAGAATCTTCCAATCGACTGGGCAGTCGACTGAATGCACCGTTTCAAGATTCTGTTTGATCCAAGTTTAAATCCAAAAGTAGCCCATTTTTTTTTAGGATTTGAGAGAGATTTAAGAGATATTCTCTATATTTAAGATATACTTCATATACTAATTAAATCCTTTTAATATGGTTTATTAAATATTAATGTTTCTCAAATTGGTACTTGAAATAGATTCTATACTTATTTATTTTGATTGAGAAATACTTTGGGAGTTTAATTGAGAAATTCGAAAGATGTTTTTAAGTAAAATTGAAACTAAATGAAGTCCTTATGTTATAAGGGGTCTATAAGAGCTTTTATTGTCATGACACTTGTAAACTAGTCGTTAGAAGGCTGATTACATGTTCCTTTAAATAGACCTGTGATTTTATTGGAGATGTTAATCATTCTATATCATTTTGAGAAAGTTTTTATAAGAGTTAGTATTCTACGTTATTGTGGGCTATTCTAAGAGTGATTCTGATAATCAATTTTTGTTGATACCGGATTTGAAGCTATATTATTCTAATAATTATTTCTGTGGATTCTAGGTGAGATCTTTCCATATTGATTATTGCTTGTTTATTATTTTATATTTAGAAATTGATCTTAGAAATTGTTTCTGATTTTTGAAGAAAATATTTTTACTAACAATTTCTTGAATCTGATTACGTGCTCTAATTTGCTACCCATATTCTTGTTAAAATCATATTTTTGTATCTCACATATTTCTATCATTAGTTGGGATATTAATCGAGTTATTATTTATCTGGGGTAGTAGAAGCTCCGAGTGAGATTTCCTTCTTATCAATTTTTATATTGGTGAGTTGTGATGAGTTAGATACCATTAGGGGTATTTAATCAAGGGTAGCTGGATTTCAGTCTCTTCTTGTAAAAAGATTGAGGTATTAATTCTTCTTGAATAGAATTAGTGTGAGTGATTTGTAAAGGTTTTATCCTTACCTGGTAAAAGGATAGTTGGAGTGTTTGTGAGAGGTTTTGATTCTTAAGCCTTAGTGTTAAAAAGAATTAGGTTATTCTTTAGCCTGCAAAAAGTAGAGATTCTTCCTTAACTTGAAAAATGATATTGTAAAGATTGATTCTGAGCTTGTAAAAGAATCGGTGTGTGGGTTTGGTTCCTACCTTTAAAGGGATCTTGAGAATTAGTGGGTGTGAATCTCCGTGGGGCTCGAAGGACTGGACTAGCCAAGAGTGGCTTAGGGAACCAGGATATATCTTGGTGTGCTGCATTGTTAATTTGTTTATTTTTGTTGTTTGGGTGTGCAAGTAGATTAATTATGATAATAATTAATTTAGGCATAAAATTAATTATTTGATTTATTAAAGTTTTATTCTGATATATTTTTTAATTACCCAATTCACCCCCCCTCTTAGATATTCTACTGGGCCAACAAATTCGACACTGACTAGGCAAGATAAAATGCGGTGTCTACACCACTGATTGGATCGGTCAACTGACAGCAATGGTCAGTCAACGGATAGGGCTTAAATCCAACGGCTACATTGAGCCTTAGTATTGGGCCGTCGATCGAGGGTAGGTTCTAGTCAATCGGCTGGTTCAATTAATATTTTGACTGATTTGATCTCTTGGTAAAAAATTATTCGTTTTTTTATGATTCCAAGAGAGGGCTTTGGGGGATTTGAGTGTAATTCAAATATGCATGACTTATTATATGGTCCCTATTAATTTTGTCCATTTAATTAAATGTTATTTTAATTAAAATGTTTGAATACTTTCTATTTTGATAGATTTCGATTTAAAAATGTTTTTAGGACCAAAATGAGATTTTCCAAGAATATTTTTCAATGAAAAATATCTATTTTGAACATATATGATATATGAGGTCTTGGGGTGTCATTTAATGACATGCTATTTAAAAAGTAGTCGTTATAAGATATCATTGAAATTCCTATATTTAAACCTGCAAATTTTGAATTTAAATATGACTATTTTGGTGGAGAATATTTGGGGTAAAAAATATGAGAGAGATTTATGGAATTTTATTTGGACCTTATGATTTAGTCCGTATACTTAAATATAATTCTTTCTGTACTTTCATTGACTAAGATCGAATTATTTTTGAAACTAAATTGAGAGCTTTAAAAGTTACATTGTTGGTCAAATATAGTTGTTATGAATCTATATGATATATGGGATCCATATGTGTCATTTATTGACAACATTTGAAAACTAACTATTGTAGGACTAATCCTAGGTCTATTTAAAGAGAACTGTGGAATTGAATAATATACATCAAAAACATCCGTTTTGAGCTATTATAAGGGTAATATTTTTTCTAAGAATTCTACAAGAGATTCTATTCAAGTTCTTGATCTAAAGCGCTAGCTGTTTGGCGTTACTGATTTGAGTTCTAATTGCAATATTATCATTGTCTTCGGTGTTTCGCTATGAAATCCATCCAAGCTTTATTATTTTCCTTCTAAAGTTATATTTATATTGATTGTTTGATTTAGGATTGTTAGAAAATCATTTTGAACTTAAAAGTCCGAAAATCTTTTTAAACTATTTTTGTTTGATTATCTGATTACGTGCTAAATTTGTACTACCCACTTCATTATATTAATTAGATTTTATTTGTCTCATATCATATCTATCACATAATAATTATTTGGAAAATTAATTGACTATATTTGAATTAAGGTGGTAGAAACTCCTTGTGGGAAGAAACTAACATTTTTTGTATTTGTGAGTTTGAGAGGATTAGACACATTTGGGATGGTGTCTAGTGAGGGTAACTAGGTTTATTTGTCCTACAAAAAGGTTAGGTTATTCTTTTCCCTTAAAAAGAATTAAGTTTTAATTCTTCCTGGAATAGAATTGAGTGAATGTAAAGTTTCTTCCTAAACCTGAGAAAATGATAAGTGTAAAAGTATGAGGGAGTGGTAGGTTTGATCTTTAACCTGTTAAAAGGATTAAGTTTTAATTCTTCCTATAATAGAATTAGGTTGGTCTTGAGCTTGGTAAAAAGATAGGGTTCATCATTGGCTTGTGAAAAGATAATTGTAAAAGTTGATTCTGAGCATGTAAAAAGAATCGAGATTGTAAGGGTTTGGTTCCTACATGAGAAAGAAATCAGAGGTTTAGTGGATTGTGAAGCTCCTTGGAGCTCGAGAGACTGGATGTAGGTAAGAGTAACTTACCAAACTATGATATATTGTTGTGTGTTGTATTGTTTATTTTCTTATATTGTGTTTGAGTGTACATTTAGAAGTAAACATACTTCCACCGCATAACAAGATAATAATCTATTTAGAAAAATTGATTATTTGTGTTTAAAGGAATTAATTGTTTAATTTTAGGAACTATCCAATTCATCCCTCTTCTTGGGTAGTTCTTTGAGCCAACACTAGTGCTTTATGATAGAACAAAGCACGTGGAGATAGACAAACATTTCATCAAGGAAAAGCTCAAAAATGGATTAATCTGTATGCTGTATATTCCAACTACCGAGAAAGTTGTAAATGTTCTTACAAATGGACTTCCTACAAGACAATTTGACAGATTAACTGGCAAGGTGGCTATGGAGGATATCTTCAAACCATCTTGACGGAGAGTGTTAAAAAAGAAAAGATTTGGTAGTAATATTTTCAAATATTATGAGGTTTATTAATTGGATTTGGTAGTAATATTACCAAATATTAGGAGGTTTATTAGCTGTGAATATTTGTTGTAAATCGAATATTAGTCAATGCTATAAATTAGGAAATTAGTTAGGCCAGGTAGTTATTGCAATTAATTTTTTGATTTTGTGCTTGTATTCTCTCCCATAAGAAGAACCCATATAAACTTATGTGAATATATAGAAAAGTTAGAAGAAAAAAATTGAGGATATGCCTTACATCCAAGAAACAAAATAAATAAAAAATACAAAACCAATCACCAATAAGTAGAACTTAAGAACAACTCAAAATACAATCAAAGAATGCCCTACAACTGTAAGGAATACCTAGAAGAACCACTTCTTTTGCCCTGCAAGTTACCATCCCATGGAAAAAGAATTGAAATGAAACTCCCATGGTTGGTTTGGCTCCAAATCATTATATCCCCATCTTCATCAAACCATTGATGCTTACAAATTTCCTCAACACATCATGTTGCACAATAGTTTATTGAATATCCAGATTCCAACACCCTCTATATCTGAAATCTTTCTCTCATATGCTGAAAGAGTTGACGCACCATTTCTACTTCTGCAATACTTACCTCAAGAAGCCATTGGTCACATAAGAAAAACACCTCTCCTTTGCCAACCAACCATTGAATTTGATCCTTCACAATCTCTCTTACATCCTAAAACCTCTTCCATACCTTAGATGCATTCCTTGGCAAAGATAACCACTTAGATGATAAAGTATTCAATTAGACAACAAATCTGAGAAGTAAATTCCTCCCACAACCAAGATAAACAATAGGCCAATTATCCACTTTAATACCAGCACATTGCCTCATAGCTTCCACACATTTGAGCAAACTTTATCAACATAAATTGAACTCTTAGTCATGTTAATTAGTTGCCTAGATAATTTTTTAAATTTATCTAGAAAACCACAAATCAACTTTAAACTTGATTTTCTACTATTAGAGAATATAATCACATCGTCTGCAAAAGCAAGATGTAAAAGAACATGACAGTTCGGAGGATGAGCGAAAACCAAACTCATATTATCTGCATACCATTTCTTTAGCTTCCTAAAATGAACCTCAGCCCCTAAGATAAATAAAGTAGGGATAAAGGGTCCCCTTGCCTTAAATCTCTAGGAGAATAAAAATACCCACAAGGTCGTCCATTCACCAAAACTAAGAAATGTATCTCCACACTATCAATAAACTACTCAAAAAAAAAAAAAAAAAAAAAAAAAACTTCCTTAACAGTAAGGGAAAAACTAGCCCACTCTATCATAACTTTTGCCCAGCTATGGATCCAAAAAATTAGTGGGGGCGTTGGGGGAGGGGTAAATTTTTTCTTAGAGAGTTTGTTAAATATTTTTGTAATTCAGGGGGGCTTATATTAAATTTTAAAGGATTTTAATTTATTTTTTTTCATTAAAGCATAGGGGTAAGAGATTTTTTTATTTTATTTTTTTCAGAAGTTCAAGGGGAGCTTGGGTCCCCTTGGACAACAAAAAGCATCGTCGTTTCTTTTGCCATATCCAGTTTAATAGTCATATCGTCTCCCACCCTAACACACTTATGACTTATCATGTCCAATATATCGTAAGCAAGTAAAATGTTATCATGAATAGCCTTTCCTTTGACAAGTACTTTGCTATTCTTAAATCAATTTGAATATATTAGAATAACTGCGAGGCGGAATATTGAGAAAATATGATACAATTGTATTGATATGTGTAAATTATATAATTTATTTAGATGTATAAAGGTGCCTATTTATAGGCGAGGATTAGGGTTTTAACCTAGTGGTACAAGGTTGATAACCCAATGGACCAAGGCCCATATACATATATTAGCATCCCTCCTAAAACTCAAGATGATAAAGCAGACGTGAACTTGAATTTTGAAACCAAGGTATGAAAGTGTCAGGGTGGATGTGCCTTGGTGAAAATATCTGTTGTCTGATTGGTAGAATTGATAGAGTAGAGATTAACATTATTCTAAAAAATAAAGTGACAATCAATCTCAATGTGTTTAATGCGCTCGTGAAAACCTCATTGTGGGCGATCTAAATAGAACTTCGATTGTCATAATTTAGAACAATAGCTTTAGAGGAGAAGATTTTCATGTCAGAGACGAGCCAATGAAGCCAAAATAGTTCTTGTGTTGCGTTAGCGATGACACGATGCTCAGCTTCAGCACTAGAATAAGTAACCATGGTTTGTTTGTTTCTGTACTAGGAAATGAGTGAGTTGCCCAAGAAGAAAGTAACCAGTGGTAGAGAATCTGGGCGTAGAAATGAAGTCCGTGAAACAAGGTGCTTGACATACCTAAGAATGTGAATGATAACCAAGTAGTGAGTGGTTCCAAGAGAGAATAGGAACTAGTTAACTTTTAATGGATGACATAATAATATCAGGGCAAGTAATGGTGAAATATACTAAATTTTCAACTAGTTAGTGATAGAGATTGACGTTTGGGAAAGGGGAGTCATCTAGTAGAGTAAGTTTGATATTCATATCTAGAAAAGTGTTAGCAGATGGTAGATTTAGTGCTGCCAGCCTTGGAAAAAAAAAAGATCAAAGGCATATTTAGCCTGAGATAGAAAGTATCTACCTGAACCAAATGAAATTTAAGGCTAAACAAATAGGTGAGCACGCCAAGATCTTTCATCTCGAATTGACCACTTAGAAAAAATATTAATTTGGAGATATCGTGTAGATCATCTCCTGTAATAAAGATCACATATTAAAGCATATTATGGCATATTGTATATTTTGTGATAAATATATAAAATTTTAGTTTAAGCGTGTATTGGTTAAACCAAACGAATTTCTAATAATTTTATCATAAATTACACATGTTGAGCACATTATATCATCAGTTTATGTGTGTTCGATATGTGTATTCTTCCTAATGAGTCAATGTATGGAATCTCTTAACAAGAGTGATACACATAGAAGTCTTATAAATTGTTTTGAATTTATTTGGATTTAAAACAAATATAACACAAAATCAGATAGCCAGGTAAATTATATCAAATCGTTTGAACTTGTTGTAATAGAAATAATTTTCAAGTTTAAGATTTACGATTTTTCAAAAACTAATTTGAATAATAAAGTTCAATTCACTTTCTCAGGATAAGATCTAATCAAATGATGTTTCCAAGTAATGCACATAATAGATCAACATGTGATTTCAAAGAAATAATGTAATATAAAAGAACGATCTCACTGGATTTAGATGATAATAATAATAATAATAATAATAATAATAATAATAATAATCAACGCAATGTAGTCCAGTAAATGAAATCAGCTTCAAAAGATCTAGAGGTTTTTCCTCAGAAAAACTCTCTAGTTTCTCTTAAAAGTTCTAAGAATTTTTCATATAATTTGCTTTCTTTCTTTTTCTCTCTTTTGTAACATTTAAATTTTAAAATAAAAAATAAAAAAATCACACTATACATTTGAATATTAAATTGAAAAACGCAACTAATTTAAACTCCAAATCAGATCACCTCCAATGGCAAGTTTTAGGTTAGATTTCTTTGATTCTCTCCCTTAAACCCTAATTGCTTTGACCCAAAGATTTTCATCCATTTTGACTATGAATACGTCCATTTTTAAGTCCTGATTCAAGTCCCAAATCAATTCAAAAAGTCTAACAAAAAATATAGGTCAAGAAGTTTTACCGAACGAATTACAAAATCGAAAAATTTGAGGACCAAAATGAATTTCTAATAAAACCCTTAATTTCCAAAATGTTTCACAAAAAAAATATCTTTCAAAATATTTCTAATAAAATATAATCATTTCAGAATATTTAAAAAATGATTTAGAATTATTTATTGTTAAAATCGAGGCAAAAATATTTTCAAAAAACATTCACAAGATTTGAAAAAACAAAGCATATCAAGCGGCTATGTAGTAGCGGAATATTACGTCGCTACTTTCATCGCAAGTGTACGAGTCAAATTTTATAGAATAGTGAATGAGAAGGGTTGTCATATCCACAAGGATTGGATTAAATTGTCGCTAAGTTCCGTGATTGTCATAACCGAACTTTATTTAGACGATTAAATTTAGGTTTTTATTTTTATAATAAACTAAACTAAAAGACTAACTAATTAAATTACAATACTAATATGACATTAATGGGAATATATTATCTAGGGATTAACTTTATTCACTTATACGTGTTTGATCCAATCTAATTTACATTAACGGTATTCAAACTATCCAACAATCTAGGTATCGAAAACTCACTCACTACCTCTACCGAGTGTAAAGTAAATGAATATGCAACTTCCCATCAACGCTGATATCCCTATCTAGCATCTAAATGACACTGATCACATGAGTCTCGCCCCAACCTCACGAATTGCACACTTTCCAATACTCTCCCGAGTCATTAGATCGTCGCGTTGTGTTTAAACCCTAGTCCAAATCCGGAGTTACCTCTCCCGAGTGTCAAACCCCAATTTCTCAAACCAACCACAACATCATAACAACCATATTATGGAAGTAATAAAACGGTAAACACAATCGAATATACATGAACAACCGTTGACGAAACATAGATTTATACAAATAGCATTTTCATGAACTCAATTAAACCCTAAACAATATATGTTTAGCTATACATGGCCATAACCAAATATTCAACTATAAGCAAGCTAAAGATGATCAAATACCAACAAGGGTTTATGAATTAAAGAGAGAAATAAATGAGAATAGCTGTTATCTGAAGAATTGATGGTTCCGCGTTCGTGATTTACGCTCCGGTCTTGTTTCCTCCTCTTCAAATGGATGATTTCTCCTTGTTGGTATGCCTTAGAGCTCTCAAGGAAGTCCCAAAAACGTGCCAATTGTGTTGGGGAAGAAGGGGATATTAAGGGATTCAAAATATCTAAGAAAATATCCCAAAATATCTAAGTCACCTGGTGTTGGACCGCTGCATCGATGGGAAGTCAGTAGGTTTCTGCGAGTTGACCGCTGCAGTGGTGGAAAGCACTGCTGCAGCGGTGGAGACCATCACTGCAATGGTGAATTTCACCGCTGCAACGGTGGTTAAGTAGAAAGTCTCTATTCTTTTGATCGCTGCAGCGGTGGAGGCTGCATTTTCTTTCTTTAATCTTTTCAACCATTTCTCCACCGACGTTCCAGCGATTTGCTCGATTTTCAACCGTTTTCATCCATTTGCGTCTCAAACACCTGATTTATACCAAAACAAATTAAAACAAATTAAAACATTACAATAACACTCGAAAACTATCAAAATCGGCTTGAAAATAGATAGATAAAATCAACCTATCACTATGCAACCATTCAGTTAACTATTTTAAGTAATTTCTCAAAAATTCTGGGACCTTAATTCAACTAGTTGACTGTTTTATCAAATCAATCGACTGAAATACTGAACAAATCCTAAAAAATCACTTTTCTTCATCATTCACTCGACTTATTATAAATTCAGTCGACTGACCAATCGTTGAAAATATTAAGGATTATTTTCATACGCAATTTGTTTAAGCTCAAAACTTCAAATTTATAAAAACGTTAATACTAAAATAATGCACAGTAGTCTTCTATAGAGTGCCTGAAAACAACGACTTGTAACACTAGTTTTGGTAGAACACAGTTTTTAAAAATTTCTTAATACCAGTTGAGTGTTATGGTCATAACATGAATTAATAAAGAATGTTTATCAATATAATTTTTTTTATAAAATCCTTAATTTCAAAAATGTTTAACCTTTTTCAAAATATTTCTAATAAAGTATAATCATTTCAGAATATTTTAAAACTGATTTAGAAATATTTAAAGGTAAACCGAGTAAAAAATAATTTCAAAGAACATTCACAAATGATGAGTGGTTTATTTACCAACAAATCAAGTACTTTTGTCTTCAAATATTCGTATGTTTTCAAGCATTTTGTTAGTTTAATATATTTTTGTATTGTTTTGTAGGAATATAAATAAATGAAAAAAACGGTGCAAAATTAGTACAGATCCAGTAACGTCAAGGCCAAGTTTGACCATGTTACAATCCAATTTTGGAAAAACTCAAAACACAGGTACTGTAGATCTATGTCTTAGATTTCCATACCTTTTTGAATTACTTAAATCGGAGTTTAAACGATAAAGTTATGGCCAACATACGAACCGACGTCAGATCTGCCAAAATCGTGTTGCAACGGAAAAACGACAGTGCCTATAGCGCGCTGCAACCCGCTCCCATTGGGCTGTGCCGTCTTTTTATCTGAAAACCTTAATTTTGAACCCCTTTAAATACCCTATTTTTCCTCAAAATAGAGGAGAGGAAAGAGGAAGAAGAGGAGGCGCGATTTGGAGAGCAAACATCATATTTGTGGTGATTTTGGGCAAGAAACACCCCATAGTGTGGCGATTTGTGGCAAGATTTAGGAAGAAAATACCATTGGAGGCATTTGGAGTTGAAGATTTTGAGCTCAAACCCACAATAAGTATTTTCTTTTCATTTTTCTCTCCCTAATCTTGATTTAATTTTGTATTTGTAATATTATGTTGAACATATTTAAAAATTATGAATTTATTAAAAAGATTACTTTTAGATCTATCTATGTTGTGTTTGTAATCTTAATCTAGGGCTTGATGTAGTCTCATTTTAACCATATTAGATTATTTTGTTAATTGTTATATTTAATTCCATTTTATGCATCTCCTAGGCCTAATGTGTTTGATTCATGTGGCCAATGAGTTAGACAATTTTAGGTTAAGAATTTTATACTCGGGAGAGGTTGAATTCGTAACTGGAATTGGGAGTGCATAACTTAGGTTATTGTAAGTCCGGGAGGAAATCAACACTTAAGTATTCGAGTTGGGAATTTAGGATCTTTTGAAACCGGGAGGTAATCGAGTTCTAGATTTATCAATTAGAATCGTCATTCATTTGTGTTTATCTTTATAATGCTTCCATTGTATACTTTCACATGATATTTTGGTTGAATTGATAACTTGAGATTTGACACTCAGGAGAGGTAATCTCGGGTTTGGATTTAGGTTAAACACAACGCAAACTTTAATAGATCGGGAGATATTTAAAGTTTGCGTAATCTATAAGGTCGGGTATAACGAATGTTTTCACCTAAATACGAGATAGTGATATCGGTATTGAAGTGATTACATATTCTTTCACTTAACTCTCGGGAGAGGTAGTGAGAAAGCAATATCATGAGGACCTTGATTATTGAATAAATGGAATTAACTAATAATTACTAAATAGAAAAACATGAGAATAACGAGATGAAATCAAGCCCCTAGAATGTTTGTACATAGAAAATCCATATTTTATTTTATTTTGTATTTATATTTATTTTAGTTTATTTTTATAAAAAAAATCCAAAATTTGATTGCCTAGATAAAGTTAAGTTACGATAATTATAGTACTTAGCGATAATCTAAACCAATCCATATGGATACAATAACTCTACTCACTTCATATACTATTAAAATTTGACCTGTACACTTGCGGTGTTATAGCGTCAAATAATTTGCTACTAACAAACATTGAAAAAATAAAGTATATTAGTTGACTATCCAACCATTTAGTCAACTATTTTGAATAATTTTTCAAAGGTTCTTGGAATTTGATTCAACAAGTTGATTGTTTTATCAAATTAGTCGACTGAAACACTTAAAAACTCTAAAAAATCAATTCTCTACATCATTCACTCGACTCATTATAAATTCAGTCCACTAAATTTTACAACAAACCATCATATACTTTGAGTGTACATAACTCTTCCTTCTGAACTCCGATTTAACTATATGACCACTCGTTGGAAATTTAAGGAGTCTACTTTCATATTCAATTTATTTAAGATCAAAATTCAAATGTATATAAAATTATTACTAAAATAGTGCATAGTGATCTTCCATGGAGTGCCCGAAAACGACTTTCGACACTGGTTTAGATAGAAATTGATTTTTTAAATTTTCTTAACACTAGTTGTTATGGTCAAAACATAAATTAATAAAGAATGTTTATCAATATGAAACATCAAATTCATGTATCATGTAAATAGAACAGGTATCACACATAAGATCAAACAACTACATCATATGAAAGCATTGTGTGTGATCCTAATTGTGTTAACATGAATTTAACAATTGTTGTTTTACCTTAGAAATACAAAAAATTATTTGTCTGAAAGTCTTGATCTTCCAATCTATTTGTTTAGCATGATCGATCCAGATTCATCATCATTACATCACGTACTTGGTTCATTATCACTGATGAAAACCAACAAGCACCATCAAAGGACCCGCTGCATGTTCCAGTTGGGCCTATTACTAGAGAAAGATCCAATAAAATCAAATAAACACTTAATGGGTTAATTCAAGAGCTTGGGCTGAGTCTAAAATAATGAAGCTCAAATTAGGCCCAAATGACGATCAAGACCTAGTACATCTCATCAAGGTAAGCAAATGGGTTTAAGCGTGAACTTGAATGGGCTTAGGCGTGTGGACCGTGAATTTCAGGTCATTTATTTATTTACTTATAGTCTTCATTTTTATATATTTTAATTTTATTGTTGATTTGTAAGACATAAATGCCAAATTAGCCTTTTCCTTTTTAGATTAGAAATTAGTTCTTTTCTTTTTAGATTAGGAGTAGGGTTTCCTTATTTCTCTAAGATTCCTTGTTCCTCTATGGTTTTCTCTTATTTTTTATTGTGGGCGCGTACTGTTCAAGAGGTATTGTTCATGGCTACACTATTCATTAGCCTAGGGTTTTCTTTTATTGTTGGCCACCTATATAAGAGACTTGTATCTCGTAGGAAAAACACATTACTTTGTGATTAATACAATTGTGATAGTTTTTTCTTAAATTTTTCAGAGAA
The DNA here is from genome assembly GCA_016647705.1 of Eucommia ulmoides. NCBI lineage: Eukaryota > Viridiplantae > Streptophyta > Magnoliopsida > Garryales > Eucommiaceae > Eucommia > Eucommia ulmoides. The sequence goes on from CM028332.1 coordinate 52,466,607, forward strand.
CTTTTCCTGAACTTATCAAGAATTTCTTGTAGCGTTCAAACCCTATATCTTTGGTTCGGGATTCGTTATAATCATTTGGTCAAGATCATTACTTATACCGTTGGTTCGCGTTTCATTCATAAACGTTAAGTCAATGTAATCTATCCTAAATTCCGTATTTTTTTGTTCTTATCTTTTCGTTTATAAATCTGATTTAGTTCAATTCTCGCGAAGAAACCCTAAGTTGATTTTAAATCTCACTAATTTTTTGTGAGGTTCGCATTAATCATGTCACTAAATCTGTCACATTTTCTTTATTTGCTTTTCTTATTCGGACACATTTGGCATGGTGCTATAATCTTGTTCAAAGATGTTTTTGCGAGATGGTGGTTTTTGTTGTTCCCACGAATCGTAGTTACTCCTAATTCAAGGACCCCTTTTCCATTCATAAAGAAATCCAATGGTCAAAATCAATAAAAAGGTCACCAAAATCCAAACAGGTCAATCTTGTTGAGAGACACTAGCCAAGGAAAGAAAAAGTTGACTTGCATATCAAAGAAACCATCAAGTTATTATTATCATTAAAATCAACATTAGTGGGATTAAACATATTAGTCCGGAAAACCATCTACAATTTACTTGCTTTTTTAGGTGTAGTTGTACTTTAATTTGTTATCTCAATCCACATTCGACTCGTAGTGGTTTACTATTTCGAGATAATCAGTCGCTTTTTTACCAAGTCCTCTTAATTAAGGCTAACACAATCGTCTAATCTTTAATCATTACATCATCATTATTCATTAGCTAAAAATGCTTCTCGCATGCCTAAACAAACTAATAAAATCACGCTGGCAAAGAATTTATAATCTCACAGGACCAGGCCGCCATAAAATAGTCGAAACTCAAACCCTAGCATGGCCCTATTGGCTTAAACCATGTGCCTGAACCCCAAAATGAAAGGTTTGAGCCTAACGGGTTAATTGGACCCCCCAAATCCAACACCCCTATCTCTACATGAAAGCACAGTTTTAATTAAAAATAATACTTTTATTCACAAAAAAAATATTAATCAATTATAATTTTATATTTAATTCATCAACTAAATTTAGGAAATTAAATTGTAGTCTTTTGGGTTTTTTTTTTTTTTTTTTTTTCATATTTATAGAGCAAATTTTATTTTATTTTTATCTTTCCCAACTTAATTTCATGTTATTTTTCAATTCTTAATTATCATTACCAATAAAATCCGAATTGCCATATGCAGCAGCTATACCGTACAACTGGAAAAAATAGAAATTTGTACTGTACAACTATATATAGCAATTTACGATCTCTTAGCACAATTCTCAACAACTGAAAACATATAGATAATATTACAACATCCATGGAAATCAAGTCCAAAGTTAGCCTGCCTGAGGATAAAAAGTCACAACACCAGCGTTATCACTAAAAGGGTTAGCTTTATATAGTAATCCTGAAGGGTCAAAGTTGCAACAAAAAAATTAAAATCAACCTATTGACACAAATGCCGAAAAAGGAACGCAACAAATTCTACTTCCAGAGTTTAACGATCTTGTCGTGGCTAGCAGAAGCAACCAAACCTGAAACCGTTGACACAGCCAATGCAGCTATAAGCCCATCATGGGCCGAAAGTGTCATCGTCTTGTTTTCAGCCATATTCCATAGCTCCAAAGACTGTAACAAATGGCAGCATTACACAAGTGTAAAAACTAGGGGACACAGAGCATGTAACTAGCCTTTGCTTAGTGTTTCCGTTCCTTCTTATATATCCCAGAAAACTAGGGAAAAAATATTTTTTCCAGAATGTTAGACCGAAAAACAAGAATAGAAACAATGAGGCACTGTTTGATAACATTTTTTTTTTTAAGGCCTTTTCAAAAGCAAAAAAGTTAATTTATCAAAAAAATACTTTTACTTAAAAACAAAAGTAAAAAATCAAAAACTTGTTTGATAGTGTAGGGATCATATCTTAGTATTATCTCTATACGTGACCTCTTAATTCCAAAAAAATAAATAAATCATAGATGTTTGTAAAAATGTTGGTGGAGAGGTTCTAGCCCATCGATCTTGATTGATCTCTTAGGGCATGTTTGGTTGGGTGGAAAATGGGTGGATGGAAAAATGAAAAAGAAAAAGAGGTGGAAAATGAAAAAAAAAAAAAAATTGTGTTTTGTAAAGAAGGAAAATGGAATGGAAAAGAATAAGGGATGGAAAAAAATGCTCATTTTCCTTTTCTTTTTTTCCTCTCATATTTGGGGTGAAAATGAAGGGAAAATTATTGAAGTTTGAGGGGGAAAAAATCAAAATTAGAATTATACCCTTAATAATATATTTTTTTAATTTATTTTTACAATATATAAGGATTAAATAATAAATTACATTAAAGTAGAGATGCCATTGGTTCAGTTTCATATAAAACTAAAACCAAAACCAAAACCACTAGAAATACATCAAACCAAAACCATTGATTCGGTTTTAAAACCAAACCATTTAAATTTACGCAAAACCAAAACCAAAACTGCGAACCACGAAACCATTTAAGATTTTTCAATTTTATAAAAACAAAAAATAAAATCAAAATCGCAAATCGCAAATCGTTGTTTTTTATATATAAACAAAAATATAACTAAAAACATAACCAAAACCGCGATTTGTGAAGAGAGGGAATGAGGGAGGAAAGGAGAATAGAACCAAACGGGAAGTCGGGAACGGCTACGCGATTTGTGAAATGACAAAGAATGAAACCCTAACACCCTTTACCCCATATATATAAGAGGGGCTAAAAGTGTAAATAAATATATATACCTATATATATATATATATATTAAAGTTAAAATGTAAATATATATAAAAAATAAGGTTATATATGTAATAAAAATATTTTTAAAATATCGGTTTCATGGTTTCGGGGTTTGATTTGTGGTTCGGTTTCGTGGTTCAGTTTTGCGGATCAGTTTTGCAGTTTCTATCCCAAAACCAAAACCAAAACCAAAACCGCTTCAGTTGCTAATTTCAAAACCAAAACCGCAACCAAACCATTTAGTCGGTTTTAAAAGCAGACCATTCGGTGTGGTTTCTCTCGGTTATCCATCGATTTGGGTTTTTGAAGCATCCTTACATTAAAGCCTCCTTTCATTTTCTTTCATAACCAAACAACACTAGAGAAAATTATTTTTCTTTCATAATGGATAAAAAAATTCTCTCATTTTCTTATTCCTTTTCATTTTCCATTCTTCCAACCTAACGTACTCTTAAAATATAAAAGTCAAAATAAAACAAAAAACAACTACTTTTTGCTTTCTGAAAAAAGTATTAGCATTATGTTTTTACCTTTTTCTATTATTATTTGCTTAAAAGGAGAAAAAGAAAAGTACTTAAAAAAATGTTGCCAAACTGTACCCAAGCTGTAGTTTGATTCTCTATGGAGTAGAGTAATCAATTTTCAAAAACTTAAATACTACTACTACTCTTTTAACAACTCAAAAACACTTTCACAGAACAACTTTTCACAATTTTCAAAAACTAATTTCAAAACCTGTTTTCAAAATTCTTTCTAAACAATCGGTGTCAAGTAGCGGAAATGACTTGCCTGGTAACAACCAATGACGAGCAGCGAAGCAAACGTAGGATGGAAGACACACGAGTGGAACTTGTTGCCATTACAACTAAGCTCATGAACGCATTCACCTTCGCTTCCTGAACCGAGAGACCAAACTCGGACAGAGTCCTCACCAACAGAAGCAAGGTACTCACCAGAGGGATCCCAGCAAACAGAATGAATTGGTTTCGTGTGCCCCTGAAGTTATGATGAATACAAATAAAACAAAGGTGAAAGAATAGAGCATATGAAGTGGCTAAACAGCGAAAGAGCAACACATGTTAGTACTAATTTAAACAACATACATTATTTTGATTAATAGTGTAATTATCATCATGGTCATCGTTCTGCCAAACCCTCAACAAAGAGAATCTCGACATTTATTATCCACAAAATTTTAGCTCTCTATAAACTTCAGCTCTTAATCATTTTCTCCACAATTTTCTTTTCTTTGAAATCCAGTCGGAGAATTGATGGATAATTTTTTTTGAGTAAAAAATGGCAGCAAGTACAAGTCTTCAATAGGCAATGTTTGATAATGCTTTTTTAAGTACATTTTACAATTAAAGAAAATTTGTAAAAAATAACTTCTTAAAAGTAAAAATAAAAACTCAAGTATGTGTAATAGTGTATAGAGGGTATCTTGGTGTTATACTCATAGGAGATCTCTTCATCCGAAGGTATGTCATATACAATATAGAGATTTTGGCTAGAGAGGTCTTAGCTGATCGTTTAAAATAGAAAAAATGAAGAAAAAAATTATTTTCTTTTATTTATTTATTTATTTATTATTTTTGGAAAAAGAAAGTAGTTAAAATCATATTTTTACATTTCTTTTTTTTTTTTTTTATTAGTATCTTTTTAAGTGCATTTAGAAAATAAAAAATGTACTTAAAAATCATATCTTTTATTTTTTTTTATTTTTTTTTGTTTTCTAAAGTATTTTTAAAGTGCAAAAAAATTACTTTTAACAGCAAAATTGTTTTTTGCTTATATGCAAAATTGTAAACAAAGAAATATAGGCTAAGCTTGACATTTTTAGAGCATGAAATTGCTCCAGGTTTCTTTCCGAAGGACCCACTTTGCCTCCTCCCCAAACATCTCCAGTCCCAAAAAAAAAACAAAAAACAAATTCCAAGCCTCTTTATCCTTTAATGGGATTAAAATTTATACAGCAATACATATCTATATTGCAAGAGGAAGGAACACAGAGAACGTGGACTGTGTTTGTGTTCAGGCAAAATGCCGCCTTCTTTTTCTTTTTTCCAATGAAGTGGTGTTGCATGAGTTGCCCAAGCTTATTATTTGCAATCAACATTAATCTATCGCACTCAATCATGATCTTAATAAATGAAGAGAACAATATAATACATAGATATATGTTTGCTCCAAAAAGTGAAGGTGTATCTAAAATACAAAGATTGACAAAGGAAACTGCTAGAGAGAAATGTCATGTCAAAATACATGTGAACATAATATTCTAAAAAATTATATTTGGGAGTTTCAATTGAACCTTCCAGAATTGAAATACAAAATTCATATTTGTATTAGTTTGTGAGTAATCTCAATTTTAATTTTCTAAGCCATGGACTGTTTGCCCCAAGTATCTGGCTATGTGAAATTGTCACTTGTAAATAAGAAGGCTTACTTTCATTGTGCATTGTCATTTGTATGTATCAGAATCCAGTTTTGCCCTGTCGAACAGTTTTTCGTTTTTTTTTTTTCCCTTTTCTTTTGTTTTTTTTTTTAAGTCAAATAGGTCGTACTGGAATTAAACAAGACGCATTTGAGGGAAAAAAAGGGGTTAACAGGGTCCAACCCAAGCCAATTGTGACCCGGCCTGTTTCTAACCCACATGGACGGGACCATCCAGTGTCAGCACTTATCCATTTAAAACCCGTACATATCTGTACATTCGCCACCTCCAATTAATATCATTTTTCATTGATATATTTTTAAGAGAGAAATTGTAGCAGTAATTTTTTGTATAAAGACATTTACAGAAAGTGAATAGCCAGAGTTAAATTTTTAGAGAGCAAATTAAATATTGAGATGGAATTAAGAGATTATGTGCATTCGCTTATGATTCATATCCACCTTTACCCGATTAATAAATGGGTGGGTCATTCTAGGATATCTCTAGCCTTCATAGTTTTGTATCTGGTGGACGCCCCTTGTGTCTCTTTTCATAATACTTTTCGCTTACATAATCAAATATAGGGACACAATTAACTTTTCACACTGTTAGTTCAGTTACAGGTGATGGTCACTTTGAAAAGAGATTGCTTGCCTGGGAAGGACTAATGGTTTCAGTCAGGCCAGTTACGGCAAGCATTAGTCGATTCCACTCGGGGAGTCGATAAGAAAATTTGAATGGGTGGGTTGATATCCAACCCCAAATATATATAAACCTGCTAAACAGCCGTTCCATCTGGTCAACCCTTCCATTGCCAACCTCTAATATTTACTATTATATACGCTTAATGCATATGGCAGTCAAAACCAGCATTCACATATCCTACATGCCTTCAAGATAATTTAAAAGTTGACCTGCAATGAATGCCGACAAACTTGTGTCTCCACGTCCAGTATGGACACAACATTCTCTGCAGCCGCAGCCAGAAATCTTCCCATACGAGGTTGAAATCTCATCTGAGTCGTGCCACCCTAATTAAACAGAGAAATAAGGCTAACTGAATCCTATCCTCAAAGCTAAAGAAGGAAGATGAACAAGAAAAGACACATTGACAATAATTTACCTTGAACACTCTGTAACAGCTACCATTATTAATGCTCCAGTATCTTATCTCACCATCCCCATCACAAGAGCAGATGAGGTCATCTTTGTTTGGATGGAAGTCAAGTGACATAACTGATGCGGAGTGGCCGGTGAAGGTACGAAGTGAATAGCTTGGCTGAAGTTTTGAGTTATGTAAAAGGGTTAAAAGGGCATCCACAAAAACCGAGGCATCATACCACAAAGCATGATAAAACATATACGAATATAATGGGGTCTTATGAGAAAACCCTTTCAAGAGGGGGGGAAAAAGGAAACAAAATGAAGTAGTAAACACACATGGGATATCAAATTTCTGAAAATTCATATATGCATACAGAAAAAGGACATGATGAAAAAAGAGAAGTCACCGTCACACAAATTATTTGGTATCAACAAACAAATAAATTTAAATCCCACATTTAATTCCTCCTTAGTTATCAATACTTTCCCAAAAAAGGATATACATTGCACAATAAACTAAATGTAAAATTGCAACAGCGGTCTTATCAGATGAGAGGTCATTCAATAAAGTTTGGCTTATTTGCACACACAGTATATGCACTGTACAAATACAGTGTTTTAGTACAGGAATTACTTAACAATTGGTAGTGTTGCACCCGTCAGTAAACCTTCTTACGCAAACCATAATTTGTCAATTCCATCATTGGATTATACACTTATTCATACTTATCATGCTCGCTGAAAATCATGTAAAATCAGATATTGATAAGCATTTGATATATCAACTCACTTTGCACTTAAATGTCATCAAGAATAGAACTTATTTTGGACATTCATTGTGACGATGTAGTTTTAAATGTCTTATTGATCTTCTCTTTCGTATGGATGTTGTGACTTGTAAAGTAACATTCAAACAAATTTCAAAAAGCAGCAAACAAAAAATTAGTGTGGACAAGCAATATAGATGTTAATTGGTTTGTTACAAAGCATGAACTTATACTCGAGCCTAAGCATATACAAGTATACATATAGTACATTCACAGTAGAAAAAGGCAATGCTTATGCTTCTTATAATCTTATTCATGTTTTAGATGAGACCTATAGAGATCATATCTAATTAGAACCATTACCTATGGCCCGCGTATCCCAAAAATTCAGAAATTATGTATCCGCAGCCCGCACCTTTGAATTCCAACGAGCTGTATCTTAGTAGGTGTCACATGATGTAAGGTTAACCAATTAAACTGTATGTTATCATTCCCACATCCTTTTATGAATAGTGGATGAATGTGTCTCTGTGTTCGCATATCTATAGAATGCAGATATCAAATCCGACATAAATATACACAATACACATATCACGGTGTCACTCTATTCGTGTATATTTACATCAAAGGTAATTGAATTCTGTTTATAATTGGATTTACAATCGGTGACAGCTCATATGTTTTCATAGAGAATAATTGTTTTTGGCTCACATAGCTTAATATGTGATTCCCATGCTCCCCTCACCATAACCATGAAATTTTTTCTAAATGCTTCATCCTGTCATGTCTGTATTCCATGCCCATCTGATGATCCAGCAGTTGAGGGATATGTTATACGGCTTCTTCAAAATTCTTCAATTACCCATATTGGCACTCGCCACTTGGATAAGGATATGAAAATGTTATTTTACACTACTCGTTACATATGCTCCTATCATGCTCTTTCACTTTACAAACAAACAATTTCCGCATTCAACAATTTATACTACACGGAACATAATTGACAAAAAACCAACAATAACATACAATATGGGATTTTCAACTTTAAAATATCAGAAATTATATCTTTCTCTGCACCCTCTTGTCTTTGGAATCAAAGCTAAACTAGGATGCTCAGCTAAAAAGTTACGCCCGGCAGTCTGGCACATAACCAACAACAGAAAATAACTTGACATTCATGGTAGCCTAATGAAAATAATCTTGACTTCTCGAGCTCTCTTATTATTTGTTTTGGTATGTTCAAGTATTTCGTAGAAATCTTTTAAGTTTACATGCAGGTAAAAAACAGTACATATTCTTGTCCTTGTTTATGTATTACTATGACATAAAAGCAAATCAGTTCTCGAGAGTCATACAGTTCACTCCCGATGAACATTGATAATGTTTTATTTCTCCATTATGGTAGCACTAAAACATACAACCATGACAAGCAAAGATGGTGTGTTACTCTCCATTATGACAGCGCCTAAACATATTTGGGAATATTGATATTGGAATGTCTTTTTGTGGGTGGATGGGTGAGCGGGGGGGTTGGGGTGGGGGACCGTATAGCTCAAAAATACCCACACAAAAGTTAGGAGCAATAAGGTCATGGCACTACCTCATTCCAAACAAAATAATTTTCAATAAGAAAGGAAAATGTAAATGATCCACACTTATAGCCGCATCAAGGAATTTAGATGGGTAGAGGACAAGAAAGTGAAGGTCGGCTGAAGTAATGGATACAGTGATAATAAAAGGTCTTAGAGCATCAATCACCAAAACCCTAGGGACAAAGTTGGAATAACTCCTTCCACTCACATGCTAGCTAGTTTGAGAACTCTCATTCAGGCAATACAAAAACGTGCAGTGCTCTATAAGGCACTGTTGGGACGCCCTAGGGCTTTTCTCGTAGCAACGTGGTTCAAAAAAATCTAGTGCCTCATGAGGAAGGCACAAGTCCTACAAGTTGTGTTTTCTATGCCCTGAAGTGGCGCAATGCATAAAAGGCCCTCCTTTATCAATTCAAACTATTGGACTTGCTCTTTAAGGAATATCCTATTAAGCACATTTTCCCAAAAAAAAAAAGAAAACAAGATCAGTATTTTAACCAAATTATATTAGAGAGAGACATTTTCCTACAAGAATGAAGTCCTACATGTCAGTTTGATGGCTGCCCAACATTGGATGAATGGGAAATGACAGAAATTGGACAAGTAATGAGTTTTTTTTTTTTTTTAAATCTTCCTAGGTGGTAAAGCGACAACATCGAGTTGTCATTTTTCGTTTTGGCTCAGTAAGAAAGAGATTAAATTAAAAAAGAAAAAGAAAAGATGCTTCAGACCATGAATAAAGTTAGGCAGCTTTCAAATCCTCTAGAAAGTAGATATCTGCTGCTCTAGGGTAAGATTAGTATGCTATCCGTAGTGTAATTTTTACTTCTTGTGCTACAGCCGTTTCATGTCACTAAATCCAACTTGCATCCTTGCTCAACCGGTGTACCTCGAAGTCAAGCTCCCTTCTACCTCTGCACTTGAGGACCAATCTCCATCCGGCTGAGGAAACCTTTGCAAGCGTCCATTACCTCTTGGGAGACCTATGCCCAAGAAACTATCTACTAGACCGTCCCTCAACCTCATCTTTTTCGTGGGCCCGTTAGCGAAAAAATCATTCGTTGATTTCCTTCATACTTTACATATGTATTCATTTTCTTTTGGTAATATTTGATCAGCAAGTGTTAAATTATTTTGCTTTATTAATGTATTTATCTTTTAGCGTTCGATGATTACCGTAATTGTTTTAAATACAAAAGTATAAAATTAATGGGTCAGGTGATGAGTAGAGATAACCATGGTGTCCATAACAAAGAAAATAGCTGGCGGGAACATCTGAAGGCGTACAAGGGAAGCTTATTAGAACCCACCCGAGACCATCTCAATAGCATTCAATCTAAACCGTGTAACTATATGTGAAGTAGATCCTTTGACTTTAAGTTAAAGCCCCCACTAAAGAGATATCGAACTTAATAAAAGAATGTATGTATAACAATGAGTTCTAGAAATGAATTGAGGAATAGAAGGAAAAAAGGAGAAAAAAAAAAAGGAAAAGAAAATTTAAAAGTGAGCTCAAACTAACATTTTCAGTATCCCAAACTCTGACTGTCTTGTCAAAAGAAGATGTTGCAAGACGTGGCGTAATAGGACTGAAGCGGACATCCGTAATTAGTGCTGAATGTTCTTCCAGCGTAGATTTTGCCGTCAAAGTATCGGCATACCGCAATACAGCCTGCATCAAGGATCAGGAAATAGTCAAAAATTACTCAACATGAACCACACCAAAACATTCAACATATCAGTATTATTTGCTTACGGAAAATCCAAACTTTCATTTCACAATCTTTGACAGGTTTCCTCTTTTTTTTTTTAAAACTCACTTTTTTATCATGGCCACCAGTAGCAAGCAGCTTTCCATCTGATGAGAAGTGGCAACAAACAACTTTGCTTGCACTAGCACGAATAGAATTGACTTCTGTAAACGTGAACCCTAGAACACATTGCAAAAGCAGCAATATCAGAGAACATTCTAACATTTATAACCAGCTGATTTATTCGGCGCCATAACAGATTTATTCTCGTCTACGCAGGTTAAATTTCTAATTGCAGACCCCATCATGGTACATAATTGACAATTTGATGGATGAAAGAATGAGGATTAAAACTTGAGGATCTTATAAAAATCTTTATCAGATATGAAATTGACAGATTATTTGTTCTTCTAAAAATTTATTCGACTATTGGAACTCGTGCCCCTCTACAGTGTATTGAGGCTGCTATGCTGAGTGAGAAGGTGAGAGTCAAGATGCTTAAGAACTTTAGGAGGCTCAAAGATTTGGACCATATAAAAAGGCCCCCAACGTTTAGATAAATATTATTCATCTTTAATCAATAGATAAAGATCCAAGTTGATACATATTCTTTTTTACCGTATTATTCCTCATAAAGTACTTCTGGGGAAAATGTTTGATAACTTTAATCTGTTTACACACAATCTTGAGCTTTGATAATGATGGGAGAGCCTCCAACATGAAGGGAACAAGTAGCATCTGTCTAACCTTTGCTGACATCCATACATCGGCCAACCGTATCCCTTGGGTCTGCATCATCATGGGATAAAAAAGACTCCACATTATCATCAAGAGATCCATCCTCAACAAAACGATCCATATCAGCCTGCACAATATCTTTATCATCCCACTGCCAAAGTGAAATGCCAATGAGAATTGGTGCAATTGAACCTAAACTTTGCACCACCAACAGACAAGAAAAAAAAAAAAGTTAGCTTACCATTTGATTTGATGGTGATGTAAGACTGCCAGCCACGTCTGTACTAAACATCATCAAAGGCTTCGAAGAACTACCACCACTATGTGGCAGAGCAGGCGTTGTGATATCCCCCGGCGTGTGAGTCGATGGTGTCGAGGGTGCTGAACTTGGGGAGGGTCCTGCTGTGTTTGCGGTTCCTGAGCTATTGGCAGGTCCTGAAGATGACACATGCTGCTTTCTCTTTCTTCCAGTCTGGTTTTTTGAAGCCTTAAAATGCATGAGAAAATCGTGTTAGGAATCTAAAACCCGTTTATAAGATAAATTTCTAATATAAGCATCTACCATGATTGAAGACATAGGAAAAAAGAAACTTTTATGGTCCCAATGACCTCAATGGACGGCATTCCCTTTCAGGACTTATTGGAGATTCATTTCTCCAGCCATAAGGAAACATTTGGAGACCGATATATTAACAAATTTTTTTCACAAGTTCTGAAAGTTGAAAATACCATCATGTCCAACCCATATTGGACAACATGAGTCAAGCAGACACTGAAACCCTGCCAAACATATGCACTAGGAAGTTTCTAAAATGTCTACTACAGTAACTGTGATATTAAAAAAAAAGCACATACTCTAAATAAATGGCCCTCAGAGTCTACTTGTATGCGATATAGACACATGCCACACAAATTTAAACCATGAAATGGCCAAAAGGTTTAATGGAAATACTTGTTGGAGTTCAAACAAGAGAAATATTGGTTGCACATTTTTTTTAATATTCCGGCATTTCACTTTTAATTTCCTTTCTTTTTGGAGGTGAGGTTAATGCCTAGTGTCCTCTACAATTGACACATGCACACTCTTTCACATGAAACTCAAAAGAAAAAAACTGACAAACCCCCGTCGTCTTCCGGGGAAATGGAAAAAATGTACAATCAATTGATATACATAAAGGGAAACTCTATTAGCTAAGACTTTTTTATTTCAACAGAAAAATAGCCTAAAGAAAGTACAAGGGTGTAGACATTATATTATGAGGGAAATTAGCTTAAGTAATAGCCTAAAAACCACAAACCTGATCATTTCGAAAGGAATTTGACATGCTGCCATCACCCACAACACTGCCAGCACCCACAATCTTATCTTGCTGAAGATTGTGGTTTGAAGTCTGAGGTTGCTGGCCAGGAAGAGCATGCTGCTGAAGCTGCTGTTGTTGATTACTGTTTTGCTGCTGTTGCAACTGAGCCATTTTTAACTACAAGCAAGACAAGAATTTCAGGAACTGAAAGAATTCTAAATAGTAAATACATGTAGAAGAACCAACAGCAACACAACAAACTCTCGACAAACCATATTCTAAGAAACACCGACACGGATGCCTGAAGAGGGTACGGCGATACAGCAAATCCCAAAAAAAATGTAGAACACAAATACGGCTAGGACATGGCAATTTTTCAAATATAATGTGTGTGAATATATCGTCATATGCATAACACTAATTTATCTTTACTCAAATTAGACAAAACCAAAGAAAGAAATTAAACTTCAAAGTGCTCCACGTGTTGTTAATACATCAATAACCTAAGCAACAGAAATATCAACTCCGTCCATTCATTACTCATTTGATTTGGCCTCATAACTTGTCATTATACTTGTTAATATTGCAAATTCAACCCTTTTATTCTTTAAAAAATTTATGTAAACTTTAAGTGTGGAGATAAAGGTCTTTGACAGATAAAAAGAACACCTTAAATAGCATATCTGGATCTCCACGAGGCAAAACGGGGCAACCAGCTTGCAAAGGTGAACCTACATTCGGAACTGCATCACCAATAGAATTTGAAAGACCATCCTTCCCCAAACTCATGCTTCGGTTAGTCAAGAGCATTCTTAGCCTTCTACTTTCTACGTCATTGGCAGACGGGGATGTCAAATTTTGCTGTGCTAACATAAGTTGTTGCTGATGCTGTGGTGTTAACATCTGAAGTTGATGAAAGGGTTGACCACCCTGCATAAATGGTTTTTGTTGCTGAAGAAGCCCAGTACGTATCTGATCCAGACCCTATCAAGATAAAGAAGCAAAAGATGAAATTATTTGAAAAGGGCAATACAAATTTCAAAAGCTAAGTTAGCATACATGTACTAAGCCTTTCAAAAGGTGTCATAAATCAAAGAATAGATCTTATGAGATTAATGTCTCATCGGAACCTGCTCTTGATACCATATTGAAGTTAAGAAAACGACAAAAGAAGAATGGGACGGCTTGACTATCGTGTCAGCCTCTGCCTCTAATTAGAATAGAAATAAGGAAACAATACAAAACCAGAAACAATACAGGAATGAAAGAAATACCCTTTAACAAAAACTATTCTTCAATTAAACTGCATGAAACCCAAAAAAAATTACCAATGGCAAGGATGCCCTTCACTCATCCAACAACTAAAATTAAGTGCCTCTTCATAAGAAGAGACTTGTGAATACAAATGGCGGTAAGAACGCAAATCGATGTATTATGTAAAGATCAATCACGCAGCCCACAAAGAATTTTCAGAGCCAAATTGCATCTAGTTTCTGGCCTCTCAGCCCAAGTTGAGATGGCTGATTGATTGTAACAAAAATTATATCTACCTATAATTATTATTATTATTATTATTATTATTATTATTATTATTGATTGTAATTATATCTACCTATTATTATTATTATTATTACTATTATTGATTGTAATAATAATAATAATAGGTAGTCCTAAACAGGATAATCAGGCACATCACAAGCTGTCATGAATCAAAAGGCATTGGGTCATTTACAATAACAATGATATGCAGGTGTCATGAACCAGCAAAGTAATCTTTATCTACAAGGATAAGAGATCAAAAACCTTGTATGAAATCATCAACTAGGAGCTAAGAACAACTTACAAGTGACAGATGCTGCAAGACATGGGATACGGGCAAGAGGACAAACTTCCAAAGAAAGTGGTAAGAAATGCATGCGGCTAAGACACAGCAATAATAAATGTGTGCACATATTATTATACAGATATGGCCATGTAACTCAAATTAATTTATCTCTACTCAAAATAGATTCTCACTACTAGGCACACTAGCAACAGTTATGCCATTCGATAATATCCAATAATGCAACAATTTCATATCGGCAACTAGAATAAGTGAAGGGGAGTTGCAACTTTCTCCAGAATCCGCAATTAGGAGTCCTCTTGTAAATATTTTCATATTTAACCTCTCAAATTCAGAAAAATATTTAAAGTACCCACTGTTGTGCCCCTTCAGGTGTCACTCATATGTCCCTCGTATGCCCAACGGCCCCAACCCATGTTCAACAAATAAATTGAAAATAACATATTAGGACACAAACTCATGTCCCAGCGTATCCCTGCTGAGTACGTGTTCGACAAATATATTTTTTCGGTTTGGAGTTTAAACATGTCTAACATTGACGTTTCTCCCATTTATCCAAAGAACGAATAATATCAACGATATGATGGCAATGTTCCAAATGCAACAGGATTGAAAACTAATTTAAAAACTACAGATTTTCAAATCCAAGAAGAAATAAATTCAGAAATTGTGTTATAAAACTGAATTGATGAGAGAACATAAAAGCATATAACCCCACAAAAACTCACCGCAAGAGGCCATCCTTTCAAAGTCAAATTGTTACCACCTTGATTTGATCCTAAAACAACAATATGAGATTAGCTTATGCATAAATCAAATAAATCATAAATTATATTGTAGGTATTAAGTTGCAATTTTCCATCAATAACAAGGAGTAATTCCCTAAATGGAGATTTAAAGATCACATGCTAGTCAAGGAAATGATTATAATGAGATCATAGATTTGAACAGCCGCCACATCTAACACAACCCTAGCAGTCATGTGACAGAATCAAAAGGTCCCTCCCTGAATTCCACTCAAGTCCAATAGATCAACAAACCGTGTTATCTTGTTACATTTAGGATAAAACTCTATGAAGCTATAGCACTAGTCACAATTTCCCAAGATGATGTAATCATCTAACATAAACAGCTTTAGTTAAATGATGCCATTTAATTTTCCTGCAGAAATCAAATAACCAGATGGTTCCAAATAAAACATCCATTGTTCTTTTTTAGCAGTTCTGCAGATTTTAACATTCTGAAAAAGACCCACTTAAAATATAGGCAAATCACAGGCATCATGAGATGAAGTGATTTGATCCTTCAAGCATCATTTATTTGCACATAAACATAATAAATTCATAAATCATAATCAAACAATCATGATATATTGATATATTAATTTTGCTATAAACAATAACAACCATATGTGAGACAAAACAGATGGGGGGAGGATCATAATTGATTTGTATTTCATGAGCTTTCACAAAATTGATCTGATTTCTAGAGTTCTAAAACATGGATAACACGCTTAAAACAGAGTAAATAGAAGATCGGTAACCAATGTTGTATATCTTGAGAAGGAGGCAAAAACGGAACTGTTTACCTTCTAAAACTTTTAAGCCATGGACATGAAAAAAGTGAGAAACACAAGTAGTAGCATGTTGAATGGGTTTTGTTTTTAGGTTAATAAGTGATACATTAATAAGAGAAATACAGCTACATGATAGCACGGGGGAGGGGGAGCGGGAGGAGGAGGGAGAGGAAAGGGGGGGAAGAAACCAAGATTACCATGCATCCCTATCAGTGATCCTTCAGGACCAGCCGCCCTGGAGTTCAACATTGGGTTCATCTCAGTTTTTATGTCCTGTTGAACAGAGAAAAAAAAAAAGAAAAAAAGAAAGGAAAAAGAAATTACAAGATCAAAAAGGAAGCCATGGAATCCTTAATTAGAGTAAAGAATGACCTTTCCGAATGAAATTTCTCAAAAAAAATACTAACAGATGTTGATCCTGGAAGTTGTTGATTCCGAGCTTGAACTTGTGGAGACATAGCCCCAGCTGTGCCTTGCAGTACTTGCCTGAAAATAAGCAACTTTGATTTTGATGATAAAGATTAAATATCTATATATATTCAGCTAAATTACTAACCAAGAAAATGTTCCAGAGATACAAAAAAAAGGCATGAAGTGAACAGCAGAGACATATTATTGCAAAACCTGATAATTACTGAAACTAACAATGCAAGTGTAAAACACATATACACGTGTGAACTCAACCCTTTGTATAAACCAAAAAAGGGTCCTGATTTCATTTTATCTTTCTTGCCCAACATTTTTCCATTTTTTTCTCCAAAGATAAAGCGCCAAGTCCAACAGGATGAGAAGTTCATATGCACCATTTCATATGTTTCACAAGTAAAAAACCTAGCAAAAATCGTTTCAAAAATAAAAGGATTATCAAGCGTATTATAGGTTGTATAACATACCCAGAAGGCTGGCCTGCTCCTGCAGCAGACTTCAGTATCGATGCATGATTTTGATCCAAAAGCTGGCTGACATTCTCACCATATCTTTGCTGCAAAATACATTTTTTTTTGTGTTGGGGGGGGGGGGTGGGGGGGGGGGGGCGGGGGGTGAGTTATTTTTTGGAAAAAAAAGAAAAGAAAAATCCAAGTGACCTTGTACCTTCATAGCTGCATCATCCAAGGAATCCCTCTGAAGGGGCAGTTTCAGTCTTTCTTCATACAACTTTGTGGCCAATGCATTAGCTCCAGTATTCTGTCTCATGAGAGAGTCATTTCCAACAATACCATTAGCGGAGCCATTTAAAAGGTGGCTGCCATCTCTCCGCTGCTGCTGCGCCTGTTGATGTTGATGTTGCTGTTGCTGTTGCTGTTGCTGCTGTTGTTGTTGTTGCTGCTGCGCCTGTTGTTGTTGTTGTTGTTGTTGCTGCTGCTGCTGCTGCTGTTGTTGCTGCTGCTGCTGTTGCTGCTGCTGATGCTGGGCATGCTTTTGCATAAAAAGCTGTTGCATCTGGAATTGCTGCTGTTGATTTGCGTGCTGCGATTGTTGAGGTTGCTGCTGCTGCTGCTGTTCCCTCGCTTTAATTAACTGAGTCTGCAAATTTCAAACATCTATCAACTATTCTGCCATCTTCAAACACCTTGTCATACTAGTGCCAAGAAACAAGCTTACCATAATCAATATCACTTTAAAAATGTGATGCATTTTAAAGATTATTTTAGGAACTTCTCCAGTCCAATTTCCCATAGATGGACTCAAAATGGTTCAATCTACAGCAATACAACCCAGAACATTTTCTCCGACTAGGCGGAACAAGTTCCCTAATTTGGATGTTTTCTTTAACTAACAGAAGAAATAATCCAAAAAACATCAATAGTTACTATGCATGTGCAAACACTGTATTGACCTAAAAAAGACCATTCTACATGACAAAAGCAGGATAACTTTTACAACTTCATTTGAATCCTTCATGGCATTGCATACAGTTTGTCTGGAGAAATCAGGACCTAATCAAACAAAAGGTTCATAATACTGCAAGATGAATGCCTCTTTGAATTCTTAACTGAGCTTTTAGAATGAGAAATTTATCAGTATGATGCTCTTGCTTCTCGTTCCTATATGAAAATGGGCGAGACAATATTATGGATACAAGTGCTACAGCTTTTCCTTTTTCGCAAGATAACAAAAAATTGAAATTACAGATCGTACAATAATGGTATGCTATTATCAATTTTCAGATTGAGTCAGAGAAACCCAAAAGTTAAACTATAAGACAAAAATTAGAGGAATGGTTTTTCAAAATCAGAAACCAGTCTTCCAAATATTAGCCTGATATTCTAACGATTCGGCCATGAAATTCCTTATAGCGTATCAAGGAAACCCAACGTGAGTCAACAAACCGGATTGATGAAAACGCTTCCACGCATTCTCCCAGACCCTCATGGGTACACCATCACAACCAGAATGCTTCTATCAGTAGAACTTTTGGCAGTACACTGAAAGAAAAATCGGATGAACCAGAGACTTCGTAGTTCTAGTTAAAGTATTGTTTTAACAAAGGATAAAACCAGCAGGAGAAGACATAAAACCCTAAAGCAGTCATTTCATTTATTGACAAATTTATTATATACACTAAAGCATGGTTTCATTGGTGAATCATGTAGAAATCAAGTGTGAAGTGCCCTGAACATTCTAATTTCTTGCAGAAGTCAAGAGGTTATTTTGGGTATGATAGACTGAAGGTACTACGCTCAAATAATACTACTGCAAACATTGCAGAAAGAATAAGTCAGTCTAATGAAAAGCAATGCAGAAGAATACATCCACCAACCTCAATATAAGATGCAGCTACCTCCGAGTGCTTTTCATTAGTCCTCGCAATAAATATATCCCAAAACACCGACCACCATTCGAACAGGAAACCACCAGGAGCATCAATTGCTGAAATACCCACATCCCAAATTCAAGACCAGTCATTAAAAAAAAAAAAAAAACTCTTGAAAGAATATCTAAATGAACATACCAACAGGGTCAGATGACACTTTTCCTTCAGCTTGAAAAGCTTGGGCAGTAGCTGTTAGATTTCTCTTTACTAAATAATCGTGGATATAAACATCTAGCCTGTAGTCAACATGAGAAGAAAAATTCAGGAAAAAAAAACTAGTTAAAATTCAATAGTAGTACTTGGTTGAACGCAACCGAAAAAAGGGAGAGAGAGAGAGAGAGAGAAACAATGTTGTGAAGGAAAATAAAACGAACTCCCCAAAATTCAAACCCTCAACCAGCAGAATCCAAAAGCAGAGCATTGAAGTATTGATAATGAAGGAAAGGGATAGAAACTAACCCTGAGAAGAGAAGAGAGAAATGAACACCTTAAGGTACAAACCTAACCCAACCCAATCCAAAAATACCCATAACCTATCCTTGCAAAATAAAGGCGGACCCAAAAAAAAAACACGAAATTTCACAACAATAAAGGCTTCTAAAATACAAACCCTAGAACACTAAAGTGGGTACAAAGAAGAACAAACAGCTTTGCACAAATACAAATTTAATTAGAAATTGGGGATTTTGAAACGCAAATACATGAAGCAAAAGATGTCCGGAACAGAAATCTAGCATCTGACAGAGAAAAAAAAAAAAAAAAGGTAGGCCACCCATTGAAGAAGAAAACAGAAATCCATACCCAATACTGAAGCAACAAGAAGAACGAGGAAGGATAAAAAAATGAATGCATAGGAAAAACCTTACATTTTATCCGCTTCCCAGTTGGTTTGAGACATCTCTCCCAATCCAACGCCTCAAATAAAGGGCGAATAATGAAGTCAGATCAGAAAGAACAATGATTTGAAGTGATACTTCTCTCTTAATCTCTGAAGCTTATCACATCAAGAAAAAGAAAATTAGATAATATAATTGCTTTCTTGGCACTACAGCTGAAGATTATCATCAGAAGAACGAAGGACCAAAACGCAGAGCCAGACAAGACACTGTACAGAGGAAAAGCAAGGAATAGAAGCCAAGGTTTCAATAGTGCGAAGTGAAATCAATAAACAAAACATATATATTTTTATATTGTGTAAGGATATTAAGCGGTGAATAAATAAATGAAAGTCATAGAGAGAGAGAGAGAGGGGAAGATAAATACAATACCCAAGAACTTTATTTTGCTTGTGAGTTGTTTTTTTCTATATAAAGCGTTGCTCTATTTTTCGTCAGAAAATTCGGCCAGTTTGATAATTATTTTTATTCTAAAAATTCTTATTCCATTTCTAAATTTTTAAAAATTTTATTTGAAAATGACATTTGATAATTTTTGTTCTCATTCCTATTTGAAAATTATGCCAATTTTTTTTCTTAAGAAATAAGAAACAAAAAAAAATTATTTCTCATTATTCTCATTCCATTCCGAATATATGTTACTGTTCATCCACCGCCGCCTACCACCATTCGCCACCGTCGCCGTCGCCGTCCACCATCACCGCCGTCCGACGGCTATCTCCGGCGACCGTCGTCGATCACCTCCGGCAATCCGTCACCGTCACCCACCCACCGGTCACCGTCGCCGCCGCAACAAAAAAATAAATTTGATTTTAGAATAAAATCGTTACCAAACGCGATTTTCTTCCCAAAACAAAAAAAAAATATCGTTATCAAATACGATTCAACTCCCATGAAGGAAACAAAATTCTCATCATATTCTTATCCCACTACTGGAATGGAAACAGAAACGGTTACCAAACGCCACCTTCGTTTGTTTGGTTATTTTTATGGAAGGAAATGGAAGTGACACTTGTTGAGGGACTCTGGAACACTAGGTTCAAGCACGTAAAAAAATACTTATAGGGAGAAACAGTCACATACCCCGAACAAGATTAGTCTTATATTTTGTGTGGATGTGGGGACACTAGTGGATATAAAAAAATAAAATTAAAATAACATAAAATAAAATAAAAACAATTAAAATAAGAGAATAAAACTACCGACTACACTTTTTTTAAACACATGTTGCAAAATAGTATTTTTGTCTTTTTGTGACGATTTTACCGCTCCTTACATTGAAATATAACATGATCTCATATTATATTCCACTTTCACCGCTATTCAACTCAACCAAGCCGTCGCCGATCGCACCACCACCTATTTCACCACATGAGTAAGTCAGTTTTCGAAACAACAGAAGAGAAAATTAAGTTCTGCAATCCTTAAGGAGGTCAAACAAAAGAAGATAAATTCAATTTTCAAACCCTAACTGAATTCATATATTATCAAAATACCATGAACGACTTTCACATTTAGCATATCGATTTTCTCAACAAATAACTAGATCACAAGAGAATTAATCAGCAGAAACAATAAGAGAAACTTGTCATTTTTCCATATCAAACAATATCACGATCTATACAAATTGCTAACACATCTACACATGCTTATACACATACAATAGAAGAGAAACAATAGAGGACATGTATCATCAAAATGAACTGGAAATCCAGATCTACAAATTTCAGATCTGATTTTTCAGATTTGGAAGTTGAGAAACTGGAATTTCGTGAAGAAATAGAGGCGGAAAGGCTGGGGGCGGCAGCGATGAGCATAACGAAAGGCCGAACAGCAACAAGCACAACGAACACAGCTATAGCGACGAGCACTGGACGATAGTGACGGCGAGGGCATCTGTGCAAATGGAGAGAGAGAAGAGAGAGATATGAACTTTTGAATTAGGAAATTGAGTGCATACAAAAATATTTGAGGGATGAGACCATCTATGAAGATGGCAGCGACTGATGCAATTCTCGGTGATTCCCTGAGTAATATAAGAATGGGTTTGGAGAAAATACGGATAAGGGTGATCAAGAAACCCGTCAAAGTAAGGAGAACGATTGATCTTTGAAGATAAATCCCTAGCATGTCATATTTCTCTACTCCATATACTTGTTTGCATAGGGTTTCCACTGAGCTTCCCATGTCTTTCAGTTTCATGGAGGGAGAGAAGAGAGACATCACTCAATTTCAATATGGAAGGGTAAAATCGTCCACCAAAAAAATTCAGGACTTTTTGGTAATAAATAGCAAAAAATTGAAGACTATTGTGGTGTAAAAAAAAACTTGTAGGATCATCTTGCAGATTTAGTCTATTACCTAGACTTTTTGGTATTTTTCCCTTATTTTTATGGGATGAAATAGAATTAAATTAACATAAAATAAAAAGAAATAAAATAAATTTACCAATAAAATCACTATTCAATTCTATAGTTAAAAGAATATAACGAAATAATTTTCTTTTACATATCAATTTTGAATTTTGGCATCAAATTTATTCACAATATATATTATTAAAATAATTATAAAATATGAGTAATATCTCATATCAAAAATATTCAAATTCTACCAACAACTAAAATGGTTTTGTTCTTACATTTTTGTTTTCACTTTGAGATAATAATAATTTAAAATAATTAACTAATATATTTACTTTCAGAACTTTAAAATTTAAATTTTAAATAATATACAAATTTGATTTGATGGATTTTTAAAAAATATTTTTGAAAAGATATCAAATTTAATGCAGACATAATTGAAATTGATATGCCTAGTCAAAATTTGACTTATTCTCCCTAAATATCCGAAAGACCAAATTTTATAGAATCTACAAAATCGCTAGCAATTTTGTATGATTAAAATTCCATAATAAATTAGATTCTACACCTATTGAAAATTATTCGACAATTAAAATAGAATTGAATTTAAATTTGAATGATTAAAATTTCGTATCCATTAAAATTCATGATGCCTGGAAAAAGGATCAGCGGACACGTCGGATTCTAACATTGGGGAAGAGATGGATAATGATGGTTATCTCCTAATCCTTCGCGGAATGTTCTTCAATGTCCAACTGGGTGCACCGCTTTCTATGATGAAGCCTTCTATGGCATGGTGTGTTTTTCACTTTACCCATTTCTTCGTGAAGTCCTCCATGTGGTTCGGTTAGTGCATTTGCAATTAGTGCCCAATTCGTGTAGGTTGATGGTGGGGTTTGCCATCCTATGTTTACGGAATAGCGTCCATATCTCGTCTTCTTTATTCTTCTATTTTTATCAGCTTGCTAGGAGTGCGTCGTTGTCTAACTGCTGGTACCAATTCTGGGCCCAGGGCAAGTAGCTCATCATTAGGATCCCGGAGGACAATCTAAGGTAAAAGAATATGTGGGTCCTAGTGAAGGGATTCTGGGAACGACCCTTGAGAGAAGATAGGGCCTACCACCGAGGAGATGGCTAGATCCGGGTAAGTTTGTGCCCTTCCTTTACGTATCGAATTGCTCCCCTTTAACTTTCTTCTTCTTCTGTAAAGCCTCCCGCTCGTCCAGTACTTAGCGATGAGGAGGAAACGATAGTTGCTCTTATGCGAGGAATTCTGAAGGCCGAGAGGGATTTTGCCTTCCTTAGGGCCACTTTATTCGATCTCTTCTTCGCCGCCCCCTGTTGAGGTTGTTGGTTATCCGGATGCGAATTTTTCATTGGAGTCTGAATTGTCTTTTTCAGATTCGTCGTCCAGGGAAGGAGGTTTGGTCCACCCTTTTTTCATCTCATTAGGTAGCTTTTTGTTTCATATTTCAACAATGGCTTACGATCTCATTGATACAGAGTTGTTAGATGTTGAACCAAAAGTCTCGTTAGATGCTAGGGCTTCTTCATCTTTATCAGCGAACTTGCTAGTAGTTGCCCAGGGAACGGTGACAACAGTTGTTCCATTCGCGGCTTCCTCGGAGGTGATACCTTGTCCTGGCCTCGACTCTTTCAAGAAGAAGTGAGATCATGTTGTCAGCATTGTAATCTGTGACGAGCCGGAAACAAATAAGGCAAAAGGATCCCTTTTGGCTTCTTTCGTGAAGAGGAAAGAAAATATGGGTGAACCTTTGGGAAGAGGCCACAGTCCTATGATCTGGTAAAATGAGCCTACAGGGCTGAGGGTTCCTTGGCTAGTGAGGAGATCTTTATCTTCCCGGATGATACGACGAGGTGGGCTTAAATCGTGGTTTCTCCGAGAGATGTCGAGGTGGCTTCTATAGAGTTAGACAACGGTCCAGTGCTGACCTTGTTGTAGTAAACCATTACAGTAATGAAGTTTTGATCTTATCTGACTTTGATGATTGCTTTTAGAATTCATCTAATATCTTTTGGTAAATTTTAGGCAGCAATGCGTTCCTTCGCTCTACTCGAGGAGTGGAGGGAGATCATGTCCCGGCTCAAGATCCTAAAGCAGAAGAAGGACAAGGCACGGGCCCAACTTGAGGAACGAGAGTACAGGGCAGTAAAGGCCAAGTGCGTAGCTTCTGAGGCTCTTCGAGAGGTCTAGAAATCGAGGCAGAAAGTCGATGCTGCGTAGTATAGGGCTGCTAATTCTGTAGAGAAGATCATATCGCTGAGTGGCCGCTCCGGCGGTTTCCCGAGTCCGAAGTGGCAGCATGACGCCATGGATGCACGAGGGCATCCTGTCGCTATACTAGGCAAAGAAATGAAAGAGGAGGGGCCTACTCGGGGAGAAGACCTCTGACCCGAAGGGCCCCTATATTTTGCTATAATTTTGGACTTTCACTTTTTTCTTCTTTCAGATCTACGGGGTATGCCCCCTATCGTGTACATAAAGTTTAATGAAGTTGTATTGTTTTCTTCATCCCTTTGTTTGCTTGCTCATTTTTTGCCTTTTTATTTCCCAGGTGAAGTCTTTAGCCAGGAAAATTTAGGTTAGAGCACACCTTGTGTTAATGTAACTGGTCGTCCTCTACTCACGTGCCAGATTTCGCTCACTCCCGAGACGAGGATGGTTAGAGCATATCTTAGTGCTGGTTCTCCAAGGTGTATTTGAACACAGTCTTTATAAAACGTATCCGTATGCAGGCTTTTAGGGATTCGGCGATCTTCTCATCTGTCAGCCATTAATGTCGTGTGCTCATATGTCGTTATTATTGATGTGTGTCCCCTGGCGTTTTCATCTTGGACGCCTATTTAATGAGTGTTTTGTTGCCTTATTTATTCATCCTAAATTCTTCCTTCTATTCTCCTTACTTCTATACGATGAGCCTTTGTATTGGCCCTGAAGGCGATCATAGTAATGAATACCAGAAGACGGAGGTCTTTGTTCAGTAGTTATTCGATAGTTTCGATCCTCCTATTTTCTGAAAGAATTCAGAGTTCTTTTTGTCTTCGTGTACGACAACTGCCCTGTTATTTTAGGGCATCTATTGGAGATGCTTTAGCAATCGAGGCCAATGACGGAACTAGAGGAAGAAGTTCATCATTCTGTAGGCGTAATATCCGGTTGTTCATTATTGCAAGAACCCGAATCCTTTTTCTCTGAAGGGTGAAGAGTTTGTAGGGAGAGTCCTCCGGTAGTAGTTAGTTGTCGAGGAGTACGGCACCTCCCCCTACGACTTTTTGTGGTGATAGGGAAGAGATGTATTGCTGCCGGTCTGGCCCAGAGACGGTTGGCTCTTGAGCGGCTGGTGCCTTGAATGGCAAGTTATGGGGAAGAGTCTTCATAGAGTCCGCCGGTTTCCAGGTTGGGAAACCTTGGTTCTCCCGCTGTAGGTTAATGGGTCTTGGTCATATCGCCTGTTAACCTGCTTTGGGATATATTTAGCTAATGTTGGGAGATTGTTTTTCATTTTGTGGGCATCTCCAGCCCTCCTTCCTCGAGTGGAAGTGGAAGGGGTGGATCTTCACGGAACTTGTCTGAGTCGAGGAAATTCTTATCCTTGATGTAATTTCTCCTGACTATTCCTAGAAGTGGATCACTGGACACACGACTTCTGAGATCAGGGTGGTGATGGACGGTGACGATTATCTCGCTCTCTCTCGATTTGGTTCCTGCAAAATAATGCACCGATGATGGGCCTGCCAGCGTTGTACCTCTAGTATGAGAATCATCAGTACAGATTTCTTAGAGAAATATTGTGTAGTATGGTAGAGCGCATATGATACTGCGTAAGATTTCATGTCCCTCAGACCTCTACGGTTCTAACCTTTATATAGGAAATGATAAGATTCGTTTGATAAGTCTTCATTTGATTATCTGGATACCGGTATGGTAAGTAGCACAGATATTGGTTCCGTTTCCATAGAGATAATGCGATGGCAGATAGAGATTGCGGGACTGTTATGGCAATGGTGCTTTCATTTGTGGGAGAGACGGCTCTGACTGCTTTTGGAGCTAAAGCATGAAGGCACTTATGCCCTATGAGTAATGGCCCGAATTAGGTATGGAGATCCGGAACGGATATGGAGACTTAAAGTAAGTATATGGAGGGGCCTATCCGACGAGTTGGTTCTGAAAATCCTAGACCAGTCATGTATTCAAGGACACATGGCACCCTGGTGTCTTCTAGTCGAATTTTTCCTCATAAAAATTATCTCATAATAATAAAATAAAAATTTATAGAATAAAACTTTTATCCAATTCTACTTTAAAATAAAAATTTTGTATCCATTAATTATAGTAGGACAATCAAAATAAAGCTTTTATTTAAATTAAAATTATAACATTTTAACTAAAATTTATGTCCATAAATCATTATCTAATAATAATTAAATAGACTTTTAATTAATATAGGATCAAACTTTTAATAAAACACGTAATTAAAAATTCATGTCTATTTATTATCATCTAATAATAATTAAAATAAAATTCTCTATAAACTATTATCTAATAATAATTTAAAATGATTAATTAAATATATAATTTAAAAAAATTCAACCTACCAGAATCAGCTAGCCTGGTTCAAGAATGACAACAACCTAAGGGTAAGAGACATGTGATTGCCAAGGCTGATGATAGCTCTACACAACAATAAATGGGTGCTAGTACCTCTGGAGAGGCTCCTTGCCCCCCTTCATGTGGATAATAGTTATAATGAAGAACTAAGTGGGAAGCTTAACGTAAAAGAATTAGTTGTTATGATATCTAAGGAGTACCAACAACTAAATCGTTTTATTCTGAAATTTTTGTTTTCACTTTGAGAGCATAAATAATTTTTTTTCCCGCAACTATATATTTTTTGTTTCTAGATTTTTATTTATGTTTCATAAATAGTAACATATTTTTTGTTCTCAAATTTATGTTAACTGATTTTTTTGCTTTTAAATTTTTATTTTTGTTCAAAATATAATTTTGGGAACAACAAACTATATTTTTGTTGAGGAAACAGAAATAGAAACAAAAGACATGTTTCTATTCGAAAAAAAATGAGAACAAAAAAATCTCTTTCTATTCTCGAAACACAATCATAATATTAAAAAAAAAAATCAAAACAAAAATATAAATTGAGAACAAAATATTTCGTTCTCTTCATTTAATAAATAATATGTTTTTTTTTTTATTCAATTTTATATAAGACTAAATTGATAAAATTAAAGGATAGTTGGTGATTAGTCCCAAATAGCGGGTGTAATATGTTATTTGTCCTATTTAAGATATAAGTGTTAACTCAAAGATCTATCCAAGAGGGGAGTAAATTGGATAGTGACAAAAATTTAATCAACAAATTTAAATCCAAGATCAATTTTCCTAATTAATTATTACCTTGTTAAACAGCGAAAATATGTTTAATTAAGTGTACACCCAAACAAATAGAAAAGTAACAATACAACACACAAAGATTTATTCTAGTTCGGCAAGTTACTCTTATCTACGTCCAGTCCCTCGAGCTCCACAGGGATTTCGCAATTCACTAACCCTTTGATTCTTTCTCCAGGTAAGAACCAAATTCTTACAATCCTGATTTTTTTTACATGCTGAGAATCAACCTTTACAACCTCGATACTTTTCACAAGCTAAGAATTAACCTACCACTTTCTTACATTATTACACTTATCATTTTCGCAGGTTTCGAAAGAACCTTTAAGACACACTAATTCTATTACAGGAGGAATTAAAACCAAATCTTTTCACAGACTAAAGATCAAGCCCTAATCATTTTCTCAAGTTAAAGATTAAACCCCAATATTTTTCATAAGTTAAAGATCAAAACTTAGCTACCCTGATTAGACACCGACCCAAACGTGTCTATTCTACTCAGACTCACAAATACAAAGGATTTTCAAGTTTCTTCCCACAAGGAGTTTCTACCACCTCAATACAATTAAACTCAATTAATGTCTCAAAATACTAAGTGATAGATTTTATGTCAGGCATAAATCTGATTTAAACAATTTAAAGCACAAATAATAGATAATCAGATTTCTTTAAATAAAAACCGTTTTAAAAGATTTTCACAATATTAGATTTAAAAACGATTTTCCTAAAAAACATTATCCAAGAAATTAAACAAATAATCTAAGAAAGCAAAATAATTAGCTTGGAAAGATCTCACCGGAATTCGTTAAAAACGATAACAATAACTCAGTAACAAACATAAAACGGTTACCAAAACTTTAAGCGCCTTGATCAAGAACTCTTTCAAAAATCTCTCTTATAAATTTCAATGAGAAAAATCTCTCTTATAATTACCAAAAATTGAGATGAATCCTGCAGTTCTCTATTAATAACCCTAGAACTAGACCAACCTATAATGACTAGTTTTCAAAAGATATGTTATTAAATGATACTCTAATACCCCATATATCATACACCTTTAAAATAAGTATATTTCATTAAAAAATACTTTTAGAAAAGCTTGATTTCATCCCCCAAAATTTTTCAATTTAAAATCCTTAGGATAGGAAGTAGTTTCATCAATTCAATTAAAAGAATAATTAAATATGTGGACCAAATAAATAGGAAACAAATATATATACACACACATACATACACTAGCGTATAACTCGTGCCTGAATGCACGGATGTAAAACAACAAAAATAAAATAAAGAATTAACACAATTTCCTCTGTATACACAATATTTTTCACATATTTCATTTGAATATCAATAATAACTAACAATCAAGACTAACATTATGTACATAGTTCACTTGAATATAACTAATAACGAACAATCGAGATTAAAACTTGTACCGATATAAAATAAGAAAACCTAATACGAATTATATGCACGTAACAGATAAATTGTATTATAAATCATACGTGAAAATAAGTATCATTTCACCCATATTATTGATTCCCAATAAGAAAAGATAGATTATACATTCTTTCCAAATACATACTATTTGTATACCGACATAGAGCTTCCCATAAATTATTTTTTCTATTTCATCTCTACTCTTAGGGAAAAAAAAATCATGCACATACACAAATTCATACATGAAAAATTACATGAAAAAAATAATATGAAAAAAATTTCAATAATTAGAACACAATTTTGTTTGGAGAAATATTTAAAAATTGAAAAAACAAAAATCTATTGTTACTGAAATGACCCTTACTAAAATCCATAGAAATAGAACATGCTTAAGAATCCCTTAACCAAACATGTTTCTCTCATGCTTTTTAATATTAAGACGTGAGTAGGTACTCAACAACCAAAAATAAATAAAGCAAAAAGAATGCCAAACTAATCTTAAAGTAATTTGTCACAACAAAAACAACGACGAACTAAACTTAAAATAATTTGCCCTTTATTTCTTTTGGTACGTCACAAAACTAAATAAAAGTATCCATATTATAAATAAATACAAAAAATTACCAATTACCAAAAAAAAAAATACAAATATTAACAACCCAAATCAAAATTCAAACTATAAATGTTGTTTGAAAATGTGCGATATTAAATTGAGTTTTCAAGCAAAACTAAGAACCACCATAAATCAACCCAATTTGGAGGAAACAAATTCAAGCAAAAAGAACTACTTTGTCCCCGTTTGAACTAAATTAGCAGTAGACTGTGTTACAAGCTGTTTCGATCGTGCATTATTGTGGGGCGATCACTGGTCAATTTTGCTATGATGGTGGTTGATGGCGTCAGCCAGCGACAAAGAACATAATTGTTTACTCGCTACATATTAGAAATCTACTTTCCATTCTCTTCTCTATTTTTTCTTCATAGATAGTCTAACCAACACACATTAGATTCCAAATAAAGTTAAAATGTCAAAAATAAGGAGTGCAAAACAACCAATTTTTTGTCTTTTACAATAAACCACAAGTTGGATAACTAAATGTATACTAAAACTTTAGAAAGGTTACCTAAAATATGGAGGCTTTCTAAAGAAGTACTTCTCATTATTTGCCTACAGATGAGGGAACCATGACGGAGGGGGCAAACATCCACCTTAATTTGAGATTTTCAATGATGTAATCACCTATTTAATTAATAGAATTGAAAGTTAAACTCCTAATTAGACACAAATGAAACAATTAATGCATGCATACCTTTTTAATCTTTTTTATAGGGAGTAAAAATAATAACCAATCGAATACTTGATTACCCAAGAAACGTCGGATAAAATTATCATCAATTTTCAAACAGTTTCAAATAGTTGCATACACAATGTTGAACCAATTGTTGTTAAATACCAAGACTGAATCGCTTACATTCAAATCCCCCATTAAGCAACATTGATTAGCGAAGATGAAACAACTGCCTACAAAAATCATAATGAAAACGATATTGAACAATCCTTAATAAATGATGCTCAATTCTAAATTTGCTTCCAAAAATCGCTGCAAAACACAAAGAATATAAAAAAATTTTAAAGTAAATTAATATTAAAAAACTTGAACTCATAAAATTCATATAGCAAAATAGAAATTAAGAAAAGAACCAAATAAAAGAAAGAAAAATATAATAAAAAATAGAAACAATGGAAAAGATGTCAACTAATCATATTAATGTTGTCTAAAGGTACTCACCATATAAACCTATAAAATTAACGGTGAAACGAAAGTTAAAAGAGAGAAAAAAAAATTCAAAAACCGTAGTTGGGACATGGCACATGGTAATTCAAAAACTAAATTTGTAAGCCTGTAATTCTATGCATCTATTGCAATGATGCTAATGGAGAATTGCTAATGCAGAACTTGCATATGACGGTTGTAAATAAAGCAATTTATTGTAAAGCAAATGTGGAGATTGGGGCAAACATCCCCCTTAATTCGAATTTTTGTCAGGGAAGCAAATCTAGGAGCCGAAATGACAATAATCAATTTTGGCCTTCAGGTTCAATTTTGACATTTGAATATCCCTATCCACAACCATCAATTTTTTATTTTTTTTTTCACTTTTCAAATCACTTTTCTAACAAAATCAGAATATTGAAAAGGGTAAAAAAAAAAATACAAGTTCTGAGATCATGTCAAAAATCCATTGATTCACAGTATGAACAAAAAAAAAAGGGCAAAAAAATCGTAGTATTACACCCATGATGAAATAAAATCAGAACATGAAATCAGGCCTGAGATCAAATGTGTTTGTGTTTCTATGTTACAACTTAAAAAAAACAAATATATATATATATATATATATATATATATATTAACCACCAATAATCATAAGAAATCCACTGATCATCATAAGAGAGACTGATTTAAGTTCTCTAAAGGCCATGGGTTTCCCTTGAAAGTGTCGTTGATCATCATAAGAGAGATAGAAGTTCTCTGAAGGCCATGGGTTCTGGACTAACTTGCAAAAAATCAGAAACAATCCAAGTTTCATTGCAGAACACTAACTCGCAAAAATCAGAAACTGAAGAATAATAGCAATCAAACAGAACACAAACTCACACTACTCCATTATCAGAAATCAAACACATGAAATCCGAATCTAGTAATGAGAAATCAAAAGCAATCAGAAATCAGAATATGTAATCAGTAGCATTGTTCATCAGTCAGGCATTTTATCAAACATGTGGTGCTCAATATGATTATAGAGCAATCAATATGAAATAAGAAAGTGGCCTACTTTCATTAGATCAAACACTAATCAGGAGTTTATGCTATAGGTTTGATTTTGATTACCGAAACCGAAATCAAACAGAAGAATAATAGAAAATAGAAATCCAAACCAAACAAAAAATAGACACAGACATTTGGCATACATGGGGTATGAAATCAAACAGAATCAAATCAAACACTAGTGCAATATGGGGTATGGAATCAAATAGAAGAACAAAAACAATGAGAAATCAAAAGAACAGTAGCAATTGAAACTGACCTTAGCAGTAGTTGGTCGTGTATTGCGGTGAGCTTAGCAACTGATCTTCTATTGCGATGACCAATTGTTGTGAGATGGAGGACTTATGTGAGGGTTTTATAAACGACTGAGAGAGAAATGCGAGATGAGATGGATTCCACTAAGAAATTAAGGCAACGATCAGGGATTAGGGTAAATATCAGGGCATGATTTGACGATCTGCGATTAGATGAACAATTAGGGCACGGAGATGAAGGAGGTAACAATGATGAGTGATGATTTTGGTATGTAGATATGCGAAGATAAAGGAATTGACGATGATGGGCGGTGACGGAGTGAAGGGGATGAGAGAGAGGATTGACCAAGAGAGGGGTAGTAGATCTACGATGTGGGCTTGAAAAGGAGATGAGATGATGGCGGCGAGAATGCAGCAACGGACGACGATAACTTGATTTTTGGTGGGCTGATGGAGAGAGAACCAAAGCGACGATCGGATCTCTACCGTGAAATATGGAATGAGAACAAAACGGCCACGAAATCTCAAACCCTAAAATGTGTGGGGCGTATAAAATGAAAACCATCCAACGGTTAGAAAATGTTTAGAGTTTTGTCTTTTATCCGACGGTCGTGAATATACCCGTCCTGATTTATTATATATATATATATATATATATATATATATATATATATATATATATATATATATATATATATATATATATATATATATATATATATATATATATATATATATATATATATAAAGTAAAATATTTAATCCCCATGAAAAACTCATTTAAAATCGTCAAAAACGAGGAGATTGACCCCAAAAACTAAGTCAGTAAAAAAATTAACTGTGGATTGCCGGTTGACCGATTATCATACCGGTCGACTGCCCTCTTTAATGGTTAGTTTTATGATTCTTGGCTAGCCTCTGGTCAATTGACTGACCACATGGTTGGTTGATCGATCCAACCAATAGGTTACCTCATTTCTTTTGATTTTGACTACTAGATTCGCTAGTCAACCGACCGTAGCTGTCGGTTGATCGAATCGATCAGTAGATCACCCGTTTCACTTCCTTAAGCTACAGTTCGATAGTCAACCGACCCCTTTTGTCGGTTAACCGAATTTACCCAAAAACTTTCCATTTTAAGTTCAATTAAACTTTAAAAAAAAATATTTTAATGACTTAACACTTAATAACCTATCACTTCCTACTAATACATACATAAGATTTATTCATTTTCAAGTGTTGAGCGTGATCCTAATTCGGGTTGTATTAAGAGTATAAAGGTAATGAGTTATTTTCACCTAATTCTCCTCAATGTCTTTAATACTCTTCAAATCTTCATTGCCTTTATCTTGCACCCATTATGAATTTTTCAAAGATTATTCTTTTCGATAAAATCTTTTTCTTATTTCAACTTATGAGACTTAAATCTGAAACCATTCAATAAAAATATTAGTTCCATAAAACATCAACGTTTAATTGTCCATAAAAACATTAAGTTCAATAATAAGTTTAGATTTAATCCCTTAAGCTGATTTTTAGTTCTGTATTAGTTTCGCATATGCTCACGCATTGTGTGTGGAGAGTAGAGAAAGTTTGGTGAGTAAATCCGTATTATAGTGAATATTAGTTTCATATAACTAAAATTAGTTACAAGTTAATAATTACAAATGACATGTCACTATATTACATATATCGGTGTAATATTAGTTACATATACTTGTGTAATATTAGTTATACGTAATTTTATAATTACAAATAACATGTAACTATATTTGTATGTACTTGTATAATATTTGTTACATCTAACAAATATTTTGCATACAAGTTGGATACATGTAACTGCGAGAGTGTAGGCGCGTGTATTAGGTCTTTCGCCTTTTTTTAATGCGTAAGACTAAAACACAAGTTGCAATTGGTTGGGGGACTTTTTAAAAATTCATGGTAAAATAAGGGAACTTTCACCAATGTAGCCTAAAATCAAATTATAGAAAATATTGAAGTCATTGTCAAATTAAGTATTATATGCCAACATCAGGTGAGGTATTTTAGGTGTAACAAAAAAAAATCTAACATGAAATATGGATCCAATTCCAGCCCATAAAATATGGTGCCCAATTTCAACGAAATTAAATTTTTGATTTCATTGGATAACCAAACAAAGAAATTGGAACTGAAAGTATAATTGCGATTCCATTCTGCCCCCATTCCGTCCAACCAAACACATCGGTAGTGATAACAATTATATTCGAGTGGCCGAATAATTGAAGAAATCAAGTTGAATGTTTTGGATTTGAAACCAATTAAAATGATATGTTTTGATCGAATTGTGTAACCGAATAGCAAAATCGTTATTTTAAATCTATTTATATACAAACATGTCACACCCCACCCTGGGCATCCGTCACTTGAGGCCGGGCGTGACGTCAACCTGACGTCACCAGACCAATCCACGAGTATCCAGTCAGACATATATACATACACACTCATGCTACTGTAACATATAGATACTTGTCCCGAAAATCCACAATTTCAAAACTATTAAAATACCTGAACCTTCTAAGGTTCACATCTAGCCGACTCACCTCCAACCCGACACTACTTCCAGACTTTCTCTAGTGCCAGTAGTGGATCAACTCCTAGCCGCGGTACCTGAAACCAAAATTTTTTATCGGTGTACTGTCTTCATAATATAAACGTTTTGTGTAGTTCAAGTATAAGAATTTAAATACCACGGTTCAAAACCAATAAATAATAAACATC
Organism: Eucommia ulmoides; assembly: GCA_016647705.1. Taxonomy (NCBI): domain Eukaryota; kingdom Viridiplantae; phylum Streptophyta; class Magnoliopsida; order Garryales; family Eucommiaceae; genus Eucommia; species Eucommia ulmoides. The sequence goes on from CM028332.1 coordinate 52,501,300, forward strand.
ATGTTTTGAAATATAATATAATATAACCACGTACCCGGTTCCACTGCCACCAATAAAATGAAATACTATAACAATAATACCGTATATCATAGTTGGAACCAATTTTCAACTGTCACCACTGTAAAGAAATACTGTAATTAAACCACCCAATAGCATTAAAATATAATAACCACAGACCACACGAAAACTCAGGTTTCCTGTCACCACAGAAATAAACTCCCATATTCATAACATTCTATCCCAGCAATGAAAATCAACCAAAATACTATATCTATCCAAATAGTGTAAAGTGACCAAAATAATAGATGTACCAATCCATCCAATCCAGTATAAAGTAATATATATAAATTTATCCAACTAGTTCACCGTTTACGGCAAAACACCACACCACCCTCAGACTAGCCATAGGATGGTTTTAACCTTACGATTGGGAGTTGCAATGGTACCGTACCACCCGTAGGATTTGCCTTCCTAGCGGGACATAACAACGCTCTGCTGTAACAGATAATTGCCACTTTGCCGAAGTAGATAATCGCCACTCTACCGAAGCAGATAATCACCACTCTACCGAAGCAGATAAATATTATGGCATCGTCAAATCAACAATATCACTCTACTGAAGCAGATAACCGTCACTCTGCTGAAGTAGATAAATAGTATGGCACTGTTAAATTACAAATCAAGAATATCGACCTCTATCTCCAAAATCGATTTAATCCAAATATCATTTTTCTACTCTTTTTAGTAACCAACTAGATTCAACAAATCATTTTCCACTTTCTTTAAAACCAACGTAATCCACATTTTCAAAAACACCCAAAACCGCTTGATCCATATAAGTTAGAAAATCGTCTAGTTTTAAGTAAACACATTTTCCCATCATAAATATGAAAATAGATTTTGTAATTTACTAGAAGACGATACACTCACCTAGTTATCCGCTCTGAACAACTTTTATTGACTATCCTCTACCGATACTCCGGTGCCTGCGAACCTAATAGTGATAGGGTTTAAATTAATATTTTATGTAAAATCACCTAATCATGCAATGCAGGCCCTAAGTTTCGTTATTTCCCCGTCCCCACATTTTATTATGTAAAATTATTATTCGGTTAATTTTTATTTCGTTAAAATTTACTGCATAAAATTTAGTAATACGAACGGTCTCAAATTTATTATTCCGGTTACAAAATTTTGATGCTAGAATTTAATTTAATAAACTAAAATAAACTTAACAAAAAATATTACCCGTTCCGAATCGTTCAAGGGTCGTGAGATAGATTTTAGGATTTTATTGGGGTTCTTTATGTAATTTCTTCTTTTCTTCTCCTTTTCTTCTTTCTTTTTCTTTTTCCCACTTCTGCTTCCGGTTCTTGCTTCAGCCGGCCATTCACCGCCTGCCTTACACACACTGCCGAGATGAACCGAACTCACATCCTCCCCCTACAGCGTCTGATCACAGCATCCTACGACGAACCACATACACGATCCACACACACACACGACCAGATGACATCTCTCCTTCGACGACACATCCATTGCCGATCAACATACACACACAGTCGAAACCCATGCACACACGTCGGCCAAATGATCGACACCAACCCATGCTCATCGGCGACTAAGCAGCCCAAAACTCACACAAAGGGGTCGATGAGCTGATCACACATACACACACTCACACCCCTAGTCGTTGGACGAATGGACAACACACACAACTCACTGCCAGCAACCCACACATTCCGACGACAATAGACAACCGATGCGCATGCACACACGAACGACGATCACACCGACACCCACAACCGATCAAATGATGACGGCTAACGGCATACACCTACTCACCGAACAACAGCGATCGACCACTCCTCCGGCCGAAATTCGATATTTCTCTCTTTCTACATTCCACTTCGGCGATGACAACAATGATCAAAGACAAACACACCCATGCCCACACACATGCTGAACGACCGACTGAACACCGCCCAAGCCTCTTTCACTCTCCGCTTTTCTCATAATCGAACGGTAACCCACCGCCGACCACTTTCTTTCTCTCTCTCTTCGTTTTCTCTCTCTTCGGTTTTCCTGTTTCTGGATGATTCTTTTAGATTTTCCCATCACTACATGCATGTGTGCAATTTGTATGCATGGATCTAGTGGATCAATATGTTTTTTCTTCAAGCCACGTGGCCCACTCTTCCTCTCTCCCTACCGGCCAGCTGAACGTCACGATTACACACACACACATATATATAAAATAAACTTTTGGTTAATTTCTCTTTTCTCGCCCCTAATTTCTATAACTCTCATTTTTAGTTCAATTTACCATTTATGAGTTTCTAAAATGGTAATTTCACCCTTAACATTTTTAGTTTTTTATTTTAATTGAAAATTTGCATCCCAAGTTTAGAATAAATGTTTCTAAATTTTCAATTTGACCCAATAACTTTTTAATTTGGTTTTTAATTAACTCAATTTTTACCCTGTAATTTTCTAAATGCTCTAAAATGAAAATAAAGTGACGTACGTGTGAAATCGGGGTCTTACAACCCTTCCCTCCTAAAAGAATATATTTTTTTTTTCTCATTTCGTCCTCTCACTCCTACATTGTCTCTTCCACTGCACTCCTACGTTGTCTCTTCCACTGCATGACCGCACTATAATACTTTGACTAATAGGATTTTTTTCGTTCGCAACACCTGGTCTTTACGGCTTAGGATTTGGAATAGCTCCTCAACGTAGGTCAAATCTGCTTCCAATTAGATCGGCTGCGAAGTCAACACATGAGAAGGGTCTGGAACATATTTTCGGAACATCAATACATGGAAAACGGCGTGTAGTCGAGACAACTCTAGCGGTAATGCAAGTCTTTACGCTGTTGTGCTAACTTGATCTAAAATTTCATAGAGTCTGATGTACCTTGGACACAACTTTCCTGTCTTCCCGAACCTCATTATGCCTTTCCACGGAGAAATACGCAAACCACATGATTGCCTACTTTACAATCCAACTCTCGCATATGCTTGTCAGCATAATTCTTTTGTCGACTCTGAACAATTTTTTTTTCAATCTTTCCTGAATCACCTTTACTTTGTCTACTGTTATTTGGGCGATATCCAGCATCTACAATTTTCTTTCTCCTACTTCAGTCCAATAGACTGGGGTTTTACATCTTCTACCATACAACGCTTCATACGGAACCATATCGATTGTCGAATGGTAGCTGTTATTGTAGGTAAATTCCATCAACGTCAAATGATCATCCCAACTACCAGGAAATTCCCGAATACAACCCCTCAACATATCCTCCAATGCCTGAATCGTACGCACTGATTGTCCGTCCGTCTGAGAATAGAAAGCGGTGCTAAATTTCAGCTTGGTACTCAAAGCAGTCTGGAGACTTGGCCAGAACCTCGAAGTAAATCTTGGATCTCTATCCGACACTATAGAAATCGGTGCGCCGTGCATCCTAACAATTTCATCAATGTAGAACTGGGTATATTTATCAAGAGGATACGTCGTCTTTACGGCCAGAAAATGAGCGGACTTGGTAAGTTTATCAACGATAACCCAGATGGAATTATGCCCCTTTTGAATACGGGGTAATCTTGAAACGAAATTCATCGTGATATGCTCCTACTTCCATTCAGGAATAGGTAGAGGTTGCAACAACCCACTTGGACGCTGGTGCTCAATCTTAACTTGTTGACAAACAAGGCACCTGACAACAAATTTTGCTATTTCCCAATTTATTCCGATCCACCAATAATGTTCATGCAAATCTTGATACATTTTGGTGCTGCCCGGATGCATTGCGTACGCTGAGCTATGCGCTTCTTCCAAGATATCCTTCTTCAAACTGACATCGTTAGGTACCCACAGCCTATCCCCAATCATCAAAGCCTCATTACTGTCCCTGATATGATAATTAGTTCTGTGACCATTTTTCACTTTATCTCGAATCCTTTCCAATTGAACGTCTGACTTTTGTTCTTCAATAATACGATCAATCAACGTCGACCTCAAAGTCAAAGTCATAAGCAACGCTGCCATCTGACCAATCGCTAACTGACTCGCAAAGATCTCAATTCAGTATATAGATTAGCATGAACAACTTGAATATGCGCGACCGAACCTGCCGATTTCAGACTCAACGCATCTGCTACAACATTAATCTTTCTTGGATGATAGTGGATGGCGCAATCGTAGTCTTTGATCAACTCTATCGAATGCCTCTGCCTCAAATTTAGTTCATTTTGAGTAAACAAATACTTCAAACTCTAGTGATCGGTGTATATCTCACAAGTCTCGCCATACAAATAGTACCTCCAAATCTTCAGGGCGAACGCAATTACTGCCAACTCCCAATCATGCGTCGGGTAATTACGCTCATAGTTCTCCAATTACCGAGATACATATGCAATCACGTGATCATGCTATATAAGTACACATCCTATCCCTTGGTGTGACGCGTCGCTATAAATCACGAAACCACCTTCTTCTAACGGGAGGGACAGTATTGGCGCCGATATCAACATTTTTTTCAGCTCTTGGAAACTCTACTCACATTTATCAGTCTACTCAAATTTGGATTCCTTGTGGGTCAGTTGAGTCAACGGGGCCGCTATAACAGAAAATTTCTGCACAAACCGTCAATAGTAACCCGCCAATCCTAAAAAACTTCGGACTTTAGTCACATTTTTCGGCCTTTCCCATTGGACAACAGCTTCTACTTTCTTTGGGTTCACTAGAATACCGTCTACTGAAATAACATGCCCCAAGAATTCCACATGATCTAACCAAAATTCACATTTACTGAATTTCGCATACAACTGCTTCTCCTGCAACGTCTGTAACACAATCTGAAGATGCTCTGCATGTTCTTCTCTACTTTGGAAATAGATAAATATATCGTCAATGAATACGATAATAAATTGATCCAGATAACGTTGGAAGATCTGATTCATCAGATCCATAAAAGCAGCAAGGGCATTTGTCAATCCGAAGGGTATAACCAAAAATTCATAGTGTTCATATCTTGTACGGAACGCCGTTTTTGCCACATCACTATCTCTGACTTTCAATTGGTGATACCCCGATCGAAGATCTATCTTAAAAAAGACTTTAGCTTTTTAGAGCTGGTCAAACAAGTCATCAATCCTAGGCAACAAATATTTATTACGAACCGTTACCCTATTCAGCTGCCGATAGTGGATACACATTCTCAACGTGCCATCCTTCTTCTTCACGAACAACACTGGGGCTCCCCATGGGAAAACACTGGGTCTGATAAACCTACGATATAATAAATCTTGCAACTGCACTTTCAATTCCTTTAGCTCGGTAGGCGCCATACGATAGGGTGGAATCGATATAGGGGCAATTCCTGGAAGTAACTCAATAGTGAATTCCATATCCCTATCTATTGGCAACCCGGACAATTCTTCTGGAAATATATCAGAAAAATCTCTGACCACTGGAATGTCTGTCATCGGAACTTCTCTCTGACTGGTGTCAATCATGTGCGCGAGGTATCCCTGACATCCTTCCTTCAATAATCACCTAGCTTCTAAGGCTGAAATCAAATTGACAAGAGTGATAATTCTGTCTCCCGAGAATACAAACTCTAACTCGCCTGTGATTTGAAAGATCACTTCCTTCTTAAAACAATCCACCGTGGCATGATATCCGAACAACAAATCTATACCCAGTATTACATCAAGATCGTAAATATTCAAGGGTAATAGATCTACCGACAATTCCCTACCACCAATACGAAGTGAACTATATTTATACGCACTAACTATTAACACAGACTCATAGTTGTGGGCTACTTCCTACACATCATTCTCTATTAATTTCCGCTGCGTTTACCTATTTCTCATAACTTGTAATTGCCTGCCCATCAACCTAAAACGTATTTCCAAATTAAATATTTTCTAGATTAGTGTACATCTTGTCCCTTCTGTTTTTACCAAATTAGATTTAATTTCATACCGCTGAATGGTCATCACTTTCTACTTTAATCATATGAACCTCCTTCTCCAATAAAATCACGAGCACACCTACACATTTATGATAGAATTCACGTATCTCAAATAGTAGCGCGGTGTGTCATGTAATTTCATACTATAAATTAAAGTGTTGTCTATCAATACAACTAATAACTTAACATTGGACGAATTAAGTGTGCTTTGCCACACTGTTAGTTTAACATTGAAAATATTACTTACTACCGACAGAGAATCTCAATGTCAAGTACTAAGAATAGAATTACTTATCAGTTATAATTTAATATTTAAACCACTAGCACCACCACAATCATAATCCATTCATCCCTACTACCAACGTCACCACCCAAACCACCATCTAGTAGTATTACAAATTTGTTGCACCCACTAATTGCTAATAAGACAAATAATAATGAATGATGCCAATGTACTATCTAATGTAATGCAATAACTATCACTCGCGTGCCGAACTCACCTATCGACACCCTATCTCATTGTTCACCACTAGCTCGACACCACCAATCCACACCCTATCTCATGGTCCACCATTGGCTCGACAAACTGGCATGTCTACAGAACCTATAACCTAGGCTTTGATACCATAAATTCTCACACCCCACCCTAGGCATCCGTTACCCGAGGCTGGGCGTGACGTCGACCTGACGTCACCAGACCAATTCATGAGTATCCAATCAGACATATATACATACACACTCATGCTACTGTAACATATAGATACTTGTCCCGAAAATCCACAATTTCAAAACTATTAAAATACCTGAACCTTCTAAGGTTCACATCTAGCCGACTCACCTCCAACCCGACACTACTTCCAGACTTTCTCTAGTGCCAGTAGTGGATCAATTCCTAGCCGCGGTACCTGAAACCAAAATTTTTTATCGGTGTACTGTCTTCATAATATAAACGTTTTGTGTAGTTCAAGTATAAGAATTTAAATACCACGGTTCAAAACCAATAAATAATAAACATCATGTTTTGAAATATAATATAATATAACCACGTACCCGGTTCCACTGCCACCAATAAAATGAAATACTATAACAATAATACCGTATATCATAGTTGGAACCAATTTTCAACTGTCACCACTGTAAAGAAATACTGTAATTAAACCACCCAATAGCATTAAAATATAATAACCACAGACCACACGAAAACTCAGGTTTCCTGTCACCACAGAAATAAACTCCCATATTCATAACATTCTATCCCAGCAATGAAAATCAACCAAAATACTATATCTATCCAAATAGTGTAAAGTGACCAAAATAATAGATGTACCAATCCATCCAATCCAGTATAAAGTAATATATATAAATTTATCCAACTAGTTCACCGTTTACGGCAAAACACCACACCACCCTCAGACTAGCCATAGGATGGTTTTAACCTTACGATTGGGAGTTGCAATGGTACCGTACCACCCGTAGGATTTGCCTTCCTAGCGGGACATAACAACGCTCTGCTGTAACAGATAATTGTCACTTTGCCGAAGTAGATAATCGCCACTCTACCGAAGCAGATAATAACCACTCTACCGAAGCAGATAAATATTATGGCATCGTCAAATCAACAATATCATCAAATCAATAACATCACTCTGCCAAAGCAGATAACCTTCACTTTGTCGAAGTAGATAAATAGTATGGCACCGTCAAATTACAAATCAAGAACATCGACCTCTATCTCCAAAACCGATTTAATCAAAATATCATTTTTCTACCCTCTTTAGTAACCAACTAGATTCAACAAATCATTTTTCACTTTCTTTAAAACCAACGTAATCCACATTTTCAAAAACACCTAGAACCGCTTGATCCATATAAGTTAGAAAATCGTCCAGTTTTAAGTAAACACATTTTTCCATCATAAATATGAAAATAGATTTTGTAATTTACTAGAAGACAATACACTCACCTGGCTATCTGCTTCGAACAACTTTTACTGATTATCCTCTACCGATACTCCGGTGCCTGCGAACCTAATAGTAACAGGGCTTAAATTAATATTTTATGTAAAATCACCTAATCATGCAATGCAGATCCTAAGTTTCGTTATTTCCCCATCCCCATATTTTATTATGTAAAATTATTATTCGGTTAATTTTTATTTCGTTAAAATTTACTGCATAAAATTTAGTAATACGAACGGTCCCAAATTTATTATTCCGGTTATAAAATTTTGATGCTAAAATTTAATTTAATAAACTAAAATAAACTTAAGGAAAAACGTACCCCGTTCCGAATCGTTCAAGGGTCGCAAAATGGATTTTAGGATTTTATTGGGGTTCTTTATGTAATTTCTTCTTTTCTTCTCATCTTCTTATTTCTTTTTCTTTTTCCCACTTCTGCTTTCGGTTCCTGCTTTAGCCGGCCATTCACCGCAGGCCTTACACACACCACCCGAGATGAATCGAACTCACACCCCCCCTGCAGCGTCTGATCTCACCATCCCACGACGAACCACATACACGATCCACACACACACACAACCGGACGACATCCGTCATCTGACGACACATCCACGGCCGATCAACATACACACACAGCCGATACCCATGCACATACGCCGGCCAAATGATTGACACCAACCTATGCTCATCGGCGACTAAGCAGCCCAAAACTCACACAAAGGGGTCGACGAGCAGATCACATACATACATACACCTGGTCATTGGATGAACGAACGACACACACAACTCACCGCCGGTGACGCACACATTCCTACGATGACAGACGACTGATGCGCACGCATACACGAATGATGATCACACACACACCTACAACCGATCAAATGATGACGGCTAACGGCATGCACCTACTCACCGAACAACAGCGATTGACCACTTCTCCGGCCGAAATTCGATCTCTCTCTCTCTACACTCCACTCTGGCGACGACGATAACGATCAACAACGAGCATACCCACGCCCACACACATGCTGAATGACCGACCGAACACTGCTCGAGCCTCTCTCTCTCTCCGATTTTCTCACAGCCGAATGGTAACCCACCACCGACCACTTTCTTTTTCTCTCTTCGATTTTCCTGTTTCTATATGATTCTTTTAGATTTTCCCATCACTACATGCATGTGTGCAATTTATATGCATGGATCTAGTGGAATAACATGTTTTCTCTTCAAGCCACATCGCCTACACTTCCTTTCTCCCTGCTGGCCAGCTGAACGTCACGATTACACACACACACACATATATATAAAATAAACTTTTGGTTAATTTCTCTTTTCTCCCCCCTAATTTCTATAACTCTCATTTTTAGTTCAATTTACCATTTATGAGTTTCTAAAATGGTAATTTCACCCTTAACATTTTCAATTTTTTATTTTAATTGAAAATTTGCATCCCAAGTTTAGAATAAATGTTTCTAAATTTTCAATTTGACCCAATAACTTTTTAATTTGGTTTTTAATTAACTCAATTTTTACCCCGTAATTTTCTAAATGCTCTAAAATGAAAATAAAGTGACGTACGAGCGAAATCGGGGTCTTACAATACATATATATATTTGGGGTAATTATTGTAACAATTAGTGATTTAATGATTTTATTTTGATTTTGTTTAAAATTTATATTTTATATTTTAATTATATTTTAATTTATGATTTTATGAACTTGTATTACTATTAACTAATAATTATAGTAGAAAATATAATTAATAAAATTTAATATTTGATTTTTTTAAGGGTTTGATTTTGGTTTTATGTAAAATAAAATGGTTCAACTTTTTTTTTTTTTTTTTTAAATTATCATTTTATGATTTGATTTTGAGTTTAGTATAAAACTAACATTTTCATTTTTATTTTTAGTAAAATTGACCCATAATTTCTAAAATTGTTTTGTGGGATTGAGGGTTGCACTTGCACATATCATCATGGCTCTATATGTGAATTTACTGTGGAAGGCTAAACTTTTATTGAATTTCACTTTAATGCCAAGCCCAAAAATTGACCAAAAGTCCACAGTCATCAAAACATTGACTTCTAGACAGTTTCTTTATTTCTGTTGACCGAACAAACCTCTTTACTTAGAAATTTATGTGAATCAAGTCCTTTTACTTGAGAACTTCATGTCAATTAAGTCCTTATACTCTAAAACATCTTAAGCAAGCCTTCTCTCTTTTTTTTTTTTTTTGTTTCAAGAAATAATCAGATTAAGGTTTGTGTAAATGGCAGATAGATCTCCCTTTAATTTTTAAATTATATTGACACATTACATTGTATTAAAAATTTTAAAAATATTAAATGACCATTTAGTTTTAATTTTTTTTCACAATTGCAATATTTTTAAGTATAAAAAAATTTCAGTGTCAAAGTATTTAAAGAGAAAATGAGTGAAATATAATTACCAAATTTTACTACCCACCTCTCCCTTAAGCGAGGGGTCTCACTATGTCTGTTTTTTTTTTTTTTTCATTTTAAGCTTTTGTTGTTTTTTTATCTTTTATCTTTTATTTTTGTTTTTGTTTTTATTTTATTTTTTATCTCGTCTTCTATTTTGTGGTTTTCTAATAGCATGTTTTTTTTTTGTCTTACATTTTTTGCATTTCTTTTTAATTTTCTATATATTTTTCTTTTTAGTTTTTTTTTCCTTTCTAATTTCTACTTTTATTTTTTTATATTTCTCTTTTCTAATTGTTTGTTTTTTATGATGTTGAAATCTGGTTCCAACGGGATCATTGAGTTTTTCGGGCAGTCTTCTTGTAATTCTGCAAAACAAAGCCAAGCACCGAGGGTTTAGTTCTCGTTGAAGCTAATTTGGCACGAGAATAAGTCAATCATTCTTTTATAGTTAATATGCTTAGAGAATTTAGGGAGTTTTTTTTTTCAAGAGCTAGATTTAATCTATATGGTCGAAATGAATGAAATGTCACCCTTAGGTGTGGATTATATTTGTAGACACTATATTTTGTCCCGTCTAGTCAGTATCGAATCAAGTATAAGTTCAAATAAACTTTAAACTTAGGCTTAATGAGAATGAATTTCTACCTTAGATCACACTATATAATATAGAAAAATACTAAAAAATATGAGAAAACACAAAAACTGTTAAATTTGACTAAATTCAACTAAGTAAAAGTTTTGCTCCAACCTTGAAAATCTTATAATTTAAGGGGGTCTAAAATGAATTTATGAAAGATTGATTTTCATTAAATCATATTAGTATAAATAAAAATTAGCCAATATCCTTTAATTATAGAGTATTTCAACAATTACCTCAGTTACCTACCCTGATCTTGAAACATTTATTATCACCGAATTTTGTCGGTTTAATACCAAAAATATTTGTTTCATTTGTACATATTACATCAAATACTACCAAGATACAATCCAAGAGACATGATAAAGGCTTGGAAATGTCATGACAAGCCCTAAATTACCAAGGTGATTAAGGACTTGGGTTTGGTTTGGATTTACACCAATCCAAGTTGTCTGGACGAACCTCCTAGGTCCAATAAATCAAGAGCCTATCCATCATTAAAAATCACACAAAGGATACTTGAAATAACCAAAGAACCCTTAGATATTCTCTACACAAATATCTAAGGAGAGAAACCAAGATAGTCAGGAGGTAACTAGCCATTATCGAAACTAAACTGATTCGGTTTGCCACCTAAATTAGGCATTTAATGTGCATTAAATGTTCATCCCATGAAGCATTAAATGATTGGGATGACATGGATAGGAAACATTCAAGGGATGTAGATATTTTGAGCAAAATATCTCATTTTTAATCCAAAATCCCTGAAATGTGACTACCCATTATCGAAACCAAACCAAATCGGTTTGCCACCTATTCAATGCATTAAATGCACATCCCATCAAGAATTTATTGCTTGGGATGACATGTAGTGGGCTAGGTTAAAGGTATTAAGATAGTTTCACCAAAATATCTTAGGGTTAACTAGAAACCTTGAAATCCAACTATCAGTTACAAGGCGAACTAACCCAATTCGATCCAAAAATAACCGGATGAATGATCACCAAGTTATTACTCATCATAGGGCATTAAATTCCAATTGATACATCAAGACTAAATACAATGTACCTTGAAAGCATTACTGGCAACTAAATCGAAATAGTGAAACTACCCGGTACTTGGTCATTAAATCAAACCAAAAGTTTCACGTCTTGCCATTAATGCACCCATATACAACCAATAGGATTTAAGGAAGTGTAATGATTTCCAATCATTACCAAATCTAGGGAAAAATTTGGTAATCATTACCAAATCTTTGAGGATCTTCCCTTGCACTCTAAATTAATTCAAAGCTAATCAAAACCAAATCAAGAGAGTAAGTCTCTTGAATAACACGCTGTTATCCTACTGAAATCTGGTCCTGAAGGGTGTTCTTGAGGTTCTTGGAGCAAGAACTCAAGGAGTTGACGGTGATCCATCGAGTTCCAACCAAGAAGATCAAGAAGGATAAGAAGGCTACTTGTTTAGGGAAAGACCACTCCCCTAAACTAGGTATGTGTCTTGAGGATCTTTCAATCGTGTCTTAATTTCATATACTATGCTTGTACATATTATAGTCATGTAGTATCTATGCATTATTTTCATGTATATAACACACATAATCCATAATCAACCAAATAACACCTAATTTTTGTTATAAATATCAAACTATGTCCAAATCATACAAAACTATCTCAAAAACATCAAGCACGTCCGAGAATATGTAAGGACCCAAATCATCTGAGAACATATTAAGAACATGTGAGGATTCAAATAAAACATCCATCACACCATGAGTTATGTATAGTCTCTACGATTCTCTCAAGAACACTTAAACCGAAATCTTATAACTGTTAACCTAACCATATAAACTGATTTACTTTATGTTAAATGTCAAGATCACAGCCTGGTAGGCTAGTGGACTAGTACTTATACATATATGTATCTATATACTACATCGACAGACCCTTGTGGCTAAAATCTCGGGATAAAGGGAGGGTCTATATTCCTTCAAGGATATGTGTGATTCTTCTTTGGAAACCTTCCTGTTTTTCTTAGTTACATGTGGGGCTGACATAAACATATGGTATTTTTTTTTTTTCCTTTTTAACTAAACCACTTAAAAACAAAACTAAACGAATGAGTTCTGTTAAGGTGTTCTTGACGAAATCAAAGAGATTATGTATACATTGTGTTGTGATTGATGCCTTGTTTTAAAGATGAAATTAACTAAAACTAATTTATATCCCTAAATAAAGGAACTATGTCAGACTTGATTTTTGGTTATTCGCCAAAGTACGTAGGCAACCTCATACGGGTTCGGCGATCTTTAATAAATAAAACCATATAGTGTAAACCTTAAATAAAGGAACTACGTCAGACCTAATCTTCGGTTACTTGCTAAAGTACGTATGCAACCTAATAAGGGTTCAGTCACCTTTAATAAAATAAAAACCATATCCTTTAACCTTAAATAAACAAATTACGTGATGACCTGATCTTTGGTTACTTGTCAAAGTACATAGGCAACCTAGATAAGGTTCGGTCTCTTAAAAATAACAAAAACATGTTCATTTCATTTAGTATAGCTTGCATATTTATATTTCTGTCTCTTATAAACTGTTATTGGGTTGTTGCTGCCTAGAATAGTGTATATTAGTATAGTTTACTACTTTTCATTACATAAAAAACACAAAGATATTTTCATTTCAAGTTGTAGTTGCATAATAGATAACATTTACAACTTTAATCATGACAAAATACATAAAAAATGAAAAAAATTAAAAAAAAAAAGAAGAGAATTACTATTGTTTAAGTAAAATCAAAGAAAATTACTTGGGTATTTTTTTAATGGTGAATATTTATTTAGACTAAGGTACCATTTACGGACGGGTGTCTTGGGGTACGTAAAACCTTCCCCGAGTATAACTGACCCCCAAAGTTTAAGAATATTTCGGGTACATAGACCTTATGAAGTCAAATCACGAGCTATTTTAAAATAAAAATGAATTTATAAAACTCTCGATGACCTAGCACACCATTTAACCCGTGCAAAGTGGTGACCCCTCTTTAAACAAAAAATCCCGACCCAAGAAGTTTTTCAAAACGGACGCTTAGAAAAGCTCTTGAAAAACCATTTCAAAATGAATGGATTTGGAGAACTTAGAAAGGGAGGAATGAAAATTTGTTTTCTCTTCTTCTCAAATTTCTACATTTTTCGCTATAAAAATCCAGGTTGTGTCAATATTGAGGTAGGTGCTTGACAATTTCAATGATTGTTGTTGGCCCAGTAGAATACCCAAGAGGGGTGGTAAATTGGGTAATAAAAAATAATCAGAATAAAATTCAATAAATCAAATAATTAATTTTATGCCTAAATTAATTATTATCTTTATAATACAGCGGAATCATAATAAGTCTAAGTACACACCTAAACAACAAAGATAAACAAAGTAAGAAAGCAGCACACCAGAGATTTATACTGGTTCACCAAGCTACTCTTGGCTAATCCAGTTCCCCGAGCTCCACGGAGGTCTCACTTACTAAAACCAAGATTCCTTTAAAGGTAGGAACCAAATCCACACACCGATTTTTTTACGAGCTCAGAATCAACCTTTACAATTTCCATTTCTCAAGCTAAGGAATAACATCTACTTTTTCCATGCTAAAGAATAACCTAATTCTCTTTAACACAAGGCTCAAGAATCACAACCTCACCAAAATACTCAAAACATCCTTTTACCTCGTAAGAATTGAACCGTTACAAAATCACAAAACAAAAACGCAATTCTTATCCAGGAAGAATTACTACCTTAATCTCTTTACAGGAAGAGACTAAAATCCTGCTACCCTTGATGAAATATCCCCAATGATATTTAATCCGTCACAACTCACCAATACAGAAATTGATAAGTAAATCTCACTCGGAGTTTCTACCACCCCAGTCAAATAAAAACTCAATCAATATCCCAACTAGTGATAGAAATATGTGAGATGCAGAAATCTGATTTTAACAAGATACAGGTAGCAAATTGGAGCACGTAATCAGATTCAAGAAATTGTTTGAAAAAATATTTTCTTCAAAAATCAAAAACAATTTCTAAGATCAATTTTCAAAAATAAAATAATAAACAAGCAATAATCAGTATGGAAAGATCTCACCCAGAATCCACAGTATTAATGATTAGAACAGTGTAACTTCAATTCCGGTATCAGCAAAAATTGATTGTAGTTGATGATCAGAATCACTCTTAGAATGACTCACAGTATCGTAGAATGATAACACTTATAAAAGTTCTTTCAAAATGATATAAAACCGATTTTCTCTCTTAGAATGATTACCTTATAAAATTTGTAGGTCTATATAAAGGTATATGTAATCAGCCTCCTAATGGTTAGTTTACAAGTTTTATGATAATAAAATATTCTTATAGACCCCTTATAACATTAGGACTTTATTTAGGTTCAATTTCACTTAATAACAACTTTTAAAACTCTAAATTAAATCCCCAAAGTATTTCTTAATCAAAATAAATAAGTGTAAAATCTATTTTAATTACCAAATTGAGAAACATTAATATTTAATTAACCACATTGAAAGGATTTAATTAGTATATGAACCATATCTTAAACATTAAGAATATCCCCGAAATCGCTCTCAAATCCTAACAAAAAACGACTACTTTTAAATTTAAAATCTGATCAAACAATATCCTGAACCAGCACATTCAGTTGAATACCCAACGCTGCTTGCAACCAATCTATCGCCGCATCGATCATAGATCGACTGCTCGGTCGACTCGCAGATTCAGAGAGTTTGTCATGCTTCCACCGGTCGACCGCTAGATCTACTCGCAGATTCAGAGAGTTCAGATGTTTTCACAAGTCGATCGGTCGGTCGACTCTTTAATTCAGGATGTTTCATCTTCCTTTTCCGGTCGACTCCTCAGTCGACTTCCTTCTTCTGAATCACTTCTCTGATCTTGTTTTTAACCTACTTTCTTTTACAATTTCATCCCTTTGTCCATTTTTATATTTAAATAATCTCCACTAATAATCTTATATTCCATTTTATTCATTCAAAAAATATTTCTTTTTAATTCACATAGAAGCAAATAAATATACTTAACAAAAACACACATAAAAGATAAGATTCATTTTGTGTCATATGTGTGTTCCTAAATAGGATATTTAAGAGTTAATATTTACTTGGGTTGTTTTCCCTAATTTCTTCAAACTCTTAATATTTCATCATCATCTTGATATTTTCATTAAGCATCCATTCCATTTGACATCTTCATTACAAGAACTTTAAATCACTGAAATATTTGATCAAACATTAATTCCACCAAAACATCAATACTTAATTGTTCATCAAAATCTTGGGATCAACAATCTCCCCCTTTTTGATGATAACAATTAACTTTAATATTTTCTTCAAAATAAAATATAACCACACTCTCCCTGAATCCGAGGACAGATTCTTTAATTCGTTAAAACGTCACAATGATGATTTTAATAATGCACAATTTAAAAAATACTCAATAAAGTACAATTTTTAAATTTCTCCCTTTTATTAAAGCACAGTTTTAGAATACTCCCCCTAAATAAAATATCACTCATTTATCTCTATTTGTCATATTCAAAAACAAATTTAGGTAGGAAAGGAGAAAACAATACATATGTAACTCACTCTAGACAAACATAATTATGTCTAGTTATACCTAAACCGCGAATAATTTTCATAAACTGATCTTCCGTTAGTGGTTTGGTAAAAACATCAGCAAGCTGGTCGGAGGTATCAATATACTCAATAATAATATCCCTTTTCTGAATGTGATCACGAATAAAGTGATGTCTAATCTCTATGTGCTTAGTTCGTGAGTATTGTGTAGGATTCTTACTTAGACATATAACACTTTTATTATCACAAAAGATCGGGACTTCCTTCATACAAATTCCAAAATCATTTAACTGTTACTTAATATATAAAATTTGAGCACAACAATTACCAGCTGTCATGTTTTCAGCCTCAGTAGTAGACAAGGCTATCGAATTATGTTTCTTGCTTGACTAAGAAACCAAAGCATGTCCAAACAAATGACATGATCTGCTTGAGCTTTTTCGCTCAACTTTGCAACCGGTAAAGTCAGCATCGGAGTAACTTACCAATTTTAAATCACTCCACCTATAATATCATCAACATATATTTGTACTAATAGGATATCAGAATCAGTTTGGTTTATAAATAGTGTTATATCACAAATACCCCTTCGAAAATCATTTTCGATCAAATATTGGCTAAGTCTCTCATATCAAGCTCTCGGAGCTTGTTTGAGTCTCTATAAAGCCTTGTGAAGTTTAAATACATGATCGGAAAATTTGTCACTTTCAAATCCCGGGGGTTGTTCCACATAAACTTCTTCAGCTAGAAAGTAATTTAGAAATGCACTTTTTACATCCATTTGATATAGCTTAAAATTTTATGAACATGTAAAGGAGAGTAGCATTCTAATTGCTTCTAGTTTAGCAATAGGAGCATAAGTTTCATCATAATCAATTCATTCCTTTTGATTATAGCCCTGTGCCACTAATATTACTTTATTTCTAGTTACCATACCAGATTTTTTTTTTTTTTTGTTTCTAAATACCCATTTAGTACCAATAATTGGATGAAAATCCGATTTCGGAACAAGACACCATACTTTGTTTCGCTCAAATTGAACTAATTCATCTTGTATTGCGGAGATCAAAGATTCATCAATTAGTGCCTTACTTATATTTTTAGGCTCAATTTGAGATAAGAAAATAAGATTAATTATATCCCTAAGAGAAGATCGAGTACTTACACCTTTTTCAAAATTACCGATGATTTCTTTAATTGAATGCCCTGGTACTTTCTTTATAGCTCTTGGTAAAGTTAAATCCTTCTCCTTAGATTCCTCCTCTTGTTTAGACTCATTTGGTGTATCAATACCTTGGTTTTTGTTATTTAAGATACCTGCATCATCATCATCCAAAACCTTTCACGACAAGTATGGATCAGCTTCATCAAACACAACATGCATAGTTTCTTCTACTACTAATGTACGTTTATTATAAACTCTATAAACTTTACTGTTAGTAGTATATCCAAGGAAAATCCCATAATCGGACTTTGCATCAAATTTACCAAGATTGTCATTGTTATTCAAAATGAAACATTTGCATCCAAAGACTTTAAAATATGAAATATTAGGAGTCTTATCATTCCAGATTTCATATAGGGTTTTGTTAAACTCTCTAAGAATTGATACCCGGTTTACCATGTGACAAGCTGTACTTACTGCTTCGGCCCAAAAGTAGGTTGGTAAACGATTTTCATTTAGCATTGTTCTGGTCATCTCTTGAAGCGTTCTGTTCTTCCTTTCTACTACACCATTTTGTTGCGGTGATCTTGGTGCAGAAAAGTTGTGAACATAACCATACTCATCACAGTAACTTATCACTTCATCATTCTTAAATTTTCTTCCTCTGTCACTATGAATGTTAATAATAGAACATTGCTTCTCATTTTGAACACGTTTACAAAATTTAGCAAGTACAGAAGCAACTTCACTTTTCTTAGCAAGAAAGTATACCCAGGTAAATCTAGAATAGTCATCAACTATAACAAATACATAGAACTTACCACCAAAACTAGCAACAGAGTTAGGCCCAAATAAATCGAGATGCAATAATTCAAGACATCTAGACATAGATGTGTGTATCTTTTTCTTAAATGATGATCTAATTTGCTTACCTAATTGACATGCATCACATACTTTATCCTTCATATATTTCAAATCATGTAGGCCACGCACAAGACTCTTCTTAGATAAGTTAGAAATTAACTCCATACTAGTATGTCCAAGTCTTCTATGCCACCAACTATTCTAAGATAAAGTATTCAAACAAGATAAATTTTGAGAATTAAAATCATCAAAAGAGCAAATATAAACATTCTCAAAACGTGATGCAACTAGCAAAATATTACTATCATGATTATTCTTAATGATGCATCTATCATGATCAAATATAACATTGTATCCCTTATCACATAGTTGACTAATACTAAGCAAATTATGTTTAAGTCCATCAACTAGTAACACATCTTTAATCATAGTAGCACCATTACCAATATTACCTATACTGATAATTTTACCCTTTGCGTTGTCTCCGAAAGTCACATGACCTCCATCGTTAGGTGTCAAAGATATAAATTTTCCTTTATCTCCCATCATGTGTCGAGAACAACCACTATCTAGGAACCATTTGTCCTTACTTATTGATACTTTTAGAATAACCTGCAAAGAGCACCTCAAATAGTTCCTAAGTGGTACCCAGCTTACGTGGGTCCGATCTTGTTAATCGAGATAATTTTTGTTCGTTTTGGAACCCAAACTTGTCTACAGTTAGATAGTTTTGCAAAATATCTACGAATAGTATGCCCCACAACGTTACATTTAAAACATCTAACAAGATTCTTGGTTTCAGAAAATAATTTATGAAAGCGTTTTTGTTTAAGATTTTTCTGAAATCCAACACCGGCCTGATAAAAAACTCCATGTGAACTTCCCAAAAGCATTTTCAAATTGTTTTCACCACCGGTAAATTTGAGAACAATTGATTGCAAATCCGTCAATTTAGATTTTAACCCATTGTTTTTAAATTCAAAATCCACCACTTGCTTGTTTAATGTGTTAATTGTACTTTGAAGGGCATTTATTTTAAAATACTGGTTTTTATAATCATGTGAGAGTTCTTGATAAACATAAGAATTTTCATCAAAATTTAAAGGACAAGAACTTGAACAATTTGTTACCTCACCACCAGTGGCCATTAATGCAAGCATTGACGAATCCTCACTATTTGATTCTTCCGAGCTACTTGAATCGGTATCATCCCAAGTAGCCTTCATCGATTTCTTCTTACTCTTCTTTACTTTCTTCTTCTTCTCATTTTCTTTATCCTTCTTCGGTTCGGGGCAATCATTTTGAAAATGACCGATTTTACGACAGTTGTAGCATTCCACTTTAGATATGTTGAGATTTCTTTTTCCCACGGAATGTGCGCTGAGTCATTCTTCTAAAATTGTTTGTGAGAAGTGATACATTCTTCTCTTACTTACTATCAAGGCTTTCATCATCACTGTCATCCTCTTCTTCAATTTTTTTTTTAACTTTTAGTTCCAAGGATTTTCTCTTGCTATTTTCGGTATCATTCTGGCCTTTGATTGCCGATTCATGAGTCATCAAATTACCAATTAGATCATCGATGTTGTATTTGCCAAGATCCTTGGCTTCATCGATTGCCGTCACTTTTGACTCCTCTATTTTCGTCAAGGACCTTAGGACCTTTCGTACTCTATCTTCTATGGAGTATGGTTTTCTGAGTTGGTTCATACTGTTTCATATGTTGTTGATGCGAGTATACATCTCATGAATCGATTCATTTTTCTCCATTCTGAACAGCTCAAATTTTCTCATAAGTGCATTTATTTTTGACTGCTTTACTTAACTTGTCCCTTCGTGAGTAACTTGTAACTTATCCCACATCTCCTTTGCGGACTTACAATCTGAAACTCTAGAATACTCATTAGCATCTAAAGAACAAAAGAGAATATTGATAGCTTGAGAATTAATAGAGAGTTTCTACTTATCGGAAGCAGTGAGTTGTTCCTTCTTCTTCTCAACTCCGTTTTCCATTGGAATAAATAGACCATCCTTGATTGTTAGCCATACGTCATAATTTGTAATCTGAAGATAGGCTATCATCATGTCTTTCCAAAACAAGTAACTTTCACCTGCAAATAAAGGTGGTCGGTGCATAGACTGCCCCTCACCTAGTGTGCCTACTATGTGTGCCATGTGATCTTTGTTAGCAAAATAGATTCGAGTTAAATCAGCTCTGATGCCAATTGTTGACCCAGTAGAATACCCAAGAAGGGGGTGAATTGGGTAATAAAAAATAATCGGAATAAAATTCAATAAATCAAATAATTAATTTTATGCCTAAATTAATTATTATCTTTATAACATAGCAAAATTATAATAAGTCTAAGTGCACACCCAAACAACAAAGATAAACAAATTAAGAAAGCAGCATACCAGAGCTTTATACTGGTTCACCAAGCTACTCTTGGTTAGTCCAATCCCCTGAGCTCCACGGAAGTCCCACCTACTAAAACCAAGATTCCTTTAAAGGTAGGAACCAAACCCACACACCGATTCTTTTACAGGCTCAGAATCAACCTTTACAATTTCTTTTTCTTAGGCTAAGGAATAACCTCTACTTTTTACAGGCTAAAGAATAACCAAATTCTTTTTAACACAAGGCTCAAGAATCACAACCTCACCAAAACAATCCAAATATCCTTTTACCCGGTAAGGATTGAACCGTTACAAAATCACAAAACAAAAATGCAATTCTTATCGAGGAAGAATCATTACCTTAATCTCTTTACAGGAAGAGACTAAAACCCTGCTACCCTTGATTAAATATCCCTAATGACATTTAATCCGTCACAACTCATCAATACAAAAAAATTGATAAGTAAATCTCACTCGGAGCTTCTACCACCCCAGTCAAATAAAAACTCAATCAATATCCAACTAGTGATAGAAATATGTGATATGCAGAAATATAATTTTAACAAGATATAGGTAGCAAATTGGAGCACATCATCACATTCAAGAAATTGTTTGAAAAAATATTTTCTTCAAAAATAAAAAACAATTTCGAAGATCAATTTTCAAAAATAAAATAATAAACAAATAATAATTAGTACTAAAAGATCTCACCCGGAATCCATAGTATTAATGATTAGAACAATGTAACTTCAATTCTGGTATCAACAAAAATTGATTGCAGTTGATTACCAAAATCATTCTTAGAATAGCTCACAGTCTAGTAGAATAATAACTCTCATAAAAGTTATCTCAAAATGATATAAAATTGATTTTCTCTCTTAGAATGATTACTTTACTTAGAAAATTCGCAGGTCTATATAAAGGCATATGTAATCAGTCTCCTAACGGCTAGTTTACAAGTGTTATGATAATAAAATACTCTTATAAACCCCTTATAACATTAGGACTTCATTTAGATTCAATTTCACTTAATAACAACTTTTAAAACTCTAAATTAAATCCTCAAAGTATTTCTCAATCAAAATAAATAAATGTAGAATCCATTTTAATTACTAAATTGAGAAACATTAATATTTAATGAACCACATTGAAAGGATTTAATTAGTATATGAACCATATCTTAAACATTAAGAATATCATCAAAATCTCTCTCAAATCCTAACAAAAAACGGCTACTTTTAGATTTAAAATCGAATCAAACAATATCCTGAACCAGCATATTCAGTCGACTGCCCAACGCTGCTTGCAGCCAATCCATCGCTGCAGCGATCATAGGTCGACTGCTCTGTCGACTCGCAGATTCAGAGAGTTTGTCATGCTTCCACCGGGAGACCGCTAGATCGAATCGTAGATTCAGAGAGTTTAGATGTTTTCACAGGTCGACCGGTCGGTAGACTCTTCAATTCAGGATGTTTCATCTTCCTTCTCTGGTCGACTCCTCAGTCGACTTCCTCTTTCTGAATCACTTATCTGATCTTGTTTTTAACATACTTTCTTTTACAATTTCATCAATTTATCTATTTTTATATTTAAATAATCTCCACTAATAATCTTATATTCCATTTTAGTCATTTAAAAAATATATTTTTTTAATTCACATAGAAACAAATAAATATACTTAACAAAAACACACATAAAATATAAGATTCATTTTGTGCTATGTGTGTGTTCCTAAATGGGATATTTAAGAGTTAATATTTACCTGGGTTATTTTTCTTAATTTCTTCAAACTCTTAGTACTTCTTCATCATCTTGATATCTTCCTTAAGCATCCATTCCATTTGACATCTTCATTACAGGAACTTTAAATCACTGAAACACTTGATCAAATATTAATTCCACCAAAACATCAATACTTAATTATTCATCAAAATCTTGGGATCAACAATTGTGCTCTCATATTTCGGGGAATCAGTGTAACGACCCGGTTTCCCAGGACCACTACGCGGTTTCTCCCTTCAAAAAATTCACAACTAAAACCAAATGACCAATATTTTATTTTATATAAATCAGACAAATTTTACAATCATACGATAATAATTATAATTATCGATTTTTCGAGTCGATTTTACAACAAGTAATTAATAAATACAATTATTACAAATTAAATAGAATTTCAAATACATTCAAATAAATTCTTGGTACAGTTTCATTCTTACCGACCCTATAATCAAAACTGTGGAGTTGTGAGCCAGGACCCAGTGAAATTTAACCTCTCTAATACGTGTATCCAATAAAACTCCAAATAAACATATAAACGTGTATCCCACAGAATTTTCACATTATAATCCTAAATATTTCATAAAAACTAACAGTTAAAATTAACAACATTTTAGCATGAATCACCTAATGAATATCAAGAGATTAAATACAAATATTAAAAGAGTTAGAAATCCTACCTGAAAGCCAAGCCGAAATCCCTACTGAAATATTATTATCGCTCCAAAAACATTCCAAATATTATACGGCACCTCTTATTGTTTTCTTAACAATATCCTACTTTAACTTTTTTTTCTCTTTTTTGTTTTCTGAACATATACATGTATATGCAATTGATTAGTTTTATAATAATAATAATAATAATAATATTATTATCAAACACAGGACACATATATAACATATTTATATACATACATATTAATATTATATTATGTGGTTTGAGATGATATCTTAGGGAAGATATCATTCTCAACCACACCATTATATTTGTTTTATATTTATTTATTTACACTAGTTAGCCTCTTAAAATAAAAAAAAATATTAATTATATCTCAGAACTCTTAAAGGTATATTTTAAATAACACATTAGTCCCAAAACTTTTAAAAGTTAAATTGAAAGTAACGTTTAACCCCAAAAATTATCAAATATTATTTATACCATAAATTTGCAAAACAATCCCAAAACTATTACACTTATATAAAATAATATTTTCAAAATATAAATTTTCGGGATATTATAATCAGATCTGCATCTACCATACTTCGGGTGTTGCATGCCAATTTTTGTTGGATTGTTATGGATCCGGACTTCTTAGGGAAAGTGGGGTGCATTCGCACGTACGACTAAACTATAGGTGGTCCTAATAGATCGAAAGTGGTTCATTAAGGAAAGGGCTTTGGCTCAACCTTCATTGGGTCCTCTTGGCCGAGCTGATTGGAATATAATAAAGTAAAACTAATGCACCTTGGATTTCGCCTATGAATGATAACACTAGCAAAGTGCTCGTGTTATATTCGAAATCCCATCCACTTTTTAAAACAACCTATCCTTTAGAAAATGCTTTTGGATAAGTTTTATTTTTTTAAAACAATTTTAGAAAAAACAAGTTCAAGGGTTTTTCTTAGGCGTCGGTTTTGAACTATGTTACTTGGGGCCGCATATGTTATGAAAAATTTGGAGTCACCACCAAGAATTTACTTTTAAAAATGTGTGCTAGGTTATTGGGTTTTAAAAAAATGAATAAAACAAAAGGATTTTTTTTTTTTTTTTTTTTTTTTAAAACGGCCCAATTTGACTCAAAATGGTCTTAACTTGAGTATTCGTTAGGTTCAAAAGTTGGTTATACTCGGCAAGATGTTAGGCACCTCAAGACACTCGTTCAAAAATGATACTTCAGTGTCTAAGTATTTCAAACTTAATCAAGTCCAACTTTTGTTTGATTTGGTTAGTCAACATGATATTTTTCCCTTATTTTTAATTTATTATGAAGTGTGCGTTATTTTTTTTTTTTTATTTTTTGAAATAAAAAAATTTAAAAATATATTTTTAGTGGTGAAACATTTCTAGGATAGATTTTGTCTCCTTATGAAGAAAACAATTTTGAGAAGGAATTAGCATTTTTTGGAAACTTTTGTCTTCTTGTGAAAAAGATATTTATTGATAAATCTTGTCTTTTTGTGAAAAAGATATTTATTAAAGACAAGAAATATATTTAAAAAAAATATTGTTAAAACAAAATCTTAGTTTTGAGAAAATAAACACATTTTTAAGAAGAGAAAATATTTTTATTTAAAAGAAGAAAAATCATTTTTAGGAAACACTTCTTTTTGGGAAGAAAAAAATATTTAAAGTTTTTTTTAGAAAAGTTTTACTGAGTTTTCTTAGATGCGGAAAAGCATTTTATTTTCATGCAAAAAAAACTTCTTTGAAGTAAAGAAAAGAAACAAAATATTTTTTTTGAAGTGTCGTTTGTTTTGGAAGAAAACAATGAAACTTGATTTTTTATTTTTAACCAAAATGGAGAAAATAAAATTTTGCCATAACACCCTTAACTCGAATCATTTCAGGGAATGATTTCCTTAAACCCTTACTTAAAGTTTTTCACAAAATGGGAAACCTAAAAATAAGGTATGGAAAATCCTCCATTATGATTTTTAGCTTAGGTAAAGTTCTTTTTATTATTATTATTTTTCATTTTTTATATGTAAGCAAAGTAAGATGGTAAGAATATATGTGTGTGTGTGTGTGTAATAAGTATAATAAATATATATTAGTAGATAAGTATATGAGTATAAACATATATAAAGTGCCAGTCCAAACCATAGCTAAGTAAGGAGAAATGTTTATGAAGGAGACCACACTTATTCCATAAGAAATAGAGGGTCTCCCTTTTAGTATAAGCAAGACTTGACTGATACAAGTATATATAGGTATAATGCAAGTCCAAAGACTCAACTCAATGCCAGTCCAAGGACTTGATTGAAAAAGGGGATAAAAAAAGTGCAAGGCTAAGGTCTGCGACTTAGTGCTAGTCCAAGGCCTAGGATAAAAATAAAAAAATGCAAGAATTTAACTTGCGGAAAAACGCAGAGTGATAGAGTAAATAACTGAAAAGTAAATGTGGAAAAATAAAAAGCGAAAAATAAATGACAGTAAAAGTAAATGCAAAAAAAGTAATTTATTTGTGCGTTCTCGAAGAACGACTTATATTTTTGTCGGGTTTTGACCACCTTTTGTTTTGTTTTTCTTTATTTGTCTTTGTTTTGAAAAAATATATAGAATTTTAGGAGTTTTGAGATCTTACCTCGCCTTTTGGAATGATGGTTCTTCTTCTCTTTTGTTTGTTTCTTCTTCTTTTTCTTTTCTTTTTCCTTCTTTGATATTTTTTATAGAGAATCTAAGACTTGTAAAAACTAAAATATTTTTAAAAAAAAATATTTTCTAGAGAGACAAAGTGTTCTTGGTATGTAGAGAGTGAGAGTGTACCTGCAAGATTTAGTGAATTAACCATTGAAAATAAAAGGGGGCCACCCTATTTATAGGGGAAGTTTGTTTAACCTAATTTCTTAGGTTATGATTATTTCCTATTTAGACCACCTATTTTGGGAATTGAGTGTAGTATCTTGATTATTCACCAAATCAAGTTATGCCTTTAGTGGAAATGGCCCCTATTTGGGGAATAAGTGTAAGATTTTGGGTTTTCACCAAATCAAGTTATAATACTTATGGAAATGGATTGGGGGACTCCCTATAATGCTAAAGGCACTCAAATTTTAGGATCCAATGCTCCGTCTTATTCTTGGGAGGTATACATGAAGTGATTTTTGTAATTTGGGTACTTTTTGTCAATTATATGTAATTGTTTTTTGATTTTTCTTGAAATTGAAATGACAAAAAGGGAAATTAAACTATCCAAATAAATATTAGAAAATTCAATTTTGAAAAATAAAATATTTTTGTCCGTCAATTTGACAAAATAGGAGAAAAATACAATTTTTGGGTTAAAATGAAAAGTAGTTGAAATTGGTAAAATTTCTTAAAATTAAGGGATGAGAAATGAAATTAACTATATTAAAAGTGATATTTTATGAAATAAACTTTCAATTTAACCAATTTATCCCCCAATTAACTTTTAGAAATTTAGATTTTAGCCCAAAACTTTATTTCTTTGCCAAATTCAATCAAATTGCCGATTTTTTTTTCTTTTTTCTTTTCAAAACATCAAGTAAAATTTAAACACATGAATCTAAGGAGAAAATTTGTCCCTTTAAATGGGTTTAAAGGTTTTCAAATTTATACTTTAGACCCGACAATTTTCGAAATGCAAAACGAATCGGACAAAATATGGTGTCTACAAAAACCAAGCTAGTTGAAGCATTGAGTATCTTCTTAAGTTCTAGTAATCTCAAGGTAGCTTGGTTAGCTCATCCGTTGTCTTCTATAGCTAAGTTCGCATTGTCTTCGGGTTGATTTTGGTCCGCTCATTCTTTTAGGCTCTCGGGCTAACTTATTTAAACCCTGGCACCATTTTTGAAATTGGATAGGCTACGCCAAATTTATCCATATTAGTAGCCCTTTACCTCGAGCTTAACGAACTAAAAAGTCACCTAAGTTCGTAAAAATATAGGGAAAATTTGGAAGGTCACATTAGTTTTGTCACACATTGGTGTCATCTTGTCTTCTGTGCCCACCACCCTAACTGTCATTTGTAGCTAACAAGACTCGTTGCCTTGTTATGCATTTCGAAAAAAGGAATAATGACTAATGTCACTTCAATTTCTCTTATTTCGGCTTTATAAATGGGCTCTTAGGGTTCGTGTAGTAACCGTTTCGTGCCCATCTCATGCAGTGACATGGGAATGGGATGGGATGAGAATTTTGTTTCCTTCTTGGGAACAGAATCGCGTTTGATAAGGACATAATTCTGTTTGATTTGGGAACAAAATCGCGTTTAGTAACGACATAATCTATTTTGATCCTAGAAATTAAGAACTAACACTAAATTACAATCAAGAAATCATCAAGAAATCACCAAGAAATCGAATCCTAATCCTCAATCGAAATAAAAATCCTAAACCTCAATCGAAATCAAACCCCAATCGAAATCAAAACCCTAATCGAAATCGAGACCCAATCAGAATCGAAATCGAAACTCTAATCAAAATTGACGAAATCAAAATACCCTAAATCGATATCGATGAATTCGAAATTGATTTTGATTTAGGGTTGAACAAGGAAATCGATGAAATCAATTTCGATTTAGGGTCGAAATCGAAATCGACGAAATCGAAATATCCTAAATCGAAATCGATTTAGGGTCGAACAAGGAAATCGACGAAATCGATTTCGATTTAAGGTCAAACAAAGAAATGGACGACGAACACGAAATCGACAACGAACAACGAAATCGACGATGAACACCACGAATAAAGAAATTGACGATGAGGAACAGATGAACACGACAACGATCTAGGACAAGAAACACGACGGTGACGAGGATTAAAACGAACAACGAAAAGAAGGAAGACGATGGAGGAGGACGAGGAACAGGTCCAGATCTATGTCAAATAACACATTGAAGAAGAAGAAAAATGAAAAAAAAGTAGAGAAAAAAGAGGCATAACAAAATTGAAACCCAGACCTCATTAACAATTTTGAAAATATCGAGCGTCCCTTTTTTTGGGATAGGAATAGGTGGAAACAATTTTTTTTTTGCTTCTCACTTCTTAATAAAAAGTGGAAATGATTCTAGATTTTGGGATGGGAATGGGAACAAAAACAGATTTACTAAACGCCATAAATAGAAATCCCAAAAAATTGGGAATGACATGAGAATTTTTGGGATGGAAATGGTTAGCAAACAAGGCCTTAAGATTCATGCTTCACTTACGATTTTCCTCTCTAGAATCTTGGGATATGTTTGGTTCAAGGAATGAAATTAAAAGAAAAAGAAAAGAGAAATGAAAAGAAAAAAAATATCTATGGTGAAAGGAAAATTATTTTCACTTGTGTTGTTTGGTTAGAAAGAAAATGAAATGATGAAAAATAGTTCATTCTAATGTAATTTATTATTTTACCCTCATATATTACAAAAATAAATTAAAAATTATATTATCAAGGGTTTAATTGTAATTTTACTAATTCTTCCTCACTTTCCTTCATTTTCCTTTCAAATTTGTGTGGAAAAAAATTGCTTCTAAAGTTATGCATTTTTCTTTATGTTTTTTTACCTCCCACTTTTCATTCATACCAAACAAGTTATTTTATTTTATTTTTTCTTTTTCCATCCTATTTTGCTTTTTATTTTATTTTCCAATCATTTTTTCACCCAACCAAACACACCCATGCTCTCAATTCTCTACTTCCCCCCTCTCCTCCCCCCCCCCCCCCTCTTTTTTTTTTTTTTTCTTGGCAAGTCATTTCGAAAATAAAAAAAAAATATTTTCACCTCCATGGGGACTACACATAGAACTGCATTTTGTTTTGCCCATTTTTCATTTAATAAAAGTTTCGAGTCTAAAGCGGAATTTCAGACAAAATTTAGGCCCATGCTTAAAGAGACGAGTTCGCACCTTAGATCTCTCATGTTTAATTTTTGCATAATGTTTTAGATAAGAAAAATATAATAAAATTGGCAATTTGGTGAATTTCGGTAAAAAAATAAAATTTCAGTTTAAAATTGAAATTTCTAAAAGTTAAATTAGGACCAAATTGGTTAAATTGAAAGTGAATTTTCTTAAAATATCACTTTTGATATAGTTAATTTTGGATTTCACCCCTTAATTTTAAGAAATATCATTAATTACACCTACTTTTTGTTTTGGCCCCAAAATTGTATTTTTTTCATAATTACACAGTAATTTTTGAAATTGATCATTCCAATCATAAATTGGATAGTTAAATTTAATTTTGCATCTTAATTTCATGAAAACACATAAAAAATACATTTTATTACCAATAAATGCTCAAAGCACTACTTTCACTTCATGTCCACTACCTAGGAATAAAACGAAGTATTGGATGCCACTATGGGATTTGAGATAGCCATTTGAGGAGTGCCTTAAGTCATTAACATGAATGGTAAGACTTAAGAAAGTTGAGATTGAAAGTCAACCACTCAATTTCTAGTTTAGGGGCATAAAATGCATAATAACACAAAATAGAAGGTAAGTCCATATGACAGCTACCCCTGCAACCAGATGGCCTGTGCACTCACCAGGGCATATGCCCTGGTGAATGCGCCACATTAATACACTTGCATCTTTACATGCTAAGACTCTCTTTCTCTCTCTAGAATACTCTTTTGAAATTAGTTTTAGTCACATAGATTCTTAGAAAAAAAAGTATCCATACAAGAGATAAAAAATCAAAGAAAATAGTAGAATAAGAAGAATAAAAAGAATAAAAAGAAACAACAAAGGTAAATGGACTTCCTCCATAGCATAGCAAGTAAGCTGATGTTCTTGTTGATGTAATTAACGTTAATCCCGTAGGTTTATATATATAGACTGATAAAAAGCCCTCAAACGGCTACTTTTCAAAAGATATGACTCTAAAAGGTACTCTTAGACTCCATATAACATAATCATTCAATTTTGGGGTAATCCACTTTAAAATAACTCTTACATCTCTCAAATAAGTCCATAATATATTTCTCAATCAACAAACATAAAGATAGGAAGTATTTAACTATTTAAATTGAGAGAATATTAAACCATGTGGACCAAA
Source organism: Eucommia ulmoides (assembly GCA_016647705.1). Lineage (NCBI taxonomy): Eukaryota > Viridiplantae > Streptophyta > Magnoliopsida > Garryales > Eucommiaceae > Eucommia > Eucommia ulmoides. Next base: position 52,531,924 of record CM028332.1, read on the forward strand.
TCAACAAGGATATATAAATATATGTACCATATTGATAGGTTGAAAATACCTATCTACTTCTAAGCCGAATTTGGTAATTTTCGAGTGTTTTAGTAATATTTTATTGCGTTTCTGTTTGTTTTTATGTATATCAGGTATAGGGACGTAATCGAGTTATAAACAAGAAAAACGGTGGGAAAACGGTGAAGAAACGAAGAAAGAAACAAAGTTTTAGGACAGCAAATTCACATCCACGGTGGTCAGGACACCGCCGAGGTGGAGGAGATGCAGGGAAAATTGCAAAAGTCTCACTGCCGCAACGGTCATTTACTTGGCGATCCTTTGTCGAGATAATATAAGACTATGTAAATTGCGGAATTCAATTAATCAAACACGTTTCCCTGTGGATGATATCCGATCAAAAGATCCACTATATTAAAACTTGACCTCGTGCACTTGCGAGTAAATTAAGACCTGAAAAAAGTAATGCATCCAAGTTTTTGGTGTCGTTGCCGGGGACACGGTGTTTTGATTTGGTTGATATTGTACCAAGTTGTTGAATATTAATCCTGACAATTCTTTTGTTTTATTTTCTTTCAAATTATTTTTTAATTTGTTTCATTTGTTGTGATCTAACAGTGCATACGACGTAGTAGAAGTTTGGAATTCTTTACTCTTGATCCCGAGATCGAGCGTACCTTGAGAAGGATAAGGAGAGAGAAAAGAATCCAAGCTCAAACTATGGCCGACGGTGGAGACGACTATATACCAAACATGCCTCAACAATCGTCAGTACCACAAGCACTACCGCAGCAGCCTCCGGAGCAAGAAGTTCCACAATGGGTCCTTAGGGACAACTATCGGCCTGTTATGTTCGACAACTACTCAGGAATTCAGAGGTAGCAGATCTAGGCCAACAATTTTGAATTAAAGCCCGCCCTAGTCAATATGGTGCAACAAAACCAATATGGAGGGAATCTGCACAGGGACCCCAATGTCCATCTGGCTATATTTCTAGAGATATATGATCCATCCAAAATCAACGGTGTTACTGAGGATGTAATTCGGTTGAGGTTATTTTCGTTCTCACTTCGTGACAAAGCATGAGATTGGTTACATTCGATCCAACCGGGGAATATCAATACTTGGGAGGACCTTGCTCAAACGTTCCTTACTAAGTTTTTCCCGCTTTCGAAAACTTCTCAACTTAGAGGTGAAATAGCGCAATTTCTCCAGAGGGACTTCGAGCCACTATTTGAAGCGTGGGAAAGGTTTAAGAATCTATTGCATCGGTGCCCCCAACATGGGTTTCAAGATTGGTTTCAAACCCAACTCTTCTATATTGGGTTGGATGGCCAAATAAGAACCATAGTTGATGCTACCTCGAGAGGATCATTGTTGTCAAAAACACCTGCTGAAGCAAATACGTTACTGGAGGAAATGATGGCCAATAATTACCAATTGCCAAACGAGAGAAACACGGGATGAAAGGTAACTTCAATTCAAGAAGCCGATCATCTTGCTACCTTATCGGCCCAAGTCTCAAAACTCTCGGAATAATTGGTTGTCTTTTCTACTAAGGATGCTTCGTCCAGTCTTGAAGTAGAGAACGTTGCAAGTAGGTCTCAACTAGGAGTGGATAGTGAGTTCGAATAATGTCATTTCATTAACAATCGGGTTTATACGTTCAAGCCCGCCACTAATATTTCAACTCACTATTATCCTGGACTTTGCAACCATGAAATTTTTTCATATGTGAACAATCAGAACACGTTGCAGCCACTTCCCGGTTATGGAACACAAGCTCAAGGTTAACCTATGCAACAAAACTGCCAAATGCAATAACCTCCTATTCAAAATCAAAAGCCAAACTTGGAAGAAATGATGGGATTTTTAATGAGAAAATACAAACAATACTACGTGAAACGTACAACAGGCTTAACAAGCACGAGACGAGGCTTGACTCGATTGAGACCACATGTACAAACACAAATGCTACTGTAAAATCATTGGAGACTCAGATTAGGAAACTTGAAAGTGCGATCCAAGAGCAGACCAAGGGAAAGTTTCCTAGCAACACGGAAACTAACCCGAGGGAAGGCAAGGCTATTACGTTGAGAAGCAAAAAAGAGGTTGAAGCAAGTAAGCCGATGGAAGAAGAGTCGGGGGTAAGTCATGATGTTGACCATAATGAACCAAAGAGACATGTGCAAGAGGAAGTTGATGAGAAAAAGGAGGAAAATAATGAAGACAAGTTGGAGGAGAAAAATGAGAAGAAGAAAGAAGAGAAAGTAGAAGAGAAAAGAGGAGATAAAATGGTGATTCCGAGAAGAATTACATTCCCAGACAATCTACCGATTCTAACCACACCTTTGCCTTATTCGCAATGATTGCAAAAGAAGAAGTTAGACCATCAATTTGCAAAATTTCTTGACATTTTCAAGAAAATACAAATCAACATACCTTTTGCAGATGCGTTAGAATAAATGCCCAACTATGGAAAGTTCTTAAAAAACATAATGATGAAGAAAAATAAGTTGGAGGAATACGTGACAGTAAAAATGACAGATGAATGTAGTGTTATACTGTAAAGAAAATTTCTTGAAAAGCTGAAGGATCCCGGTAGTTTCACGATTCTGTTTACTATCGAGAAATCTCATTTTGACAAAGCACTATGTGATCTTGGTGTTAGTATCAACCTGATGCCATCTTCTGTCTACCAAAAGTTGGGACTCGGTAATGCAAAACCAACCACAATTTCCCTTCAAATGGAAAACCGATCGTTGACCTATCCGAAAGAAATTATTGAGGATGTCTTGGTGAAGGTGGATAAGTTCATCTTCCCAGTGGATTTTGTCATGCTAGAAATAAAGGAGGATAGGGAGATTCCAATTATCCTTGGAAGGCTTTTTCTTGCAAATGGGAAGGGCGTTGATCGATGTGCATGACGGAAATTTGACATTGCTAGTGAACGAAGATGAGGTAAAGTTCAAAGTTTTCAAAATTACGAACTTTCCAGATGAATGCTCTAAATGCAACTGAGTAGAAGTGGTGGACTCGAGCGTTAGCCAATTTTTTCATGAAAATGTGAATCGGGATCCAATGGAGCATACTATCCCAAATTCCCTATCTATGGAGGATTTTGGCAAAAAATGCTTAACTTAGAAAGGTGTTGTGGACTACGTCCTATCTATGGAAGTTGTACCGAATGACGTACCAAAAGCCGTACCTAAAGCCGGCACACCTTTTGCAGGTGGTCTAGACCATTCCGGATCAAGCAAATTTCCATTCAGCTCAGTCGAACTGGAAGGTGATGAGGAAAAGATCTAGCGCTACATCAAAAATGAAGAACGAGTTGTGGAGAGTATGAAACCGAGAGTATGATCTTGCCCGAATTTTGCTATTATTTACTTTTTGGAGGCCGGAATGGTCTCGGAGCGTGTTTGGAGGTGAATTGAGAAGTGTGGATACTTGGAGGTGTATTTTTGTACTTAAAATCGTTGAACTAGCGAAGTGGAAGCATGTGGTTTGGATCCTTGTTGTGAAAACTTGAAGAAATCATAAAAATCCAGCAGGCAGCTTACTGGCGCGGCGGTAAAATTACTGGGAAGACAGATTCTAACCAAACGCTCCACCGTCGAGGTGGTGACCTTACAGCCAAGATGGTGAAACTTCAGGATGTAAGTTTTAAAAAGGCACTCTACCATCGAGGAGGTGATCCCACCGCCGCAGCGATGAAGCCTCAATTCGAATAAAAAGAAAATCGTTCATTTAAACCACTTCAACCACCCCTAAAATCCCAAATCTCTCAATTTTCATCCTCCCAAACCATTTCTAACCCTCAAATTGATCATTCCATTTACAAAAGTTGAGATTTCCACCACAAATCGTCCGCCAAAAATCAATCTTCAACCCCATTTTCGAATTCTAGGGTTTAAGGAACAAAAGGGGCAATTTCTCCAATTTTCAATCGGTTTGACCAAATTATTTCGACAAGTAAGTACTTTTGATCTTAAATTTCATATATATGTTGAAATCTTTAGTTGATTTTCATATAAAAATCAAGAATGGTTGAATTTGGATTGTTCCCTAAACCCTTGAACCCCATTTTTCGCGATTTTCTTTATCACTATGAGATTTCGGTTTGATTTTTGGTGATGAACACGATTTATATGGATTGTTTCATTGTGTGATACAAAATTACATACTAAATTGTTGAATTTTTTTTGAAACTATTGCGATTGGTGTGTGCGTATTGCGATTGTGTCGTGTTCTTGACGGTGTTGATTCGGGGGATTGTTTTCCATTGTTCATATATGATTAGTGGTAGGGCGTAAAATACACCACTACTTACTCTCGCAAGTATACGAGGTCTAAGTTTTAATATAGTGGATCTTGAAGATCGGATATCATTTCCACAGAGAAAAGTGTGAATAATTGAATACCGCAAGTTACGTAGTCTCATGTTATCCTGACGATTAAAGAAATGATTTAAAATTAATATAATCTAAACTACAATTAGTGGGTTAATCCTAACTAAATTTATTAACTAGGGATTGATTTTGTTCACTTAATACATGTTTGATTTCGTTTAGTTAATAATAACGGAGTTTAGGTATCATACAATCTCGGTTCGTAAACTCCTCTGCCACCTCTTCTGAGTGTAAGATGGGGGAATACGCGACTTCGTGTTGAAGAAAATGTCCCCCTCAATGTCTTAAAGACTCTAGTCCACGTGAGTCTTGACCCAACGTTATCGATTGCACACTAACTAACGCCCTCCCAGGTCGTTAGGTCGTAACGATGTGTTTACCCTAGTCCGAATTCAGGGTTACCTCTCCCGAGTGTCAAACCCTAGATTCTCAAATCCAACCCTAATACCATAACAAGCATACTAATATCTTCATCAAATGATAAACACAATCGGACTTAAAAGCAACAACCGTTAAAGAAACGTACATTAAACCAAACGAGTATTTACACAACTACATCTATCTCTAACTAATATTTAATTAAACTAACATGTTCTTAGCCGATACAATATTAAATCAAGAGGGGATCATCAATATCAACAATAAACATTAAGTACAAAGATGGAAACAATGGAAGAAAAATCAAATCTCAAAGTGGAGTAGTCCACTTTCGCCAAAGAACAATCCTCCCGAGCTTCCTCTTCTCCATTGATGAACTTCCTCTTCTAACTCTTCAATAAATGGCCAAGAACACTTCCTAAAACTAATCTAATCTACTTCCTAAATTATCTAAACCTAACTAAGGTGGAAAGATCTTTCCAAAAATCAATTGGGCTCCTCTCTAACGTCTAGGCTTCTTAACAATTGGTGGAGAAAGGGGTTTAATAGGCAAGGTTTAGAAAATATCTTCAAAATATCTAAAAATAGATATTTCCATGCAGAGTGTCATCGCCTAGGCGGTGGTTCACCGCTTAGGTGGTGGCTTGAGTCGGTTAAGTTTCTGTTAGATATTCGCCTAGGCGGTGGTTTCTCCACCTAGGCGGTGGCTGCTAGCATAACATTCTGACGTTTTCTCGCCTAGGCGGTGGTTCAGTACTTCAGCACTCCAACATTCTGCCTCTTTTTCACTTAGGCGGTGGAACTTTCGCCTAGGTGGTGGTCTTCATTCACTGAAATCCTGTTTTTCACATTTTGTTCACTGTTTCACTTGTTTATCACCCTTTAACGTCCCTTCACCTGTTTTACACTGAAACAAACTAAAACACAATTAAATATAACTAATATGCTTGAAAATTAACAAATTCGGTTTCGAAATAGATAGGTTTTTCACACCTATCAATTAGGCTACCTTGTTTTGTGATTGTGATTGATAGGAACCATGACTAAACGAGCCGCATCGAAAAGACCAAGAAAAGAAGGTTCAAGTTCTGGTAAGGGCGTGAAACACGCCGCTACTTACTCTCGCAAGTATACGAGGTCTAAGTTTTAATATAGTGGATCTTGAAGATCGGATATCGTTCCCATAGAGAAAAGTGTGAATAATTTAATACAACAATTTACGTAGTCTCATGTTATCCTGACGATGGAAGACATGATTTAAAATTAAACTAAGATAAACTACAATTAGTGGGTTAATTCTAACTAAGTTGATTAATTAGGGATTGATTTCGTTCACTTAATACATGTTTGATTTCGTTTAGTTAACAATAACGGAGTTTAGGTATCCGACAATCTCGGTTTGTAAACTTCTCCGCCACCTCTTCCGAGTGTAAGATGGGGGAATACGCGACTTCGTGTCGACGAAGAGGTCCCCCTCAATGTCTTAACGACTCTAGGCCACATGAGTCTTGCCCCAACGTCATCGATTGCACACTAACTAACGCCCTCCCGGGTCGTTAGGTCATAACAATGTGTTTACCCTAGTTCGAATCCAGGGTTACCTCTCCCGAGTGTCAAACCCTAGATTCTAAAATCCAACCCTAATACCATAACAAGCATACTAAGATCCTCATCAAATGATAAACACAATTGGACTTAAAAGCAACAACCGTTAAAGAAACATATATTAAACCAAACGAGTATTTACACAACTACATCTTTCCCTAAATAATCTCTAATTAAACTAACATGTTCTTAGCCAATACAACATTAAATTAATAGGAGATCATCAATATCAACAATAAACATTAAATACAAAGATGGAAACAAGGGAAGAAAAGCCAAATCTCGAAGTGGAGTAGTCCACTTTCGCCAAAGAACAATCCTCCCTAGCTTCCTCTTCTCTATTGATGAACTTCTTCTTCTATTGCCCTTCAAGGATTGGCCAAGAACACTCTCTAAAACTAATCTAATCTACTTCCTAAATTAAATAAACCTAACTAAGGTGGAAGGAGCTCTCCAAATCTCAACTGGGGCCTCCTCTCACGTCTAAGGGTTTTTCGAGGTTTAGTGGAGAAAGGGGTTAAAAAGAGGGATTTGGAAAATATCTTCAAAATATCTAAAAATAGATATTTTTGTGCAGAGTGTCACCACCTAAGCAGTGGTTCACCGCTTAGGCGGTGGCTTAAGTCGGTTTAAGTTTCTATCGGATCTTCGCCTAGGCGGTGGCTGCTGGCATAACAATCTGTCGTTTTCTCGCCTAGGCGGTGGTTCAGCCCTTCAGCACTCCAACATTCTGCCTCTTTTCTGCCTAGCGGTGGTTTTCATTCACCGAAACCCTGTTTTGCACATTTTGTTCACCGTTTCTCCACCGTTTTCACTTGTTTATCGCCCTTTAACGTCCCTTCACCTGTTTTACACTAAAACAAACTAAAACGCAATTAAATATAACTAAAACTCTCGAAAACTAACAAATTCGATTTCGAAATAGATAGTTTTTTCACACCTATCAATACCCCCAAACTTAGAATTTTACTAGTCCTCAAGCAAAACACTAACACTAAACTAAACTAACTAATGAACTAACCAACTAAAAATGAAAAACTAAACTAACACGAAAGAAGTATATGCATGTAAATATAAAGTTCAATTAAAAGGACCAATTTGTTCCTCCCTCAACATCCCTAAATCTGATCAAGTTCGGGAGGTAACCCATACCAAGTGGTGTTCTATAATTTCAATGATCAATAACAATAAAAACCATTCTAGATCCATTTGAAGTGTGTGTGTGAGAACTCAAATGTGTAACAAGTCAAATACCAGATTCAATTATTCAATCGTTAAGCTCATAACTTAAACCGTTGAAGGATTCAGAAAAACCATACGCTTGATTGGAGTCTACTATCCACTAATGTTGGCTCGGATATTCACAGAGATCAATAGGGCTTGATTTGGCTTTGGAGAACGACCACGGGTATTATTGGAATTGAAAAAAAAGCAAATCGTTTTAATTGAACGATACCCGAGGTAAAATCGCTTGTCGCTATCCTCTCTCATAACCCCCACATTCTTAGGATAGAATTCTGAATAAGATAAGAAGATCCTTGTATTCACTTGTCAAAAGAGAAGAAACTGAAAACTATAATCTTGTTTTTTTTTTTTTAACAACATATTTCTAAATTAATTTGAATATTTGTAGTTTTAGGAGAATGCAAAAAGAAGTTAGAGAAACACACCCCCGAACTTATTCAAATTTATAAAATTTTAGGAATATGTAAAAAGTAATAATAGAAACACACCCCTAAACTTATTTTAGGAGCGTGCAAAAAGAAATACGAAAATGACAAGTGAATACACTAATACCGAATCAATACAAATTTATCAGAAACCCAACCGTTCACTTGATTTCACTCAATTTTGAAAATTAGGCTTAGCGACATTTGGTTTAGGAAAAATTTAAAGGAAAAGAGTATTTGAACGTTTTCAAAATTAATTACGTTATTGGCTTTGACAGGGGAAATAAGGAATGAAAATTTTTAGGTTAGCTACAACGGTTCAAGCGAAAAATTGACGGCCTAAATCATGTCTCCGGAATTACCTTACTTAGGATTCCGCCTCAAGTTTTCCCCAAATCAAGTTCTAGTTTCCTCATTTTCTATCATGAGCTTAATATTGAATAATCAGCGTCTAATCGTTCAGATAATTATACATTGAGTTCAAATGTCGTGCGATTTTAGGATCGAAATAATTTTTACCCAATCGACATGTTAAGCATACAAAACACACAAGGAAGGTATTACCCCCGACCTCAATATGCAATTAGGGGATAATTCTCATCATCGGGTCTTGGCCCAAATGAACTCAACATCTAATCATGCAAATACAACTTTATACATACACAATACTAAATTAAATCTAATACTAACATACATAAATTAATCTAACACTACTCATGCAAAAACAAAAATTAAACTACAATAAACTAAAAATTTAAAAACTAAAACATTCATAATAAAATACATACATAAACATAGATTTGTACATCAAAAACTTTTTGCATTCTGTTCAAAAAGTAATAATGGTTCATCATTTTCTACAAAAAATCAAAATAGATGAACACCCACTAAACTATCATCCATTCTATACCATTCAGGCCTGAACATGGCAGTGTTCCAACATCAACGAACCCAATAAACATATAGTATGCTTGCAAACAAAATGGGTTGAACACATACCTAGGGAATAAGACTTATTCCCTACTGTTCACCTGAAGATGAATCATCACCGTCATCACGTTGGAAAGGAGAGTGTGGTCTCTAGAGCAGATGTGGCGGCACAGATGGCATCAGAGGGTAATCGTCCATCTCAAGGCCAAGGCCTTCCCAAATCTTCCGTTGGACTCGATCTTGCTGCCTTGAAAATTGGTCCAGGAAAAAAACGATCTCATATTGATTTTGGAGAACGATCTGAAGCTTGTTATTTATCCTTTTCTGGAGTTTTCATCTCGGGCTCCAGAAGGTCCCGCCGTCTCGTCTGCTGGCTCTTCCCCTTTCTCAGGCTCGGGCTCGGCTGCCTCTTGCGCCCCAGTCTTCCACAACCAATTTATCTTTAACAGATCAAGTGGAATGATAGGGTCGCACAAGCTTCCTCCGGATACCGTCACTCCCGCTAGTCGAAAAATATGGGTCAATAGTGACGGAAATGGGAGCCCACCCTTTACTGTCTTCGTAGCATGTATGATCGATGAATAGATCAGGAATCCAACGTTGATTGGTTGCTCGGTTTGAATTTTATAGATAAAAAAGGCCCTGTCCTTTGAGACGTCTGAAAGATGTGACGTCGGTAGGAGGCTTCCACAAATGAAGTGGTGCCAGATTTTTGGAATTGGCTTTAGGCGTTTCACCAAGAAGGTAGCGACATTCGGCCCCTGGTGTTTCCACTTTACTTTGCCAGATGTGATATTTTCAATGACTCTATGCAAAATAGGCTCTTAGCTTTCAAGGGACTCCGGTGCCGAAAGTCCAAAGAGATGATTGATAAAATCTGGGCTGAAGATGATAGGCTGATTTTGAACCCTTGCTTGGTCATCTATGGCCTCCGTAGCATTTGCATAAAATTCTTTGACCAAAGCAACCTTGCCTGGGGGTGACGATTTACAGAATTGCTCCCATTGGCGGCTTCGGATTTCTTGTTGAAATTCCGCCGGGAGATTCTCAATTGGACCGAAACCCCGTTGACGTATGTAGGCACGATATTTTTCGTGTTCTTTGAAGTGCTCCTCCGCTTGTTTTGACACAAAACGGGTGGCATCATAGTCAACGTCGGTCGGCACCCCGGGTTGCGAGCTCGACCCTTCTCCTCTCGCCCTTTTCTTTGTTACCCTCTTCGACATTTCCTAATAATCACAATCACAAAAAAAACCAATACAACCTGATCATATATGAACAATTGAAAACCATAAACCTCCTTAATCACTTTGTCAAGAACACATACATCCCAAAACGAATACCCATTTGAATTTTTCAAACAAATTTCACAAATGTGACATCCTATCTTAGTTCATATACTCAACCAATCCAATTAAACATGCTCATCACCAAGAATCAAACCAAAAACCCATGGAACTTCGGAATCGCGAAAATAGGGTTAAGGGGTTTTGGGCAAAATTTCAAAATCCAATGATTTCTTTGATATAATCATGCAAACCAACCAATAATTTCAACAACTAGACTAAATGTCATGTAAAAGAAACTTACTTGTTGAGAATTAATGGTCCAATCGAAAGAGAATGAAGAAATCGCACCTTTCAAGCAAAAATCCTAAATTTTCAGAAATAGGGGTGGAGATCCGATTCTTGGAGGTTGAATCGTGATGGAAATGACTACTTTTGGTAATAGAATGATGAGTTTTGAGTATTGGAACGGTTTGGAAGTGAGGTTTTAGAGAGAAGGTGGAGGATTTTTAGGGAGGGAACCTTGCGATTTCAATTTTAAACGAACGGGTTCTTTTTAACTGCAGAAGGTCCACCGCTTAGGCGGTGGATCCCTTTTCTTTAAAATCAAATCTTCTGACAAAATTTCTCCTAAGCGAAATTACACCAGTGTGAAAACATTTTATTCTGTTGCTAATCCGCCTAGGCGGTGGAATGTATTTTCAAAATTTGTTGCATCCTGTATTTTTACCGCCTAAGCGGTGGGCCATTTTTGATGAAAAACACACAACCTGTACTTTTACCTCCTAAGCGGTTCACCGCTTAGGCGGTGGGCCTGCAGCTCCCACTTTCATATTTTTCTCAAATTTTCAAAATACGACTCCACCCCGTACATTTTCACTTCGCTTGTTCAACGTGTTTAAACGTGAAACACTTCCCCAAGCGTCCACACTCCAAAATTCACTTCCGAACACGTTCCGAAACCATGCCGGCTTCCAAAAAGAATAAATAATCAAATAAATAGTAACAAAAATCAGGTAATTTGATACTCTAAGTTTCATTTCAAAAATAAATAAATAGCGCTTGAGTTACCGTCCCCAACTAGACTTTCTTGTTGTTAAGTATTTTTCACCAAAATTCTCCATGGACAAGGAATTTGGGCTCAAATGCTCAGTCAGATCAAGATCATGGCTTTGAAGTCGGCTTTTCCTCTCAGTCCTTATCATTTGCAATAAGCTCAATCTCGGGATTGAGAATTAAGAATTCCAATATTCTTCATCATTTCTCATACTGCTTGATCTCATTAACACAATGAAACAAAAATAAAAATTAAAAACAAAACAAAAATAAATGTCAAGATTAACAATTGACCACTTAGTCGCAATATCAACTTAAAATTCACACTATTCCCCAGCAATGGTGCTAAAAACTTGGTGCGTTGACGGGACTAGAATACGATACATCTGCTTTTCCTATTCAAAACTTAAGTCCTGAGCCATTACCGCGTATCCCTTGTAATATTTAATAGAATTCACACTGATCCTTGGCAACGACGCCAAAAACTTGGTAGGGGCGTGAAACACGCCGCTACTTACTTTCGCAAGTATACGAGGTCTAAGTTTTAATATAGTAGATCTTGAAGATCGGATATCATTCCCACAGAGAAAAGTGTGAATAATTGAATACCGCAATTTACGTAGTCTTATGTTATCCTGACGATGGAAGACATGATTTAAAATTAAACTAAGCTAAACTACAATTAGTGGATTAATCCTAACTAAGTTTATTAATTAGGGATTGATTTCGTTCACTTAATACATGTTTCATTTCGTTCAGTTAACAATAACGAAGTTTAAGTATCCGATAATCTCGGTTCGTAAACTCCTCCGCCACCTCTTCTGAGTGTAAGACGGGGGAATACACGACTTCGTGTCGACGAAGAGGTCCCCCTCAATGTCTTCACGACTCTAGGCTGCGTGAGTCTTGCCCCAACGTCATCGATTACACACTAACTAACGCTCTCCCGAGTCGTTAGGTCGTAACGATGTGTTTACCCTAGTCCGAATCCAGGGTTACCTCTCCCGAGTGTCAAACCCTAGATTTTCAAAGACAACCCTAATACCATAAAAAACATACTAAGACCATCATCAAATGATAAACACAATCGGACTTAAAAGCAACAACCGTTAAAGAAACATATATTAAACCAAACGAGTATTTACACAACTACATCTTTCCCTAAATAATCTCTAATTAAACTAACATGTTCTTAGCCAATACAATATTAAATCAAGAGGAGATCATCAATATCAACAATAAACATTAAATACAAAGATGGAAATAAGGGAAGAAAAGCCAAATCTCGAAGTGGAGTAGTCCACTTTCGCCAAAGAACATTCCTCCCTAGCTTCCTTTTCTCTATTGATGAACTTCTTCTTCTATCGCCCTTCAAGGATTGGCCAAGAACACTCTCTAAAACTAATCTAATCTACTTCCTAAATTAACTAAACCTAACTAAGGTGGAAGGAGCTCTCCAAATCTCAACCGGGGCCTCCTCTCACGTCTAAGGGTTTTTCGAGGTTTTGGTGCAGAAAGGGGTTAAAAAAAGGGATTTGAAAAATATCTTCAAAATATCTAAAAATAGATATTTCTGTGCAGAGTGTCACCGCCTAAGCGGTGGTTCAGCCCTTCAGCACTCCAACATTCTGCTTCTTTTCTGCCTAGGCGGTGGAACTTCCGCCTAGGCGGTGGTCTTCATTCACCAAAACCCTATTTTTCACATGTTGTTAACCGTTTATCCACCGTTTTCACTTGTTTATTGCCCTTTAACGTCCTTTCACCTGTTTTACACTAAAACAAACTAAAATGCAATTAAATATAACTAAAACGCTTGAAAACTAACAAATTCAGTTTCGAAATAGATAGGTTTTTCACACCTATCAAGTTCTTGAGCCGGGGGTCCTGCCTTCAACTATGATTCCACCCGGTTTGTTTCAAAATAGGCCGATGAGCATTTTAATCATTTCAAACATAAGCGGACATGTATTCGACAACGAGTTTTTGGGCAATTGGAATGTCTCCCGGCGGAATTTAAGGATGTGATACGAAGTCGCGGTTGGGAAGGTTTTTGTAAATCACCACCCCGGGGCGAGGTGGATTTAGTTCAGGAATTCTATGCCAACATCACCGAAGCCAATGACAACCGAACAAGGGTCCAAACTCGCACCATTTTGTTCAGTCCCGAGCGTATTAATAAAATTTTGGGATTGACGGCCCCGACACCAACTGACAAACCGTATGGGGGTAGAGATCCGAGCATAGAAACGGTGATCTGTGCCATAACTTTAGGTAACGTCCAATAGACTCACACAGGGCCGTGTCTAGCCACTTTCTCTGTTAAGTTCCTTAATTCGATCCCCAAAATCTGGTATTATTTTGTTGTGGAATCGTTCTCTTGACATCTCACTTATAAGACATCTTTAAAGAAAGGGCTATGACGCTATATTCCATTTAGATGGGCAAACCGCTAAATATCGGGTTCTTAATCTACTCTTCCATTCTTCATGCCATCCAAACAACAAAGGTCGACCTTCTATTTCCATCTCTATTGACCAACCTATTCAGACGGGCTAGTGTATCAATAGGCGGGGATAACCCTTGTCGCCCTATCGCTCGCTTGATCTAACCATGATTACTCGAATATGGAAAGGCAGAGCACAAAGGCCGAGGGAGCCAAAAGCAGAAGAAGAGGAAGGGCCCGAAGAGGAAGATGCGGGGCTATCTGAGGCCCCAATTCCAAAAGAGCCCGGTCGCCCTTCGATCACTTTGTATAGGGTCTATCAAGAACTCCAAGATGTTCGGCTTGACAATCGCGTTCTTCGCCAAGGGCAGTATAATTCTGATCTCCAAAATGTTGAGCTCCGGATGTTCCGGAATCAATATACACGCCAACAAGAGCAAGTCCAACGACTCTTTGGCACGCGCCTCAGAATTGACATGAGCGCTTATCTGCCAATGCCGCAATTGCCACCCACCTCTTGCAAACGCTACACTTTCCTTTCCAATGAGACAGTGGTGGTGATGACGTTCATCTAGGTGGACAGTAAGAGGTAAGACTTCTACGTCTCATCTCCTAGGTATGTGTTTAAAATCCAATATTTCTTTATAAATGCTATATACTGCGATTGGGTTCGCTGCTTAGTCAGTGTGGACACTGCCTATTTCAAGTTTGGGGGGGGGGGATGATCATCCAATTTTGTTTTTTGTTAGAAAATGATGAACACAATTTTGATGTATTATATTGGATGTTTTATATATGCTTAGTTATGCTTTGTAGAAGTTTAGATGTATATTGTGGACTTTAATTTGTAGTTAAGTTTATTTTAATTTTTGTGTTTGTGCATGTGTAATGCTTAATTTGGTGTATGTATGTTAGTGTTTAGATTTAGTGTAGAGATGTTTATGTATGGAATAGTATTTGCATGTTGAATTGTTAAGTTCGTCTGGGCCATTTCCGATGATGAACATTATCCACTAATTGTGTATCGAGGTCGAGGGTGATTCCATTCATGTGTGTTTTGTGTGCTTGGCATGTTGATTAGGTAAAAATCATTTTGATCCTAAAATCGCACGATAATATAAACTCAATGTATAGCTATTCGAAATATTTGACGCCGATTATTCAGTAATAAGTTCATGACAAATTTGAGAAATCTAGAACTTGACTGGGGAAACTTGAGGCGAAATCCTAGGTAAGGTAGTTCAAGAGGCATGATTTAGGCCTTCATTTTTATCACTTGAACCTTTGAAACTAACCTTTAAAATTTTATCCCTCGTCACCCTGTTGAAGCCGATAACCTATTCAATTATGAACATGTATAAATACCCTAGCCAATTAAAAAAATTCTAAACCATTGTCGCTAAGCCAAATGCACGAATTGAGTGAAATCAAGTTAGCATTATTTTATACTACTTAAAGTGAGCGGTCGGGTTTCGGACGAAATTTTATTGGTTTGGTATTGGTGTATCCACTTGTTATTCTTTCAATTCTATTTACTCACCCCTAAAATTATACAAAATTGAATAAGTTTGGGGGTATGTTATGCTGTTTAAAAAAAAAACTATGTGAATATAGTACTATTTTCGTTTTTTCGAGGAGTGAATACAAAGTTTTTAAATTCTTGTTCAGGGTTGTGTTTTAAATATTTAGGGTTACAAGAGAGATATAGCGACAAACGTTTGTGCCTCGGGTAGCGTTGAATTATCGTAATTATAACGATTTTTACTTTCTGTTCCTGAGATACCCTTGGCCGTTCTCCAATGCCGATCCAAGCCCTATTGATCTCTATGAATTTCTGAACCTACATTAGTGGATAGTCGAGCCTAGTCAAGCATATGGTTTTCCTAATCCTTAACGGTTTAAGTCATGAGCTTAGTTATTGAATAATCCAATCCGGTATTTGGATAGTTATATATTTGAGTTCTCACACACACACTTTAAATGGATCTAGAATGGTTTTTTATTGATATTGAGTGTTAAAATTCTAGAACACCACGTGGTATGTTTTATTCCCGAACTTGATCTGATTGAGGGTTATTAAGGGAAGAACAACTTGGTTTTTTCGATTGAACTTGGAACTCGCATGCATTTACTTCTTATTTGTTAAAAGTATATTCATTTTTAGTTTAGTAGTTAGTTAATTATTATTGTTAGTTCATTTAAGTGTTAGGTGTTTTGCTCGAGGACTAGCAAAACTCTAAGTTTGGGGGTATTTGCAGGGAGAATTACACAAGTCTTACCACCACAGCGGTGAAAGTACAAAGAGCTTAATGCTATCTTCACCGCCGAGATGGTGAAAGTCCGAAGAGTTTAGGATTTGGTTCACCGCCGCAGCGGTAAAGTTAACCGACTTACTCACCACCGCAGCGGTGAACCACCGTCACGGCGGTCACTCTGTGCAGAGAATATCTATTTTTCAAAATATTTTGAAGCCTTCTATTTAAGCCCCATTTTTCCCGATTTGTCAAGGAAATTCCACACATTAGAGACTTGATCTTAGGCTATTCTTGAGAGCTCAAAGAAGAGATTCAATATTTGGAGAAGAGGAAGCAATCCCGGACCGATCTTTGGCGACAGTGGACTATTCTACTCTAAGATTTGATCGTTCTTCTTTTGTTTTTATCTTTATAATCTACTTTTCATATCAAATGATGATGAATCCTTCTTATTTTAATATTTTTATGGCTAAGATCATGGTAGGATAGATAAATATTATCTAGAGATTGATGTAACTCATGTAAATACATGTTTGATTGAATATATGTTACTTTAATGTTTGTTTGTCTAAATCTGTTTGTGTTTAATATTTTATTACAATTTTAATATGCTTGTTAAGGTATTAGGATTGGTTTTGAGAATACGGGGTTTAACACTCGAGAGAGGTAACCCCGGATTCGGACTAGGGTTAAACACATCACGACGATCTAACGACCCGGGAGGGCGTTAGAAAGTGTGCAATCCATGAGGTTGGGTCAAGACTCATTGTTATATAAAACTCTAGAGGGGGATCTCAGCGTTAACTCGAAGTCATATAATCGCTCATTTTACACTCGAGAGAGGTAGTGAGCGAATTTGAGATACCTAGATTGTTGGATAGGATAAACACCATTATTGTTAACTAAACGAAGTCAAACATGTATTAAATGAATGAAATCAATCCATAGGTAATCTACTTAATTAGAATTAATCCAATAGTTGTTAGTTTAACTTAATTTTTAAATATTCAAACTCAAACATTTCTTGAACCATCGAGATAATATAAGACTATGCAAATTGTTGTATTCAATTAATCAAAAACATTTTCCTGTGGATGATATCCGATCGAAAGATACACTATATTAAAACTTGACGTTCTGCATTTGCGAGTAAATTAAGACGTGAAAAAAGTAATGCGTCCACATATATTAATAAGATCGGATCCCCCAAATCTCTCCCTTAGAATCATAAAAAAATGGCTAGTTTTTTACCGAAAGACCAAGTTTCTCGAAATCTCAATCGAAATAGTCGATTGACCGATCTCTAGTTGTCTGTTGACCAATTGATACAACATTGAAACCAAGCCAGACCAAAACCCCAGTCGGTTGACCGATACTCCCACATTTGGTGGACCGATTTATGCAGAGAATTTCCTCTGCCAAACTTCAACGCAATTGGTTGACTGATTACCCCCCAATTGGTTGACCGATTGATTAAAAACCATTCCTTGCCGAATCCTCAAATCCAATCGATTGACTGATCGCCTGCGTTCGGTTAACAGATCGATGCAGGGACTACATATTTTGCTCCAAAAACTTCACAGATTCAAACGGTTGATCGATCATTTTTTATCAGTTGACCGACTAATGATGGGTGGTAATTTTCTTCACCAATTCTGCTACAAAACTTACTGTTTGATTCAATTAACCGATTGCTTTTCTAAGTTGATTAAATTGACCTTAAAATTTAACTTTTTCTACTTTAATCCTTATTTTTAGTTAGGTTAATTTTCATTTTCAATTTCACATTAGGAGCACATATCAAATCTTTAATTAGGGAATAAATTCTATTATTTCAAACACACATAAA
This sequence comes from Eucommia ulmoides, assembly GCA_016647705.1. Lineage (NCBI taxonomy): Eukaryota > Viridiplantae > Streptophyta > Magnoliopsida > Garryales > Eucommiaceae > Eucommia > Eucommia ulmoides. The sequence continues at coordinate 52,549,808 of CM028332.1, forward strand.
GATAACTTGTTTAATAGTGTCTCTTGTGATCTTAATTCGAGTTGCATTAAAAGTATAAGAATATTAAGTTGTTTTCACGTAATTTCTTCAAAGTTTTCAATACTCTTATTTTCTTCATTGTATTCATCTTTGCACCCTTAACTTTTTCTTCATGATGTCTTCAACATAATCAAAAATACGTAACTCCTTGATGAAATACTCAACAAACACGTTAGTTTCACAAAAAATATCAATACTTAATTGTTTATCAAAACCTAGAGACCAACAAGCTTAATTATCTATTATACAACTTTAAACGAAAATAAAAATATTTTTGTATTTTTTATGTAATGAAAAGTAGTAACCTATACTAATCTAGGCAGCGACAACCCAATAGTAGTTTATAAGATACAAAAATATAACCGAGCGAACCTTATATAAGCTTCCTGCATATCCTTGTTTGCAAAGGAAATCAGGTCAACATGCAGTTCCAGCATGTAAACTAGACTAAATTATTATTTATGTGACCGAACCCTTATTAGGCTGCCTACGTACTTTGGTGAGTAACCAAAGATCAGGTTATCATGTAGTTCGCTTATTTAAGGTTAAAACTATTTGTTTTTATTTATTAAAGGTGACTGAACCCGTATAAGGTTGTGTACATACTTTGGCGAATAACCAAAGATCAGGTCTGATGTAGTTTCTTTATTTATGTTTAAAAACTAGATTTAGTTAATTTTATTATTAATCAAGACATAAATCACAACATGATGTGCACACAATCTCTTTGATTTTGTCAAGAACATCTTAACCAAACTCATTAGTTTAGACAAGTTAGTGTTGGTTTTTAAGTTGTTTAGTTAGAAAGAAAAGAAAATACCATATATTTATGCCAGTCCTACTCGTAACTCATAAAAATAGAAAAGTTTCTGAAGAAGAATCAGACATATCTATGAAGGAATAAAGGCTCTCCCTTTATCCCAAATTTTTAGCCACAAGGGTCTGTCAGTATATATATAGGTGCCAATCCACTAGCTTGAAGACTTAGTGCAAGGTTGTGACCTTGATGTATAAGATAAAGTAAATCAGTTTATTTAATAGTTATATGGTTATATTAACAGTTATAAGAGTTCGGTTTGAAGTGTTCATGAAAGAATCGTAGAGACTATGCACAACTCATGGTGTGATAGATGTTTTGTTTAGATCCTTACATGTTCTTAACATGTTCTCGGATGATTTGGTTCCTCACATGTTCTTGGATGTTCTTGATGTTCTTGACTTGATCTTAAACAATTTTATTATGGTTTGGTTTATAAGACAAAAACTTAACGTTTTTAGTTATTTATAGGTTATTTATGCTATGTACATGAATTTAAAGCATGATATCTACATGATTCTACTATGTACAAGCAATATATATGAAATTTAAGGCAAGATCAAGACACATACCTAGTTTAGGGGAGTGGTCTTTCCCTAAACAAATAACTTATTCTCCTTCTTGATCTTCTTAGCTTGAACTCAATTGATTACCATCAACTTCTTGAGTTCTTGCTCCAAGAAGAACACTCTCCTGGACCGAATTTTAGTAGAATAATGACATGCTATTCTAGAGAATTGCTTGAAAATCCTAGCACCCGAGAGTATTGTTCGAGCTTAGAGAGAGAAGCTAGGGTTCCAAGATTTGAAAATAATGAAAGTAGGCCCTTCTATTTATAGGCCAGGGATCCTGCACACTCAGCCATGCACAGGGTATCCCAGACCTTTCTTTAGGGTATGTTTAGCCTAGGATACTTACTCTCTTGATTTGGTTTTGATCACCTATGAAGAAATTTTAGGTGTATTGAAAGATTCTTAAAGATTTGGTAATGATTACCAAATCTTTGGAAGATTCTTGCAATGATTGGCAATCATTAGTAATGATTGGTAATCATTTGCAATCATTACACTCCCTTGAATCTCATTGGTTGCACATGGGTACATTAATGGCAAGATGTGACACTTTCGGTTCGGTTTACGGGCTAAGTACCGGTTAGTTTCACTATTGCGGTTTGGTTTCCATTAATGCTTCCAAGATGCAATACATTTAGTCTCAATGAGTCACTTGGCATTTAATGCTGTATGATGACTCATTACCTGGTGAGCACACACCTAGTTGGTTTTGGATTGAATTGGGTTAGTTTTCCTTGTAATTGATAGTTGGATGTCAAGGTTTCTAGTTAACCCTACGATATTTTGATAAAATATCTTTATTCAATGTATCCATCCATTCCATGTCATCATAAGCGATAAATTCTTGATAGGATGTGCATTTAATGACCATTAAATGCATAGGATAGGTGGCAAACCGAATTGGTTTGGTTTCGATAACGGGTAGTCACATTTCAAGATTTTCGATTACTCTAAGATATTTTGATCAAAATATCTTGATTCCTTGAATATGACCTATCCATGTCATCCCAAGTGTTGATCCTAAGATTTTGATGGATAATTAAATGTTGATATTTTTGGTGGAACTAACGGTTTTATTGAGTGTTTCAGTTTATTAGTTCCAGTGAAGATATTATCATAAAGATATTGAGAAAAATTCTAAATCGATGCTAAATACATTGACAAAGATGATGGACGTTAAGAGATCGAAGAATTTGAATAACCTAGGGAAAAACAACCTAGGTCAAATTTTTACTCTTAATGTATCCCAATTAGGATCACACACGACATAATTTTTTTTTAAAAATTTATGTGTGTTTTTTATAGAATCCTAATTAGTTAAATTATTTGATCCTATTGTAATTGAAAAGAAGCATTGATAATTGATTAAAATTGAATTTAAGAATTTAATGGAGCTAACCGAGAAAAGAAATCGGTTAAAGGGGCAAAAACGTTGAAGAAAATGGATTAAAATTAATTAAAGAGAAATGTTCTAGCATGGTCAGTCGACAGGTAGGTCGACTTCTGAAAAATAAGTGAACTTGTTGAATCTCTCGGTCGACAGGTAGGTCGACCTATGATTAAAAAAAGAACTCTCTGAATTGTTAGGTCGACAAATAGGTCGACTTACGAAACTCTCTGAATCGACCGGTCGACAGGAGAAAGATAAACAGTTGACCAATGGGTAAAGAGATTTTGTATTGGGCTATGTCCTGAATTGGGCGGTCGACTGATGAGTGTTGGTCGGTCAACCGATGGTCAGTTTCAAGATTTGAGATTTTGATGGTTTTGATCCAAAAAGTAGCCATTTTTTGGTTAAGATATGCGAGATATCTTAGAGATATGATATTTTTTGAGTTATTTAATTGATATTTTAATATCCCTATAGATATGATTCAAGTATTTTTTATTTTTTTCAATTTGGTACATGAAATTCTTTCTATCTTATCCAATTGAGTTTGAGTAAAAGTTTGAGGGGCTAAATTGAATGTTTTAAAATATATAATTAAATGAATCATACCAGGAATGAGTCATTATGATAAATAGGGTCTATTGGAGTAATTACTTGTCATGATTTATGAGAACTAGCTGTTGAAGGGCTTGTTTTATTTCCCTATAAATAGACCTGCGTTTTTCATTGTTGAATAATCCCAAGCATTCAAATCAATCAATTTTAAAGAGATTTCTAAGAGTATTTATTCAGATAAGTTTTGTGAGATTTTTCTTAAGAAATGTTCTTGGGAAATTGTTATTGCACTCATCGACTTAAAGTTGCATTGCTAATCGTTATTCATTCGGAGGATTCCTAGTGAGATCATTCCAAGTTATTTTCTATTAATTGTTGCTTGATCTTATTATCTATTACTTGGAAATTTGATCTTTGAAATCGTGTTTTTGATTTTTAAATTAAAAAATTATTTTTTGAAACGATTTCTTGAGAAAATCTGATTACGTGCTTAATTGCGTGCTACCCATCTTTGTTTGAAATCATATTTTGAAATTATTACTTTATTTCTATCACTAGTATCGGGACATTAATCGAGTTTAAATTTATCTAGGGTGGTAGAAGCTCCGAGTGGGAAAATCACTTATCAATTTTGTAATTGGTGAGTCGAGTGTCGGATTAAATACTATTAGGAGTGTCTAATAAAGGGTAACTAGTTTCAATCTCTTTCGATAAAGAGATTGAGGTTTTGATATTTGCCTAGAGTATACGAAGATTTGGTTTTAATTTTGCCTTTATAGAATTAATTGTGAGTGATTTGTAAAGGTTCCATCCTTACCTGGGAAAATGATAGTTGTAGTGTCCTGTGAGATTTTGATTCTTGAGCCTAAGGTATAAAGAGAATTAGATCATGATTCTTCCTGTAATAGAATTAGGTTAATCTTTAGCCTGTAAAAAGATAAGTTTATTCTTGAGTTTGGGAAAAAGAAGAGGTTATTCCTAAGTATGGGAAAAAGAATTTGTAAAGGTTGATTATGAGCTTGTGAAAATAATCATTTTTGTAAAGGTTTGGTTACTAAATGTTTAAAGGAATCTTAGTGATTAGTGGGTGCGAATCTCCATGGGGCTCGGAGGACTGGATTAACCAAGATTAGCTTGGTAAACTAGGATATATCGGTGTGTACTGTATTGTTTATTTATTTTACTTTATTTTGTGTTGTTTGGGTGCGCACCTAGAGCTTATAATACTTATCCGCTACTATAAAGAAATAATAATTGATTTAAGAGAAATTTATTAATTGATTAAATTAATTGTTTGAAGATTCAAGTGTTATAAAGATAAATAATTATTTTAGAGCTAAATTAATTATTTTAAGTGTTATAATTTGGATTAAATTTTATATCTACCCAATTTACCCCCCTTCTTGGGTAGCTCACTAGGCCAACACCAAGAATTTAATTCTTGATGTGATGGATATTTAATGCATATTAAACTCCTAACTTAGGTGGTGAACCGAATTGGTTTAGTTTTGATAATGGTTGGTTACCTCCTAAGTATCTTGGTTTTCTTCTTTAGATATTTTTTAGAGAATATCTAAGGGTTTCTTGGTCATTTAAAACTCCTTTGTTGGCTTGTTAATGATGGGTTTGGCCCTTAATTCTTTAGGCCTTGATGATTAATCAAGATGACTTCGGTTTTGGTTAATTTCAATTCGAGTCTTAATCCTTTGTTACATTGTGTAACTTGGACTTCCCATGGTATTTCCATATCTTTATTTAGGTATTTTGGACTTTTTTTTAATGATATTAATACTATAAACAACAATTTAAAGAAGTATTTTTTCGTGTTGAATAGACGAAACCGGTGATAGTAAATGTTTGAAGTGTCAAACTAGGTAACCGAGGTAATTTGGTGAAATTTCCTATAATTAAAGGGTAGTATCTAATATTTATTCATATTAGAAGCGATTTAATGAAAATAAACCTTTAATAATGTCATCTTATATCCCCTTTAATTTAAAAAAATTTGAGGTTGACCCGAAACTTTTATTTTACCGAATTTAGTCAAATTCAATAGTTTTTATGTTTTCTTATGTTTTTATGGGTTTTCTATATTATCTAGTGTGATCTAATGTATAAATTGATTCCCTTTAAGCCTAATTTTAATGTTTATCTGAACTTGTACTTTCGATTCAACATTGATTGGGTGGGATAAATTGTAGTGTCTACAACACCCCCTATAGAGCTCCAGCACCACCTCATCCAATGCCTTTCAACCCCAAGCAGAATTACCAAGGGATTGATCATCCAATAAGAGAAATAAAATAGTTACCCTTTTACTAGCACCGCTCTCTTGAATCATCAAGGAGTAAATAAAAAACATGATTCTTGAGCTAATTTCCTCGAATCTCCGAAATCCTCAAAGCCAACATTTTAACCCCAACCAATTCTGTGCATACCACTCCAGAGTACACGATCACCATATCGATAATTTCTAAAGAGATATTCTTCCTGGAAGATGGAGAAATCGCCCGACCTAACTGTCAGTAAATTTCTTTACCGAAGTATGAAGATCCAGTCCTGATTGTCAACATGATTGACCGAGATTGGGGAAATTGCTCCAATGACATTGGAGAAATTTGGAAGACTGATCCGAAACTACCAAAAGAAGTCTAGGTGGAGTACGACTATTGCCCGAAAGCATACTGGGTTGACTTACCCTTCATCATGGGCAAGAGATGACTATCTGATCATGCCTATAGGATGGGAGAGTGATTTTGAAGAAGGCATGCCAAAGGAAAGATGTTAACAAAAGAAAAAGGGCACATAATCGATGTCGACATGGAAGAAGTAAAGGAAAAAGAAAAGATACCCTAGGATCGTGAAGAGTTCCAACTAAGGAGGTACACTTGAGTTATTTGCTACCGCTCCTACCTAAGAAATTATTCGACAAATGAATAGACCTAAACTACTCGATATTAGCTGATTAAATGCACGAACCTAGAAGGACCTCAAATAAATTATAGCGGAATGGCACTGATGCCCCGACCAAAGCTAGTTTCAAAAGCCTTGGCAAGTGACCAAACGTTCCAGTCAAAGAGGACTATTGGATCCACTTGGTTGATTACGGATTCATGCAGATGGACCCTAAGAAAGTATGAAGCTCCAAAGTCTCCATCTTTACCGTACAACTGCAAGCTGCCCAAAAGATGATAACCATCAAGCCCGAGAAAGTATTGGTATTTAAAACACCAAAGCAAGAATTAGTAAAGAATCTAAAGGAGGTACCTTGTAATTACTCCATGAAAATCAAAATCGAGGTGCTAAAAAGGGAAGAAAGTTAAGTAGGAGAAGTCAGGAGAATCACCCAGAGCGGAAGGGTCTTTAATGTACTCGACCTCTTGAAGGTACCCAAAAAAGAACCCAAGGGATCCCCTAAGAAGTCGATCGTTGAACAAGAGGTACATGAATTTCTAAAGGCAGTGAAGAACACCGAATACCTAATCAATGAATAGCTAAGCAAGACACTCGTGTATATCTTGATGTTGTCCTTACTAATGGCTTTAGATACCTATCAGAATGCACTATTGAAAGTAATTAAGGAATTGCATGTGTTGATCTCTTTATCAGAGGATCACTTTACTAATTTAGTAAATAACATCCTCATTACCAACCTCGTGAGATTCACCGATGATAAGATACCTTCTTATGGGACTAGGCATATCAGGCCACTTAACATATTGGTGCGTTATAAGGACTATATCCTATCTGGAGTCTTTTTGGATAATAGTTCAACATTGACCTTTGAGTATGCTCAAGAAAGTAGGAGTTGGCCCAAGGATCTACCCAAGATGGGGGTGAATTGGGTAGTTATAAAAATTTAAATGATAGAATTCAAACACAAATAATCAATTTCCCTAAATCGATTATTATCTTTCTTAGCAACTAAAATGCGTTTATCTAAATGCACACTCAAACAATTAGAAAAATAGATAATGCAGCACAAGGATTTATCCTAATTTGGCAAGTTAGTCTTACCTATGTTTAGTCTCTCGAGCTCCACGGAGATTCGCAATCCACTAAACTCCAATTCCTTTCGCAGGTAGGAACCAAACCCTTACAATCTCGATTCTTTTCACAGTCTTAGAATCAACCTTTACGACCCTGATTTTTTTTTCAGGTTAAGAATCAAGCTAAGAATTAAGCTACCACTATTACACTTATCCTTTTCGCATGCTTAGGAAGAACCTTTACAAACACACTAATTCAATTACAGGAAGAAATAAACTTAATATTTTCAAAGGAAAAAAACTACCTAATCTTTTTGCAGGCCAAAGATCAAACCCTAATTTTTTTCTCAAGCCAAAGATCAAAACCTTGATACCTTGATTAGATACCGACCCAAACGTGTCTAATCTAGTCAAACTCGCCAATACAAAAAATTTACAAGTTTTTTCCCACAATGAGTTTCTACCACCTCAATACAAATATACTCAATTAATGTCTCAAATATTACTATGTGATAGATTCAATGTGAGGCAAACAAATCTGATTCAAATAATTTAACACACAGATAACACGATTCTCAAATAAAAATCGTTTTAAAATATTTTCACAGAATTAAGTTTGAAAATGATTTTTTAATTTAACAAAAACAATATAAGAAAGTAAAACCACTAGCTTGGATGAAGATCTTACCAAGATTCGTCGAAAACAATAATGATATCACGATAGAGAACACAAACCCGTGACAAGAATGATGAGTGCCTTAGATCAAGAAGTTGAAGTATAATCACACTTATAATTTTTAACGTCAAAATCTCTCTAAGAAAGAAAAAAATTTGATTGCTCTTGATTGTTCAAACTCAATCCCGCATGTCTATATTAATAGACCTAGAACTAGACCTCTAACAACTAATTTTTAAATGTCATGACTGTAAATGACATCCTCAGCCCCTATATATCATATATATTTAAAATGGATGTGTTTCATTAAAAAAATACTATTGGGAAAACTCATTTAGGTCCTTAAAACCTTTTCAAATAAAAAAAAAATTGAAATAGGAAGTATATAATCACTTTAATTAAACGAATAATTAAACAAATGGACCAATTAATTAGGAATTTTTCAATATGTGATAAGTTTCGAAAATACTTTGAATTTCTTTGAAATACTCCAATAAAATCATCAAAATTGAGATATATTGACCAAAAACCAAATCACTCAAAGTTTTGACTGACGCCATCGATTGACTGGCCTCTCATAATGGTCACTTTTATTGATGATTTTGTTGATTTGCTCGGTTAACCGACCATTTTGGTCGGTTGATTGAATGATCCAGTTTGTTTGTTTTTTCTAGATACTGGATTCATTAGTTGACCGACCCAACTTGATGGTTAATTGAATTGACTAGTAGGTCAACTATTCCACTTCCTAAATACATTGTTTTGGTTAGTCAATTGACCCCTTTTCGCTGGTTAACTGAATTGATCGAAGAAACTACCATTTTAAGTATACAAATAATTTTTTCAATTAGGTCTTTAACCAAAAACATTTCAAATACTTAACACATGATAAAACACAGAACCCTAAAATTATCACAACACACATAAGATTAATTTATTTTAAAGTGTCATGTGTGATCCTAATTCAGGTTACATTAAGAGTATAAAAGTAAAGAGTTATTTTCACCTATTTGTCTTCAATATCTTCAATACTCTTTAAATATTCATTATCTCCATTTTGTACCCGCTATATATTCTTCAATAATTTTTCTTCTTAATCGAATACATGGAACTTTAAATATGAAATCACTCAGTAAAAACATCAGTTTCATAAAATTTCAACATTTAATTGTTCATCAAAACAATGAATTCAACAATCTCTCCATTTTTTATGATGACAATTAACTTAGATGTTTTCTCAAAAACTTAATGTAACTACGCTCTCCCTAAATCTGAGGAGAAGTTTTTTAAAAACTAATTTAATCACCATTGGTCAAAACATAAAATAAAGTTCTCCCCCAATAGAATTTTCAAGGAAATTTCTCCCCTTTTATAATTGGAATGCTTGGGCGAACAAATACTCTAAACATCAACCTCCCCCCTTTTGTTATCTCAAAAAGTGGGGATGGAGGATTATAACATTACTCTAGGCATACATCATTATGCCTAGCCATACTTAAACCTCGAATAATTTTGAAAAATTTATCTTCAACTAGAAGTTCAGTAAAAATATCTACAAGCTGATTGAAGGTATCAATATATTTAGTAGATACATCCATTTTCTGAATGTGATCACGAATAAAATGATATATAATCTCTATGTGCTTAGTTTGTGAGTACTACATTGGATTCTTATTTAAGTAAACAACACTTTTATGATCACAGTAGATAGAGACTTCCTTCATACATATCTCAAAGTCATATAATTATTGTTTAATATATTGAATTTTGTTTCTTGCTAGACCAAGAAACTAAGGCATATCCCAAACAGTGACATGAACCGTTTGTGCTTTTATGCGCAATTTTGCATCAAGCAAAATCAACGTTGGAGTAACTAATTAGCTTAAAGTCACTCCTCCCTAGGATACCATAATCCTAGATCACTTGTTTCTTTTACATATTGAAAGATTCACTTGACATTTGTTAGATGCGATTCTTTCAGGCAAGATTGAAATCTTGCGCACTAGCCTAAACTAAACATGATGTCAGGTCTACTAGCAGTAAGATATAACGAACAATCAATCATACCTTGATACATTTTTCTATTGACGTTTTTGTCCGTATAGTCTATTTATTTATTTATTTTTGTAGTTATTGCCATGGACATTTTGTATTCTTTTGCACCATCCAAGCTATAATTTTTTCAGTAAATTTTTGGTGTACTTGGCTTGATTAACAAAAATCTCTTCTTTGGTTTGCTAAATTTGCAATCCAAGAACGAAAGTTAATTCTCCCATCATGCTCTTTTCAAACTCGACCTGCATGATCTTGGCAAACTCTTGACATAAATCCTCATTGGTAGATCTGAAGATAATATCATCCACATACATTTGTACTAATTAGATTCATTTTGCTTGATAAACAATGTTATATCACTTAGACAACGTCGAAAACCATTCTCAATTAGGTATCAACTAAGTTTCTTATACCAAGCTCGAGGAGCTTGTTTCAGTCCAGACAAAGCCTTTCGAAGCTTAAAAATTTGATTGGGTAATTTATCATTTTCAAAACGCTGTGGTTGTTCAACGAAAACCTCCTCAGGTAAAAAGCCATTCAAGAATACACTTTTGACATCCGAGAACGATAATGATATCAAGATAGAGAACACTAACCGATGACAAAAATGATGAAAGCCTTAGGTCAAGAAATTGAAGTATAATCACATTTAGGTCAAGAAAGATAATGATATCATAATAGAGAAAACAAATCGGTGACAAGAATAATGAGCACCTTAGGTCAATAACTTGAAGTATAATTACATTTATAATTTTCAGCGACAAAATCTCTCTTAGAAAGCAAAAATTTGATTGTTCTTGATTGCTAACACTAAATCTTGGCAGGTCTATATTAATAAACTTAAAACTAGTCCTCCAATGGCTAGTTTTTAAATGTCATTAATCTAAATGACATCTCGAGCCCCCATATATATATATATCCAAAATGGATGTGTTTCATTAAAAAAATACTATTTGGGAAAAATCATTTAGGTCCTTAAAACTTTTTTCAAATCAAAATTCATAGAAATATGAAGTAGTTAATCACTTTAATGAAAAGAATAATTAAATAAATGGACCAATTAATTAAGAATTTTTTAATATGTGGTATATTTTGAAAACACTTTGAATTCCCTTGAAATCATCAAAATCGAGATTTATTGACCAAAAAAAAATTTGTCAAAGTTTTGACTGACGCCGTCGGTTAACCAACCTAAATCACCGGTTGATCGGCCTCTCACAACGGTCACTTTTTTTGCCGTTGTGTTGGTCTACTTGGTTGACCGAATAGTCCAATGTGTTCTTATTTTTTTCAATTTTCAGCTACTGGATTCGTTAGTCCACCGACCCAATTTGTCAGTTTACCGAGTTGGCCTGTAGGTCACTCATTCCACTTCCTAAACACATTTTTTTGGTTAGTCGACCAACCCTTTTCACTGGTTAACTGAATTGACCCAAGAAACCACCATTTTAAGTATAAAAACTTTTTTTTTCAATTAGGTCCTTAACCAAAAACAAATATTTAACACATCATAAAATACACATAACCCTAAAATTATCACAACATACATAAGATTAATTCATTTTAATGTGTCGTGCATGATCCTAATTCGGTTTGCATTAAGAGTATAAAAGTAAATAGTTGTTTTCATTTATTTGTCTTCAATATCTTCAATACTCTTCAAATCTTCATTATCTTCATTTTGTACCCGCTATATATTCTTCAATAATTCTTCTTTTTAATAAATTACATGAAATTTTAAAATTTAAATCACTTAGTAAATACGTTAGTTCCATAAAACATCAATATTTAATTATCCATCAAAACATTGGATTCAACAATGGGGATTAAAGAGAATCGCATAAGAGCTACTACCATCACTATCCGAGCCTTCGATGGTTAAAAAGATGAATCTATGGGAGAGATTATGTTACCAATCACTATAGGGCTGATAACATTTCAAATAGACCTACACGTGCTAGACATACCGGTCACCTACATCCTACTTCTCGATAGACCATGGATACACTCAGTTGGGGCAATACTATCGTCATTGCATTAAAAGTAAAAAATTTCATTTGGGGATAGTATCATAACCATCCATGCCGAAGATAATCACTCTATCTACCAATTCACAGCCACTCTATCAGTTTTAGCATAACAAGTTGAATAAGAAGCTTCTTTTTGTGCTTTCGACATTACTAAGGCCACCATTATTCGTAAGGAAAAACCTTCGTCGATACCCATACTATCAACCGCCACAACCATTTTGGCCAATCATTTGTGTTTCATGGATTTCAAACTGAAGAAAGATCTCAGAATGAGCATGATAAGGTGAGAATCCCATTCAAGACCAAAGGAAAGCGAGATACCTTCAGATTAGGTTACGCAACGAATGATAGAGGAAAATAAGGACATCAAGCTTGCAGATAGGAGGACCTAAGGCAATCCATCATATTAGGATAACTTTCCTATTTGCTACCAACATAGTCTGGTCAAATAAGGAGAAAAAGAATAAGCCTAAATTCGTACTGATCCTGAAATACGCCAAGATCACCCAACCAGCATCGTCCTTGGATGGTTTAGTCTATGGAATCCTTGGAAATAATGAAGAACAAGGAAAAATCATCCGAAAATTGGAATCAAGAGAAATGCTTGGCAATTGGGAAGCTAGATCAATCTTGGTAATTCGGGAGTTGTAACATCTTTTCCGGTCTGACTAGCCAACAAACAATCGAGATTATCCGATCTTAGGCTTTTTATTTCTATAATTTTGTTTCTATATTAAAGTATGGTTATTAAGAAAAATATTATATTTAAAAATAGATTTCATATTTTATTTTTAGGTTCCCAAGTACATAAGAATATAATCCATATAATAACGAAAATCTCCTACTTAAGAAGTACAATCGTGATAATGAAATAAATTGGGAATCAATAGAAACCGAAGTAAAAGACAGCCCCATTCCTAAAAATATCGAGAAAATCTAGAGAGCCTTAGAATGATTCAAGAATCGACCGATCCCTAGCCATGAAACCCAAGGGAGACCAAGATTGGAAAGTATTTGAGTAACCAAGAAAGAAATGTTTTATAGCATTGCTGAAGGAATATCAGGATGTATTCTCTTGGTCTTTTGGCAATATGGTAAGAATGAAAACTGACATTGTGACTCATAAACTTCCTATAAGAGAGGGGATTGAGTCAGTCAAGTAAAAAATCCAGAAAATGAGACCAGAGATCAGCCTAAAGGTCAAGGAAAAAGTTATGAAGCAGTTCGAGACACGCATTATCAAAGTTTGCACCTATTGAGAATGGATAAGAAACATGGTGCTAGTACTAAATAAAGACAAAAATGTTTGAGTCTGTGTGGCTTATCGAGGTCTCAACGGGGTAAGTCTAGATGATGACTTCCCACTGCCTAACATCTACATCATCTTAGACAATATTTCCAGGTGCAAGATCTTATCTTCTGTAGATGAATTATATGGATAAAATCAAATCCTAATCTACAAAGAAGATATGCACAAGACTGCTTTCATCATGCCATGGGTCATATTTTGCTAAAGAGCTATGCCTTTCGAACTCAATAATGCTGGGGCAACTTACCAAAGGGCCATGACAACGCCTATTCCACGACATAATCCACAAAGAAATCTAAGTCTTTGTAGACAATACGATATTGAAATCCAGACAAAATGAAGTTTACCTGGAGCATTTGAAGAAGATGTTTGTCTGACTTAAAAAATTCCAGCGAAAGCGCAACCTAGCCAAGTGTGCATTCAGAGCAATGTCGGGCAAATTGTTAGGCTTTATAGTGAACCATTGAGGTAGTGAAATATAACCCGCAAATACCAAATCCATAATCGAAATGTCAATATCAAAAACCAAAAAAGAGATCCATCGTTTCCTTGGGAAGGTAAACTTCATAAGTCGGTTTATTTCACAATTAACAATAACTTTCGAACCAATCTTCAAGTTACTGAGAAAGGAATCTAGTGGAAAATGGAACGAGGAATTCCAAGAAGCTTTCGACAAAGTCAAAGCCTACCTGATTAATCCTCTAGTCCTAGTACCACCTCGGCAAGGGCGTCCCTTGTTGTTGTACCTTACTGTCTTTGAAACTTCTATGGGGGTGATATTAGGTAGCATGATAGCTTGGGAAACGAAGATGATCCATCCACTACATCAATAAGGGGTTAACTCTACCTAAACGACGTACTAAGTACTAGAGAGGACCTATTGTGTGTTAGCCCGGATTGCTTAAAGGCTGGATTACTACTTGTTGTGCTTCATGACTCATTTGATTGCCCAAATGGACATGTTGAAGTACATATTTGAAAAGATAGTACTAATGAGAATAATCTCTAAGTGGTAGATGTTGCTCACCATGTTCGACATCATATATGTAACTCATAAAACAGTCAAATGACATGTACTTGCCAATCAGCTTGCCGATAATCCAATGGCTGACAGTGAATCAATGGAAACTGAATTTCCTGATGAACCTATAACACTTTTAACCACCAATGAAGATGCAAAAATATGATAAATGTATTTAGATGGAGCTAGAAACTCGAAAGGAGATGGAATCAGGGTTGTCTTGATTTCTCCGATAGGACATCGTTTCCCGATTGTTGCTAAGTTAAAATTCTCAAACACAAGCCCACTGCCGAGTATGAAGCATGCATTTTGGAACGCGAAATGGCTATCATGAGATGAAATATAGGCCTTAGCAAAGTCCAAAACATAATTTAGGAACATTAAGTATCAAAAAGAATTGAAGAACCGAAATCTAGAAGTTTCAAATTCTGCACTCTGTTCATCTTAACAACCTGCATTCAAAAATTCATAACAATTTGTAAAAAAATATGAAAACTATAAAACCTTTTGCAAATGAAACTAGACTCAATGAGAATAATTTTGAGATATTATATGCTGTGTTTTGAACCTGATATGGTATCTTTATAGACCCCGAAACACAACTAAAAATAACCTTGTAAGATTCTGACAGCTTTGTGTACTGAGCTTCAAAAAATCATAACTAAATGTAGAAAAATAGAAATCTGATGATTCAAAGTGATTTTGAAATCTTGAGATGTCTATTTTCATAGAAAAATATAAAAAAAAAACAGAAAAAGATTTTTAACAGTGGTTAAATGAGTGGGAAACCTGACTGCTCATAGTAAATTGTTTTCACCAACTCATAATACCCCCTTAATAATAAGATATTAAGGGTACACGCATAAAGTGATGGTGTTATTGAGAGGCTATTTAATTTTTCTTCTAGAAGCTGGGTGAGATAAAGTAGGGTGATTCGAGATTGCTAGGTGACCACCCACATCTCAAGGTAGGGAATTTTATTCATTCTCTTATGTGTTTTTTTAGCATGCATTATATGTATGTATTCTTGGATGTTCATTTGAAAAATGTATTTTCAAATGAAATTGGATTTGCGGTAAAAAGTTGAAGTTTGGGCAAATCTGGTGTTATAAAAAAAAATATATACTTGCGCGTTAAATATATTTGGCTAAGTGGTATTGCAATGATATTGTGTGAGGACCGAGGAGATTGAGTTACCTTTGAACTAACCTTGGGTGCAAATCCCGAAACTAGCATGTGGATACTCCAGGTTACGTGAGTATCTCACTGTATGGTTTAAATTCCCAGTGGTACGGTTCGGTCACCAGGTATCGCAATAAGACACTTGTTGTGTATGTGTTTTAAAATTTTTCAACTTGAATTTTATAAGTACATGTTTTATTACGATATGCAGGGGCATTATATATTATTTTATTTATAAAGTTCCAGCCGGGGTATTATGGTTTATAAAATCACGTATTTTCTATAAACATTAGAAAAATGTAAGAAAATGAATGGATTTCCCAACTTAACATATTGAGCTCACCCCCCATTTTTCCTCCCATTCTCAGGTTGTGCATAGGAGTGAACTACAGTATGAAAGTACGCAATATTAAGTTTCTAGCTTTGGTGTATTTAGACCGTTTTGGTACTTACTGTCACTATAGTCCTTTTTATTTTAAGCATGACATGTAATAATGGGCCATGTATGGGCCAAACATTTGGATTGTTGGTTTATTTGTAACCTTTATTAACTATGTGTCTATTGATGCTCCTAAGGGCTCTATAGATGATATAGAGGCCTAATCCAATAATTTAGTTAGTTTTTATTGCAAAATTTTACCACAGTATTATCAAGTGTTTAATTAATTAACAACATCCGCTAGGCATATTTGGTAACTGTAAAACAAATCAATGTTAGAAAAGAACACACTTAGTAAGATTAGGTAATTAAATAAAATTAAGCATCAAGGAATAAGAAAAATCACAATAGGTTTATCGGCCGTCCCGAGGCCTAATTCACAACCCCAAGGTTTGGAGTGTGGCATTTAGTCCTTATATTATTTGATTCTATGAGATCTACTGTAAAAATTACTTTCCATTTTTAAGTGTTTGAATCAAAATATTTTTGGAACTAAATTGAGAGTTTTAAAATAGTATTTCTGGGTCAAACATTTCATATTTAAAGAGAATTAATAAAAGGGATCTATATATGACATTTATGGGCTTATTTTTTAAAATATAGTCATTGTAGGCAGTGTTTGAAATCTATATATATTGACTTGCGTTTTTAGGAAAAATGAATCAATAACAAGAGTTTTAAATTAGATACTTTTAAAAGAGAGAATTATTTTGCTAAATATATATATTTGATCGAGGTGTTCAACGTTTTTATCACTGGTTTTTGCGTTATATCCTTGTCTCTATTGTTTTTAAAGAAATTTTTGGTAAGATCTCTATGATTACTTTACGTGTTTTTTATTTTATGATCCACTTGTTATATATATGCATGTATGTATACCTGTTTGAGCTCATAGTAATCTGTTTTAAGAAAAAATCATTTTCTATCTTTAAATGTCTTGAATATCCTGTAAAATGATTTTTGCCTGATAAATCCAATTTAAATTATCTTTATGCTTGAATTGAGTAAAATCATATTTGTATTCTCATATAGTTCTATCACATCATTAATTAAGTATATCTTGTATTGAGGTCGTAAAAGGTCCTATGGGAAGAATTTTATTTTTTTATATTTGGTGAGTGTGAGAGGATTAGACATATTGAGTTGGCATCTAGACAGGGATAGGTTTGATTCTTAGATTGTAAAAGGATTTGGTTTGATTCATAGCTTATAAAAGGATTAGGTTAATCTTTAACCTAGTACAAATATAGATAGGTTTGATTCTTAGCCCGTAACAGAATTAGGTTCTTTCTGAGCCTGGTAAAACGGAATTGTAAAAGTTCAATTCTAAGTCTAGTAAAAGAATTAGGTTAGTCTTGAACCTGTGAAAATGATTGTAAGGGTTTGGTTCCTACCTGGGAAAGGAATCAAGATTAGTGGATAGTGAAATCCCTGCGAGAGTTCAGGGGACTGGACGTAGGTAAGGGTAGTTTGCCGAACCAGGATAAATCAATGTTAATCCCTGCTTGTTTGGTTGTGCATCTAGCCAAATACATTCCCACCGTAACTCAAGATAAGAACCGGTTAGGGAAATTAATGATTGATGATGCACCCTATATTTTGGAGAGAGAAAAAGCAAGAGAAGAGGAATACGCAATTTGGTTTCCTCCCTCTCAAATCCATTTATTTTTTGAAAATAATTTCAGGGGATTTTCTAGGCGCCGATTTTGAAAACGTTGCTTTGGGCCCAAATTTGTTTGAAAAATTGAGTCGACACTTGGCATTGAGTTAAATGGTGTACTAGGTCACTGAGATTATGGAAAATTATTTTTTTATTTTTGAAATGGCCCAAATTTTGACTAAAAAATGCTTGGTCTTAACCAGATATTTCTTTAAGGTTTAGGAGTCGATTATACTTGGGAAGTTGTTAGGCACCCCAAGACACCCGTCCAAAAGACACTATCGAAGTTTAAATAAATCTTTAAATTCAAAACACGTGTCTTATTAATTTTCTTAAGTTTTTGTTGACACACTAATTCCTATTTTTAATATTTCGTCTTTTCTATGTTTATTTTAAGTAAAAAAAAAAAAATATTTTAAACAACAATAGATAAAACATAAAAAAATAAAGAACAAATGTCCCCATTTTAGACCCCCTATCGATTATGGAAGAATCGACAAGTTTGGCCGTCGAGGGAATTTTTTATTTTTATTGTTTAATTAAAGTTGTTTTGACAAAACTAGTATGCATTTCAAAGAGAAGAAAAATGGTAAAACGAATTTAAAGAGGTAAAAAATAATATTTTTTGGAATATGGAAAACTATGTGTTTTTTTGTAAAGAATGCATAAAGTTTTAACTATAAAAATGAAATATCGGGAAAAAAAAACTTTTTATTAATAGAAATAGAAACAAAAGTTTCAAGAGTCTTATTTGGGAAAGTCTTTAAAAAATATTTTTTTGTTAAGAAATAAGTTACAAATTTAAATTTGACTAACTTGAAAAAAGACAAGTTGTGAAATAAAAGAGTAAAAATAATTCAAGAGATATTTTTAGAAAAACTATCCAAAATATTATTGAAAAGTTAAATTTTAAAAAATAAAATATTTTTTATCTTAAATTTGATAAAACCGGTGAAAACGAAAGTTTTTTGGGTCAAACGTAAAGTAAGTATAATTGGTGAAATTTCTTCAAATTAAAGGGTAGAAAATAAAATTAGACAAATTAAAAGTGATATACAATTAACTTTTAGAAATTTCCAATTTGACTCAAAACTTTTGTTTGTACCAAAATTCAATTGAATTGGCGATTTTTTTTTTTTTTTAGTAATATTAAGACGTAATCTAAGGTGGAAATTCTTTTCTCTAAACCTTGGTTTAAAGTTTTTTTAATTTGTACTTTAGACCCAAAACTTTTCAAAATTAAAACAAGTAGGATAAAATGCGGTGTTTACAACTGTTCCTCTTTGTCATGCGAGTTTACTTGTAATGACAAAGATAGGAGACACAAATATTTTGTTTTGCGAGATATGGAAAGGAAAGAAACCCAACCTAGAGTAGTGTAGGTTAGTTTTTAACAGGGAATGAAAGGAAAATTGTATTTTCCAAGGTATCTTTGGAAATCATCGATAGTAAGTAGAACAAATAGAGATTTGGGATTAGCCCAAGAGTAGTACATTTAAATAGTGAGCTAAGGGTAGACTAGGAACACTAAAAGTGGCAAATTTAATTGGTGAACCAAGGGTATCCAAGGAACATTGAAGGTAATAAATTTAAATATTGAATTAAGGGTAGCCAAGGAGCAATGAAAACGGTAAATTTAAATAGTGAACCAATGGTAGCCGAGGAACATTGAAGGCAATAAATTTAAATTGTGAACCAAGAGTAACCAAGGAACATTGAAAACGGTAAATTTAAATAGTGAACCAAGGGTAGCCAAGGAACACCAAATGCAATAAATTTAAATAGTGAACCAAGGGTAGCTAAGGGTCATTGAAAATGGTAAATTTAAATAGCGAACCAAGGGTAGCCAAGGAACACTGAAAACAATAAATTTAAATAGTGAACCAAGGTAGCTGAGGAACATTATAAGCAATAAATAGCAATTCCTATACAGTGGGTAAGAGCTCATCTCAAATGAGGGTTAATTAACCAGTCCTAGAAGAATACACCACAACGTAGGGGACAAAGAATGTTGACCATCAAGATCTCTTGAGTTTTGACACACCTAACCATAGGTTTCTGTACATATCTCAATCTCGCAGTGAATCAGGTTAGATTAACAAGTCCTACCATAAACGGCAAGGGATAAAACTCCAAGGAAGGTTGACTAACCAGTCTTAGAGAGGATATGTCATAGCATAGGGGTGACGAATGTTGACTATCAACATCTCCTATGTTTGACCGAACCCAACTAGAGGTTTTCCTACATATCTTTGATAAACTGAGAATCAGGCCAAATGTTGTTCTAATAATGCACAGTGGTGTTCAAGGGTTAGCCCAGAAGTCACTGAAGTAAGTAGTCTAGAATGTGATCCAGGGTTAGCCTGAAATCATGTAGGTAAATTAATGACATTCTAGGGTATCCTGGAACTACTGATAGCAGTAAAACATCGTATGAGGGGGTGGAGAATGTTGATCATTAACATATCCCATGTTTGACCAGACCAACCCTGGGGTTTCCTACATATCTCAAACAAGCTAAGAATTATGTCAAATGTAGTTTGCCCAACAATGGCATTCCGGGGTTAGCCCAGAAGTCACGTAAGTAAGTAAAATAGAAAAGTGAAGCCAAGGTTATACCTTGGCAACACTACAGTAAGTAAACGATGAATGGTGAACCAGGGTAGTACCTGGGCATCATTGACAATAAGAAAATGAGGAATGGGTAGGAAAAGGTTATTGATTAGAGAAACCGATCCTGGTATTTTCATCTTAATCCAAGATTAAAGATGATTAAGAGGGTTCTCAGAAGAGAAACCATTGGGGAAACTCGACATTCAATGGAGTTTTAGGGCAGCATCCCACCTAGGACTGTCGAAGAAACTTAGAAAACTTCTCGCAAAAACTTAACTCGAATCCAAGACTAGGGCTCAGTGGTACATACATCTTAGAGAAAGTGGATCACAGTTTTAAATTTGCCCTATCCCAAACTAGGGGTGATTCAAATTAAGGAAACTTGAAGGAGAAATCGCATATAATATGCTGCAGCCCTAGGCGCAGCAAAGGAATAAATCCTAAGGCATTCAGGAAAATACGACAGAACCCACATAGGCTGCCTACATTTTCCTAATCAAAAGTAAAAGTTAAAGAACACTAGTCTAGACTGTAAAAGTTTTTTATTTCGAAAAGTCACTGAAACCACGTGGGTTGCTTAAGTCATGTGTTATGTAGTTTTGGACAACGATAGTTTTTAAAGTGTACGACTGAAAGAAGCTAATTGCTGAGAAAAAGTCTAGGAGACTCTTATTGATTAAAAAGAATTAGACAAACGTATCCGCCATTAAAGGCGGGAAAGAAAAAGCAACACATTCGCCATCAGGGGCAGGAAGGTAAAATACTAGACACATCCATCATCATAGATCAGAATAAAGGATATGGTTTGGTTAAGTGTATGACCGAACCCGCATTGGTTACCTATGTATCCCAGTTTTCACAGATAATCAGGTCGAAACGCAGTTCGGCTTGCGAAATGAGTATTTTTTTAACTGGACGACCGAACTCGCAAGGGTTGCCTACGTATCCTTTTTTTTTAGGTCAGGAATTAGGTTGAAACATTATTTTTCTAGTGACTATCAAGGTGTCCCTAGTCTAAGACAAGGACAGATACGAAGACAGACTTTCGTGAGGGACCCTGAATACGGTAAAATGTGATCCAATCTCTAACTGGGGCATTGAATGGATAAGTTTTGTGGGGAATCAAATCCAGTCCAGGTTGATCAACTGCACGACCTAGCTCGTACCGACTCTTTTTTCTAATCCTACAAAGATTTGAGGCTTAGATTGGCTTTGATGAAATCGTAATACTTCAACCCCTATTGTTGGCCTCCTAATGAGGTCCATGGCTTTGGGTTTCTCATAATATATGCAAATGAAATGTGTTGCTCGTGCCTTGGAGAGAGCTTATAGAAAATAAAATGCAAAAATATACAAAGAGTAAAATAAATACGAGAAAGTAAAGACGAAAAATAAATGCAGGAAAAATGCAAGGTATAAAGTGGGAAATGTGCAAGAAATAAAGAAGGACTCACAAACCCATATGCATTCTAAAGTAAATATGCACAACGAATAAAATGTATTACTATTATTTTTATTATTATATTCTTATTTTTATTTTTATTTTTTAGATAAAAAGGAAATTATTATGTTTAAAACTGAAAACTTATTTCTTGGACTTTGTTTGAATTCAAAGATAGATTTCAACTATGACTAGGGTTGACCCTCAAGAGTCCCTAGTGGAGTCACCAGCTAACGCACCCCGAATTTTGAAAAAAAAAAAAAAAAAAAAAAAAAAAAAAAATTGAGAGAAGAGGAAAATTTGATTTGGTTTCCTTCCTCTCAAATCTGTTCATTTTTAGAAAAATAATCTCAGGTGCTTTTCTAAGCGCCGGTTTTGAAAACGTTTCCTTAGGCTGAAATTTGTTTGAAAAATAGAGTCTCCACCTAGCATTAAGTTAAATGGTGTGCCAGGTTACCGTGATTTTGGAAAATCATTTTTTATTTTTGAAATGGCCCAAATTTTGGCTCAAAAAATGCTTGATCTTAACCAGAGATTTCTTTAAAATTTGAGGGTCAGTTATGCTTGGAGAAGGTGTTAGGCACTTCAAGACACCCGTTCAAAGACAATACCTAAGTTTATACAAATCTTTAAAATCAAAACAAGTCTAAGTAATTTTCTTCAGTTTTTTTTTTTTTTTTGACACACTAATTCTCATTTTTAATATTGTCCTTTTACGTTTATTTTAAGTAAAAGTAAAAAAAATATTTTAAAACAACAATAGGTAAAAAAAATAAAAAAATAAAGAACAAATGTCCCCTTCTATATCGTCTATCGATTATGGAAGAATCTACAAGTTTGACCTCTAGGGGGATTATTAATATTTATTGTTTAGTTAAAATTGTTTCGACAAAACTAGTATGCATTTCAAAGAGAAGAAAAAGGGTAAAATGAATTTACGTAAAAATAACATTTTTGGGAATGTGGAAAACCATATGTCTTTAGTAAAGAAAACATAATATAAAAAAAAACAAAAAAAAAAAAACAAAACAAGAGTTTTAACTATAAAAACAAACTATCTAAAAACACTTTTGTGAATAGAAATAGAAACAAAAATTTCGAGAGTATTCTTTGGGAAAGTCTTTAAAAAATATTTTAGTTAAGAAATAAGTTACAAATTTAAATTTAATTAATTTGAAAAAGGACAAGGTTTGAAACAAAAGAGTAAAAACATTGAAAAGACATTTTTGGAAAAACATTTAAAAAAAAAAAACTATTTTTGTGATTCTTTGAAAAAAAAATCTTTTCTAAAAGAACTTTATTAAGAGAAATCCTTAAAAATCATATTTTAAAAGAATAGATTTTTTTTTTTTCATGAACAATTGAAGAAACATTTTTAGAAAATAAAAACATGTTAATAAAAAAAAAAGATATTTGTAAAAAACAGAAAACAAGTTAAGTTAAAAATTCTGATAAAAAAACTTTTTTTAGAGAAAAGTCTTTGAATAAAAAAAATAGTTTTTTGTAAGTATCATTTTTTTTGGGGGGGGGGGGGAGGGGGGGGGGAAGATTTTTAAAGACAAATATTTAAAATATTTTTAGAGGAAAAAAAAAGTTAAGAAAAATACTTTTTAAAAACCTTCTATTTTTAAGAAGAAACTTTAAAATCGTTTCTAAGAAAAACTAAAATTTTATGTTTTAGAGTAAAACAAAAGTCCTTTTTTTTGTAAAATTCATTTTCCTATTTTCATTTTTTTCTTCTTTTTTGTTTGTTTAAAGAAAAATAAGGAAACAACATGAAAATGGAAATGAAATGCATTTTTGATTTTGTCAAGAACATCACAACCAAACCAACTTGCTTAAACAAGATTATGTTTTTTGTTTGCTTTCGTTAGTTAAGGAACATAAAATAAAATTAAAAAAAATGAAAAATATGTATATATATGCCCAGTCCTACCCATAACTAAGAAAGGAAAAATGTTTCTGAAGAAGGCCACAGCTATCCCTTGAGGAATAGAGGGTCTCCCTTTATTCCGTATTTTAGCCACAAGGGACTTGAGATAGATTTTATATAGGTCTAATCCGAAGACTTGACTTATATATATAGGGCATCAGTCCATGGTCCGAGACTAAGCGTTGGTCCATGATCTAGACTAAAAAAAAGTGTTAGTCCATGGTCCGTGACTTAGTACCGGTCCATGATCTAGGCCAAAAGAAATTAAAAAATATGCCAAGACGGAGTCTAAGACTTAATACCAATCAAGGGCCTAGGCAAAAAAAAAGAAAGAAAAAAAGGCGTCAAGCCATGGTCCGTGACTTAGTGCCTATCCATGGCCTAGGTTAAAGAAAAAAAAAGTGCAGAAAAAATAAATCGCGGAAAGGCACAAAGCGGGAAAGTAAATAGTCAGTAATTAGTAGTTATGTTAGTTGGTTTGTTTTAGATTCTTTGAGTTTGATTTCTTGTATTTATTGACAAAGACAAAAATGATATGCCAAAAAGGGGTTGAAGAAAAACTTACCTAGCTTAGGGGATGGTCTTTCCCTAAGAGATCTTCTTCTTTTTCTTTTTCTTCTTTTTCTTCTTCTTCTTCTTTTGTTTGTATTTCTTGTATGTCTTTTGAACTCTTTGTAAGAGCATTTAAAGATGATATTTTGAGAGATTTTTATAAGTTTTTTGGGATTTTTTGAGAGGTGTAATGTTTGGAATCAAAGCAACCCGAGAGGATATTTGGACTTAAAGAGAGAGTGAAATTTGACCAATGTATGTTCCTTTGAAAAAATGGTCCCTATTTATAGGGACTTGGTTGCCTGTGTGTTACTAGATGTGCAGGCAAACCATAGGGCATTAAATGCCCTCGGATTAATGGGGGGCTACTCCCATAGGGTGGAATCATTACATTTTAGGCCCCTAAATATAGTATTGCATGTCTAGGCTTCAAAACCCATCCCATTAAGTCTTTCCATTTCTATAAACGACCTTGGGGTGCTAAAAAAATAACAATCTCCACTCCCAAGAAGCATCTAATATTTCGTCTTATTCATGGGGGTGTGCTCGTAATGGTTTTTGTGTTTCAGACACCCACTTGTCTAATTGAAAACTTATTAATTTTTTTTTTAAATTAAAAATTTTAAAATGAAAATAACAATCCAGAATATTATTGGAAAGTTTAATTTCAAAAAAAATAAAATTTGGTTGTTAATTTGATAAAATCGGTGAAAACAAAAGTTTTTGGAGTTACAAGGTAAAATGTAATTGGTGAAATTTCTTCAAATTAAAGGGTGAAAACTAAAATTTGACATATTAAAAGTTATAACCATAGAAAACGCACTTTCAATTTTGTCATTTTAGTTCCCAATTAACTTTTAAAAAATTTCAATTTGACCCAAAAATTTTGTTTATGCTGAAATTCGATTGAATTGACGATTTTTCATATTTTTCTTATTTTTTTATATTTTTTGTAATATTAAGGCGTAATCTATTGTGAAACTTCTTCTCTCTAAACCTTGGTTTAAGTTTGTCTAAATTTTCACTTTAGACCCAAAACTTTTCAAAATTAAAATGAAAGGGACAAAATGCGATGTCTACAATTGATTGATTGTTAATGTATGTCTTCAATTTTTTATAACTACTCAATTAACCTTCCCCTTGCGTAGATCCATGGGCCAACACAACCATTTTGAAAATTGGTGATTTGTTTAATTGGTAAATTATTCAATTAATTTTTTAAACTATCAAATTCACCACCATTTTGGGTAGATCAGTGGGTCAACACCAAATCAATTAATTTTAGATTAAATAACATGTCGTTATTCACTGAATAGCCCCTGATCTTTCAAACATCTCTGAAACCCTAGACCCTAAACCCTAAACCCTAAATCTTAAACCATACACCCTAAACTTTAAACCATAAACCCTTTATCCTTTACTATAAATCCTTAATCCTAAACCATATACCCTTAGACCTTTTTATTATAAACCTTGAATCTTATAATCTAAAGTTTAATCTTTTAATTAATATAAAAACATATATCGTAATATAAATTATTATAAATTATCCCTTAATACATGTATCCACTACTATTGCTTGTAATATCAGTACTCCACCGGGACCAAAAAATTGTGTCACCGGCATACATATCGGTACCATCAACGATGTGTGTTTTAACCATAATTTATCACCAACACCCGTGGGTTTGAGGTACCAGTGCCTTCAAGCTGTTATTTTCCCCAAATCAATTTTGTTACCAAACACATTTGAGCTGCCACAAATATAATATACACGCAATGTGTTATACGAACACATATCATATCGTTCCCACCAGATAAAACACAAGTGCCACCTATATTTCAAGAACTGAAATTAAGTTCAAAAGATAAGTTTGGTGGCACCTGTTAAAATACTAGTGCCACCAACAAATCTTTTCATGCAACTTCCTTTAGATGAACTTGTCAATTTGTTTAATTTACTTGAAACTTTTTAAATAATTATTGTCAAAGTAACTTGTAGTTTTTTTATTCAAGCTTGTAATTTTTCAATCAAAACTTGCAAGTTTTCTAATGACCTACTACCTGCTAGCTAAAAAGCACCTAGGATTTCAACTTTGATTTTTTGAAATCATTTGGGTGGGACATAAATGTTTGAAATTGGACTAATTGCTACTCTACCAGACCTGAATGACTAAGATTGCAAGGTATTTTTCTATTTTCTTTTTTTTTTTCTTTTTTTCATTTTACAGTAAAGTGTATCCAGATTAGCTTACACGCATCTCAACTAATCACCTCTCCGGAAAATCAGGGCGAGATCCCCCACATCGGCCTGGTACATTCAGGATTAAATTTAAGATTTAATTCATGTAATTCTCCCCAAGATAGTTTAATTATGGTTGACAAGGAAATAGGACACCTCCCCTTGCCAATCAGACTAACAACTCTTAGGTGTACTGTAAGACCCGGTCTTGCATGTCCATATTCTTAATTGCATTATAGAATATTTTAAAAATATTTGGGTCTAATATATTATTTTAAATTTCACTTCGAAATTTTTAAAGATTGTTATGGTATTTAAAATTTAGTTTTTAAGAATTTTGAGAGCCAATTGCTAATTTTTGAAAGGTAGATTGGTGTAAATTTATATGGCTTGAATAAGTCTTAAGGAATGAATAGGGACATGGGTTAGGGAGAATTGGACAACATGACACACACAAAACAAAAATATAAATAAAAAATAATAATAAATAGAAGTTGACATTTGACAATGGTGGTGAACTCTAACTTCTTAATAATAATAATAATAATAATAATAAACATAAGATCCTTGGGTTCATTTGGCCGTTCTCTCTCCACCTTCTCTCTTTCTGTTCCAGTAAGTTCCTTGTTCTTGTTTTTTTTATTTTTTTTATTTATGTTCATTCTACCTATCTATATATGCATATATACAACATAATTTTACATATTTATATATATTTATATGCATTATTATACATGTAAAAATAATATATATGGGTTTGAGAATTATAATGAATTTATATTTATGTATAGATATATCTAATTTGTGAAGAATACAATTTAAAATAAAATTTGTAAATTTTATTGAAATGACAATTTTTAGTATTTCGTTGACTAATAATATTATTAACAGTCAATTAATATTTTTTGGTAGATTAAATTATTAATAGGAAGATATTTGTAATCGTTGTTATAGTAATTTTTATACAGTTAATATTGACTTAAGAAATTGAGCATTTAGTAATTTCGTATAATCAAAATTTTGGGAACGGGAAAGATTTAATTTTAGGGACATGTATTGCATAATAGATTTATTTAAATAAAATTCTTAATTTAGGTCCTGTCGTTATTAGGTTCACAAGTGAGGTCGACCCTGCCAGAGTTACGACAGTAGTGTACTTAGTAGCGCAAAAATCGAGATGAGTGTACCGTCTTCTATGTAAATTGTCAAATTACATTTTCATGCTAAAATGTGAAAAAAAAAAAATTAAGATGGATTATTTTATAACGTTACGCGGATCAAGTAAATTTTTAAAGATGGAAAGTGGTTTTTATTATTCGACTATACTATAGTTGTCTTCTCATCAAGAGAGCATGTCCAGCGAGATATGGATATATGTTATTACCTGCCAGACAAGTCCTGCATGGTGGATATATGTTGTTACCTGTCAAGCAAGTCCTGCAGGGTGAATATATATTGTTACTTGTTAGGCAAGTCCTGTAAGGTGGTTGCTCTTACCATTGGAGATATTAAATGACCTTGACACTGATAGCCACCTTAAATGACACAGTTGTATTAGTTACGGTACCGTCGTAACTCCTGATCATAAGGTGAAACGTTCCTATGGCTAGTAGAGAAATATATGTGCGATATTTTATAGATCAGAATAATTTGATTGATTGATTTAAATGCATTATCTAATTGCAATGGTAGCTGTGGAATGTTATTTCGGCTTAGGGTGCGGTTATATTTATATTATGTTTGGAAAGTGGTATTTGATAATTATGCTTGATCCATAAAATATTTTTATATTATGAAGACAGTACACCGATAAAATATTTCGTCTTAAGTACCGTAGTTAGAGATGGGTCCACTACTGGCGCTAGGTAGAGTCAGAAGATGTAGTGGATTTTATTTTGATGACTGTCAGGACAATTGTTGAGAGTGAGTGGTTGAAATATATTTTGTAATTTTGTTATAAAATAGACAATTTTGTATAAAAACTAAAATTTTAAATTGGAAAAAATATATTATTATTATTTTATTAGAGTGGCACAGCGGAAGTGTAGTGGTGGAGTAGTTTGTCTTTTGGCTCTGTTTCTGCTAGGAAGAAACCTAGTGACGGCCCTAGGAAACCGAGTCGTTACATGTACATTTATATTTTCAATGTGAGTGTACATATACTCAAGACTACCCACTTCACTTTCTTCAGGAATGTGGGCAGAAGTCTCACTATCCTCCTCTTTTACTGCGGTAGCTTTTATGTCCAGCAAGCAACAAAATGTTTTGCCCTAGTGTGCGGTAGTAGTGTTAGTGCATTGAAGGAAAATCCATTATATATTGTAGGGAAAATGATCGGATGGTCTTGATATGTGCCCAAATCTACCAATTTGTCCCGCAACTTTTTAATTGAACAAAATAGTCTTCATTATTTGAAATTGCGTTACCGAATAGTCCCAATTTCAAAATTGAAATTAGATTTAGATGATTTGGTCTTTCTGCAATGTTGAATATAACACGAAATGTGAATCTCGTGTTCAATGTAACACGGATGTGAATTTTGTGTTGAATGTAACATGAATGTGAATTTTTTATTGAAAAATGATAGACTTGATATCATTTTGAAGATCTTATTCAGAAGAATTTGAATATATAATTTTATCATAAAAAAAACATGTTTAATTCAACATAATGTGAAAAACTACAAAAGTTCTAAAGTAGCATGATAAATGTAACACGAATGTGAAAAGTGAAAATTCAAGTAGTATCACGTTGAATATAACATGAATCTATTTTTTATTTTTATTTTTAATGAAAAAATAATAAACGTGATATTTTTTTTTTTAAAGATCTTATATTGATGAATCTAAATATATAGTTAAATCATGAATAAAAAAATATGATATTGAATTCAATACGATGTCAAAAATTATAGAAGTTCTGAAGTAGCATATTAAATATAACACGAATGTGAAAATTAAAAATCATGGAAATATCATGTTGAACAAATCTTCAAACTAATGATAAAATAGTGAATGTGATTTCATTTTTAAGATTTTATTATGACGAATCTAAATATATAATTAGATCATGATTTATTTATTTTTTTGTAAAAATTAGCTATTTGATTTTTAATAAAATAATTTTTAATTCCTATTTTTTAGGAAGTTATAAATAAAATTGTTGTAGGGAACATTTTAACCGAATGATTAAAAAGATTATTTAGGTCGTGTTTGGTAACCGTTCCTATCCCAAAATTTCTCATCCCATTCGCAGATTTTTTAGATTTCTGTTTGAGCATAGGGTTTGGTGAATCTGTTTCCGTTTCCATTCCCATCCTAAAACCAAGAATCATTTCCACTTTTTCTTAAGAAGTGAGAAACTAAAAAAAAAAAGTTGTTTCCCCCTATTCCCATCCTCCCCCCAAAAAAGGACGTGCTCGATAATTTTAAAATTGTTAATGAGGTCTAGCCTTTAACTCTTGTTAGCCAAATTCCTTTTTTTTTTTTTTTTTCCTATTTCTTTTTCTATTTTCCATCGTTTTCTTCATGTTCACGGTTGCAGCAATCGCTTGAGCTTCTCGTTCATCTCCATCTTCTTCATTTATCTCCGTCTTCGTCTTCGTCCGTTGCCTAAGCTTAGGGTTGGTCGATCTCCATCTCTGTCGTTGGATCTCCGTCGTTGGGTTTAGGGTTCACGACGAAATCGATTTCGTCTTTGAACGAAATCAATTTCGTTGCTCAATCTCCTTGCTGGAACTCTGTTGCTTCATTTTTTAGCTTCGTCTTTATCTTTGTTTCTGGACCTCCATTGGAATCGATTGCTAGGGTTCGATTTTTTCTCTGTGCTTCTTCGATTGCTAGGGTTCTATTTCTTCTCTATGATAGGGTTCGATTGTTAGGGTTCGATCTCGATTTTGATTTCTATTAGGGTTTCGATTTCAATTTTGATTGGGGTTTTGGATTTCGATTTCGATTTCAATTAGGGTTTCGATTTCCACGCGATTCTGCTCTTGATTTCGATTTCGCCAATCGATTTCGTCGTGATTTAGGGTTTCGATTTCGACATCGATTTCAACTTCGATTTAGGGTTTCGATTTCGATGTCAATTTTGACTTCGATTTAGGGTTTCGATATTGATTTCGATTGAGGTTTAGGATTTTGATTTCGATTTGGGTTTAGGATTTCGATTTCGATTTCGATTTCGATTGGGGTTTAGGGTTCAATTACTTGATAATTTCTTAGAATTAGTGTTCTTGATTTCTAGGATAATATTGTTACCTAATGCGATTATTTTCCCAGAACTAAAAAAAAATTTATCGTTACCTAATGTGATTCTGCTTTTACTAAGAAACAGAATTCCGATCCCATCTCATTAGGATGGGATGGGATAGGATGAGAATGGGAATGTTACCAAATAGGCCTTTAGTAATTCGAAGTAAAAAGAAAAAAAAGAAAGATTTATTTAGTAATTTTACACTCTTAAGAAAAGCTGCGGCCTGTGGGTAACTGTACTACATAAATTTCCGTACTGTAAATATAACACTATACTTTTCTTTGGTTGTCGAGATTGTCGTGTTGGCCTTGTACTGCATGTACTGCACTACTACCAACTCAGAGGAAATTCACCCAAAATAATGCAATACTATCTTAATTCGTACTTCGTGCAACATCAGTTTCAGATTTAGAGTAAATACACGTTCAATGTCAACCTTTTAGCCAAATTTTACAGTGTAGGGTTCAAGTCAAATATGTCTTTGTGCACAGCATACAATTTACCCTTGAAAATAAGGAAACCTATATTCTATATTTTTTATGTATAATTTTTCATGTATTTTACAGGGAAAAACACATGGTACTAGTTTTGGTTGCAAGTCCTACGGGTGGCGCCACCGCAGAGTATCCAACTGCCTCCCATCTCCGGCGAGTCGACGGCCGTGGAACATTTTCCGGCACGATGGTCTCCAGCGAATTCACTCTCCACGGCGGGCAACTCCTCTTATCGCTCCATCTCAGAACATTCTTCTTCGATTCCATAATTGCTGACGTTGCCTTCATTTCGCCAGCAATTGCAAGATTCTCTTCGTATCCCAATGAATTGCCCATTTCAAAACCGATTATAATTACACATCCCACCCCCAATAAGTGTTGGCCTCTCCAACAACTTTCTTTCTTTTGCCTAAATGACAGAGACAAAAATAAAAATGTATTGTAAATAAATTTAGCGAAGAAGATATATATGAAGAATAACTTGGTGATATTTAAAGACATATAACTTAGTGGATATGTATTTAGTCTTCTTTGTGACAGATCTAAAGTACAACATCCTCTCCCAATATACGTACTCAAAAAAAAAATAGGCAATGACACAGATTAGTCGATTATACAGGAGGGTTCATGTTAAAGTGACTTACCAAGAAATATGAGTTGTCTTTGAGGGTGAAGAATATGAGACAGAACTAGGAGGAGGAGGTAAGAGTTTGAGGCAGCAACTGGTTGATACAGCCATCCTCTCTCTCTGTCTAAAGAAGTCACTATGCAATTATGTGTTATACAATGTTGAATTTAAAAGAATCTGGTTAAGGCATAGTTGGTGAGTTTAGGTGTAGCTGAGAGAATGACCCATAGAATGGATCTTTTGGTTTGGTCACGTGGGGTTGGACCCTCCTTCCTACATAAAGAGTATACTTGAGAATTGCTTGCTTGCCGTATTGTAACACCCAGTGGACACGTGTTGAAAAACAATAGTAGCACATTTTGGCGGAGACGTAGAGAGTTATGGTTATGCACTCTATTCATTGCTTCCGCGTTTTGTTCGATGACTAGAATGGACTTTCCAACTTGGAGTTCTACGCTTCCGTTTCACGTTTTTATCAAAATTGATATTTGTTAGAAAGTTGTAAAATAGTTATTTTTTTTAATTTTTTGTAATTAATCAATTTAAAAATGTCTCTACATTGTATAGTAAAAAGAATATTTAGCCCCGTTTGGTTAGTGTTCCCAATCAAACTCAACTCAACCCAACCCAACCCAAAAATTCTGAGTTTAATTTTTGGGAATGCGTTTAGCAAATACAAAACTCAACCCAACCCAACCCAAAAAATAGGAATTGATTCTCAAAATGTTAAAGAAATGAGAAACAAAAAAAAAATGTTTTTTTTTTTTACCCAAAAAACCCAACCCTCTCAACTCCGGCCACCGTCCGACGACCACCCGCCACCATCGGTCGCTGGCTGACACCGTCTGGTAACAACTTCCAGCAACCGTCGCCGCCACTTCCGACGATCGTCGCCGGCCACCACCGCCATCGCCGACGTCCGACCACCTTCTGGCACCTCCCGCCACCGCCAAACACAAAAACAAAATCTCAAAAAAATAAATAAATAATTTTAGGATAAAATCGTTACCAAACACGATTCTGTTCTCAGTACAAAACAAAAATTGTCGTTATCAAACGCAATTATGTTCCGAAAATTCTCAACCCAACCCAATCCAATTATGTTCCAAAAATTCTCAACCCAATTCAACCCATCCCAGTTGGGTTCAGAAAAGTGGGAACACTAACCAAACGCTACCTTAGTTTCCGTTCTTATGTTTTTTTTTTATTACGAAAAGTGAAATAAAAACAACTACGGACACCGATAAAAAACACTTGTGTCCATCTCCGCAAGAATCATATATCTTTGTCAAGTCCTCCAGTAGGAATTCTATAATCTTTAAATCTGTATCA
Source organism: Eucommia ulmoides (assembly GCA_016647705.1). Taxonomy (NCBI): domain Eukaryota; kingdom Viridiplantae; phylum Streptophyta; class Magnoliopsida; order Garryales; family Eucommiaceae; genus Eucommia; species Eucommia ulmoides. Next base: position 52,583,031 of record CM028332.1, read on the forward strand.
TCATTCACTCCTTTCTTGACAAGGTAATCTGCACATTTATTTTATTCTCTCGCTGCAAACTGGAGTGGGTTCAGCTGATGATGGTGGAGTGGACTCAGCGTAAGGTGCAAGACTAGGCTCAGCTGGTAGTGCTAAAGTGGGCTCAACAGTACCTGAAACTGTATCATCAGGAAATAACTCAATAGATAGATCAGTAAAGAATCTGGAATTAGTGTGGTTGACATGTCAAATGACCATATGAAATAAAACATTTGATGCTTCCAAAAAATGATATGACGAGAGATACGAAGAGGTTTTAGAAATGAGATCCCAGCATCTATACATTTAATGTTCAATGCCAAACGCTATAATAACCTTGTTTGACAAAGAGGTTAAATACATATTGGTCGATCGGGTCATACGGAGAAGAGGCGTGCCAAACTACCACGAGTACTTGGTCAAGTGGAAGAACCTTGCGGATAGAGAAATGAGCTGGGAGCGCAAATACCTATTATGGTGAAGACTTATTATGATAATCATCTTCTCTACTCCAATATATTCATTACTTTTGCGCCCTTACTTGGGGAATTCTCAGTCTAAGGGACGTCTCAGACCGTACCCAATTTGGGCCTATAAAATCGTCCCGATCCTCACTATTTAGGGCTGTGTTTTAGACTATTCACTAGAGCTTTATATCCTCATTATATCCACACTACTCAACTAAACCCAAACACCGAGAAATCTCCTTCCAAATTCAAGTTTCAAGGGACAAATCCCTTACCTCCAAGCTAAGTATACTGATTTTATACAAATTCGTTTAAGTTTTATGTTTCTCTATACTCTTAGGACTTTTTTATGGCCATTTTCATTTTTATATATAATTGATTTTAAGAGGTGATAATACTTGTTGATAATGAGTTGTACTTATCCATTGGACCGCGTTGCTAACGTTGATAACCAATAAATTTAGAAAGTTTTTTATAAGGATTTTGACGCCTTACAATCCCACTTTACTTAATTGAATCAAGAAATGAAGAGATTGGAGGATTAAGGCCTTAAATGCATCCCATCTTGGAGAACAATTGCCTAACATTTATCGCCATCTATATAATCCTATTTATCACACAATACATGAAGAAATTAAATACATATATTAAAAGAGTTAGAAATTCTACCTGAAATCTAAACCGAGATAAACATTGTATAATTTCTTTTCCATATAACATATGTGTATATATATATATATATATACACACACACACACATGTATATTATGTGCTGACTTCTTTTAAAGAAGACAAACATATTTCAAATGTTATTATTATTTTTTAAATTTTTTTATTTACACTAACTATCTCTCTTAAAATAAATAAAAAATATTAATTATATCCCAAAATTCATAAAATTATATTTTAAATAATACAATAGTCCCAAAACTTTGAAAAGTCAATTTAAAATTAACATTTAACCTCCCAAAAATTATCAAATATACATTTATACCCTAAATTTTCATATTATATAAAACAACCCAAAAATATTATCTTATATAAACTAATATTTTCAAAATATAAATTTTTGGGGTATTACAATCTATCCCCCTTAAATAAATTTCGTTTGAAGCAATAATAATTCAAAATCACATGGTCACGTTGGTCACACTCGATTCTAGAATAATTGTTCTTTATGTAGGGTCCCATAATCAAAAGTCACCAACAATCCATAACTCCCAAAATTCGTACAACACATCATCATTCCCGCATTTGCAGTGACCCATACTGTGTCCAACAAATAACACTCAACATGATGTGTTTTAGTCAGTAACTCCTAACATAGATAACTGATTGTCAAAGAATTTTATATTTCTAAATATTTTTTGTGCGCACTCTGATAAAAATATCAATAAATATATGTGTTTATATAAAACCCATATATATAATATATATATCTTAGTGCCAACAGGTCCACGACCTCAATAATTCTTCTCACTTAGCATGACATTTGAAGTCCACTGCCATATCCCATAACCAACATATTCAACTAACATTATTATCACCAGATAGTCCGTTTCCTTGTGAATTGTCCCTTGTGACAAAAAATAATCATCTCCAATATCCACAATATCATTTTTTCTTAAATTCAATTTAATCTTATAATCTCGTAAACGTTTTCATAAAATATCAACACAATCCAAATTTCAAATAATGGATTTCTTGAAAATAAGCAAATATATAATTGTTGTTAATCCAAAATAATAGATCTAATTTTTATCATATAAATAAGTCTCAAAACACATAAATACATCTAAAACAAATAAATATGTCTCAACTACATAAATATGTCTCGAAGCACATAAATACGTTTCAACCACATAAATACATTTCAAAACACATATCAACTATATAAATACATCTTGAAACTCATAAATATGTCTCAACCATACATACTTCTCTACTAGCCACAGGATCGTTTTATCTCACGATCGGAAGTTATGACGATACCGTAACCTGTATAACTGTGCAGTCAAATGTTGCTATTAGTGTCAGGATCATTTAATATCTCCAATAGTATGAGCTAACACGTGGTATAAATCACCATATCATAATGATAATCATCATTATCAATAACAATAACAACAACCTGTAGGACTTGCCCTCCTATCAAATCACAACGCAACATCCTACAGGACATACTCTTTTGTTAGAACCAACAACAGCCCACAATACTTGATCTTCTATTAATATCACACTATAGCATAGTTGGATAATAATAAAAATCAGTTCCCACATTCAACATTTTACTTGATCCATCTAACGTGATAAAACAATCAATTTTAATAAATATTTTATTTTTCACAATTTAGAACGGAAATATAATTTGGTGATTTACATAAAAGACAGTACACTTACCTAAAGAATTGCACTGCTATTAAGTTATCGCAACAATATGGACGTAGTTGGCGTCGCCTGTGAATCTAACAACGATAGGGCCTAAACTAATAATTTATTTAAATAAAGCTAATAAGCAATGTGTGACACTAAAATGTAATTTTTTTTCCATTCTCAAATTTTCTTAATTATACGAAATTATTAAACGCCAAATTTCTTAAGTCAATATTAATTGTACAAAAATATTGTAATTACAATTACAAAAAATTTCTAGTTAATAATTTAATTTGCAGAAAAATATTAATCAATTATTAATAATATTATCAGTCAACGAAATACTAAAAATTGTTATTTTCATTAAATTTATAATTTTGATTTTAAATTGTATTCTTTACAAATTTGATATATCTATGTATAAATATATCCCCTATATTTCTCAAACTCACACACACACACACACACACATACATATAGAAAAGAATAACGGTGAAAAAAATTTAACTGCTAATATTCGATCACTTATTTTTTTAATTTTTTTTAAGACAACACATGTCACATCATATATATATATATATATGTAAATATATGTGTTGTCTTCTTTACAAGAAGACAACACATTTCTCATTTATTTATTATTATTTTACTATTATTATTTATCAAAATAATTTGACCTGTTGAGTTTAATTCGGTTATTTTCTCATGATTATACCTGTGGGATTTTATTACTACTCAATGTATGATATATTCTGTTTTAGAAAGTGATGTTTAATAAATATACTTGATCCATAAAAAAAATCACTAAAAAGTTATTGGACGGCATTGAAATTTGTTAATATTTACATAGTCTAAAATGGAATTTATCATAAATATAAATAGTTTTATATTTTTTTTAGAGGGAAAATGAGTAGATTATCCTTTAGATACAATAATATTTTGTACACATTTTTTTTATTTATTCGGTCAAACCATATGGAGATAAAGTAAAATAATTTTCTTCTTTTAGTGTAACTTTAGACCCACGCATCGCGTGGATCTAAAAAAAATTATATTAGTATATATTTAACATCCGGAGTGATCGTTTGAATTTGATGTATGATAATAGATAGTACTATTCGTGCTCTACCTTTTGCTATTCGTGCTCCCAATGGAGGCAAAAAAGAAATGAGGATAAAAGGGGAGTAAAATAATATGGGAGCCCAAATAGAAACTTCCTATTAATATTTTAGAAAAATAAACAAAATAAATTTTCATTCATGAAAATCACATCCTATTAAGTTATAAATATTGTTATGATAACCGTAGCTCAATTTATGGAACTCATTACCCTCACTAGGCGATTGGTCGAAGTTTCAGTAGACAAATGGATCTGCAACCACTAAACAATCTCCTCCACGAACCATTCAAGGAAATGTCAATTAACAAATGTTTCATTTCATGGTGATGTTTTTATTTGACTTTCAACTATCTGACTTTCACCTAACTCCACTCAAATCTAAGTCTCAACACCAAAAAAACAAATCACAAAACCCATATATAGAGAATATAAGATATACTTGAGATCCACAAAAAGTAAAAGATCAACATTTATACACCCAACACCATAAAACCACATTGAAAAATACTGCATAGTGCTAATATTCCTACCCATGAACACCAAGTAATATAAACATCATCATCAGTATTAAACCCACTAATCGAACATTTAGCAACTCAAATAAACAAATACTATATGTTCCCAAAATGTTGTGTAGTTGTGGAAGCAAAAGACAAAAGGGTCCTTTTGTTCCCATATTCTTATAATTTAGAACATAAAGACTAAACTAACTTGGCCGAAAACTTATGCTTGCAATTGTTAAGGACCAAAATGCATGAACTCATCTTTTCATCCAAAGTTCCTTCTTCATAATCGATCTTGAACTCAAGTTCTTGATCTATTGTTCCTTAACCTCATGTATACGAAGAACACAACATAATAGAATTGCAACCTAAGAAAATAATAGATTCACAATAAGTTAATTACAACACAGAACTTAAATTAGGCATTTCTTCGTAAGAACGTTTGCTTACCAAATAGTGTACGTAGTACTTGAGGGAAAAGAAAAAAAACAACAACAAAGAAATCAATTGAAACAATCACCAAGTATCTAGTACTGACTCCAATTAAGCATTTCATTTAAACCTCAAGGCCTTAGTGATTAGGGTACATAATCATTTTACTATAACTTATGGTTAGAAATAGACCTTATATAATCCCACAAATAGGTAAATTCTATCAATTTTATGGATTTTAGAAAATTAAGAGAGAGAAAACTAAATTAAGAGTTACCTCAGTAGTATCATAAGTTGTAGCAGAGAGATTTAAGAATAATTTTGAAGATTGAAAAGCCTGTACAATCAATTAAAAAAACAACCACCACCTTTTTCAATTATTGGATGAAGTTGTTCAATTCGATTTGCAATAACTGAATTAACCGAACAATGCATTAAAAACTCAACGATTAACACAAATCCTCATATTCAATCAAATAGTACACAACAAATTTGATTTTCACTATAATAACAAAACCTAAGTTAGAGGTTTAATATTAAAATTTTATTTTATTTTTTGAAATCGAAGTTTTAAATTTAATTTTACTAATGTAGGGGTTGAGTTTCATAGTTTACTTACTATATTAAACTATAGATTTCATGAGAATATGAAAAAAATATGTAAATACCCCGTCAGTTGTCTTTCACCTTTCCAATGACTTGTCTCACAAATTTAGCTTCATTTTTTTCAATTGGATCCTCTAGTAACAGATAAGAACTGTAGTGCTAATTGCAATTATAGTTGTTACCCTGAAAATTGCAAAGGAAAATATTTGCAAGAAGTGTATGCCATATCAGGTAAGGTAGTTTAGCATCAAATTGGACTGAAACTATCATTCCATGTGTTAACTTTCCATCTACTCCAAAACCTTAATCTCTTTGAAAGAGGCAGAGCATCACTCATTATAGCCAATCAAAGGATATGCCCATAAGCATCATAAAGAGGTATAATTAATTGTCGAACATTGTCGTTGGCGTGAATTGATTAAGCGTCAACCACTGTCGTCATAGTCAACCATCGTCGTCCTCTTCGATGTTAGATTTTCGAGTCGTCCTCTTTGATGTTAGATTTTCGAACGTTGTTGTTGTCATGAACTTTCGTAAACGTCAACTATTGTTGTCAGCGTCAACCACCTTTGTCCTAATCGTCGGCAAAGATAGGCTAGACTAGGAGATCAATGTTGTTGAGCGAGGACCATGAGATAGAAGACCGACGTGAACAGCGTTTTCGAATTCGGTGCCTGTATTGCCGTTGTCTAATTCGTCTCCAATTTATGGCTTGAACGATATTTCTGACCCGTAATTGGCGTCGTCCAGATCTCCTCATCTATAGAGAATGATGAATTAGCGCATCGTCTAGTGCTTTGTTTGGTTTGGGGGTAGGAGAAAAACAAAGAGAGAGAGGAGAAGTTGAGAGTGAGAGATAGAGGGGGGCAACCTGCAATGGTGTGGAGAAGAAAATTAGGGGGGAAATTAGGTTAGAATAGGAGTGGACATATAAATTAATTATGAGCATTAAAAGGAATTTGGAGAGTAATTGAGAGATCTTGGCCATCCATTGTAATGAAATAATAAGAGCAAAGAGATGAAGAATAATTGTCTCTAATTGGTTTGGAAGGTAAAACTTCTGCTTTTACATATATCATATTGATATTGATATTAATATTGATTAATATTTAAAAATAAATAAAATAAATAGAGAGCTATCTAATAGTAAACAAAAAAAAAAAGTACTACAAACAATTTTAATAAAATAAATAACAGATCCTTTAAGGTTGCAAACAAAATTGACAAACTATGTTGATAGCGCGTTCAAGTAAGAGAGCCAGGCTAATAGTCATAAGGTATATTGGCATTTGGTTAGTGTTCCTACTTTTCTCATCCCACCTAGGATGGGATGAGATGGGTTAAATTGAGAATTCTATTTTCTTCTGGGAACAAAATTGTGTTTGGTAACGACATAATTTTGTTTTGTAATGGGAACCTAATCGCTTTTGGTAACACATAATTTTGGAATTGTTTGCTCAACAATTGTTCTTTCTTTCTTTATTTATCTAAGAATGAGAAATTTTCTAGATGAAACCGTTGTTCCATTTCAAATGATATAATAAGAAAATAAGAAATTACTCCAGATCTGTACTTCTTAGGGAAATCGAATGCCTTGACACTGAGAAATTGGAGACGATGGCAACGGTTGTGGGGGTTATGGCATCGGAGGCTACGAAATTAGAAGGAAAGTTAGTCGGAGGCTTGGAAATCGGTTGAAACGAAATCAAAGCCTTATTTTTTCATCGGCTAAGAAATCGCTGGCAATGGCAATGGCAATGGCTATGGCGACAGTTGTGGTAGCGCTGGAAGGCTGATTTCGTCGTAGGCTGCGAGATCGAAGAATTAAAGCATCGGCAGGAGACATCGAATGCAGATGGCGAAGGAATTAGAGAGAATGAGATGTAAAAGCAGTGAGGAACGAGAGAGGAGATAAGAGATCAGTAAGGAAGAGATTTAGCAAGTGTATGTGATCGATAGAAAAGAGAGAAAAGTAGAGAGATGACAGAGCGATGAAGAGAGTGAAAAGAGATGATGGGCATAGAGAGAGCGAAAGGAAAAAAAAATGAAAATGAGTTCAACCAAAGTCGAACACTGGACCGACTAACAATTCTTTTAATTCCCAATGTGTCCTTTTCAATGGGATGAGTTTTGGGGCAAACAAAAAATAGTTTTTTTTTTTTTTCTCATTTTCTTAGTATTTTGAGAATCAATTCTCACTTTTTAGGTTGAGCTGGAAATAGAATTGAGTTTGCCAAACACATTCCCAAACATTAATCCCAAAAATTTTGGGATGGGTTGGGTTGAGTTGGGTTGGGAACACTAACCAAATAGGCCATAAAGGGTTTTTGATGGGATCAAAACTGTAGCGGGGAGAAAGCAATTTACGTTGATTTTGATTAACGTTTTTTTTTCTACTCCTAATAAAATGGAATAAAAATTCTATTTTCATTCTGGAGTATTTTGATAACAAAAACGTATTTGATATCAATAGTATTCTCAAAATGTTTTTTTTTTTTTTTTTTGTAGAATAAAAAAAAGAACATGTTTGGTTGCAATTAAGGTTGGATCGCTTGATGGAGAGAGAAAATGAGATAAGAAGATGGAGATGTGCAGTGGTGGTTGTGGATCGGTATGGTGGTGTCGAAGTGGTGGTGGTGGTTGGTATGGGTGTTGTTTCTCAACATTTACCCTTAAGAAATAGTTTGGGAAAAGTTTTGAGAAAATTACTTTTTTGGTCCTTTAAAATTAGGGTGAGTTTTTAAGTGACCCTTGATGTTTAGCACTCGACAAATTTAGTCCCTAAATTATTAAATTTGTTTCATACGGTCCAAATTTCCTATTTTACTTTTAAAATTAATTACACATATTTTTCTATGAACTTTTTATTTTATATTTTCCTTTTTCTTCTTCCTTCTTTTCTTCTCCGGTGAAAACCACTGTGGTGGCCGCAAATAATATGCTGCCACTTTCACCGCAAGCGTACGGATCAAGTTTAGTGTAATGGATCTTTTGGTTGGGTAGCATATCCACAGAGTCTTGTCCCAACGTCATCGATTGCCCACAATCCAATTCTCTCCCGGGTTATTGAATTGTGGCGTTCGTTTATTCTAATCCGAATCTGGGATTTGTCAAACCCTGTATTCTTTATATGTAAATCTAAGCATAATAAACAAACAATACGGCACACACAATCAACATAACGAAGAACAATCGCAAACAAAACACAAACTCAACTAAATAACGTTTTCATAAATTATATTAATAATCCCTATACAACCTATGTTTAGCCAATGGCCATAACCACGTATACAATGTAAAATGGCCTAAACATGCTCAACAACTACTAAAATGAATAAAAAAAAAGAGAAGAAACGTGCGACTTAGCCAATATCCGAAGAATAGCCACTAGAACCGTCGAACGGTCCCTTCCCTCTTCATCCTCAACCTCGGGTTGAGAGCTCTCCCTCAAAAATTCCTAAACCTAACCCTAAAATATGGCCTAAGGCTTTGGGGGCAGAAGAAGTCGAAAGAGAGGAAGAGAGAAGGGTATAAATAGGCCAAAACATATTTCAAAAATATCTAAACTATGCAGAGACGTCCGCCTAAGCAGTGGAATTTCCGCCTAGGCGGAGGAGTATGTCGGTTAAAGTTCGCCTAGGTGGTGGAGTCAACGGTGGATATGGAAAACATTTTGCTGGATTTATGCCTAGGCGATGGGCTGTCAGTAGCCATCTGTCAAATTATCTGCTAGATTTTCGCCTTTCTCCGCCTAGGCGGTGGTACATCAATGACCTTCGGTCTTTCTCAGCATCTTCACCGCCTAGGCGGTGGGCCTGGTTGCAAAATCTTGCCGTCTTGCTCATTTTTCCACCGTTCTCTGACTGTTCTCGATACGAATTGATCGTTTACGCTCCGATTTCATACATTTTCACCCCACGCCCCTGTTTTAATACAAAAAGAATAAAAACATATTAAAACATATAAAAATAACTATAAACGTATTCGAAAACTAACAAATTCAATTTGGAAATATAGGGGTAATTTACACCTATCACACTGCTAGTGCAACCGTTAGTGATGGCTCCAACAACTCTCTCTCCTCTCTCTCTCTCTCCCAAAAAAAATAATACATTAAAAAAATTACACTAACAATCTCCCTCCTTCAACCCCCTGATATGAACCTCACCAAAGATTAATGAGACTCGAAACCAACTTAGGGTTTCTTTGCGAAGATCAAAACTAAATCAAATTTTGAGTGAACTAAAAAATACAGAAATTGAAAGATAAATTACATTGACCCAACATTTATGAATGAAATGCAAACCAATGGTATAATGATCTTAACCCAATGATTATAATGAATCACGAACCAAAGATATAAGTTTGAACGCCACAAGAAACTCTTGATAAATTCAGGAAAAATTCTCTGAAAAATTAAAGAGAAAACTCTCATAATTTTGTTAATCAAAAGTAATATACTTTTTCCCCATGGGATACAAGTCTCTTAAATAGGTGGTCAACAATAAAAGAAAACCCTAGGCTAATAAATAGTGCACGTGAACAGTGTCAGTGAACAGTACATGAACAGTGGCGGGCACACTTAAAATAAAAGGAAACCAAGAGGACTAAGGAATCCAAGAGAAATAAGGAAACCCTACTCCTAATCTAAAAAAGAAAGGACTAATTTTAATCTAAAAAGGAAAAGGCTAAATTGGCAATCTTGCCTTACAAATTATCAAATAAAATAACCTAAATTAAAACTAAAACACTAATAAATAAAATAAATATGCTGAGAATTTCATGGTCCACATGACTTGGCCCATTTGAGTTCATGTCTAAACCCATTTGTTTGCCTTGATGGGATGGATTAGGTCTTGATTGTCCTATGGGAATAATTTGGGCTTAATTATTGTAGATATGGGCCAAATCTCTTGAATTAGCCCATTAAGTACTGCTTTGATTTTCTTGGATCTTGCCCTAGTGATAGGCCCAACTGAAATATGTAGTTGATCATCTGATGGTGCTCGTTGATTCTCATCATTCTCTCTCTCATCAAAAGGATTTGTCCTCAAATCTTTACCATAGTGTTGTTAATAGTTCGGCAATCATCAAACATTAGCCAAGTCCCATCATTCCTAGGCACAAGTAGCACTTGTACCGTATACAGACTCATGCTTTCTCGTATGTGTCATTTGGCCATCAACTCCTCAACTTCCTTTTGAAGTTCCTTTGTCTCTTCCGAATTATGCCCATAGGCTGGTTGGTTAAGACTCATTGTGCTGGCCACAAAATCGATTTGATGCCTGATCCCTTTATTAGGAAGGCATCCACTATGCACATCATTATGAAACATGTCCTTATATTCCTGCAACAAATAAACAACAACACTAGGCAAATATTTATCAATTTCGTTAGTAGTAAAACAAGCCTCTTTGTACAAGAGTACAAATATAGGCTGATTTGTATAAAAAAAATATTTTGATATCACTCGCCTTAGTATAAAAACTCACTTATTTTTCTATTTTTCCCTCATTTTTTTCACTCTCTTTTCTCTTTTCACACTCCTCTTTCTCATCTTTTTTTTAACTCATCTCACAAGTTTTTTTCAACTCATTCTCTCTTTTCAATTTCATTTGATTCTCATTATCTTTTTGTTGTTCCATATCATCTTCCGCAACTTGAGCACTTAGAGCATGCCAAGCCACAAGTATCTCTCCCTCCACCAGGTACTCCACTTCATCATCACAAGCATCCTCAAGTTGTGGCATCTGGCCATCATCACTCTCGCTTTCGGTTTTCACTTCTCCATCAACATGTACTATCATGGTATTTTTATTTGGGCATTGTAAAGCTATGTGACCTACTCCCAAACAGCGAAAACATTTAATATCACAATTACGAATTTGGGTTTCGATTTTACCTTTGTTGGTATTGGGCACATAATCTCTCATGTTCGGCGGTTCGGTTTGGGGGGCAAAAACAACCCTTTCATCTCTCCTCCTATTAGGCCTCCATGAAGTGGAGGAGCTCCGGTTTTGAAATGACCGAGTTCTCTTCCTTTCAAGTTGTTGTTCCACCTTTATTGCCATGTGTACCATGTCTTCCAACTCCACATAATGTTACAACTCTACCACATTGGCAATCTCCCAATTCAGCCTATTCAAGAACCTTGCCATGATAGCTTCTCTATCTTCATCGACATTAGCCCGGATCATAACGATCTCCATCTCCTTGCAGTAATCATCTACGCTCCGATATCCTTGAGTAAGACTTTGTAACTTTTGGTACAAATCCCTATAGTAGTGACTAGAGATAAACCTCTTCCTCATTATGGCCTTCATTTCAGCCCATGGTTTCGCCTTCTGTTCATCACAAGTTGATCCCACCATATTATAGCATAATCAACAAATGCAATTATAACGAGTTTTACCTTTTTATTCTCAGAGTAGTTGTGGCACTCAAAGATCAATTCCATCTTCTTCTCCCACTCCAAATATACTTCAGGGTCGTTCTTCTCTTGGAACGATAGAATCTTCATCTTGATGCTTCCCAAGTTATTATCGATCCGCTCCCCATACCTATCTTCTCTATTCCCATATCCATGCACGAATCTACCCAAGCTCGCATTAGAGGTGCAATCTTCTTCCTCTACATCATCCCAATCATCAACTTCATATCCATACCGAGGCAGATTCCTCTCTCATCGTTGTACATTAAGAGCTTTAGGTGGTTGCCCCATTTGTGAACTAGACTCAACTTTGTCTAGTCGCTCATATACTTAATCAAATCGTGAGTTCAATCGTTCAAACCTTTTCTCCAAGGATTTGAAGAAAAGTTTGAAATCTAACGTTTCTGGGGCTTCATTGGACGAGCCTTGGTTTTTTTCTTGAGACATGTTTAATAACCTGCAAAACAAAGTTAGCAAATCTCACAAACACACCCTCACGTGTTTCCCTCAAGATTGATGGCACTCACACTCGTGTTTCACTCAAATTCAGTTTTTTTCCTCTTATGAGCTCACACTCTCTTACTTTTTTCCACTCTTTTAGTTTTTTATTGAACTTAATCAACCTCAATCAGCAATTTTCTTGTAGCAATCCAAACTCAACAAATCGATTCACTATAAATGAGATTTTAGGACGAAAACAACGCGAACAAGAAGAAACAAAGGAAAGTTTATGGACTCGAACAAGAATAAATAATTCTCAATTCCTTTTTTGGGCTGCTGAAATTTTGTGCTTTTTTTTTTTGTTTTGTTTCTATTTTAGTTTTTTTTTTCTTTTTGTTTCTCTCTTTTTTTTTTCTTTCTGATTCTGTTTTTTTTTTTTTTTTTTTTTTTTTTTTTTTTTGTAATAATGAAATTTAGTAACCTTTAAAAAACAAGATTTGAAGATGCACACAAAGAAAAAAAGGAAAATTGAACAGATTTGATTATATATTTTGGCCAAGAAAATTTTAATGTAGGAATGAACTGATTACAGTGAAGGAAAGAAAAAAAGTATAAAAAGGATAGATGAAACCTGATTTAGACCTTGTTCTGATTATCAAATGATACGAACCTCACCAAGGATTAGTGAGACCTGAAACCAACTTAGGATTTCTTTGCGAAGATCAAAACTAAATCGAATTTTGAGCGAACTAAAAAATACAAAAATTGAAAGATAGATTACCTTGACACAACATTTATGAACGAAACACAAACCAATGGTATAATGATCTTGACATAATGATTATAATGAATCACGAATCAAAGATATAAGTTTGAACGCCACAAGAAACTCTTAATAAGTTCATGAAAAGTTCTCTGAAGAACTAAAGAGAAAACTCTCATAATTTTATTAATCAAAAGTAATATATTTTTTTCCCATGGGATACAAGTCTCTTAAATAGGTAGCCAACAATAAAAGAAAATCCTAGGCTAATGAATAGTACAATTAGTGTCGGTGAATAGTATATAAACAGTGGCAGCCACACTTGAAATAAAAGGAAAACTTAGAGGACTAAGGAATCCAAGAAAAATAAGAAAACCCTACTCCTAATCTAAAAAAGAAAGGATTAATTCCTAATCTAAAAAGGAAAAGGCTAAATTGGCAATCTTGCCTTACAAATTATCAAATAAAATAACCTAAATTAAAAATAAAACACTAATAAATAAAATAAATATGCTGAGAATTTCGTGGTCCACATAACTTGGTCCATTTGAGTTCATGTCTAAGCCCATTTGCTTGCCTTGATGAGATGGATTAGGCCTTGATTATCCGATGGGCCTAATTTGGGCTTAACTACTGTAGATATGGGCCAAGTCTCCTGAATTAGTCCATTAAGTACTGCTTTGATTTTCTTGGATCTTGCCTTAGTAATAGGCTCAACTGGAACATGTAGCTGATCATTTGATGGTGCTCGTTGATTCTCATCACCCCCTCACCCTACAGCTTCCGACGCCATCCTACCTCTTCCATCCCCATTGTAACCATCGGCCATCCATGTCTTGTTGTCTCCTCCTCCTCTTCCTTCTCATCATCTTCTTCTGCTCACACTTGTTTACCTCTCTCTCCCTCTCCCTCTCCCTATATATATATACATATACACATGGCCGGATTTACATATATGGGCCATGGATCTGAAAATCTAAGCTCAAATTTGTAGATCCAGGCACAAGCGTGCGTGCACATACACACACACACACACACACACACATACATATATATATAACAGAGAGAGAAATGGGTATGAGAAAAAAAAAAAAAAGGATGATGGAACATAGATGGATAGCTGATGCATCCTGATTTTCCGAAAAGGAAAAGAATAATAAATAACAAAATAATAACTTAAGGAGAGAGGGGTTTTTAAAGCATCGGTTTTCTCAAAAGATATACTTAGGCTATTTTTAAAAAAAAATGAGGAGTCGCCACCTAGCATTGGGTTTAAATGGTGTGCTAGGTCATCGAATTTTTAGAAAAATAATTTAAAAGGCCTAAATAAAAATTGACTCCAAAAAACACGGTCAAACCAAAGATTCATTTAAAGGCTCGGGGGTCAGTTACGCTCAGGGAAGGTGTTAGACACCCCAAGACACCCATCCAAAAACGGTACCTTACATCCAATTAAGTCCAATTAGTTTAGTCTGAGTGTTTTATTTTATTTTGAAATCATTCACTTCTTATAAAATCTTTTTGGAATTTTTCACAAATAAGGTGAAACAACTTTTTAGATTTTTGGGAATGTTCCCCCGGTATAATCTCTTATCGAATATTAAGGATTCAACAAGGATGGTCCCCGGGGGGGGGTTATGTATGTTTCTGAGAGACTTCTTTAATTTAAATAGGCAAACTAAAATAGATGAATGAGATTTGAAAATATGAATATAAAACTAACATCTAAATGAGTTTTATTTTTTTTATACAAGAGTGACCAAAAACTAAATGATTTAATTTAAATATTTTAATGCAAACTAATATGAATACGGAATCGAATAAGGAACATTACGTGAATTAATGTGATTATGCATGACAATGATTTAATTAAAAAAAAAGTAGTGCACGTGTCATAACTAGATGAAAAAGTAGCATGGGCTCGTAAAAAAAAAAAAAAACTATATGTATGAAAAGTGTAAGTGTGAAAGTGTCCTAAACATACCGTCTAAATGATACGAGAAATAAACATGCTAAGTGGATGCAAAAAATCTATTTTGAGTTTGCCTGATTAATTTAAAGAAAGTCTCGATTTTGAAATTTCTTCAAATTCTATGGATATGAGAACTGAGGGAGGTTCGCAGAAACAATTTAGTTGAAATTAATCTTTTTAATACTTTAAAAGAAATCCCACGAAACAATTACTGAGGGAAGAGATTTTCTAAAACTATTCGTTTCTAAATTCCACTCGAGTCGGGGAATGGAAACGAGGTCACGAAAAACTCTCCCATGATTTATCGAATTGTCGAATTCACTTTAAGGTTCGCAATGATTAATTTCCACAAATAAAAGATTTTATTATTATTTTTTTTTTTTTTTTTTTTTTTTTTGTTTTTTAGGGTTTTGATAACAAGAATAAAAATAAATAAAGAAAATACAGAAAAATAAATAACGAAAACATCATTCACCTAACGATCGGGAGTTAGGTTTAAGTATGAGAAACCTACCCCGATGTTTTTATCGGATCATCGGACGACTTTATTTTTTTGTGTTTATGAATTTATAAACAAAACAAAACAAAATAAAATAAATAATGGACGACTTTATTTTTTTTTGTTTATGAATTTATAAACAAAACAAAACAAAATAAAACAAATAATGGACGATTTTATTTTTTCGTGTTTATGAATTTATAAACAAAACAAAACAAAATAAAATAAATAATGGAAACGTCTTTCACCTAATGATCGGGGGTTAAGTTTAAGCATGAGAAACCCATCCTGATGTTTTCATTGGATCATTGGACGACAAGACTTAAATAAATAAATAGAACTTGCAGAAATTTAAATTGCAAAAAGAATAAAATAAACTCAAAGAAGAATTAAAAAATTAGAAAAACATATCTGTTCTAGGCTAAAAATCTCGATACCCGTACTTCACAAACAGTTTCCTGAAAAGGTTTTGAGAATCACTTTTCTGAAGGGGGTGACTCCTCTCAATTTTTTAAAGAATAAAGTGGGAGGATGAGGGTCCTATTTATAGGAGAAGATTGGGCATAAAAAAACATTTTAGGAAACCCTAAAACTAGGTTTGGTCGCCAAACCCAGTCCAAATTAGACTAGGAAAGGGTAAAATTGGAAATAAATACAAAAAAATGGGCCTCTAGGGTTGCGGGCGCGTGTAATCACGCGCCCAATCACCGCCTCAGCAAGTCGGCAACACATGGCAGCGGGCCACTGGCTCCTTTCACTTTTATTTATTTATTTATTTTCGCTTGGTTCAGCTGTCGACAGGGTGGGCCCCCCCTGCCAGCCTCTCTCTTCTCTCTCTTTCTGACGCCTGCAGTCAGTGGGCAGGCGGGCCCACTGACGCGCCCCTCTCTCTCTCCTCACACACACACTCTCTCTCTTTTCTCTATCTCTCACTGACTCTCTCTCTTTTCTTTCACCGATTCTCTCTCTCTCTCTCTCTCTCTCTCACGATTTGGACCCCAAAAAGGGTCCATTTTCAATTTAGCCCATTTATTTTTCTTCTTCCAATTTCACACCTATTTCTTATTTCATTTTTCTTTTTTTCTTTTTTCTTATCATATTTTTTTTTTTATATTTTTGCGAGACGGTCAAAATGTCGTGTCTACAATAGCGGGGAATGACTGGCGGTGGTTGCAGTAGGGGCAAAGGAGGTAGGGTGGCGGCCGAAAGTTGCAAGGAGAGAGGGTTGATGATGAGGGTTGTTAGTGCAATTTTATATTTTGAATGTATTATGTTTTTCATTTTTTTCAAAGAGAGAGTGTCGCTAGAGCCATTACTAACGGGCGCGCACAACGATGATTTTCACCAGAGAAAAAGGAGAAGAAGAAAAGGACAGAAAAAAAAATAAAAAATTTATAAAAAAACATGTTAAATAATTTTTGGGGTATTGAAACCAATTTAATAATTTAGGCACTACATGTGAGCGTTAAACATCCTAGGTTACTTAAACACCCAATTTAAGGTTATGTTTGGTAGGGATAATTGAAAAAGAGAAAAGAAAAGAAAAATTAGAGGATAATATTTTTATTCATTGTAAAAGGAAAATTATTTTTCCTAATGTTATCTGATTAAGAAAGAAAACTGAAAGAAAAGAAAATAATTCAATTTAATATGATTTACTATTTTACCCTTATATATTATAAAAATAAATTAAAGATTTTATTATCAAGGATATAATTATAATTTTACTCTCCTCTTGAAAAATTCTTCTCTATTTTCTTTAATTTTCTTTTCAAATTAGTGTGAAAAAAAATTATTTTAGAAATTGTGCATTTTCATTCATGTTTTATTTTCTCTCATATTCGCTTCATGCCAACACGATTTTTTATTTTATTTTTCTATCCATCTTTTTTTTACCCAAATAAACGTAACCAAAGGACCGAAAAGTTTATTTTTCAAAAAATTTGTGTGATGAAAAAAAATAAAATTTAAAAGATTGTAGATTCAAAATTTTGAGCATATTTAAAAATAAGGGAAATTTAGTGAAAGGTCTCATTCTATAAGGCCCCGTTTGGTAACCGTTTTCATTCCAGAAATTCCCATCCTATTCCCAAATTTTTGGGAATTCTGTTTGAGAATAGCGTTTGGTAATTTTTGTTTCCGTTTCCATTTCATTCCCATTTGAGAATTGTGCACACTTTTTTCTTAAGGAATGAGAAACAAAAAAAGTTGTTTCTATTCCTATTCCATTTCCAAAACATACGGTCACTGTTCATCCACCGTCCGACCGCCGTTTGCCACCGTCGAACACTGTCCACCTCCGTCTGCCGCCGTCGCCGGCCATCTCCGGTAACTGTCGCCGGTCACCGTCCAGCCGGAAAACTTTCCGGCCACTTCCAGCCGCCGTTACCCATCCGTCGCCGGCGCCGGAGCACCGCCGCCCGGGCGTCGCCGGCGCCGGAGCACCGCCGTCCGTCCGTCGCCGGCGCCACTGCCGTCCGGCCAAAAAAAAAAAAAAAAAAAAAAAAAAAAAAGAAGATTTTAGGATAAAATCGTTACCAAACACAATTCTCTTCTCAAAATAAAAAAAAAATTATCGTTACCAAACGCGATTCTGCTTCCAAGAAGAAAATAAAATTTTCATCCCATCCCATTTCACTGTTGGAATGGAAACAGAAACGATTACCAAATGCCACCTAAAATTATCATTCCGCGAAATCTTATAACAATAATTTTTTAACACATGATATCGTTATTAGAAATCGTTATTAGAAAGTGATTTTTTTTAGTAGACCTCCAAGATTCTTTCAAAATAAAAATGTATTTATCAAATACATTTTTGTACAAAAACGTGCGCCCAAAGATTCAACGCCACTGCACAGATTCCCAGCCCCTAAAGACGGTTTTGCCAGCAGTATAATAACGACGCCTACCATCCTCTTCGTCTATAGCAGCACGTCCCTGTAACCCTCCGTCTCCCTTCTCTGCATCCTGCAAAAAGTTGTAAGCTACTCACTAAGTTCTTATGCATTCATTCTCATTATTATTATTCTCTCTCTCACCAAATAATACATTTTCCTTTGCGAGTTATTGATTATTTTTCTTGTGTATTCAGAGAGAGGTGGTCAACGAAGATGGGGGCAGGACGTAATGTCTCAATCTCATTGGACGGAGTGAGAGACAAGAACTTGATGCAACTGAAGAAGCTCAACACCGCACTATTCCCCGTCCGCTACAACGACAAGTACTACTCTGATGCGCTTGCCTCCGGCGAATTCACGAAGCTAGGTTTGATTTTTCTTCTCTGGTATTTTCTTATAATGCACTATAGTGGCTCTTGTTTTTGGGGTTTTAGGGTTTATCCATCGGAATCTGGAAATGCTATCATTATTTACATAAATACGTATTCTCGTGGTTTATTGATTATAATGTTGTTTCTTCTTGACCCCACTTCTATGTTTCAGAGTTTTTTTGGTTTATTTACAAGGAAAAAAATGGTATCATGATTCATGGAACTGGCCCAATCTACGAGTTATTCATGTTATACAGTTGTACTTGTATCAAGGTTTATTTGCTGGAGTTACCATTAGCTCGGGGCTAATGCCCTTCTTTATTGAAACATAGGCTCAATCATCTCCTATCCTAGGTTTTGCTTATTGTTGGCTGATGTTATTAATTTTAGTATATTGTTCATTTTAGTTGAAAATTGAAGCTGACCTTTGGTGAATTGGTAGGTAATGGAAAGGGAAATTTTCCTGGTATTTCTCGTTTGCTTCTACTAAAAAACAAAGCTCTGGTTTCTTATATAAAAATCCATGAGGTGTATCTATCCGGCAATATGTTTCTTTTGTAGTTTTACTCATGTCATGTGATCTGATGATGGATATGTAGTTTTAGTAGCTTTTACCTTTTCTTATCCTTCCCCTCATCTGGTTGTCTAAACCTGTTCTTTGCTGTATTTGAAGTTGCCATTTGGGCTTCATCAGGCTGCCTTTCTTCTTAATTTGGTAATGACTTCTCAAGAGTTTGTATCCTGGAAGCATGGTCCAAATACTTGGGAACTTTGGCAAATGCTAATACTGTCTGGATGGATTTAGGGTTTCACGTCTCAAAAGTGAGGGTCTCGACTGGGAGAGTTTAAATGAAGATCGTTGTATAAAATCAAGAGTATAAACCTATGGTCTTTTTCATTACATGTTAGTGCAGAAGCGTACCAGACCATTTATGCACAAAATATGCAGAGGAGCAATATCTCTAACCAAGGCACCCACCATTCCCTTATCAAATGATCAGCTTGACAAGGATACAAAAGGTATGTTTGGAAGTTTTTGTTTCAGGGAGTTGTTTTGCCTTGTCAGATGCTTATATTGTTATAGTTGTGATATGGAGGATGAATGGGTATGGTGTTCAAAAATCTTGGACAATTGGGACTCTACTAGTTTGAGGCAATGTTGTGAAAGGTGTTCGTGGGTCTTGCCCAGAGGTGGGGTGGTCCTAAACTGCCTTGGGGCGATTGGGGGGGAGGCGATTTTCCAGATGGGTGTATGCCTAGATGCGGTTGGCGACGCCCACCTTCGCCTGGGGCAAAGTTCAGTAGGGCGTATGCGCTGTGTTTCCTTCAACAAGAAAATCAAGAGAGGAGGCAAAACTAGATTTTGCACCCATGTGGTGTGTTTGTCTTTCTCTTCATCGCTTCGTCGTAACTAGACAACGAAGGCTGGAGGTGCAACCAAGATTTACGGTAGCAAAGGTTATCGTTCCAATGAGGAAAGAAATGTCGATGGCGGCAGAAATAGGAGAACTAAAGTTAAGTAGTGTGTTCTTTTTTTATGTTTTATTTGAAAATAAAGGAATTGTCTCCTCTAATTAATAATTTTTAAAAAATTAATAAAGAAAAAATTATTACTTGTTAGAGAATAGATTAAAAAATAAAGGATAATATTTAATAGTATCCCTAACTAGGTTTGCCTCATATGGAAAATAGAATTTTGATTGCATTATTATTAATAATTCATAACTTTTGTCATCTTATTTTTTATATTGATGAGGGTATTTTTGGGCACCTCTGAGTTAGCACTTGGGACTTAGCCACGTGTTCGTCGTTGTAGTGACAGGGACGCATTCCGAAATCCACAAATGCCACACTGGAGTATACGCCAACCACGGCTCCTCTCTGAAACCTTATTTGCATCCAGCAAGGAGCCCCATAGGGACGTGCCGCTCTGAGCTCTGCGCCGTGCCATGGGCGATCAGTTTCAAGGACTCAGCCGTTCACCTTGACCAGCTCCCTCTTTCACCTTGTTTCTTCTCCAAGACTCCATGGATTTTCGCTCTCCTCCACCAGCTCACTGCTGCAGGCCTGAAAAAAGCCCGCGGGTTTCACCAAATGGGCCCAAATGCCTAAGCCCAACGATTATCTCTTAAACGCTCCGGATTATCGGCGGAACACAGGGTTTCGACTAATTAACCGTGTTTAGGCCTGACTATTTATCTCCAACACCTATATATATCGGGGGCTATGTAAGCCCGAGGTACGTTGGAATACACCTACATTACGCGCGAGTTCATTTGTTTACTTACCGCATTACTGTACCTTTTCTTTTTGAGCACTGGTTACCATGCTGGATGAGCTTCACCGGAACCAATCCTGGTCTAAGCCTTCTGCAGGTACACTTCCTGAGGAGCAGGACTCTGGATATAGCAGGTCAGTCTCTCCAGGACCCAGCACATCTTACCCGAAGAATTTCTAACCGACGACTCCACCTCAGCAGGAAGACTCACCCGTCATCCGATTGGACCATACTCGAGGTGTGTACCAGTTTATCTCACCTGAAGAATTTCCAACCGACGACTCCACCTCAGCAGGAGGACCCACCCGTCATCCGATTGGACCATACTCGAGGTGTGTACCAGTTTTATACACCAACAGTTTGGCGTCGTCTGTGGGAACCGTGCAAAAAGCCTTCCCCTGATCACTGTTCTTTGCTCAACTGAGCTTGGGTGATCACAAGGTCCAGTTAGATAGACACAAAACAGAAGAACCAGAAGACATGTAAAAAAATCCAAACGCACACCCCCAGCTCCCACCAATGAGGATAACTGCCCCCTCCATGGTCAGGCCGGACCATCCACTTTGCCACCTGGGGCTACGGGACAGACCTCAGGAGCTGTGGAGGCATCTCGGCTTGATCTCCTTGAACGCCAAATGCAAGAGTTCAAGTCGAGTATACAATTCCTTCTCGCGCGCTTGCCATCGCCCCCTGTTCAGGGTGAACCAACCCTCCAGCCCGCAACGCTTGAGGAGCCGCCTCAAGACCACGATGTTTTCATGGACACTCTGAATGGGCAGGAGCCCAAGGGCCGCCCTTCGCCTCGCAACCCTGAGTTTGCAGGACAGGAGAGGGCCCCCCTTGCAATGTCGAGATCTCCACCTCGTTTGCCAAGCGAATTTGTGCCAAGGGATATGTCAATGTCCCCTAATGGTTGTGCTCTTTATCGGCCTGCTAGGTCCGATCACAGAGGTCGGCGTGAGCGTGAGGTTGACTCCTACTCACCTCCCTCCCATCACCCTACGGCCTGAGCTGCCGACAGTCGGATCCAGGAAGAGCCTCGAGCAGAGGAGGCTGTGGAGTGCCGCCTGGCCAACATAGAAGCCTGTCTCTGGGAGGTGCAAGGAGACCGGGTAGGACCAGGTGTGATTCCGAAGGTGAATTATCCTTTTGTGGATGAGGTTCTGGAAGAAGTAGCGTCGATGCACTTTAACCAACCCTAGATGAGTCCGTATCATGGGACTTCAGATCCCGTTGACCACCTGTCTATGTTCAAGTCTCATATGGACATACAGGTGGCCTCTGTAGCTTTGTGGTGCATAACCTTTCCCATCACCCTAATTGGTGCTACAAGATCGTGGTTCTAGGATTTGAGGCCAACGTCCATCTCTACCTTCAGGGAACTCGAGCAGTTTTTTCTGGCTCTTTTCAGTCGTTCCTGGCATAGGCCAAGGACTGTGACTCATATCCTCACTCTTCGGCAAGAGCCCACTAAATCTTCGGGTGATTACATTGAGCGTTTCAACCGAGAAGCAAATTTGTGCGATGACCTTCCTGCCATTGTTGCGCTAAATGCTTTTGTTGACGAGCTCCGGCATCAAAGATTATCCTACGATCTCTGCTCCAACCCTGCTCTCACACTTGATCAAGCTCTAGACCGTGGAACTCGATTCCATGGTGTTAACCTCCATGCTGCCACCAGGAGAGCGCGGGAAGAAGCAAGGGTTCACCCCCGCTTACGGCCTCGGTTGCCGTCATCTTTGTGGAGAATTTAGGGAGGGATTTCTTCTCTTCTCTGCCGCCCCCAAGAGGGAAACCGCTCGGAAGGGTAATAGCCAAGTATTGTGTGTTTCACTGGGACCGGGGGCACTCTACTGAGGACTACTTCTAGCTAAAGCAGGAAATCGAAGCCCTCATCCGAAGAGGTTATCTTGGGAACTACGTTCGGAGGGGTAATTAGGAGCGCCCCGCTGAGGAAGAACCGCCGGTACAGCCTCAGGCTCAGAGGAGACGGGGAATCGCCCCTGTTCGCAGCCCCGAAGGGCAGAGACTGGGGACGATCAACAACGCATGGATGGCGAGATCAACGTCATCCATGGTGGACTCGGCTTCGGGGACACCATCTTCTAGAAAGAGGCATGAGCAAAGGGCCAAACGAAAAGCGGACGAAGACATATATGAAGTAAGCACCGTAGATGCTGCCACACACAATGTTATCTCCTTCATCGAGGCCTACCTCCGGGGGGTACATACGCCCCACGAGGATGCCCTAGTCATTACTGGTGTGGTCAATTATTTCAGGATGGGGCGCATCTTGGTCGACGGAGGAAGTTCAACTGACATCATCTTTAAATGGGCCTTTGACAAGCTGGAGACAGAGGTCAGTACCCTGCAACACATTAGGTTCCTCCTAGTTGGTTTTGGGGGGGAAATGGTCAATTCCCTCAGATGGGTCTCCTTGCCTGTCACGTTTGGGACAAGTCTAAAGTCCGTGACGATATGAGCCAAGTTCTTAATTGTGGACAGACCGTCACCCTATAACGCTATCATGGGGAGATTGATCATCTTAGCATTCAAGGTAGTTTGCTCTCCGTACCACCAAGTCATGAAATTTCCCACCAATCAAGGAATCGAAGAGGTTAGAGGTGACCAGGAGGCATCACGTGCCTAAGCCTGGAGGGCACTGGAACAAAAGAAATAGCAACCAGTGGCGGGGCTTGACCCCGAAGGGTCTGAGCTGGCAACTCCTGAGCTCATGGCCCTATATGCTGAAGAAGTCCTGGTTCCGATTGATGACCCCAGAGATGAGGAACCAGGCCCCCGCCCACATGAAGACTTGGTTAAAGTTTCGATTCACCCAACTTTTAAAGAGAGAATTGTCAGGGTAGGAGCCAAGCTCGCCCCAGCACAACGGGCTAAGCTCACAAAGCTAATACGAAAGAACGTCGATGTATTCGCCTGGTCCTATAATGAGCTCCCTGGAATTGATCCAAAAGTGGCCATGCACAGGCTGCACGCAGACCCCACACCATCCTCCAGTCAGACAAAAGAGAAGGAAGTTCCACCCTGAACGTCAGAAAATCATCGAAGAAGAAATACAGAAATTGATCAAATCTGGTGTCGTGGAGGAGGTGACATTTCCGGACTAGCTGTCCAATGTTGTGCTCGCCCCTAAAGCTGGAGGCAGGTGGAGACTCTGCGTTTATTTTAAGGAGCTCAACAAGGCCTGCCCCACGGACTTTTTTCCTCTGCCGAGGATTGATCTTATCATTGATGCCACGGCAGGTTACAAGCTCCTTAGCTTTCTGGACGCCTATACCGGCTACAATCAGATCCCCTTGTTCCCCCCTGACAAGAGCAAGACGTCCTTCATTATAGACAGGGGGACATACTGTTACAAGGTGATGCCATTTGGCCTGCGCAACGTCGGAGCCACCTACCAGAGGTTGGTCAACAAGATGTTCAAGAAGGAGATTGGCAAGACCATTGAGGTTTACATTGATGATATGCTGGTGAAAAGCTCTTGATCTCCCGATCACCTGGCGCACCTCCAGAAATGTTTTGACACACTGAGAACCCACCGGATGAAGCTCAACCCCACCAAGTGTATCTTCGGCGTCTCTGCTGGGAAGTTCCTTGGTTATATTATCTCTCAATGCGGAATTGATACCAACCCTGACCAGATCACCGCTATACTCGGTATATCTTTGCCTCGCTCAAAGAAGGAGATCCAAATGCTGACTGACAGGCTTGCGGCCTTGAACCGGTTTATTTCTAAGTCTTCAGAGCGGTGTTTACCCTTTTTTAAGGTGCTTCGTGCGAACAAAGACTTTAACTGGACAAGTGAGTGTGAAGTTGCACTTTGTGATCTGAAATGTTATTTCTCCTTAGCTCCCCTACTCGGCACTCCCAAGGTGGGGGAAGAGTTGTTCTTATACATTTCTGCTTTCTCAACCGCGGTAAGCGCAGCCTTGGTGAGAGAGAAAAATGGTGTTCAGAACCCAGTGTACTACTCCAGCAGGGTCCTCCTGGATGCTGAGACCAGATACTCGAAATTTGAAAAGTTGGCCTATCCCCTGTTAATCGCCTCCAGAAAACTCCGGCAATATTTCCAGGCGCACACCATTGTGGTTTTGACCGACCAACCCCTGACGCAAATCTTGCATTCTCCTGATGTCTCAGGAAGGCTAATGAAGTACAGCTTTGAGCTGGGACAGTTTCATATTGAATATCGGCCGAAAACGACCATCAAAGGCCAAGTCCTCGCCGATTCCATCGCAGAACTCACCTTCCCGAAAGAGCAGGATCTGGAAGTAAATCATTAGAGGCCTCCATCTCCGGGAGACCCGGGGACCTCCTCCAACCCATGCGACTTCGATCTAACAGCGTGGCAGCTTTTAACAGATGGATCATCCAATGTGAGCGACTGTGGGGTGGGAATGATTCTGTTAGCCCCTGATAAAGAAGTTGTTGAATACGCTCTCCGACTCGGGTTCAGGGCTATGACCAATGAAGCTGAGTACGAAGCCTTGCTCGCTGGTCTCCGCTTGGCGAGGGAATTCAGTGTGCAAACTCTCATGGTCTTTTGTGACTCGCAACTCGTGGTCAACTAGGTGAACGACGGCTACATGGCAAAGGATCCGAGTATGTTGGCATACTTGGAAAGGGTCAGAACACTTATGACGAATTTTGAAAAAATCCAAGTGTCTCAAATCCCGCGCGAAGAGAACAGGCATGCTGACGCCCTGACAAATCTAGCCTTGGCGGTAGAGTGGACTCTGAAGAGGAGCATCCCTGTAGAGTACTTTGACACCCCAAGCATTGCAGCCTCAGATCCTGTGGCCACTATCTGTGAACTCATTGATCAGTCAACTTGGATGGACCCAATCAAGCAGTACCTGGAGCGAGGTACCCTCTCAGGGGATCAGATGGAGGCCAGGAGGGTACGCTATCGGGCAGCAAGGTACACTCTCATTGACGAATTTCTTTACCAGAAGTTATTCTTAGGCCCCTATTCCAGATGTCTCCGTCCTGAAGAAGCCAAGTATGTCCTAAGCGAGACTCACGAAGGATTGTGCGGCAACCACTTGGGGGGCAAATCCCTCGCCGGCAAACTACTCCGCCAAGGATATTTCTGGCCCAAAATGCATGAGGATGCCATGGGATTCGTTAAGAAATGCGATTAAGTGTCAGAGATTTGCTCCGCACCCTCATGCTCCTCCTACCGTGCTGGTTCCGATGACAAGTCCATGGCCCTTTGCTTAGTGGGGCATTGACCTGCTCGAGCCCTTCCCTCAAGGGACCGGACATAGGAAGTTCCTGATCGGCGACCATTGATTATTTCACAAAGTGGGTCGAGGCTGAGCCACTGGCGTGAATCACCAAGGAAAAAATCTGTAACTTTGCATGGAAGAGCATAGTGTGCCGATTTGGGGTCCCAAGAGTAATTGTGTCCGACGTTGGTACCTAGTTCGACAACTCCCTCTTTATCACCTTCTGTGCAGAGCTAGGGATCAGGACGAACTTTGCCTCCCCTGGCCACTCTCAATCAAATGGCCAAGTGGAGGTTACAAACAAGTTCCTCTTACACGAGTTGAAAACAAGACTTGATAAGTCAAAATGATGGTGAGTGGAAGACATCTACCCTGTCCTCTGGGCGTACCACACCACTCCACGAACTCCAACTGGAGAAACACCTTTTGCAATGGCCTTCGGCTTCGAGGCCGTCATCCCCACGGAAATGAGCGTGCAGACTCTCCGAACTACCGAGGCCTTTGATCAAATCAAGAATAATGCGGCGTTATCGCTGAGCCTTGACCTCCTCGAAGAGCGAAGGGAACAAGCCCAGATTCGGCAAGCTGCCTACCACCAGAGGGTACCGAGATACTATGACCGACGAGTCCACCCCGCTCCTTTGACATCGGTGATCTTGTTCTTAGAAAAGTCACTCTGGCCACCAAAGAATAAGGCGCCGGGAAGCTAGCCCCCACTTGGGAAGGTCCATATAGGGTCACCGGGATCATGCGTCCAGGCACCTACGATCTTGAAACAGAGGATGATGTGCCACTCAGGCACCTGTGGAACGCCGATCATATGAAGCGCTACTTCTGTGGGGAAGATTCCCCTTTATAAATAACTTTCGTTTTGTACGGTGTAATAGTTTTTGCTCCAGTTTCCTATGCCTTGTGCTCCTCCAAGTAAACGGCATCCTGGCCCACAAGGTCGCGGGTGATTCTCCCTAAACGGCCTCCCGATACTCAACGTCACGGAGGACTCTCCACAAGACTCATCCCGGCGCTCAGCGTCGAGGGTGACAACCAGACCCTCTCCGGAGGTCAATAGTCCGTACTCAGGGAAAGACTAAGGTTATCCACCAAGGCAGGGCATTGATCGGGTCTGAGGACCTGCATCTAAGTACCTCTCCCCACTAATCGACAATAAGTTCAACGTTTTAAAGGGGAAGATGCCCTGCATGGGCTAAAAATAAGATAACCTGAAAAGGTTCAGGAATGAACCCGACTAGGGAGAACTCGCCTATAACCGGCCACGAGAAACCAACCGTCGTGTTTTATCTCTGTGGACTGAGAGGACCAGGTGCCCTAGGAAACCATTCTCCTAAGTTCGCGACACGATTTTCTCACGATCAACTCGTGTTCCGGACCCCGGGGGGGAGAGGGGGGTGGGGGGGTAGTGGTCCAAGGCCTTGGACAGAGACGAGTAACTCTTGAAGTTTTTGTTTAGAGAAGTTTTTTTTTTTTTTTTACAACTTTCCAAAATTTTACAACTCTAAAAACCATGCCAGGTAGAAAATGACGTGGCAAAAACGTCGGGAAGAAGAACAGACTTGCAGAAGTACACAAAAAATAATTTACATTCATATGTTCAGAAGATGTACAAGAAGGGGTCATCAGCCTGTTACAAAAAAAGGGGATCGTCCACCCAATGCAAGTCTACAAAAAGAATAAGTAAAAAGTCTACAAAACCTCAAGCGCTGGGGAAGCAATGGCCCGGAGATTAGTCCTCCCCGCCCTCAAAATGAGGAGTGTTTGGGAGGGGAGAAGAAACGTCAAGCTCACCCTCTTCAGGGGCCCCCTCAATAGCACCATACCCCTCAGCATCTTCCTGCCCAGCGCTTTCGTGCTTGTCATCGTCCTCTAACTCAGAGAACTTCATCTCCACATGGACAGTTCCTCGTCCCTGAGGGGACTCTGGACAGGAATAACGGAGTGCAAAATCTCCGGTCCTGGACCGCAGACAGGCCACGATACTAGGGGAATCGCTTGGAGGAACACCGTCTATGTTACGTGGTCCTCCTCCTCTGAAATGGCGACAAAATTGGGCTCCCGCGAGGAGCCTTCTCCTCCGCGCTCGTCAGGGTAACTGATCACAGACACCAGGTCAGCCAGGGAGGGTTTTCCCTTGGGCGATGGTGTCCAAACCGCTAAAGAAGAAGAAGACAAGTTCAGGGTGCCTATGTGTCGTCTGGCATACCCGGCAGAAAGGGAGGCTCGCTTCAACGTGCCGGAGCCTGAACTGCTCCCTGAGCTACTCACAGAGAAAGAAGAATATTCAGAGCTAGAAATGTGAGAAAACATTTCAAAAATAAAAATATTGTGCAGCGAAACTTCATAGAAAGCAAGCGCCCAGAGAACTCAGCCCTGGATCGACAAGTACATCGGTAGGCGCACCGGGCGCGCCAGCTGGCCCCTTGGGGATTAGCGTAAGCTGGTCCCTTGGGGCCAGCCCGTCCTACGATGTAGTTGGGCATGACTCGACCCCTCGTGCACTCGGCGCGCGCTTTCCCTCTCGGGCTCGCCTTGATTTTCTCCGCGGTGCTGGCCAGTCCGTGCTCAGGGCTTGTTCACAGTGAACGTGTATCACCCTGAAAATCAAAAAAAATTTGGAGTCACCTTGCCATGCTACCTGACCTCGAACCTCGGCTGTATGGAAGCCTATTTCAACTTAGCTTCTCAAAAATTCTAATCGTGGAAAAAGCGACACCCTAGAAATCAAAGAAATTCGGGATCGTCTTGCCGTGCTACTTGACTACGGACCTCGACTGTATGAAGGCCTATTTCAAATAAGCTCCACAGGGGAAAACAAACTCTCGGAAAAATGTCGGTCAGAGGTGTTTTTCACGTTTCGAAGTCTCCAGGACACCTGTTCCAGCCAGAAATTGATATCCCTGTCTGCCTCACTTCCCTTGCCGCACAGGGCTAGGGGGTAACTGATAAGGGTATTTTTGGGCACCTCTGAGTCAGCACTTGGGACCCAGCCACGTGTCCGTCGTTGTAGTGACAACGACACATTCTGAAATCTACAAATGTCACGCTAGAGCATACGCCGACCACGGCTCCTCTCTGGAACCTCATTTGCATCCAGGGAGGAGCAAGGAGCCCCGCAAGGACGTGCCCACCCTGAGCTTTGCGCCATGCCCTGTGCGATCAGTTTCAGGGACTCAGCCGTTCACTTCGACCGGCTCCTCCTTTCACCTTGTTTCTTCTCTAGGACCCAACACATCTCACCCAAAGAATTTTCAACCGACGACTCCACTTCAGCAGGAGGACCTACTCGTCATCCGACTGGATCACACTCAAGGTGTGTACCAGTTGTATGCACCAACACACACACACACACACACACATATATATATATACACTTTTAATTATTTTTTGCTTTTTTAATTATATATAGTATTCTTAATAAAATTAAAAATTCATATATCGTCGGGCTTACGCCCCACGCCCCCGGGCTTATGACTCACCCCGAATAGGTCAAAAGGTCCCCGCTCAATGCTAAAATTCAACTTACCCAAAATCAATGATGGATAAAGCTAATTACCTGATTTTGAATAATAATAATAATGTTTTGACTTTTTGAGTGTTTTTTAAGAGTTTTGTATAGCGGCTGTAACTAAAATATTCCTCCTAGTGAGGGCTCTAACCAGAGTGACCAATACACAGGGTGGGCTCGAGTGTGAGAGGGGACAAGAGGAAAAGGGTTAGTGGCCATTTTAGAAAAACTAATTTTTTGAGAGTCATCAAAGTGTCTGAATGGATAAACAATTAATTAGATTCCCCAAGCAACATGTTAGGTCCAGCTCATCCCAATTGACCTTTCTTGCTGTTCTATTAGAAAGGTAGTTCCGTTTGCCTCGGAGAAGTTCTTTGACTAGCTCCATATGATAGATAAAAGAAGTTTGAGTGGTCCAATGTGCTACTATGTAGCACCTATCAGTATTATCTTACGAGAATAGTACGGTGTGGATCAGGCGAAGAGGTATGCATAAAGATAAATATTCATCAAATAAGTATTATCTTACACGAATTATGAAGAGTGCACCAGCCTAATGAGTGCATACACACACTTGTCCAGTGGTCAGAGTCATTCGAGTATTCATGCTGAATATCCGTCTTATGGGGGCTGCACAGGCGAAGTGTTACAATCATATACTCCGCATCGACCTGTGGAAGTACATGTGCCTCTCTCTTTGTGATTATTTGAATTACGTCCGTCAATAAAGTGTGAATTTGATTAATAGGCTGCTAGCTTGACTGTATTTCACCCTTAGTAAATCCGCAAGCTGAGTGGTCAATTGTCCACACCCCCACGAATTTGGGAAGTATGTTTTGTACCCCTTAATCGATGGCTTGCTCAAGTTCAAGCTTATCCAATGTCTAAGACTCTAAGCATAGCCTAGGCTAAATCTCATTTTCATTTCATAAACAAGTTGAACTCAAGTTTGCACAAGTTTAACTCCTTATAGATTTTATTTTAAGGCACATGATATATTTTGTTAAGCAATAGTATTCATGTTTATTTAGAGTTTCTTATGAGGTGGTTGAACTTAAGGGTGTGATTAAATAAATTACAGTACATCATTCTTCTTCTTTAAAACTATTAATATAATTGTATATCATATCTAAAGTCGTAAACACATCAACTAAAACAATGTGTCAGGTATCTGATGATGCTTAGTTACCTTCTAGATTTGGATATGTCTCTTATGATATTGTTATAATAGGTTCCTTTTAATTTACAATACTGTGTATCATATTATCATTATATACTTGTATGATATCTAAAATCATAAACACATTAAATACGTGTCATTATGCTAAGTTACCTTCTGGATTTAGATATCTCTTATGATATTCTTATAATGGGTTCCTTTGGGTTTACAGTGCTGCGGCATTATTGATCATACTATCATATATGTGTAGAAAATAGTCAGTCACTCATTGAAGATTGGATATCAGTAAGAATGTCATTTGGGTTAAGGTTGGAATTTGAAGCATATAAAGCTTGATTGGATCAGTAAAAGCATAGTTGTGACAGGTGCGCTACACGTGCCTAGGTTCAAGGTGCTCTAAGGTGCAAATTTTCACATCACACAGCCTTAGCCATTACGCATCCTTGGAGCATTAAAGCTTGACTAATCAGTAATAGCGTAGTTGGGAAGGTTTGCTACGCGTGCAGAGGCTCAAGGTGTCCTAAGGTGCATATTTTGCACATCGCCTAGCCTCAGCCATTTGGATATTGGCCCTTGAGTGCAAAACCAGAAGGGAGCTTGACTGCAAGACCCACCTATCGATCAGGGACGAAAGTCGGCCTTAGTGATCCGACTGTGCCGAGTTGAAGGGCCGTCACTCAACGGATAAAAGTTACAATCAACAAAGCGCTCCTAGGGAGCCTAGACGCAAGGCATAATGTGCAAGAAAAGTGTCCCCAAGTGAAGTTGGAAAAAAGAAAGAAAACATAATTAAATTAGAAGCGCATATGTCTTTTTTAAATTTCCATTCACTTAAACTAACAAAATAACGGTGTTCAGTCAGAATGAAGGTCAATGCTATTTGACAAACAAGAGGTGTAAATGAAATATGAACAAGCCTTTGGAAATTTTCCCCCAAAATTGAGAAATCACTACTTATCAAATTATTGAACTAAAGCAAAAGTTGAGATAAAGGCTTAGCTCAAGTGGTTTGTCAATGGCCTTTCCCCAGCAAAAGACCAGGTTCAAGTCTCACTACCAGTATATCCATAAAAAAAAAAAAAAAAAAAAAAGAAAAAAAAAAGAAAAGAAAAAAAAATTGAGCAGAAGTTAAGAAGATTATTTTTGGAGAACATGTTAATATAGCATCTTTGGGCGAGTGGAATTCGTTTTGGATGGATTCTAAATTTTAAATAACTTTCCCACCTTGTCATGTCAAATCCTTCAGTTTGCACTCCCAAATCCACTGTTAAGATACACATCTAACAAATAGGAAACTAAATTATACTATTTGTGAAGCTTATTTTATTCATTTTAAATCATCTAATCCAAATGCAACCTAGGTAATTTTACATTTATGGACTCTTATATTCAAAAATATTGGGCGATTATAGTATTTGAAATTTCTCATATTTTTTTATAAATAGTTCATTGAAAAAATATTATTGTACGATTCTTTACCACAATGTATTATTGTGATTTATGCTATCTAATTCAATCTGGATAATAATATGGTTTTGTTGCTATATAGCAGTACAATGGAGCCTATGTTTTGCATCTCTTGTATAGTATGCAACTTCAGTTAGGCGTGCACGTCATCTTGAGGGGCCTCGATGCCTTTGTGTGCCTAATAACTTTTCGGAAAAGTTAGGATTTGATAATTTTGAACCAAGCTGAACCAAAAAGCGTTTTTGTTCAATCTTAAGTTCGATTCAAGTTTTAATTCGTTAAAGTTTACGAAGCTGTACCTAAGCATACACATGGCATGTGTTTTGGCTCATTTTACACCCCTTATCATGATTAACCTAATATGACATGATTTATTGCAAGGTAATGCCTTTATCCTTGTGAAAAGACAACACGTGCACTTTATACATGGAAGTGCAATTCATAAAAAAGGGTTAACACTTTCCCCTTATTACTATTGCCCATGTCTAGGAAATACACAACTTACTAAGTACCATTATTTTTAGTATGTTGTAATTCCTAATACTCTACTGAGTTCAATCTGGGGCAATATCCTTTGTTGAATTGGGAATAATCATGGCTATTTTAATAGTTTCTTTTCATGTTTTCTTCGATATACTTCTCCGTCTCGCCACGTGACGATTTCCCCATGAATAAATTACTGTTCTTCAAGAGCGCTTATAGTTCTACGAAAATTTTCTAACCGTGTTAAACATTTTTTTCTCTCATTTTTTCCTCAATATTCACCATTGCTTGACTTTCTCGTATATATCCGTCTGTTTGTTTTTCCTTTGTCATGCTACCATTCATCCAACTTGTCTCAACTATGCTCCTTTTGTGTGTATTTTTAACAGCCTATACAATATTGTTGATCTTATGACCTTTTTTGAAATCTTCCTATGGGTATTTATGACCTTTACCTTGGTTCTTCACTTCAATTACATTTCTTTTGTTCTATGCGCAATGTTTCAATTACCTATCAAGGATATCTATTCAGTCCTCAAATAGATGCCAACATATTCCCTATGCTCATTAACTATATTGAATGAACCATTTCCTATCTTACCCTTGGGAATCCTACTTTCAGTTCATGGATTCTTGGCAACATAGAATGAATCTTCTCTCATCAACATTTGGTTACATCCTAGGTCTTAATTTAATATTAGATCAGCTCAATTTATAATTTTTGGATTCCTTTTCAGGTTCTAGGCAATTAAGATGTTTTGGTTAACTTTTTTATCAGGGCTGTAAAGTTGAGTTGCCATGTTTCTTGGTGTTTTATGATACATCAGTCAAGTCAATCTCAGGCCCCAAAAAGAAGTTTGTTTGAGGTTTAAATCTTGTATGCAGAAGTTTAGCACCATTTTTCTCTTAATTAGTAACCCTGCGCCAAACTGTCCTATATTTCTGTTATAAACTTGTATTAGCTTTTTTGTTATCCACAAACCGGTGAAGTATGTTTGCATGTATAAGGTGAATCAACTTTTTCTATTTATGATTCGGTGTGCGACTTCATTAGGTGTGAGCCCAGCCTAACAATCATATGAGTAGCTAATGAATAAGCTCAGGAATTCAATGTTTGGTTACGCCCTGGATCTTAATTTTATATTAGATCAGCTCAATTTATAATTTTTTGAAGCCTTTTCAGGTTCTAGGCAATTAAGATTTAACTTTGATATTGGGACTGTAGAGGTGAGTTGCCATGTTTCTTGGTGTTTGTCATTGATTACATCAGCAAGTCAATTTATAGTATAGTATCTCTCAGGCCGTGTTTGAGGTTCAAATCTTGTATGCAGAAGTTAAGCACCATTTTTGGCTTAATTAGTAACTAACCCTGTGCCAAACCGTCATACATCTCTGTTATAAACTTGTATTGCTTATTTGTTATACACACAAAAGTATGTTTGCATGTGTACAAGGTGAATCAACTTTTTCTATTTATGCTATGTGTGCGACTTCATTAGATGTGAGCCAAGCCTAGCAAATTATATGAGTAGATTATGAGTAAGCTCAGGAATTCTTGGTAGAATTAAGTTTGTTCCTAGAAATCCTAGGCTAATTTCCAATATCATTTTTCAGTTCCTGTATCATTCCCTCTTCATCATTCTTCATTTTTCTTTTCCATTCTCTTCTTAAGTTGCACGCTTCAGCTTCTTCGATGTCTATAAATCTTTTCTATTTATGCTATGTGTGCGACTTCATTAGGTGTGAGCCAAGCCTAGCAAATTATATGAGTAGATTATGAGTAAGCTCAGGAATTCTTGGTAGAATTAAGTTTGTTCCTAGAAATCCTAGGCTAATTTCCAATATCATTTTTCAGTTCCTGTATCATTCCCTCTTCATCATTCTTCATTTTTTTTTTCCATTCTCTTCTAAAGTTGCACACTTCAGCTTCTTTGATGTCTATAAATCTCCTCTTAATCCATATGACGCCAATCTTCTTTTCCCCCGCTTGATTGATACCAATATGTGAAATACTATTTTTTCTTTCCCAAATATTAACTAAACAATTTCGAAACTACAATTAAACCAGTTTTATCACTTGGTTCTTCTTATTTGGATATTTTAAAAACACAAGTTTCCAGGCATCTTGTTTGAATTACCAAACATTGATGAAATGAAAGAATATCTTTTCCCATTGTTTCATTTGATCAAAATGATCTATTATTTTGCATTTGAATCCTCTTGCAGGCGATTGATTTTAAATAAAAATGACAAAGTGGTATTTTTGGGGCAAATGACCTAATGGATCTAGTAGGAGTACCAATCTACCGTTTTATCCGAGCTAAATTTAACTGAACTAGTTAAATCTTCAAGTAGTATTAATTACATTGATTAATCTCATTTTAAAATCAGCGTATATTTGCTAATGATAATGCCCCCCTACAAATCCGGAATCATATCTTTAACATCTTTTTCCATGCCATAAAAATTGAGGTGGTTACCAAATTAAAATTAAATTATTTTTATATTCTTAAAATAGTGATAATTTTTTTTTTTGTGTATCTTTTGCTTGATTTGATTATAGATTTTTGATTGTGGGGTCATTGGTTTTAAAATAACAATTATTTGTATATATTTTGTTGTGTAATTTAATAATGTTGAATTCAACACGATGATGAATTCCGTCTTGAATTCAACATGGGTCACTGTTTAATCTAATTTTTTTTTGGTCTTTTCTTTTTCATTTATTTACATTCAACATTTTTTACAAATACAACACAATACATTTATATAATTTTGTTGAAGTACTATGTTGAGTTCATCACGAATGTGAAAATTGTGAAGATTTGGAAGTAACATGTTGAATTCAACACGAATGTGAAATCTGATGGAAAAAATGATGAATGTTATATTATTTTGAATATCTTATTTAGATAAATCTAAATATATAATTAGATCATGAAAAAAAATGTACAAAACAATAGTTATCTCAGATTTAGTAACACGTTTTCGATTTATTTTTAATATAGTAACTGCCCTTATTTTTTAGGAAGTTATTATAAGGGCAAATTTGGTCGAATCTTCACAAAGTGTTGAAATTTAATCCGGAAAAAATATTGGTTTATTTGGTAGTTTTGCTCCCTAATGGGAGCCTCGACTAATCCCCCCCCCCCCCCCCCCCCCCCCCCCCCCGCCCCAAGGCTGCTTATGTTTAGCCCATCAGCAAAAAGAGAAATTTTGAATTGTTGTCAATTTTTTGTTTTTCCTTATTTTGACAATTAGATGGTTCCCCAGTATTGATATATATACCTTGACATTTTGAATCATTCAAAAAGATTTTGGGGGTATGTCGACAATATGTACTTTGGTGTAAATGACTCTTGACTTGTAGCAACTTCTAGCCCCTTTAAGTGTGTCTAGTGTATATTTTGTTTTTTGTAAGAGAATAGACTAGGACTGAAAACAAAATAGACTAGTCACATGTTTCATCAACGACCCATGAATGGTATCTGTTTCTGTTCTGAACTTCTGATCCCATTATTTTGTTCTGAAAATTTGGTAATAGAACAAAAACATTTTTTCTGTTTTCTGTTTCTGTTCCAAATGTTTTGTGTGGAAAAAAAAAAAAAAAGCGGAGATAGAAACGTTAAACGAATGCTACCCTAGTTATTATCTTATGTTTTCCATTCAAATGTGGTGAGTTTTTTTTCCCCCTGAAACTTGTGTATTTCCTTCATCCTCCTTTTCCAGCATACTACAGTGACATTTGTGTTGGTTCAATTGCATGCCGGCTTGAGAAGAAGGAAGGCGGTGCTGTTCGTGTGTATATCATGACATTGGGTGTTTTGGCTCCATACCGTGGACTAGGAATTGGTTAGCATCTTGTTAATCTCCTCTTGCTCTGTTTCTTTTTTGAATTAGTTATGGAATTTGATTGTAATCAATGCAGGCACGAAGCTACTGAATCATGTTTTGGAACTCTGCTCGAAGCAAAATATTGGTGAGACTTACTTGCACGTGCAGACGAACAATGAGGATGCTATTAACTTTTACAAGAAATTTGGGTTCGAAATCACGGATACCATCCAAAACTATTATACAAACATTACCCCACCGGACTGCTACGTTCTTACAAAGTTCATCACTCAACCTCATACAAACAAATAACTTCTCAAAGCTGCTTCCTCGGTACTAGGTTTTTTAAATGCTGATTTGGCTGAATGGGGCTTGTCATGGATTCTCAATTTGTTGTTCTTTGATCCCTCCTCCCTCCACTCCCAAAAAAAAAAAAAAAAAAAAAAAAAATGAGAAAAAAAAAGTTTGTTGTTCTTTCATTAACTCAATGCAAATGGTTGATACTGCAGCCTGATTGACAGCCTGATTGATAGTATAGACTTTGTATTTCACTAGGACTAGCTGAAGTTACTAAGAATATTCACTTTAATTTAGGACATCAAATTCGTTACCTTCCTCATGTTCTATTTAAGAATATTCACTTTAATTTAGGATATCAATTTCGTTACTTCCTCGTGTTCTATTAATGACTGTTCTTTTCAGAAAGCTGACACTATTATGTTTATCAATCTCTCTCTCAAAGATGAACCCTAATTTGGAATGAATCTGTTTTCTCATAGTTCTTTAACTGGTGCATAGGGTTGTAGATAAACTATATTGTTCATAAATTGCTCCTGGGCTTGATAATAGCTCCTTTTGAAACTTGGTCCCCTTCAATGAACTAAGTTTAAGCTTGTTTATTAGTTTATGTAAATAGCTTGAATAATATAAAATTAAACATTCAATTGTCGTACTCTTACTATGAATAAAATAGTAAATAGACTTTTGAGTTTCTTTAATAGTATAATTTTATGCATTTAATTGTTGTTGATCTTAATTCACTGAAAATTTAAATTTATAAATAATCTTTTAATATATTTAACTAGTATATCAAATTGATGCTTTGTAATTTTTTATAACTTATACTCTGAATTGCTTGTAAATTAAATGTTTGCATTTTGTACATATAGACTTTTTAGAAAAAGTACGAGTGATGATTTTATTGTGATATTCAAATCTACTCCCTCCAAGCTGAAACTTGCAACAACCAAAAGACATAAGATGACACTGATGTGCTGTCAGCTAAAAAATTTTCGGCATGAGAATAAATTAATATGTTTAGGGATTATAGAAATATTAGTAATCTCAATCATTAAAAATTTTCTTTCGTATGTATACCTATATTTACTTGTTGCTTCCCCTGGAAGCCAAAGTTGGCAAAAAATAAACTTCTCACTTCACCCATGTTACTAACCTGCCGTAACCGACTCAATATGGCCATCGTGGGTCGGTTATAAAAGTCTAGTTGATTTTTCTGCTTCCTAGGCCAGTCTAGACGTTTATCAGGCCAATTTGAGTCATTTCAGTGTGTGAGTTTTTTTTGGGCTTGACGATCTTTGCGAGGTTTATTGGGCCAATTGGTCTAACGGTTATTCCATCAATTGGCTATTGGGCCCATTTGTTTTGTCTCTTAATACCTTGGAAGTTAATGGGCAGGAATCCCACTTCCATCATTTGCCCCCTTGATTTCTTAACTGATTTTGAAAGCAAAAGGCGTGCAGTCACCAAACATATCTTGAAAGAAAATGTCAGTAAGTTCTCTTATCTTCTTGTATTTTGTCTTCATTTTTTTCATTTTCTTTTCGATTCTTCTTTTAAAAGATTAGCATTTCCCGGGTTCATGAACCTCAAATATAAATTGCTCCCATCAGTAATTTTGACAGTAGTACGGTTCACATCGATCCGTCGAATGATTCGACTCCAGAAAACTCTAGCCACATCGGTAACATTTTATTGACTGATTCTCCATATTCTTGGGTGGATCACGATCCTTCAAATTTCTTAGAAGATTTGATCCCTAAGTTGACGAGTCAGTATGGAATCACCGAGTTTGTCACTATTAGGGTCCCTAGTGAATCTGAGCGTCTCTTCAATCCTAAAGGGGATTAAATTTGTTTTTATCTATGGATGTTTGAGTGCGGCCTTCGCCTCCCTTTCACTTTGTTTCTTTAAGGACTTTTTAGTTGGTTAGAGATCAGTCCTACCCAATTGGTTTCAAATAGCTTCCATCATATCATAGGTGTAGTTGCCATTTCTCGGTGTTAATAATGTAGCCCTAATCCCTAAAATAGTTACCTGCGTTTGTTCTATGAAATTCAAAAAAAAAAAAAAAAAATGATTGTCATCCCATCGGAGTGTTAATTGCTTATTGACCTCTCTACGTCACTTAAGATTTGGAAGAATTACTACCTATTCTTTAGTGGAGGCTGGAAATTTTTCCCCGAGGAGACCAATTCAGACCTAATAGTTTTGAGAGATTTATGTAATCCAAGTAAAGATCCTATTCTAATTTTATGCTTCTAGAAAATCTTATTTCTTACTGAAATCTAACCATCACCTTCTTCCTTTGGTTGTTATACAAAGAAGCTATCAAAAGCTTTTCTCTTAGGCCTGTTACTGATACTGATGCTGAGCTGACCACTGATACTAAGCTAAACAAAATTTTGGTACCCGAAGTTCACTCTCATAAGAAAGACCATATTTTGTCGCTCTTTTTGAAGAAAAGGAAAACTCCAGCTGGCCTAACCCCCTTGTTCGGACCTCGTCGCGGTGAGATGACCTCTCTAGTTCATCCATCACAAATGTCAGGAATCAAGAGCGGTCCCACATCGCCTGTTCCCAAAAGTTTGGAATTTGAGCGTCCACTCTCACACTGGAGACGAGATGCTGGAGACGAGATGAGGCCGTTATTTCCATACCGGTTCTAGGTTCTCAGCCTTGGTCTCCCATGGAGATACATGACTTGAAGGTTGTATGTCGTGAGTCTAGTGATGTTGCAACCATACAATGAACAAGCGACGTCAGAGGGAAACTGGAGATAGCCTTGAGAATGTTCGAATGTCGTCTTGAACCGCTATGCACCAAAGTTTAGGTGAGCGTAGCTTATCCAATTCCTGATTTCCAACGCAAGATAAGGCCGTGGGAACCTCGATGTGATAGTCTTAGGATTGTGGCTAAGGTTCTGCAGCGGGTCATGTCAACTCGCTAAACCCTCTGAAACCGTAACACCCGCCCCGAAACAAAACCATTCCAAACTAACCCACGCATTGCGCGAGTGGTAAGACTGTACCTCACGCATTGCTGGGGCGGTTCACGGGTAATTAATTCTTGGAAGCGAGTCGGCCCACCCCGCCCAAATCTTACCCTTAAACAACTTCGTTTAAGGGTTACACATATACATCTTCTTCTCAATTCTAAGTCCTAATCTCTTCACTTCTTCTCAATTCTAACCCTTAACCAACTCTTCGTTCTCTCCAATTCCTCGTCTCTTGATAGCCTAAGCTAGTCTCCAGCCTACAATCCATGCCATGCGTAGTTCCCCACTACGCCATTTCGTAATCCTTCTTTAGTTTCTTTCCTAAAATCCATCTTGATGATGGATTTCATTTTTCCAAGGCTGAAATCGGAAACCACTGCCTTTGTTCTTTTTGATTTACACTATATATTGATAATAAGTACATATCTGCAGCCTACAAGTTTGAAGAGGAAGAGGTATGTTCTTGT
The DNA here is from genome assembly GCA_016647705.1 of Eucommia ulmoides. Lineage (NCBI taxonomy): Eukaryota > Viridiplantae > Streptophyta > Magnoliopsida > Garryales > Eucommiaceae > Eucommia > Eucommia ulmoides. The sequence continues at coordinate 52,623,702 of CM028332.1, forward strand.
TTCTCTAGGTCAACTTTTTTTTTTTTTTTTCTTAGATATGTTCTTCTTGTTTGTATACTTTTGCTTGTTCATAGATTTTCGTAGATCTCTTTTCTATTTTGTTCGTAGATCTGCTCTTCTTGTTCTTGGATTTTTGCTTGATTGATTTAATTACTAGTCTGGATTAATTGTTCTCTAATTAATTGATTCAATCACTAGTCTAAATTGTTTTTTGCTTACCAGTAAATAATTAATTTGTTCTTCTAGTTCGTAGATTTTTGCTAGATTGATTCAATCACTCGTCTGAATTAATTGTTCTCTAATTAATTAATTCAATCACTCGTCTAAATTGATTTTTGATTACCAGTAAATAATTAATTTGTTCTTCTCTAATTAATATGTTCTTGTTCGTAGATTTTTCTTGATTGATTCAATCACTTGTCAAAATTAATTGGTCTCTAGTTAATTGATTCAATCACTGGTTTGAATTGCTTTTTGATTACCAGCAAATAATTAATTTGTTATTCACTAATTAATTTGTTCTTCTTTTCATAGATTTTTGCTTGATTGATTCAATCACTAGTCTGAATTAATTGTTCTTTAATTAACCGTTCTATAATTAATTGATTCAATTACTGGTCTGAATTGATTTCTGATTATCAGACCAATGCATTTTTTTTTATTACCAGACTAGTTTGCAGGGAAATTGATTTTGGATTTTTGTATTATAAAATATATAAACCCATTTTACAAAACAAATCAATGCATTTTTTTTATCTTAACAAAATTTTTATTTATTGATTAAGATTCAAAACCATTGCAATTTTTAATAGCCTTTTTTTTTTTTTTTTTAATTATTCATAATCTTAACTCTTAAGATGAGATTTACTAAATGTGTTATTTAATTCATGACATTTACATGTTAGATCAATGAGATTCAAGTTTAACAAGCAGACAATCAAGCACACTTACGATTTCTTGATCATGTGGTCAATTTATTTTCATTTTACTTTCTCTATATTTTTAATTTGGTTTATTAATGTCAATGTATTTCTATATTTTTTGGTTTCTACAATTCTACAAGGATTCTTGGGAGCAATTGTGTATTATGTGTCCATTTAATCTGTTTATTCTTGGGATGTTTGATTTACAAATTATTTTTATTTGGATTGTAATAGTAACTAGTAAGTCAGTTTGCAGATTTCGACTCTAGTATTTACGTTTAAAGTTTTTTCTTCCTGTGGTGATGATTTACTTTTCATGTTTTTTATGTTCAACAGTTTTTTTTCCAATCAATTATGTAATTTAAATTATAGATTTTTGTCTTTTTTATGTTTGCATTATTGTTTTGATAGTTAAACATTGTTTGAATTTTATAAAGAGATGAAATGTTAGAAGTTGGTCCATCAAATTAATTTGAGCCCAACCCGAATAAAAATTGTAATGAAGCCCGAAATAAATAGGTCCAACCCAAAAATAAGCTCAAACAGAAATAAAAAGGTGGCCCATGGTTTTAGTTAATTTAAACAGAGCTTATGTGGGGGGGGGGGGGGGGGGGGGGCTTAACACAAAGTTCATGGAATTCCCATGGTTGCAAATAGTCCAAACCGATTTAATTCGGTTTGGGTTGCCGATTTAGCCTAACCGGTCCATTGCCGACCCCTGACTGTGGATGCGTTAGAATCAGGTAGCAGACTCCAATGAAGTTGTTCCGGCTAGGAGTTTGTGCCAGGCTTCAGGTATCTTATTCTCCTTTTATTAAATACATTTTTCTTGTACTTGACTCTTACTAACCAATTATGCCTTATTCAGTGTGTCCATATCTTTTCCGCACTGGTCGGGAGTTTTGATTTCGTAAAGGAGTTGGACAACCAACTGGTCTTTTAAGTTGGTGAGCCTTCCAAGCTCGAGGAAGAGTTGAGGGCAGTTCGTGCATCGAAATGGGTGTTGGAGACAGATTTGGCGGTTAAAAAATTAGCCAAGGAAAAGGTCGAAATGACTTTGCAGCCGAGCGGTCAACTCACAAGAATCTGAAAAAGGAAATTGAAGAGTTTATTGTCAAATTTTTTTCTACTTTGAATTGCTTTCTTAAAATTCTTTTTCCAAAAATTTTATTTTCTATTTTAAATTGTTTTCCATAAAGTTTTTCCAAAAAAAAATTGTTTTCCATTAATAAGTAAAAATGTTTCTTAAAAATTAAAAATTTTCTTAGTCATTTTTTTTTCATAAATAAAAAAATCCCTTTTTCCTCTCAAAACATTTCACAAGAATATTTATTTAAAAAAAAAAAAAATTTTACATCATAAAATAAAAACAACCAAAATGTTTCGTAGTCTTTAATTTTCCTTTTCATTAAGGGAAACCTTTTTTTAAAAAAAAAATCTTTTAACTTCATTTCTTCCACTATTTTCCTTCTATTTTAAGACATAAAATTTTTCATCATAACTTAAACTAAACTAAAATAAATAATTAAATAAATAAATATGAAATAAAAGGAAAGTCTTCCCCCTCCCCCCTCCCCAGACCAAAGCTTGTCGATTCTTCCATAATTGATAGGTGGTTTAAAAAGGTAACATTTTACATTTTCATTACTTGTCTTATTTTATATGTTTCATTTCTTTACTTGCATGCATATTATCCTTACCTCAATGAATACGTCATAATAAGCTAAATAAAGGGAAAAATGTCATGTTAGCCAACCAAATCAAAGAAATTTGAACTTAATTTAATTTGAAATACCTAGATACTGAGGTACAGTTTTCGAACAAATGTTTTGGGGTGCCTAAAATCTTTCCTGAGCATAACTGACCTCCGAACCTAATGAATACTTTGTTTAGGACCCTTTTGAGTTGAATTTGGTCCATTTAAAAAAGTTTAATTTTCTTTATTTTTAATTCTCTTTTCTTTAAAACCCAGTGACCTAGTATACTTTTTTAAAACCAATGCTAGGTCATGACTCCAAATTTTCATAACATTTCAGCCCAAGTAATTTAGTTCAAAATCAATGCCCAGAAAGGCCCTTGAACTTATTTTTCTAAAATTTGTTTTAAAAAATAAAGCTTATCCAAAAGCATTTTTTAAAGGATAAGTGGTTTTAAAAAATGAACGGGATTTCAAATTATAACATTGGCACTCGGTTGGCGTTGTCATTCGCGAGCGAAATCCTGGGAGCGTCAACTAGCGACTCCACTGGGAAAATTTAGAGAGTCAAGCCTAGTGATGTCTAAATAATTTCAAATAAAATCCGAGTCCAACATTTTGTTTTGTTTTGTTGGTTAAAGATAATGCATTTTCCCCTAATAAAAAAAAACATAATAAAAATTAAAATTAAAAAAATAAATATAAGATAAAATAACAATTTTTTTCCTTTCTTTCCTTTTTTGCATAAGTACATAAGCATGTTTACTTTTTTTTAAAAAAAAATTATTACATTACATTCCTGTCAAATCCGTGCTTTAAATTCCTACTTTAAATTTCTGTCATTTAAATTCCGTGTTACTTTATTTACTACTTTTTGTACATATATATTGTCATGATTCTCTCCAAGGCACGAGCACCTCATCTCATCTACATATATCATAGCAAACCCAAAGTCGTGGATCTCATTAGGGAGCCGCTAGTAGGAATTGTGTGATTTCATCACATCAATTTAAACCTTGAAACCCTGTATGACTAGAAAGAAGAGTCAATAGGGTCTACGCGCGTTGTTCATCTGCTAGGATCCGGTCTCGAAACTCGCCTCGCTCGGATCACCAACCAACGATAGATGTTCCCCCGTGGAAGACGCCGGAGGTTTGAAGATTTGGGAACTGAACTATTCTAGGATGTGTTAGTAGAAACAACTGTGAACTACATCTAGTAAGCCTATGATAGAGTGCTTCCAAAACCCCAAATTTTCATGACACTACATAGAACTACAGAGACGTGTTTATACATTGCTATATACTGCCTTATTTTTAGCCTGAAACTATACAGTAGGAATCTCTAGGATTAATAAGACTTAGAAATAGCCAACCTAAGAGTTTCTATATTCCTATCGTGATTACGTTTAATGTCAATGTCCTGTCCAAATGACAGTAAACCTATCACAAAAGAAGAAGAATAGAAAATCCTACCTTGTTTATGCCATGCCTTATTAAGCTAGGGTTTTTGGTCAACATATGTCAATATAGAATGATAATTATCAGCAATTCCTTGAAACTCGTAAAATTTGGTACCCTCATAATGAACATAAAATCGGCTATTAAATTTCAAAATTTGATCCACTCCAGAGGAAGTCTTTGCTAAAAATCCAAATAACGATCCACTTATTTAGCTACGAGAATGGGCCCTAATAAGATCGAAGTAAATTTGACCATGTTAGCTGAGTTGAAAAATGGTGTGGTCTCCTTGAAAAGAATGCTAGATCAAAGAAATCCTATCCTGCAGTTCAGACGGATAAAATAAGAAGTCCAGTCACCCCCGACCAGAGAGGAAGATGACAATGCCGAGCTTCAGTGTTGGGGAATTCTAACTAACGAAGAATAATTATTCCTTTCGGAAACTTTGAGCAAACTTATTGGGAGACGTACTAGGAAGCAACAAAGGAAACAAAAAATTGGACTATTAACACAACGGACTCATCCAAAAGCTTCGAGGATGTTCGGGCTGTCGCCGCTCAGGCAAATATAGAAAGGCCAAAAGCACCACTCTGGGGGAGAAAACAAGCCAAGTGAGGAACCAGAAAAAACCCCAGGGGGACTCGTTTCAACAATAAATGTTCAAGATGTGGAATAGGATCGAAGAAATAGACCAGTTTCTCAGATAATAGAGAAAATATTTGTCAGGCAGCGAATCTTCCGCTCCGAAAGGAGAAAACCTCTACCCAACACCAGTCATCAAAACTCTTGTCTACCCCAAGACACAATCTTTTGCTTCACATCCTCGTGATAATTTCCAACAATCTCGTATCTAGACTCACCCTAGCTTCAAGCATAAAGGTTATTCCCAACTCCATGTCTTATTGTCCCAAATCTACCAGACTACCAAGAGGATCAACTACAAGGACCACTCCCACCAAATCGACCGAATCCTCACTCCCACAAGTTCAATTCTTGGGTATTCTGCGAGTATCACTCTAGAAGAGTAGGTCACCACACCGACCAATGCTACCATCTTAGGCGTCATGTCGAAGATCTCATTAAAAATGGTGTTATCAATATCACAAAAAATGGAGGCTTAACCATTGTCAACACCAAGAAAATAGAAGAAAGGAAGGACAAATTTGGCTTCCCTCAATTTTCCTCGAACATTATTAGTTTGATCCTAGTAACTTGAAAGAATTTTGCTTGTATGATTATGTACTAACTTTTCATCTTAATGAAAGCATGACTATTATATCTATAGTTTACTTTTTTTTTTTAACAAAAAAGAAGAAACTTCATTACATAAAAAAAAGGGGGGGACAACTCCCCTATAACAATGATGAAATCAGGATCTTTCTCAAGCTAGGAAGACTAATGCAACATTTAACAATAGCAGGCAAATCAGCAAAAAATTCTAAAACCATCACTAGCCAATTTAGAAAGAGCATCTATATAAGAGTTAACCTCTCTATAATAGTGAACCATTTAGAAGTTCCTCAGCTTCAGAAGCTGCTTCATTTCATCAACAAAATGAATAATCTTCCAGGGAGAAGTTGAATTCTGATTAATGATCTGAACCAAAAAAATGGTTATCAGATTCCATAATGACATTTAGCCAGTTATAAGAGATACAATAATGCAGACCCCTCCAAAGACTAAAAACCTCAGCAAACATGTTGGTTTGAAAACTAATGGACTCGGCTTAAGCTAAGCATACCTGCCCATTACAATTCCTAATAATACCTCCTGCACTAGAACTCCCAAGGTCTTATAAGGAATTGCCATTAGTATTAATCTTAAAGAAATAGGGAGGGAGAGAGATCCAATTCACTAGGATGAGTTTGAAATTAGACATAACCTTAACATGTCTTACTTTGCCAGAGAACATGATGTTATTGATAATTCTAGGAATATAAGGAGCCTTAAGACCAAATCTGGCACCACATTTAGACTTTCAAACTTCCCAACAGATCAAGGAAGGCAACATAGAAGAATAAAAACCTTATTGCCACCAATTGAGTAGCCTGGACATCATAGTACTATTGTGCATAGGACTGCCAAAGTGACTCCAAATTTTCTAAGCAATAGGGCATCCAGAAAGAACATGATCTCTATCATCAATCTCCTTATGACAGTTTCCACAAATAAAAAGAATAGCAAAGCCCAACTTCTGAATTCTCTTGTCAAATGGCACTATGTCCCATAAAACTTTCGCATGAAAAATGGAAATTTTGAGAGGGATACCATGCCAAATCAATTTGAAGAAAGGAGGAGCCTCAGAAGACTGTTTAAAAGTCTGACAAAGCAAAAAAAAAATTGAAAAGAGCCCATTTTAAGCGGGCATCCAATACATTTTATTATTGTCACTATGAAACCTTTGAAATTTTGAAATTGAGGAAGAAGATAGGGAAGGATTTGCTCAATTCTATTCCACCTCCAAGAGCCATCAGTATACACCAAATCTTGAACAAAAAAATGTCTGGCATAATCAAGAACCAGAACAAGCTCACCAAGAGGAAAATCCACCAACCATTGATCCCACCAAAGAGAGATGTTATTTTTACAAATTTCAAATTTGATTAAATCTTCAACCAAAAACTTGTCTGTTAGAATATTCCGTCAGCCCATTCTTTAATAAGAAGCAGTATGACTGAAGTAAGGGTCATTTTGATGACTATATTTTAGAGCCATGAATTTGGCCCAAAGAGTTTTACCTTCCCTAAAATTCCACCATAATTTAGCCTTGAAAGCTTTGATGAAATCTACAAATGATCTGATCCCCAAACCTCATTCAGAAGTAGGAACACAAAGAGACTTTCATTTCTTCCAGTGTAGATTGTCATCCCAAAAATATTTGGCAAATATACTCTCAATGGTTTTGATCACTTTCAATGGAGAGAAAAGAGCCATGAACAAGAACAAAGTTTGAAAAGTAAGCACGTGCTTAATGAGAACAAGTCTACCCCCACTAGGCAGAATTTTCCTTTTCTAGCCTTGAAGCTTACCCTTAGCAATAAGGTAATCAAACAAAATAATCTTCTTTCATGGGAAAATAGCTTTTGGAAAGTCTGAATAAGAGGCCAATCAAGCAAGCTTGTTAGAAGGAATATAGGGGGAGGGAATTAAATTATTTTTTACAAAATTGACAAGCTGACCAGAATTAGTTTGACAAAGGACATATTAGATTTGAAAGAGGATTTGGAACTATTGGTGAAAATGATCATGTTATCTGCATGAGAAAGATGAGATATAGGATTGGGAGAAGAAGGCTGAGAAAATAGTTTAATGGATTTGTCTAAAACAAGGGACTTGAGACCTCTCGAAAAAACTTTTTCCATGATGATAAAGAGAATGGGGGAAGATAGGGTCTCCTTGCATTAACCCTCTTTGAAAATTAAAAAAACTACAATATTGACCATTAACAATGACAGAGAAGAAAAAGTTAGAAATAATTATCCAAACCATGTCAATTAGCATTTCATAGAAGCCAAATTTGCTTAAAACAACAACAAGGAGCAACAAGGAAAACCAAGACACCCTATCAAAATCTTTGGCCATGTCCAATTTGATGATGAGGTTGTCCCCAGGAGTTTTCTTAGGGAGATTATGAACAAACTTTTGATCCAGGAGGATATTGTCAAAGATGTTTCTCCCTAGGACAAAGGTACTTTGCTCAGGAGAGATGATCTTGTCAAGAATAACTTTGAGTCTATTGGCAATGATCTTAGAAAATATTTTGTTGAAAAATCACAAAGGCTTATAGGTCTGAAATATTGAAGATTGGAAGGGGCATCAGTTTTAGGGATCAAAGCAAGAAGAGTACTAGTATATGATTCAGAAAGCCACAGAAGAATTCCAAAATAGCTTGCAAAATGTCCTTTTTGACAATATCCCAGCATTGAGTAAAAAAATTCCCAATGAAACTATCAGGCCCTGCAACACTTTCAGAACTCAGATAGAAAACCACCTCTTTGACTTTAAGCATAAAAGGGGAGCACTGATATATTCATTCTCCTGAACATTAACAAGGCAAGGAACCATGCTCCGAAAAGATAGATCAACTTGAGTAGAATAAGCACACAAAGCATGTAGGACCATTCAATATCTCTAGTGGTAAGAGCCAATACAAGGTAAAAACCACCATATTATATTGATAATCACAACGACAACATACCAACCACCAGCAGGACATGTCCTTCTATTAGATCCAATAACATCTCGCAAGACATGTCCTCCTGTATGGACCACACTATGGCATAGTAGGATAATAAAAACCAACTTCTACAAAATATTTCACTTGATCCATTTAATGTTATAAAATTGTCCATTTTAATAATCTTTTATTTTTCACAATATAGTAAGAAAATATAATTGGACAATTCACATAGAAGACAGTACAATCACCTCGATAATTACAATTTTTACACTACTGTCGAAACACTAACGTAGTCAGCTTCACCTAAGAACCTAATAAAAAATAATACCTAAACTAAGAATTTATCTAAATAAATCTAATATGAAATACAATGTGTGAAATGCGTGACAATAAAATGCATTATTTCTTATCCTTAAATTTTTTGAATTATATGAAATTATTAGACGCCTTATTTCTTAAGTCAATACTATCTGTACAAAAATATTATAAAAACAGTCACAAAAAATTGCTAATTAATAATTTAATCTATAGAAAAATATTAACCAATTGTTAATAATATTTATTAATCAACGAAATACTAAAAATTATCATTTTAATAAAATACTTTAAATTAAATTCTTCACAAATTAAATATATATATATATATATATATATATATATTGATGCAAGAATGAGGTGGTGTCCATCAATTTATTTTTTTTAAGATGTGTGTTATCCTAAAGAGGACAACACACCTATGCATGTGTCATCCTCTTTAGGACACCACACTCCCATGCAAATTCATTTCTTTTTCTTGCTTTCAAAAAAAAAAAAAAACACTTAAAATAAATAAAATATTATTTACGTCCCAAAATTACTAAAAATAATATTTTAAATAACGTAATAACCCCAAAATTTTTAGAAGCCAAAATTAAATTTACATATCAACCCCAAAATTCTTAAAATCAATTTTAAATACCACAACAACCCCTAAAAAATTTTAAGTAAAATTTAAATGACACAATACACCATATTATTTTCTAAATATTCTAAAATACAATTAGAAATATGCACAAGTAAAAATTGGGCCTTGCACCAGGTTTGTTGACTTTGGTGACCCAATAAAAGCCTACTCAATCTGGAGCCAATTTTTCAAGTCGAGCTTTAGCTTGGCGTGGCATGACTGGCCAAAGAATTAAGTCATCAATTTTGAAGTATCTCGGCCGAACTATTTGGTTGAAGTTCTTCACGGGCTTATATGTTGTTATTTATAGCTCTGTTCTCTCCCTTAATTCTGCAACCAAGTCAAACTCTTTGCGAATGATCGACTTGTTGATCAAAAGGTCAATGTTCTTGGAACGTCGAGTTGGTAAGCCAACCTCGACAAGCACTAGTGCTTTAGTTCCGAAGCTAAGCGAAAATGATGTTTTCCCAATTAGGATTGTTGGTGTGGTTATGAATAAACACAAAATTCTGGGAAGTTCTTCCTACTATTTTCAGTTCGCATGGTCGAGCCTTTTCTTCAGTGCATCTTTGATCGATCTATTTATCACCTTAACTTGGACATTTGCTTGTGGATAAGCTGGGCTAAACGTTCGGTGCTAAATTTTTAGTTCATTTCACATTCGTACGACCTTTTGTCCGATGAACGGAGTACCATTGTCAGATATCAGCACGGAAGGAATTATGAAATGATAAATAATATTTTTCTTGAGAAAGTTTCTCACCTTGTTTTTCTGAATTGTGGCGTAGCCATCTGCCTCAACCTATTTAGTAAAGTAATTTGTGACAACTAAAACATAATTTTTGTTCCTAGGGGCCAGAGTGAATGACTCGAGCATGTCCATCGCCCATTAAGCGAAAGGCCACAGGATCAGTATGGGAGTTTGAGGCTCAGCTAATACCTTGACATCTCTAGAAAACCTTTTACCATTTATCGCATCGTTGGACGTATTCTGATGCAACCTTACTCATTATCGGCCAATAATACCCTATAGAAAGGACTTTATGGGTCAACTTATGTCCTCCTTAGTAATTTTCTCACTCTTCTTTATGGATCTCTTGCAGCACGTAAGTTACCTCCGTCAGGCCTAGGCACAATAACAATGGTTGGGTAAACGACCTTCGGTAAACTTCCTGTTAAGGATCAGGTACTTCTCCACTTTGTAACGGATCTTCCTAGCTGAATCTTTGTCTTCAGGGAGCTGTCCATCAAATTTTTTTTTTAAGATATGTGTTATCCTAAAGAGAACAACACACCTATGCATGTGTCGTCCTCTTTAGGACACCACACTCCCATGCAAATTCATTTTTTTTCTTACTTACAAAAAAAAAAAAAAAAAAAAAAAACACTTAAAATAAATAAAATATTATTTACGTCCCAAAATTACTAAAAATAATATTTTAAATAACATAATAACCCCAAAATTTTTAGAAGCCAAAATTAAATTGACATATCAACCCTAAAATTCTTAAAAATAATTTTAAATACCACAACAACCCCTAAAAAAATTTAAGTAAAATTTAAATGATACAATAGACCATATTATTTTCTAAATGTTCCAAAATGCAATTAGAAATACGCACAAGCAAAAATTGGGCCTTCCACCAGGTTTGTTGACTTTGGTGACCCAAGAAAAGCCTTCTTAATCTGGAGCCAATTTTCGAAGTCGAGCTTTAGCTCAGCATGGCATGACGGGCCAAAGAATTAAGTCACCAATTTTGAAGTATCTCGGCCGAACTGTTTGGTTGAAGTTCTTTGCGGGCTTATATGTTGTTATTTATAGCTCTGCTCATTCCCTTAATTCTGCAACCAAGTCAAACTCTTTGCAAATGATCGGCTTGTTGATCAAAAGGTCAATGTTCTCATAACGTCGAGTTGGTAAGCCAACCTCGACAAGCACCAGTGCTTTAGTTCCGAAGCTAAGCGAAAATGATGTTTTCCTAATTTGGATTGTTGGTGTGGTTATGAATGAACACAAAATTCTGGGAAGTTCTTCCAACTATTTTTGGTTCGCATGGTCAAGCCTTTTCTTCAGTGCATCTTTGATCGATCTATTCATCAACTTGACTTGGCCATTTGCTTGTGGATAAGCTGGGCTAGATGTTCAGTGCTGAATGTTTAGTTCATTTCACATTCGTACAACCTTTTGTCCAATGGACGGAGTACCATTGTCAGATATCAACACGCAAGAAATTCTGAAATGACAAATAATATTTTTCTTGAGAAAGTTTCTCACCTCGTTTTTTTTTAAATGTGACTTAGCCATCTGCCTCAACCTATTTAGTAAAGTAATCTGTGACAACTAAAACATAATTTTTGTTCCTAGGGGCCAAAGTGAATGGCTCAAGCATATCCATCACCCATTAAGCGAAAGGCCACGGGATCAGTATGGGAGTTTGAGGCTCAGCTAATACCTTGATATCTGTAGAAAACCTTTTACCATTTATCGCATCGCTGGACGTATTATGATGCATCCTTACTCATTATCGGCCAATAATACCCTATAGAAAGGGCTTTATGGGCCAACTTATGTCCTCCTTAGTGATTTTCTCACTCTCATTTATGGATCTCTTGTAGCACATAAATTGCCTCCGTTAGGCCTAGGCACAGTAACAATGGTTGGGTAAACGACCTTCGGTAAACTACCTGTTAAGGATCAAGTACTTCTCCATTTTGTAAAGGATCTTCCTAGCTAAATCTTTGTCTTCAGGGAGTTGTTCTTCTTTAAGGTATTTCACCATAAAGGTCCTCTAGTCCTCCTATCCTTCCAATTGTCCTATGCTAGAACACAAATTAGTTGAAGATCCTATTGAAGGAAATTCCTGAAATTCGATCATATCCGAACTTGGATTCGAACCAATCAATGAAGCCAGAAAGATAGAATAGATAGTGAATCAGCTCTACTATTTTCCTTCCTTGGGACTGCTTTCAACTCATATATGTTGATTGGTGACATGATCTCTTTTACCTTTTGTACATAAAGAAAAAGGCGTTCCTCATTGATCGCAACATTTTGTTGATTTTGATTTACCACTAGCTGTGAATCCATGCGTACCCATTTTTTTTGCAATGTGTGGACCCAACAAAAATGCTTCGTACTCTACCTCGTTATTGGATATTTTGAACCTGAACTAGACCGCAGTCCCCTTCTTGCATTTTCAAGACCACTCCAGCTCCGCAACCTTTAGCATTGACTACTCTACTACCCAAACATAACAAAGGTAGTGCGTTTGGTCAGCTGATTACCCTTCCTCTCGTCTTTCGTCAACTTCCGCCATCAGCACTACAATAAAGTCGACAATTGGTTGTCCCTTAATCGCTGATTAACATTGATATTTGATAAAAAAACTCGTCAACCTCCACTGCCCATTTCATCAACCTTTTTGAAGCGTCCAAATTATGCATGATTGCTCGTAGTGGATACGATGTCATTAGGTTGATCACGTGCACTTGGAAGTATGGCCTTAGCTTTCGATCGAAGTGACCAATGCTAATGCAAACTTCTCCAAATCGGTGTATCTTGTTTTCTCTGGTAGAAGTGATTTGCTAACGTAGGAGATCGAACGTTGTATCCTCTTATCCTCTTTTGTTAATGTCACATAGATGGCATTGAGCGACATTGCCATACATAAGTAGAGTTCATCCCTTGATAACGTCGTGGCTAATATTTTCGCAGATCCAAGGTATTTTTTTAATGGATTAGAAAGCACCCTCGCAATCCGGGGTCCAACTAAAACTTTTGTTTCCCTTTAAAACTTTAAAGAATGAAGCACATCTATCAGTAAATTTGGAAATGAACTTGTTTAGTGCTACCAATCTTCCAGTAAGGACTTGTACCTCTAAACGTAATGGAGGACTTCAAATTCCTAATTACTTCCAGCTACCCTGAATTGATTGTGATGTCGTGCTAATCCACTACAAATCCGAGGAACTTGCTCAAAGTGTCTCCAAAAGTACATTTTTCCAGATTGAGCTTCATGTTGAATTTTCAGAGTATGATGAAAGTCTCCTTCAAGTGGGTCGGATGATCATGCATCTTGGAGATCTTTACCAACATATATTGATGTAAACCTTCATTGTTGTGCCGATATGTTCATTAAACATCCGATTGACCTAGCGTTGATAAGTTGCCCTAGCGTTTCGCAGTCCAAAGAATTAGTGTGTAGTAGTAAGTGCTTATTGGAGTGATGAACGTTGTTCCTTGTTTATCTTGGGACTCCAACTTAATCTGGTTATACTTCAAGTAGGCATCCATTAAGTTGAGAAGTTTTGTGTCTCGATGATACAACCACCATTTGATCTATCATCGACATCGGATTGTAGTCCTTGGGGCAAGCTTGGTCAAGGTCGGTGAAGTCCACGCACATCTTCTATTTGTCGTTCTTTTTCTTGACCAATACAGGATTGGCCAACCATCTAGGATATGTATCTTCTTGAATACGTTTGATATAACGTAAACACTTAACCTCAGCTTCGATGATCTTTTATCGTACTGATTGGTATAATCTAGAAATGTCCAGCTAATGTGTGACGACGCTAGCTTCAATACCCTTCAAATCTTTAGTTGCCCAAGCAAATATGTCCAAATTCTCTTCAAGTAAACTGGCGAGCTGTTGTTTGTCCGACGTACTTAAAGCTAACCCAATTTGCAACTTTTTCTTACCCCTGTTGAAGATTTGTTCTTTGACTTGTTCAGTAGGTTGGAGCACACTCAGGTATTACCGAAAATCATCTACATCTTAAACTTCATTAAGGGTATGTATTCCATCATTATCCCTCTGTACTTGCTATTGAGTCTTTTGTTTTCCCTTATCACGCTGCAAGATATTCTCGTGAGTGACTAATCACCTCGGATGATCGAAACTCCAACAAGATCGAGTACTTAATGCATTGGTGTAACATCGATGCAACGACCCTCAAAGCATGTAACCATGGTCAGCCCAGAATTGCGTTGTAGGGAGAGGAGGAGGTCATTATCATGAATATTGTTGTCTTGGTGACTATGCTATTGTCCTTGCTAATGGTATTGATAACGTGATTTTTCCTTTTGACTAGCTCAAATCTCCATTGAACCCCACCATCACATTTTGAGTCGCAACGATGTCCGACCCAAGAACTCCAATCTACATCAAGGTCTCTTCAAAAATAATGTTGGTTGAGTTTCCAGTGTCAATTAGAATTCATCTAACCTAAAATCTTGAAATCCATAAGGTGATTACGATAGATCCCCTGTGTAGGTGTGATATTCCTCTAAGGTCTTCGATAATGAAAGTTAGAGGTGGGTTCGTACTAGAGGCCACTACAAACACCTCTCTGACGCTTCGTTTCAGGGCTACTTCATGAACCTTCCTCTCCTTGGCTCAAATATACTCTCCCGTCATCAGTTCGCTACTATGTATCATATAGATTATGTCCCAGCTCCTGCTCGTGACATTGTCTCTCCTCCTCTTGCAACATTCATTGGCTTTGTGGTTTTTCCTCCTCTCTTTTTCTCTTATTCAACGTCTCTTGAAGGTATACTCTGAGGTGGCCTTTTTCCAGCAACCTCTTGATCTCTATCTTTAATTTTCTGCAATTATTGGTGTCATGCCCGTGATCTTTGTGGAAATCGTAGTACTTTCGGCTTATCCCTCTAGTTCGGGTTTAAAGTAATCCTGACAACGCAGATCACCTTTTCAGATGACTTGATCTCATGTAAGATTCTTGCGGTTGGCATTCTCATTCCTAGCAAGGAAGGCTCCAAGTGCCAGCTTGATCTTCTTCCTGAGTTTCTTGGTCCTTTTTTCGTGAAGTCAGAACTTATGGATCTTGCCTTCACATGCATTCTTAACATTTTCCAGTTTTATATGTGGCTTTGCTCATTCTGTCAGTTTAGTCATATTTTGCAAGGTGTGCTTCGTCAACGGAGCTTTGAAACGCCTATGCTTTAAGCCCGATTTGAAGGCTTTAATGATGAGATTTGAGTCGCAACCTTCGATGAAGATCAATTCATCATTGAAACGCGTGATATACTGACTCAATGTCTCTCCTTTGCCCTTGCGAAGTGCCAGAAAATAATCTCTTGTTTTTTCTAGAAGTTGGCAAATTATGAAGCGGCTGATGATGAAGCGCCTCCCGAGCTCTGAAAATGAAGAAATCGAGTGTGTGGTAACCCGTAGAACCACTTCAAAGATGAACTTTTGAGTGTAGTGGCAAAGGCTCTGCACAACACAGAATATCCTGCGCTGTAGACTGCACTACATGCCTGAAATGGCATACATGGTCAGTTGGGTCTTACTTTCCCTCATATTTGTCGAACTTTGCAGATCGAACTTATGAGGAAACAATTCCTCCATCAAAGTAGAGGAGAATGGTGGCTCAGTCGCTCCCAAGAGGACCTCCAAGTCGGTATAAATGGTGTTCTTCCATAACATTTACCACTGTAACTCAGCTCCTTCCCCGAGTTAATGGATTTGGATCATTCTGCCACCTTTTTACTTCGGGAAGAGGCCCTTTCTTACTTTCTTGAGTGGCTCATGGGGGTCTTAGTGGCAATTCTGGAGAATTAGCCTCTTCATTAGCACTGTTCTCCATCAAAGGCACTTTCGACTGCTTTTTCTAGGTTTCCACCAATGCCCTTAGTTCTCTGACTTGTTTGGTTTAAAGACGTGTAGTCCTTGACTACCAGGTGGTCCTCCAGGGGGACATCGTTCGTTTTGTGTTGCACCATATCTCTACTAGTTTCTCGTCCCGATCTCAACTACGGCATAAAGTATGCAAGAGCCTTTTGTTAGTTTCCCACAAACGGCGCCAAATGATGTAGAGAAGAACTCCACTCCCTGCAAGTCGAAACCTAAAAAAACCAAAAGACTTAAAATGACACCAATATACTATCGTACAAAGAACCTCCGGTTTGAAAATAAATTAATATGTTTTGGGAATATAGAAAATTTAGTTAACCATCAAAAATTTCCTTGTATGGTTATACTTTTGTTTACCTGTTGCTTCCCTTGGTTTCTTACATCGTGACCGAAGTTAGCCGGTAATAAATTTTTCACTTCCACCACGTTACCAAACTGCTATAACCAATTCATTGTGGCCATCGTGAGTTGGTTATCAAAGTGTAGTTGGTTTTCCTACTTCCCTGGCCAACCCAGACATTTAGTAGGCCAATTTGGGTATAATTTTAGTGGGCAAGATTTTTTTAGCTTGACAATCCTTCACATGGTTCGTTAGGCCGATTGGTCTAACAGTTGCCCCATTAATTGGCTATTGGGCCCAACTGTTGAGCCCATTCATCGTTTCTCTTAATACCCATTCGGAGTTAAGAGACGAGAATGTCACTCCCATTTCTATAGTTCTTGAGTATTAAAATTTAACTAATAAATAATTTTAAAATTTTGAATAAACTCAGGAGTAGTATGATTATCAATTATTTAAATAAACCACACTTGAACAGAAGATATGGGGCTTGGCGTGAACTCAAACAATAAAGAAAATAAACGCTGCAATCAAACATTTAATATTTGACCCGCCTCTAACTCCACCAGATGCGCATAAGCCCCTCTTTATGTGTTGTTTAATTACCATAAGTCTCTGTTAAAGATCGGACAATATACATGACAATGGATTGTGGGAAATCAAAGGAAACAATATTCCTTGTAAGTTTCCATCCAGAAGGTGTGTCTACATATTTACAATTTATGCAAATCGAGAAAAGGGTTATCTTTTCATATTTACATACAATAACCAGCCCTATACCATATAATACAGATTAGGGATACAACAACAACACGGGGGGACGTTTTCAGTATGCGACACCTCCGGAAAAGCTATCCCCATCATGAAGTAGAGACTCAGTAAGCCAATAACCATCCCAAGAACCGCCAATCCTCTGTCAATTACAAACCACAAGTCAATTCTGATTCTCTATGCAAACAACTGACCTGGATCCAAAAAACAATCTGTACAACTATTAAGAGGAAGATTGAGGATATTATCAAAAATGGATTCAAAATCTGAACTCAGATCCATTAGGAGTTCACCAAGCTCCCCTTCTAAGGAGTAGCTAAATGTAACAACTTACTGCCCATTTACCGCTACCAAAAGCGTAGTTTAATAATATATTAATATAGTTATTTATATATATACTAGCATGTAAACTGTATCTGAAGGCATAGACTTAAAAAACATAAATTTAATTTTAAAAAAAAAAAAACTTTAATATTTTGGAAATGAAACCAAAAACAAAAAATCTACTTTAATATTCAAGAGAATATTACAAACAAAAAAATCTTTAGATAATATACTTTGAATCTATACGTTTTCATATTTTATTAATAAACTATTTTGCTACTTGATGAAAACAAAATTAATCACAACGCATATTTTTTTACTTACTTTTTTCTTATTTTAGATTAATTTATTTTTTAATCCTTTTCAACTTACTTTTCGGTCTTAGTTGATATTAATCATATGAATTTAACATTTACTTGTTATTAACTAAAAAGTTAAATAATTAGTTAATACTAAATTAAAGACTAAAAAACAAAGAAGAAAAAAATAAGAATAAAAAATTATAAGTGACTTATTCCAATAATAATCCAATAATTTCTCCAAAATAATTCATTTTATTTTTTTATTTTTAAAATAAAACAATAGGAAAGAGAAAAAAGAAAAGGATTAAAAAATAAATAAATGATCTAGATTTTGAATGTCTTAGAATCACATTAAACATGCTAAAACAACCCGAGTTAAGAATCGTAGTCAAAACGGTTGAAATTATGGCTTAAAGTATGTATAGATATTAATTAATAAGTTATGCAGAGATTAGTTAACCAATCCCTTATAATTGATCAACCGAACTCAACAGGGGCTCAAACCCATAGGACTGCACAAATCTGTCAACCGCCAGTCAACCAAATAGCCCACTAGGTTAAAAATTGTTTCCCGCAATAATTTGGTCACGAACTCCTACAATTAGTCAACCGAATGGACCAAAAACCTCAGATATTCATATTCTCTTAACATCGATCAACCAAACCCCTCATCCAATCGACCGAATAGACCAAAACCCCATTAATATAAGAGTATCAAGTTCAGTCAACCGATCCTTGCAGATCTGATTCAAGTTTGATCTTCAATTCGAAAAAGTGAAAGTATTTCCGAATCTAAAAGTGAGTATTTCCGAATCTAAATTGTTCCAAATCTTCTCTAACATGAAATTAAATATATTTACACGTGTAAAGATAAAAATTCACGAATTAAAAATTTGAATCTTGGGGGTCAATTGTGTAATTGTCTCTTTCTTTTTTCAGTCCCCTTAAATTGCTCCAAAAACTACGGGATTTGTCTCCTACCCTAATCAACTCTAATTGAATTGTTGCTAGCACAGTTTGCGTGACAAACCTGGTTGTCAAAATCGCATATATAGGGTTTGATTTACAGGCTTGAAACATTCAATTCCTTTATCTACCTTAGATCTAATCTAAAACCCAATTCTTAGGCTGATTTAGTGCAATAACTATTTCTGTTGAAACAAATGAATTTTAATTTAATTTTTTGAATAGAAAGTGCCAAATGTGTATAAATGATTTTTTCCTCAAAATCTTTTGTCCCACATTGGTTGGGAGAAAAAAAATTAAAGTGGATATCTAGGGGTATGTGAGATACTTGGGGTGTGCCCCAAGGGGTACCCACATTTTGTGGAGGGGAGAGGAGTTACATCCCTATCGGTTTACCACACGCGCGCCGCCGCCGCCGTCCGGCCGGCCGAGCCGCGCGTGTGATGAGGTGGCGCTTTAGAAAAAATTTATTTAAAAATATTTTTTAATAAAACAGTTTAATTAAATAAAAAATATATATATATATATTTTGAATTTGAATTTGAAAACCGTTAAAATAAATAAAAAAAAAAAGGGAAAACGTTTTAAATTAATTTTTAAACGTTTTTTTTTATTTATGACTTTCGGTTTCAAAACAAAATTTTTTTTTCCTATAAATTGAAGTTTTTTTTTCAGTTGAAGCACGAAAAAAAACAGTGCACTGTTCCTCATTTTTGTTCCTGCACTGTTTCTGTTCCTGATCTACTGTTTCTGTTCCTGATCTGCTGTTTCTGTTTCTGCTTCTGTTTTCGTTTCTGTTCCGAAACAATTTTTGGTTTGATCTTCGGAATTGTTCCAATTTGTTCCGGTACTGTTTTGTCAGTCCGATTTTGGTTTCCGAGCAGTTTGTTCGTTTTGCGAACAGTGTGTGGGGGTGTTTGGTATTCGGGACTTCTACAGTGCAAAGAACGTCCTAGACAGAGGAGAATTCTGGGCTGTTTTATCCTGGGGACGACAGGGCTGATACACTGCTTGCACGTTCTTGGGCAGAGCCGCGAAACGTCTTAAAGAGAGCGACCTAGTCCGCGACTCATCCCAAGAAATTTTGGTAAACTCGTTCTTTATTTATTTTCTGCGACAACAATTTTAAGACGTTCAATATCTGCTAAGATGTCTGTTGTTCACGATTTTAAACAAGTAACTGTTGATCTCAACAAGCCCTTTCGTTTCGAAGGGTTTCATTTTAAAAGGTGGAGACAGAAAATGTTATTTTTTCTTACTATTGAAAAAGTAACATATGTCTGTACGACCGAAAAACTACAATTACCTCAAGTTCCTACAGACGCTCAGATTCAAGAAGTTAAGTCTTGGGAGGAAAATGATTTCCGTTGTAAGAATTTTATTCTTAATGGTATGTCTGATGATCTATATGATTATTACTGCACTAACAAAACTGCGAAGGAAGTTTGGGATGCTCTTTCGAAGAAATACGACACTGAGGAGGCTGGAAGTAAAAAATATGCTGTTAGTCGGTATCTGAAATACCAAATGACCGACGACAAATCAGTGGAGGTTCAGTCTCATGAACTTCAGAAAATCGCTCACGAAATAATTCTGAACAGTTTACTTGTTATAACTGTGGGAAGGCGGGCCATTTGGCTCGGAATTGCCGGCAAAGACGTCGTCCTGTTCCACAGGCGAATCTTACCGAGGACCAACTTATAGCTATGATTTCTGAAATCAATATAGTTGGTGGATCCGAAGGGTGGTGGGAAGACACTGGTGCTTCACGCCATGTCTGCTATGATCGAACCATGTTCAAATCTTATTCTGAAAGTGAAGACAAGAAAGTGTTGCTGGCTGATTCCCACTCCACTATTGTTGCCGGTTCTGGTGAAGTAGAATTAAAGTTTACCTCTGGAAAGACAGTCATCCTTAAAGATGTTCTGCATACTCCAGAGATGAGAAAGAATTTGGTTTCGGGCTATCTTCTAAACAAGGCGGGTTTCACTCAAACTATTGGGGCTGATTTGTACACCCTAACCAAAAATAATATTTTTGTTGGGAAGGGATATGCAACTGATGGAATGTTCAAACTGAATGTTGAAATTAATAAAAGTTCTTCTTCTGCTTACATGTTGTGTTCTTTTAATATTTGGCATGCTAGACTTTGTCATGCTAACAAACGCATTATTAAAAACTTAAGCAACTTAGAACTAATTCTTAAATTGTCTTTGAATGATTTTGAAAAATGTGAATTTTGTAGTCAAGCTAAAATTACTAAAACCCCTCATAAATCAGTAATTAGAGAATCTGAATCTCTTGACTTAATACATTCAGATATTTGTGAATTTGATGGAGTCTTGACTAGGAATGGTAAACGGTATTTTATTACATTCATAGATGATTGTTCTAATTTTACTTATGTTTATCTCATGAAAAATAAAAGTGAAGCTTTTGAAATGTTTAAGAATTTTGTAACTGAGATTGAAAATCAATGCAATAAGAAAATTAAGAGATTACGTAGTGATAGAGGAACAGAATATGATTCCGATATTTTTATTGATTTTTATAAATCTCATGGGATTATTCATGAAAAAACTGCACCGTATTCTCCTGAAATGAATGGTAAGGCTGAAAGGAAAAATAGAACTTTTGCTGAATCAGTAGTTGCTATTTTACTTAATTCCGGTGCAGCTTCTCACTGGTTGGGTGAAATTTTATTAACGGTTTGCTACGTACTTAATAGAGTTCCCAAATCGAAAAGTAAAATTTCACCTTATGAAGTTTTCAAAAATAAGAAACCAAATTTGTTTTATTTTAAAACTTGGGGTTGTTTGGCATATGTTCGAATTCCTGACCCCAAAAGAAGAAAACTTGCCAGTAGAGCTTATGAATGTGTTTTTATCGGCTATGCGGTAAATAGTAAAGCTTATAGATTTTACGATTTGAAAGATAGAGTTATCATTGAATCAAATGATGCCGATTTTTATGAATATAAATTTCCTTTCAAATTGAAGAATAGTGGGGGCTCGACTTCTAGTAATGAACCTATCATTAGGATTAATGAATCTAATAAGGAATTAGATATTGAACCTAGAAGGAGTAAACGACCTCGTATAGTTAAAGACTTTGGTTCGGATTTCTATGCATATACTTTAGAGGAGGATCCACTTACCCTCCAAGAGGCATTATCCTCTGTAGATGCCAGTTTATGGCAAGAGGCTATAGATGACGAGTTAGACTCTCTTGAGTCAAATAGAACTCGGCATTTGGTAGATTTACCTCCTGGTTGTAAAACAATAGGATGTAAATAGATTCTAAAGAAGAAATTGAATCCCGATGGAACCATTGATAAATACAAGGCTCGTCTTGTAGCCAAAGGGTTTAGACAAAGAGAGAATGTAGATTTCTTTGATACTTTCTCACCTGTCTCTAGAATTACATCTATTCGTGTGCTTTTATCTCTTGCTGCAATTCATGATCTTATTGTGCACCAAATGGATGTTAAAACTGCTTTTTTAAATGGTGATTTAGAAGAAGAGATTTATATGGACCAACCTGAAGGATTTATTATTCCTGGTCTAGAAAACAAAGTATGCAAATTAGATAAATCTCTTTATGGTTTGAAACAAGCACCTAAGCAATGGCATGAGAAATTTGATAATCTAGTCATATCACATGGTTTTAAAGTAAATGAAAGTGACAAATGCATTTACTATAAATCTGAAAATAATGTTTGCACCATTATATATATTTATGTGGATGACTTGCTAATTTTTGGTTCCAATATTCATGTTGTGAATAATATAAAATCCATGCTATGTGCTAATTTTGATATGAAAGATCTTGGTGAAGCAAGTGTAATCCTTGGTATTAAAATAACTAGGTCTAAACATGGAATTTCTTTGGACCAATCTCATTATATAGAGAAGATTCTAAAGAAATACAATTATTTTGATTGTAAACCAGCATGTACTCCTTATGACCCTAGTGTGAAGTTGTTCAAGAACACCGGTGACGGTGTTAGACAAACTGAGTATGCGAGCATCATTGGCAGTCTCCGATATGCCACTGACTGCACTAGGCCCGATATAGCGTATACTGTGGGATTACTATGCAGGTTTACAAGTAGACCTAGTATTGAGCATTGGCATGCTATTGATAGGATTATGAGATATCTAAAGAGAACTATGAACCTTGGATTACATTATCAGAAGTTTCCCGCTGTTCTGGAAGGATATAGCGATGCTGATTGGAATACCCTTTCAGATGACTCCAAGGCAACTAGCGGTTATATATTTAGTATAGCTGGTGGAGCTGTTTCTTGGAAATCTAAGAAACAGACTATTTTGGCTCAATCTACCATGGAGTCTGAGATGATTGCACTAGCTTCGGCTAGCGAGGAAGCAGGGTGGTTAAGGAGCCTGCTTTCTGATACCCCTTTATGGGAGAGACCGATTCCAGCTGTCTTGATCCATTGTGATAGTACCGCGGCTATTGCAAAGATTCAGAACCGTTATTATAACGGAAAAAAGCGACAAATACGTCGCAAACACAGCACCATTAGAGAGTATATCTCTACAGGGGCTGTGAGAGTGGATCATGTACGGTCTGATGATAACTTAGCCGATCCTTTGACGAAAGGATTAGCTCGAGAAAAGGTTTACAAAACCTCGAAAGGAATGGGACTCAAGCCCATAGATTGACGAGTCACTTATGAGGAAAACCCAACCTATAGACTGGAGATCCCAAGAAATAGGTTCAAAGGGTAATAACAACTCATGAAGTGATATGAGAAAAATCATGCTATAAATTTGAGTTCTATTTCATAAATGTATTGTTTGAAGCATGATATCTTGAAGCGATAGAAGGTTGAGTTTTTATTAACTCTTAATGAGATCTATACTCTACATTTGAGTGGAGTACCTAGCTACAAGAGTACTCTTGATAGATTCACCTATGTGAATGTGGAAGTGTGGCCGCTTCCTATGGAATTTTGGGCAAAATTCACTAGAGCATTCACTATACTGGGATACACGTGCATGGCCGTAACGCACGGGCTTTTGGACTACACCTTGATAGGGTTGTGTGTGTGATGTTGTTAGAGATAGAGTTCAAAACTACGAGTTACTCTAGTATAATCTAAAGCATCTTCACTATGTAAAGGTTCAAGTCGATAGACACCTTTTCTTATGCACAATCTTATATTGAATTATACTGCTCGATGAAAAAATTGTTTTTAAAAATTCAAGTGGGGGATTGTTGAAACAAATGAATTTTAATTTAATTTTTTGAATAGAAAGTGCCAAATGTGTATAAATGATTTTTTCCTCAAAATCTTTTGTCCCACATTGGTTGGGAGAGAAAAAATTAAAGTGGATATCTAGGGGTATGTGAGATACTTGGGGTGTGCCCCAAGGGGTACCCACATTTTGTGGAGGGGAGAGGAGTTACATCCCTATCGGTTTACCACACACGCGCGCGCCGCCGCCGCCGTCCGTCCGGCCGGGCCGGGCCGGGCCGCGCGTGTGATGAGGTGGCGCTTTAGAAAAAATTTATTTAAAAATATTTTTTAATAAAACAGTTTAATTAAATAAAATATATATATATATATATATATATTTTTTGAATTTGAAAACCGTTAAAATAAATAAAAAAAAAAAAAGGGAAAACGTTTTGAAATCCAAACGTTTAAGACAAAAACGTTAAAACGTTTTAAATTAATTTTTAAACGTTTTTTTTTTTATTTATGACTTTCGGTTTCAAAACAAATTTTTTTTTTCCTATAAATTGAAGTTTTTTTTTCAGTTGAAGCACGAAAAAAAACAGTGCACTGTTCCTCATTTTTGTTCCTGCACTGTTTCTGTTCCTGATCTACTGTTTCTGTTCCTGATCTGCTGTTTCTGTTTCTGCTTCTGTTTTCTTTTCTGTTCCGAAACAATTTTTGGTTTGATCTTTGGAATTGTTCCAATTTGTTCCGGTACTGTTTTGTCAGTCCGATTTTGGTTTCCGAGCAGTTTGTTCGTTTTGCGAACAGTGTGTGGGGGTGTTTGGTATTCGGGACTTCTACAGTGCAAAGAACGTCCTAGACAGAGGAGAATTCTGGGTTGTTTTATCCTGGGGACGACGGGACTGATACACTGCTTGCACGTTCTTGGGCAGAGCCGCGAAACGTCTTAAAGAGAGCGACCTAGTCCGCGACTCATCCCAAGAAATTTTGGTAAACTCGTTCTTTATTTATTTTCTGCGACAACAATTTCCTATTCTTCTCAATATATTCAGTCATTCTTTGCACGTTTTATAACAAGAAATCCTGGGAGAAGCCAATATTGTACCATTTCATTTGTGGAAAATACACTTGCAAATCATATAGAAAAATCACATCTTTTTTAGAGAAAATCAGAGCATTAATCTTCATCGGTTCAATGAATTGTTCTCTGCATTGGGGTTGAGATCTACATCTCTCGGTGGACTTAAACTTGGTTAATTCTTCATTATATATATCCTAGTGAGCTTGTTCCGTAATTTCATTAAGCTTTGTATCAATCTGGAAATTTGTAATTGGATATAAATGCTTATTGTTTTATCTTGTGATTATCTAGATTGATCGCTCTTTGCATATTATTACTATTTTGGGTCTTTTATCATTATATTGAGATTCATATCACAATGACTTAGATCACTGAAAATACCATCTCCTGTAAAAAAATTCACACCATCCTTGTGTAATTGGATATAAGTGCGTATTGTTTTATCTTGTGATTATCTAGATTGATCCCTCTTCGCATATTATTACTATTTTGGGTCTTTTATCATCATATTGAGATTCATATTACAACGACTTACACTGAAAATACCTTCTCTTGTAAAAAAAATTGCACCATCCCAAACCTGTTTTAAATTACATTTTCTTCTTAAATTGTTTTTAAAGAACACCTTGCTAAGATCTGGAACTTGCATTTTAAATTTAACATATTATAAAACAATTTTTCAGAACTAAAGAGGATTGACTTAAACTTATCGTTAGATTCGTTATATTGGAAAGCGGAAAGAACTCGCACCGCTAGTGTGACTCATATCACATCAAGATCATAAATCCCCCCCGTACCGATCTTAACAAGATAATATTTACGTTGTAACTCATTGAATCAAAACTAAATTATTTTGAGAAAATAATTTGAACTTCGAAAATCGAGAAACCGAGTTTTATTGATAAAAACATCAAATCTGAAATTTTGAGTTTAAACAAAGACTTCTTGAATAATGTTTTTAGATTTATGATTTGTTTGTTTGTTTCTCATTATCACTCATGAGCTACGAAATGATGTGAAAATTGAATTCTAGACTTGCACGTAATCAAATATGGAATTAACCCCTTAATTGTATACGAATTTACTTCCATTTTCATAATTGTGTGATCTTTATTATCACTATTGTGCTGAATTATTTACACATCTACTTTAAGTGATTTGAGCTTAACTGGTATATCTATTGAAAAAGAACTTTGCTTAAGGAAATTAGAAGAATACAATTGTAATTGAAAGAGGTGAATTTGAGGTTGAAAAATGTCTTAAACTACAACACATATTGAAGCATAAAAATCCGCAGAGTTATTGATTGTTTGACTTATTCTTTTTCATCACTTTTATACATCATTGTGAGTTAATCATTTTGAGTGAGTTTGCATTTGAACACAAATACTAGATACTCAATTGTGTATATCTATAAGAGTGTGTTTAGCAGCTCCTAAGGTTTTGTGAGTTAGATTTCAAAGTCATTAGATTGAGTAAGATTACTTGAGAGTTTTGGTTTATCTTTGATTGTATTGTTTGCAATAAAACTCTTCAACGAAACAGGGAACTTAATTTGAATAATCGAGACAACAGTGAAAGTCCAAAGCAAGAGCCTTTGGTGAAGAGACGACTCGATCTTACCGGTAAAAAGATCCAGTCATCCAGCTGAAAAAATCAAAGAGAGTGAATCTTGGCAAATTAATTAAGTGATTGTTTTAACTAAACCTTTGCATTTTGATTGAATTTTGAGTTGTGGGGCTTGACCTCTTGCTTGGAAAAGGGATTAGAAAATCCAAGAGAGTGAAGCTTGATAGTATGGCTTAATCTCTGCTTGGAAAAGGGATTAGGAAATCCAAAAGAGAAGACTCTTGGTAATTGTAAAGATTTGATCTTCACCCATGAATACGATCAAGAGTTTAATGGACTAGAATTCTCCGCAGGAACTCAGCGGAGTGGACGTAAGTAAGTAGATACTTGTCGAACTACTATAAAATCTTGGTGTCTTGTGATTGTGTGATAGTCTCTATCTGTTACTCTTCCTTGTGTTTGTATACTTCTGTTTGTAATTGTGATTACCTATTTCTGTTTGTAATTGTGATTACCTATTTGACGCTCCGCTGCATACATTCCAAAGTAATCGCATTCATCTCATAGATCAAATATTTTTTTAAGTATACTTATTGTTTCACATACTAGTTACACTTGTTGTCCACAAAAGAAATTGATTAGTATTTTGTTGTTATAGAATCAAAGAAGGTAGAAAAGTTCAAAGACTCAATTCTCCCCCCCTCCCCTGTGTCATATCTTGGCCAATACTGTTTTATTATATGGATCATAAAATATGAAAAATAAAAATATGAGGTGATCGAATTTAGATTGTTTTGAATTAAAAAACAAAAAAGGGAAGTTAGAAAAACAAACAAGAGAGAAGTAGAGAATTTAAATACTTTCCATAAAAAATAGTTAGGGCTCGAGAGAATGGAAGGTTGGGAGGAATGAAAAGTAGGGAGAGAGAGTACAGGAATTTCTAAAGTTGTTCCTTAACATATATAGGCAAAATATGTCTTCAAAATATGTACAAAAAAAAAAATACTACGATTATATATATATATATATATATATTAAAAGGCTCTGTCTAGACTCACCCAAGATTCAGTCCAAGGCGGAGAGGTCAAAAATGCCTCATGATGCCTTATGAGAAAGGCACTAAACTTTTAAGCCATACCTTTTTTTTTAACTCCTGGAGTATGTGGAATCCTAAAAGGTTCAAAAAAAATTTCTTTTGCATTTTGGTTTACACTATAAAAGAAAGTTTTGTAGTTCCTTGTGAGTGTTGACACGTTTTACATATTTCTAGGATTTAGTAATTTCATAAGCAAACTAACCCATCAATATTTTTTATTCATAATGTTTAAAAATGAAATATAATTGTTATAAATTATTTGGTATTATTAATTGTTGTCTTCGATTTTCAAATTTAGAAGTAAAATAAATTTAACTGAAATTTCCTGATAATATTATTTGGGTACTTGGATTTCTGATATATGAGTGCGCTACCCAATTGATGATATTAATAGTGGGTTTCAATTTTTGAAATCTGAAAATACTTGAAAAATGAGTTCTTCTGAAGGCTGAAGCATTTTAGCTAGTATTGAAGAAGAAAAGTCGAACTTGTTAACAATGTGAGATGTATTTTTACTATTTTTTCATTTTTATAATTATATTCACATATTTTCCAAATAGTAAAAAAAATCACGAGGCTTACACCCCATGCGTTGGGACTTAGGTCTTGCATCATAGAAACGAAAATGCCTCGCCTTATGCCCTCACCTTTTAAAACAGACTGATATGATCACTACAAATGAAGAGACATTCTGACAGACCTGAACCATTGTAAACTGAAATATTTCTTCTTCCTCTGGCCGAGCTCCTTGTATCCAGACACGTTGCTTGTACCAATTCTGTCGCACAAATTATACAGCAAATGTATGTCCACAGAAATAAACAAACGGAATATGTTTAAGAGTAATACTACATCAAACCTCAGGCAATATAAAAAACTTGACAAGTTCGCTAACCTCCTCCACGTGCAAACTGCTTAGAATCTCTCTTCCTCTATGACCAAGCAACACTCTATAAGTGGAGTGGTGAAAAATCCGTCTGAATCGTTCAAACTGCAAGCGAAAAAAGACACCAAATTAGCACATATGGTACTTTGTGTGAGGTCAAGAGGTAATACTATTTCTTAAGTCGCTTCAGCTTCTAGTGGAAATTTTCAGCAATAATGAGATTACGGTGCTTCAAATCGCCACAAGAATTATGATGGCTGGACCTTGAAAGATGAGAAGTCTAAAATTTGTTAGGGTTTTTTGGCCGTAGAAAGCAAGTTTTGCAACCCTCTTAGTACAATAACTTTTTAAGAAGTCCAAAATTCTGTCAAAAGTCCAAGTCATTGTACGACATGAAATTCATTATAATATTTTATATGGAAAATTGCGGCGACTTTCATGTAGTGCAGTAACTTTCGACTTCAAAAACAATTATTGTACCCTGTGAACTGCATGGGCAAAAATATGACATGAAAGTCACTGTAATTTTTTATTGCAATGAATTTCATGTAGTGCACCTTTGCACTTTTGAAAAAATTATTGTACCGTGTAGACTACATGGGCAAAAATATCAAGTTTGTGGACTGTTCACTAAGAACCCCATTTATTAATATCACCTACCTGCCCCAAATCAAAAAAGGGACCGAAATAGGTAGACCTTTCAAATGGATCAAATCCAGCAAACTGTCATAAACACGGATAATCAAATCAATAATGACCCCATGAAACAGGTGGCTTAAACCTAGAGAAACAAATTAAAAGGAAAAACAGATAGAAAGTACCCTGTACATGACTTCGATCCCATAATCTTGACGTGGTTGGTCATTAAATTTTAAAGCATCAAGCTGGCACTGAACAGCTTCTTCTGCACTAAACTATAATGAGACATCAGAGTGTATCTGATAATATTATAATCTCATAAAAGTATCTGGTGATCAGTCAAGATAGAAAATTACGCTTAATCTTGGACCAAAAGGTTTCTTCCTACGAGACTCAGACCTGCAATATAATCATGGCAAGGAACCAAGATTTCAACAATCACACAGCCAGAAGAACCAATTTAGAGAGCTGAAAGGCAGCACCTAGCAGGCTACCCTAAATTCAAACAAGACACAGGAAATAGCAATTTACTTCCATAACAAAAAAGATGATGCTGGTGGCACTAGTTCAGATGCCAGGCTCATTTACATGCCATGTTAGAATTTTATTAAAAAAAGAGTTTCAAAACTTCTTTTGGTGCATTACTTGCTCAATTTATTTCATATTTGATTTAAAGGTTATTATATATTTAATTTTCAGTTTCAACTAGTTTTATGACTAAATTATTGCCCATCAATTTCAATAGTAAGGGTAAAGAATACCATATAAGTACAATGCAATAGTATTTGGGAGAGGACATTTTTGAGATGACCATGCATATTACGCTATAAGTTTTATAACTTGAGATTGCAGATTTATTCCGAGCAACGCAATAGTATATTGGTTCATCTAGTGTAGGTGAACCTTGAGAAGGTGTCGTGAGCATTTCAAGTTGTATCTTGGAGTTGTCAGTGCTTGCTTGTACCTTCTGCTGGGGAGACAATAACAACTTTAGGATAGTGTTTGCACGTGTCGCAGAATCACATGCGACTCACATGCCAGAGTTTATTCGATTACATTTGTTATATTATGGAAAATCAATTCCTTTATGATGATGTGAATATGTTTGGCTAGACACCCCATTTAGTATTTATAGGAGATGTAAGACTAGTTTGACAAGTCTTCCACAAATCTCGGTCAATTCTCATTGATGCCTCGGATTTCGTGGGATATGAAGGTAATGGACCGTTATTCAAAAGATTTTTATCACCCTTCCCATACGTGGCGGACTATCGTAATGGCTCCCGCCAGGGGTACAACCCAAGGAGGGATGGGCCTTGATACATCCTCGGTGGTCCCAAAGATGATTCTATCGTGTGGCCGAGCTACAATCTCAATTGGTTTAGATCTTTTGTTCGGTTTTATCAATGTCTTGAGTAGTCTTCTCGTGTACCAGGCAGTATCCTCGAACACCTTTAGATGGATTTGGCCTCACGTGCTTGGCACTTGAGTTCTAACCGGTTGTGCTTGGAAACATGTGTTTTCCACTGGAGTTTTGTTCTGACACATGGCAATACTTATGTGTTGGTCGAAAACCCCTCATTGATTATTATTGCTTGTTTGTTCAAATCAATTGCTTTATGATGATGTAATTGTTTGTTTGGGAATTTTTGGTTTTGTTAAATTTTAGAATTCTAACAAAACACCATGCTCACTTCATTATACCCAATTGCTCGTGACAGAGCAGAAGGGGTGGGGGCGGGATGGCTGCCCCCACTAACTTCCGAAAGTTTTCAATATTTTATGAGATTTTTAAAAACATACACGTCATCCATTTTTTTATTTTTTTTTGAAAAGCCACTATCCACCCCTATTTTGTACATACTTAAAAGAATACAGATATTTGCCCCCAATATTTTAGTTTCACTATGTAGACCTTCCAATTTCTTTTCTTTTGTTATTTTTTTTCTAAATTTTGATCATCCCCAAACTCAAATTTCGGAATTCCTCACTGCTACTGTCTAATCTTTCACAAATCTAGGTTAATTAGAGTTAGAGAGTCCACCCACTTCCTCAGGAATGAGTTATTAGATGGATATTTCCCCATATTCCATTTCATTGGGAACCAAAAGAGATCTGAATGGATTGCGTGGTACCCCGACTTCCAAAATGAATGGAAAGAATCTCAATGAAAGGCCGAAATGTAGCCTGTGTGGACCAAGCCAGAACCCAAGCCCCTTTATTTTAATGGAATATGATGAGCTTAGATTTCAAAAATTAGTGTAAAAATGGCTGTCAAAGCCTGAGAATTCTCTCTATCCAAGTGCAGCTACAATTTTTGAGGCAACCCCTAGAGTGAAAGGAAGGGAAGAAGGAAGAGGAAAGTTCTTTTGTGGAGGAAAATGAGTTGTATTTTCATTGCTACTAGCATGCATATATAAATGTAAGATTAAAACCTAATTCCCCTTGATTTGAGGAGAATCAAATCTTATATGAATCAAACTAAATATGATTCTATTTATTGACCATTTTAAACATTATACCATTATGGGCTTCAGTTTCTCAGCGCTAATTGATAATTACTTATTCACCGCATCTGGTATGACGTGGGTTATTTCATTTTAGCCCCCATTCCGACACTAACCCACTAGGCCTTAATGTTCGGTTTTTACTATGATTTTTACCCTCTTCATTTGCCCACTTGGCTCATTAGCTTGTCTGAACTTTGAAGATAAATGATGAACCAATTTTCGAAGGCTCGGACAATGCCTTCTTTTCGTTGTTTGCCTCCTCTCTTTTCTGTTTTTTGAATTTTTTCTTTAATTTAAGATTCTTGTCTAATTCCCCCTTTGTTGGAGATTCCTATCACATTCACGTTAAATTATGTGTCATAATATATATATATATGCTTCTCATTCACCTTGCATGTCATGTACGTAAAACCAAAATCCGTCCCATCTCGATAAGGAATATCTTTAAAGGAATTTTTCAATCAAAGCACTTAGAATTCAAATAATTTAGATTAAAATTGATAAGATACCGTCTTCGGACGAGCGTCTTGAGGTGCCTAATACCTTTTCCTAGCGTAACTGACCTCTAAACCCTTTAGCATCATTGGGAAAATCTCTTTTCAAAAAGAAGTCACTTTTATTTAAAGGGACGACTATTAAAAAATTTATTTTCATTAAAATCTAGTGACCTAGCACACCAATGAAACCTAATACTAGGTGACGACTCCAGATATTTTCAAAACTCGACACCCAATAAAGTCCCCTTCCAAAACATCAATTTTTTTATATTTTCAAAAAATATGTTTCAAATAACACTTTTGGGTTTAAAACCCTCAAAAGTTTTTATTTTCAAAATCCGGGGTGCGTTACAGTCTTTTTATCTTCATCATACTTTTACCCCTCAATGGATACTACATTGTTGTTTCTGGAAACAATCTTTTACCTTCATCGTAGTTTTACCCCTTAATGGGTGCTACATTGTTGTTTTTGGAAACAATCTTTTTATCTTAATTGTAGTTCTACACCTTAATGGATACCATATTTTTGTTTCTAGAAACAGTCTTTTAATCTTGATTTATCATAGTTTGACCCCTTGATGGGTACTAAATTGATGTTTTCGAAAACTTTATTTTAATGTTGATTTATCGTAGTTTTACCCCTATATGGGTACTACATTGTTGTTTTTGAAAATAGTATTTTAATCTTGATTTATCGTATTTTAACCACTCGATGGGTACTACAGTGTTGTTGCTGGAAATATTCTTTTAATCTTGATTTATCGAGGTTTTACCCCTTGATGGGTACAACTATTTTCAAAAATAGCCTTTTAATCTTGATTTATCATAGTTTAACCCCATGATGGGTACTAAATTGATGTTTTCGAAAACTTTATTTTAATCTCGATTTATCGTAGTTTTACCCCTATATGGGTACTACATTGTTGTTTTCGAAAATAGTATTTTAATCTTGATTTATCGTATTTTTACCACTTGATGGGTACAACTAATTTCAGAAATAGCCCTTTAATCTTGCTTTATCATAGTTTAACCCCATGATGGGTACTACATTGCCTGTTTCTGGAAACAGTCTTTTCATCTTCATCATAGTTTTTTTTTTAAAGTTATACAGTAAGGTGTGTACGGGCTATCTTTACGTGCGCCTCGACTAATCATCTCACGGGCATTCTTAAGGGCGCACTCTCCCACATCTACATGGTGTATTCAGGATTTTACTCCTTGAGTGCTCTCCAGGAGGATCAAAACTTGGTTGACAAGGAAATGAGGTACCTCCCCTTACCAACCAGACTAACTCTCTTGAGTATCTTCATCATAGTTTTACCCCCTTAATGGGTACTGCATTGTTGTTCATGGAAACAATATTTTAATCTTGATTTATCTTAATTTTACCCCTTGATAGGTACTACATTGTGGTTTTCAGAAATAGTCTTTTAATCTTGATTTATCATAGTTTTACCCCTTGATGGTTTCTAGGGATTTTATCCCTAAAATCTTACCGGTTTTGAAGGACCTATCCAAGAAAGGGTCTTCTCCGTTTCTTGGAAGACTTGGGCAGGTGATTTCGGGTGGCGGTAAAAGCTGGTTGTTCGCCATTGGAAACTAAAAACTGTGTGTGTCAAAGACTCCTTCAAACTACATTGTTGTTTTCGGAACGATCTTTTAATCTTGATTTATCGTAGTTTTACCTCTTGATGGGTACTATATCGCTGCTTTTCAAACACAGCTTGTTTATATCTAATCATTATTTTACACCTTTATGGGTACTACATCTACTTTTCTTACACCTTTCATCGTGAATCTTTATCAGTTCTTTTTGATTGCCCAAATACGTCCTCCTTGTGCTTCTACATGATATCATTGCATTATTACTATTTGCCTTGCATGGTACTTGTGCCACTTTGGAGGGGAGTTCCCATATATAACATCTCCTATATTTTTTTCATATTGTTGTCTTCTGGAGTACATTTTCCCTTTGGGAGGGAGTTCTCTTACGGAACGTCCCTTATATTTTTTTTTACGGATTTGTGGCATTGTCCTTCGTCCCTGAGCTTCAATTGAGACACGTAGTTGTTTTACCTACTAATTCAAAACTGAATTTTTTTTATGTGATACATAATATCATAAAAAGAACAAGTAGTCTTTTTCTTTGTTACAATAGAGTACGAAATCTCATTTCCAAATATTTAAGTTATCCGGGCTTAGTTGAACCAACTTTATATCTTTGGACTCATTGTATACTTTGCATGTCTTTCTTTAGAACTTCAT
The DNA here is from genome assembly GCA_016647705.1 of Eucommia ulmoides. Classification (NCBI taxonomy): domain Eukaryota; kingdom Viridiplantae; phylum Streptophyta; class Magnoliopsida; order Garryales; family Eucommiaceae; genus Eucommia; species Eucommia ulmoides. The sequence continues at coordinate 52,658,021 of CM028332.1, forward strand.
AAAATTATTCGGAAATCAAAATCATGATGTTCATTCCTTTAGGAAAATTGGCAATATCTTCAAGAATTTTTAGCCACCGTGCGAAGTTAAGGTACTTTCTAGCCATTAATTACGAAATATTAACTCTTCTATTGCCATTCTCATTTTAATAATGCTATCGTTCCGAGGTTAACCAATATTTTATACCAACTTTGGGGAAAAATGGTTGAATAAGACCATCTTTGATTTCTCTTCGTGACAAATAAATGATGGTTCAAGCCAAACCTACTTGGTTTTTCCTTCAGGTAAGATGATAAGGAAAGCAAGTAATGAACTCTTGAAGGTAATACATATTCCATATCTCACAGGATATTTGGGTTGCAAGCCAAAGTGGCTTTACACCCCCAGAATAATCGTTTTATTCAAGAAAAGTATTCTCAGATCGAATACTTTGAGATCTTTAACGTCTACAGTCATTGTCTACCCAATCAATAATAGCAAGGGTGAATCGTATATCCGCCAAATCTTATGATTATGCTAAGTGACGTTTGTTACTGTTCGTCACACACCAAGTATCTTCTAATTTTGATTAGAGATAGACCCAAGTGTTAGCCCCAAGCGCCTTACCCAAATATTAGAAAGTCAGGGGTATAAGTAGTAATTAAAGGGTTGGTCTTGTGTTATCTAAAAGGCAAAGTAAGGTCTACCTCTAGCCATTATAACTAAATCCACGTCTCAAGTATAAAAATTACGGGTGCGATTTAAAATTCTTCGTAATCCTATCAAGCATTTATAATCCAAATTCAGGCAGACAATCTACCGCCAACGATGGAAAGGCCCCGGGAGACTAAGCCGAATGATGTAGCCTTTCGATTTGTTTTGCAAGCGAAGATTTGGTCGGAGACGGACAAGAAACTAGACAATGCCAAATTGACCGCGGCCAATCTCTTCGCACAATTGATCCTTGTTCTTGAGGCCCTCGCACATGACAGTGATCTCTCTATAATTTTTCAATGGCGAAAATTGGTTGGGTTCCAAATAATGGTATCGTAATCATAGCCATTGCTACCACTATAGCTAGGGTGTCAAAATAGAAATGAAGTACTAGGCTGACGGTGGCTTCGACATGGATGTTGTTGTACACAACGGACAATGTTGAGATTAGTAATACCAAAAAAATGTTGAAAAATCAATGGCTATTTGTGCAATTTCTCACAGACAAATGATGTAGCCAAAAATCTTTGATCTTCACCTCACCAATACCAATGAGGTCTGATTCCCCTTAATTTTGGGAGAATCAAATTTTATATGAATCAAATTAAATCTATTCTATTTATTGACCAATTCAAATATTATACCATAATGGGAACATTATACCATTGTGGGGTGCAGTTTCTCAGTCCAAATTAATAGTTACTTATTCACCACGACATGAATTATTCCCATTTTAGGTTAATTCCGGCAGTAAATGTATGAATTCCTGTGATTTTTACCGTTCCAAAACTTCAATTTCACTCATTTCAACTTTCTTTTCAACGAACGAATAAGCTAATTAGAGAATCACAACAGCCATATATGTAAGTGAAATTAGTCCCACACATACGTTCACTCAAAAATACCTATAATAGAGACGCAACTAATAGTCTTTCTAGTGCAACGCCAGAGGGAACATAACCCTGCATATTTGGAATGCAAAGCTTCTGCTTACAGGAACAGCTCACAGGTAGCAATTTGCAAGAGAGAATACATACCAATCGGCGGAAAGGAAGTCTGGGACGTCAGCGGAAGCTCTGAGGCGAGAACACATGGGTTTGTCGCCATTCAAGGGCTTGGAGAAGAGAGACACAGACTGTGGAGATGACAAGGAGGAACTGAACGACATCGAGTCCTCCTATGCCTTCTCTCTCCGATTGATTTTTGAATTCATTTGGAGAGAGGAGAAAAGAAATTGAGTGGTGGCGCTCAAAAAGAAACGAGACGTGCCGGGCCCGTCTATCCTGCGATCTCAGCCGTTAAATGCCGGTAGCGGAGAATCTGAAGTAACAATGTGGCGTTTCATCATGTGTGTTTCCACTTTTCCCAATATAAAAATTAGGTTGTCAAAAGCATTTGAGGGAAGAATTAATTGTGTGATTTTATAATTTTTTTACGAGTGCATACGGTTAGGTCCTATTTCGCGATTTTATATATTGATCCAACCCAATGATTTTTGTTTCCACCAATAACTCTTTTTGCTATTTTCCTAACCAAAATACACCTCGTTCAATTTTCACAAGCCTAATTCCATATTCCATTTTCGCAAAATATCTCTACCGTGTTCGCTATCCACAGTCTGCCGTCGCTGCCCGCACCGTCTGCCGTCGCCGTCAACCGTCCTCGTCCGATGTCGATGTCACTGTGTCGTCTGTCGTGCATCGTACGCCCGTCACCGTCACTGTTGTCGTTCGTCTCTAAAATCCTAAACGATTTCTGCAATAGACATCAAATCGAAAACCCTAAATCGATTTGCAGAGAATGACTCTTACGGTTCGTCTGTCATTCACCTTCGTCGTTCACCATTCGTTGACGGACTGCACAAAATGCTCTGAAGATTCGCGATAGAGCTAGGGTTCAGATTAGCATTATTACATTTTTCATCCCCCATTTTAACGTTAGTTTCAACATTTTACTCTTTTTTACACTTTCCTCCCTAATAAACTTCATAATTTTTTTTTGACCCCCAATTGTTTTCACTTGTCTATTATTGACAAAATTCAAAAATCCCATGGGTTTCTTGAATATAGCACTTCAACCAAAAATCAAAATTCAAAGTTTCAAAAATGGATGTTGAATATAATATTGTCTACGTGTTGAATGTAATATTGTCTAATATTTTCAAAAAATTATTTTTTTAGAAAATTCAAAAAATTGAAACCCATTGTTTCTCAAAAATCAATTTTTTTAGAGAATTCAATAATATTAATTACATTTCTCACCCCTTATTTTGTTTTAGATCAAATCACATACCGCATGTTTTAGGATTTTCAAAGCCCCTCAATTTGTTTTTTAATGTGTGTGTTGAATATAACACTCTCTAATCTTGTCAAAACTATTCAAAAATAATATTCTTAGTTAATGTAACACTTCCTAATATTACCAAAAGTCAAAATTCAAAGTGTCAAAGTGAGTATTGAATGTAACATTGTCTACGTGTTGAATGTAACACTGTCTAATATTCTCAAAAAATTATTTTTTTAGAAAATTCAAAAGACTGAAACCCATTGTTTCTCAAAAATCAATTTTTTTTAGAGAATTCAAAAACATTAATTACATTTCTCACCCCTTATTTTGTTTTAGATCAAACCACATACCACATGTTTTAGGATTTTCGAACCCCCCCCTCCCCAATTTATTTTTTAATGTGTGTGTTGAATATAACACTCTCTAATCTTGTCAAAACCACACAACTGAAACAATATTCGTGGTGAATGTAACACTTCTTAATATTGTCAAAAGTCAATTCAAAGTATCAAAGTGGGTGTTGAATGTAACATTGTCTACGTATTGAATGTAATATTGTCTAATATTCTCAAAAAATCATTTTTTAGAAAATTCAAAATATTGAAACCCATTGGTTCTCAAAAATCAATTTTTTTTTTAGAATTCAATAACATTAATTACATTTCTCACCTCTTATTTTGTTTTAGATCAAATCACATACCACATGTTTTACGGTTTTCGAACCCCCCCTCCCCCAATTTGTTTTTCAATGTGTGTGTTAAATATAACACTCTTTGATATTGTCAAAACTATTCAAAAATAATATTCTTGGTGAATGTAACACTTTCTAATATTGCCAAAAGTCAAAATTCAAAGTGTCAAAGTGAGTGTTGAATGTAACATTGTCTACGTGTTGAATGTAACACTGTCTAATATTATAATCAATTCAAACACACTGTCTGAACTAAACAATCTAAACACACTGTCTGAACTAAACACACGCAGTGCATGTTGAATGTAACACTCAATACTAACATAAGGGGAAAAGAGAAAACTGAAAACATATCTTCACGAAAAAATTCTATGGCTTCGGCATCAAAAATTATTGAAGACAAAAACAAAAATGCATGCGTGTTGAATGTAACACTTCCTGATATTGTCAAAATTCAAAGTTTCAAAAGTGTGTGTTGAATGTAATATTGTCTACGTGTTGAAATGTAACACTGTCTAATATTCTAATTAACCTAAACACATTGTCCGAACTAAACAAATTCAAACACACTGTCTAAACTAAACACACGCAGTGCATGTTGAATGTAACACTGTCCAATATTCTCAAAAGATAATTTTTTTAGAAAAATCAAATAATTGAAACCCATTATCGCAGTGTGTGTGTTGAATGTAACACTTATAAAATTGCCAAAAAATGAAAATTCAAATGCGTGTGGGATGTAATTGCTTGAACTACTGATGGGGTATAATGAACTATCAAATCCAAACCATAGGAGATGTCTTCTCATCAATCCAAAAACTTTAATCGAACTAAACTAAATTAAATTTAAATCCAAACATCACAAACTTGAATTGATTAGATCTAAATTTCTAATCAATCCAAACACATTGTTTGACTAAACACACGCTGTGCGTGTTGAATCTAATACTCAATCCGAACATGGGGGAAACATATAAAAACTGAAATGATATCTTCACGAAAAAATTCTATTGCTTCGGCAACAAAATTATTGAAGACAACACAAAAATTTATGCGTGTTGAATGTAACACTTCCTGATATTGCTAAAATTCAAAATTCAAAGTGCGTGCTGAATATAACACTGTCTACATGTTGAATGTAACACTGTTTACGTGTTGAATATAACACTATCAAAATCCAAACCATATCAAAAAACAACAATCGACAACGATGAAACGAAAATAAAAAATCGAAAACGAGAGACGATCGAATTGAATCGAAGCTAATAATTTTTCAGTGGTCGTTGATGGGCGCGACCCTAAAAGTCAATTTCTGCATATGAAAATTAAACAAAATTGATTCCGCAAAATGGAGTTAAAATCGTCAATTTCAATCGATTCTGTGAATGGAATAATCGACACCAAAAATCGTCGTTCATGGGGGAGATCTACCTGAAAAAATTTCATCAATTATTTCATCCCTAACCCCTAAAAACCAATTTCTGCAGATGAAATTAAAATCGAAGTCAACAAAAGTCGAAAGTCGAAAGTCAAAAGTCGAAAGTCGAAACTTGAAAGTTGAAATCAAAAGAGAGAGATAGATAGGGAGCTGCTTACACAGATGGTTGGTGGAGAGACCAAAAATCATTGTTGATAGAGGAATTTGGATGAAAATAATTTCATCAATTATTTAGTCCCCCAAAACCCTAAATCGATTTCTACAAAATGAAATTAAAATCGAAATCAACAAATCGAAAATCGAACATCATCGTTGATGTAGGAATCTGGTTGAAACAATTGAATATGGAATAATAATAAGCAATGAACATAAAAATGCAAATAGATATCAACGAACTCACAAATCAACAAAGTACATCAAACCTCAATCTGCAAATATGATTCGGCAACCTGCGAAAAGATGATAACAAGCAACGACGGACGACGATTAATTAGGGTTTTGAGCGATCGATGACGGACGAAGGTTACACGGATAGCAGTGGAAAAATGAACAAATCGAAATCAACAAATTGAAAAATCAAAAAATGAAATCGACCGAGATAGAGAGAGATGGAGTTTACATGGATAGCAGTGGAGACGACGATAACGACGATGGCGGTGTAGACGACGGCGGCGATTGCTAATGGCGACGGCGACGAGCAGTATACGACGGCGATTGAGATGAAGACGATTACATCATTGGAGAGTTGAGACGCCGAATGGGGTAGAGTATTCGACGAAGAATAGAGAAGAACAACTGAGAAGACGGCGATGGAGAAGAGCAACGATGATGGAAGGTCGAACGGCGATAGAGCTTGGCAACTGAGAGGTGTGAAGACGCACGAATGAAAGAGAGAGAGTAGGGTTAATGAGCAAGGGCAAAATAGTAATCTAACATTTGAATTTTTATTTAAATGGGACTAATCACTTCAAATAATTATTATGATTAGAGTTTTTGGTTCAGTTTTAATTAATTGGTATTAAGTGGTACGTGGAAAGTAAAAACAGTACTTGGTGGTAATATTCTTTTTTTTTTTATTTGGATAGATAAAATATTCGTAAATAAAATTTTAAAATCCATTGAATTTTAAGAGATTATTGTATATTTTCTTATTTTCTTTTTAATATTCTCCCTAACTTCCCCTCTCTCCACGATCAATCCACCACTAACTTGCCAGCAAATCTAGCATATTTTTCCTATCTTCTACAACAAATGCGAGCCATCGTCTTCTCCGTCTCTCTCTCACACCTCCAGTATAAAGAACAAAGAGGATCATAAACTAGATCCTGTAGCACTTTCTTACTATTATCTGTGTCACTGTCATCACCATCATCTACGCCACATCTATCGTCCTAGCAATCATCCATCCTCGCATCGTCTACCTCTATTAAGGCTAGATTTGGCCTAAACAGAGGTACATCCATTCTCAAAATCATTCAATAGAAGCTCAAGTCAGATGAAGATTGAGCGAATCGCAAACATGAATCAGAAGATTATGGCAAAAAAAAAAAGATTCAAATCAACCAAATTTGTCATACACGAGCTTAATAATCATCAATTATGGGATGCTAATCGTGAAGAATAATGGTGGATTGAAGCAAGAAGGCTTGGACAAAAAGGTTTCAAAGATGGTGACGATAACGGATTTGGTTTCGTAGAGATTCCAGCGAAGACAAACGAGCTCATATGGGTAGACTAGGGGAATATTGACAACGACGAAGTGGATTGTAGTGGACGACGACAACAATAAAGTGAAACGGACAACGACGATAGCGAAGTAAGGATGAAGATAAAGGTATGACGAATGTTTCAGGAGATATGTAGCAAGGACGAAGGTTTGAGGAAGAGGAATAAGCAATTGCAAGTAACTCTCTTACGATGGATTTGTAAATGACGCGTGTTTCAAAAAGATTTACAAACGACATTTTCTCTCCTATTTTTTTTAAATGAAAGAATTTTATAACTCTTTCCTAATAATACCCAAATAAGGAATTTGTCAAAAAATGATTTGTAAAATCCTTTACACAAATGAAATCCCTTACCTAAACATAACCTTATGTTTTCTTTTGGGAACATAATCGCGTTTGATAATGGCATAATTATATTTCCTTCTAGGAACATAATCACGTTTGATAACGATAAAATTCTGTTTATTTCCGGGAACAAAATCGCGGTTGGTAACAACATTATTCTAAAATTAATTCCGCAACAATTGTTTTTTTTTTTTTTTTAATTTATTTCTTACTTTAAATTTATAATAATAAATATCAAATTATATCCAATTCAAAAAAATAAACATTAATTAAAAATATATATCTAAAAATATTGACATATTAAATGTAAATGACGTATATTTTATAATAGATGTCCAATTTGATTTAAAAATTTTAAACTATCCAATTTTCACCCCTCTTGGGTAGATTTTTGGGTCAACAATTGGTACCAACTGATTATGCTTAAAATCCTAACTAAACGAGCACATGACACATCACATGAAACCACTCTCACTGAGGGAAAATCCATGCGCAGACCTCCACTATTCACTGGCAACAATTGTGTCTTTTAAAAAGCCAGAATGGCGACGTTTTTATAGGCCACAAATTATTATGCTCACCTAGTTATTAAAAATGGTCCATATGTTCCTACCCTTCACAGTATTCTGAGTAAGGAAGAAAGGTTCAACGAGGATGATTATTAAAAGTTGTTTATTAATGCCCAACCTATTAACCTTTTTTGTGGTTTAGATGTAAATGCATATAGCAAGATATCTGGTTGTCAATTGCCAAGGAAATGTAGGATAGCTTGAAAAATCACACATTAGAGAATGAACCAAGTTAAGAAATCCCAATTCAATGCCTTGGTTCATCAATTCGAAGCTTTCAAAATGGATGATTCAGAGTCGATTAGGATATGCACACCAGATTCGCCAACATCTGCAACAATCTTAATGCCCTCGGAAAACCATATCTATGCCCGAGAAAGTTCGATAAATTATGAGGTTTTTATCCAAAGCATGGGATCCTGAAGTGATAACAATTTAGGAAGCCAAGGATCTAAACATATATACCATTGACAAGCTCATTGGTAACCTAATGACTCACAAGGCTTCTATCTAGGGGATACGGAGAGGAATCAAGCGCTAGAAAATGAAAGTCATTAGTGCTTAAGGCACATATAAAGGATGAGGATGATGACGAAGTGAGCCTAGACAGTGATCAAGAGTAGGATCCAATATTATCACAAAGAACTTCAGAGGGATGGTCCGTCACACTTTTCGTGGTGAACGCTCCCCGATTTTCTAGAGAAAATCAAAAACAAATATATATATATAGATATATGTTTATATATGCTTGGCGCTGGTAAAACGAGAAGGGTTTTTAAAAACGTCGATTTTCTCATTAAAATGTACTTAAGCCTGTTTTAGAAAAAAAGAGTCGCCACCTAGCATTGGGTTTAAATGATGTGCTAGGTCACCATATTTTTCTTTTTTTGAAAATAATTTAAAAATGGCTTAAGTAAAATTTGACTCCAAAAATAATATGGTCTAACCAGAGATTCGTTTAAAAAGTTCGGGGGTCAGTTACGCTCGGGGAAGGTGTCAAGCACCCCAAGACGCCCGTCCAAAGACGGTACCTTATCCGATTAAGTCCAATTAGAATTTAAATCCGAATGTTTTTATTTTATTTTTAAATCCTCCTTATATACACATACACACACATTTGAGGGGAGTGATCCCCCTTCTAAACCTAGACCGTTCTGATTGAAGGTTGAGAATTTTCCACCTCGTATTGTTAGCACATTATATTTAATACAAATTAAATAAAACACCCGCACACACGCATCGAGGAGAGTAATTCCCTTCTAAATTTATGCCGTTCAAATTGAAGGTTGAGAATTTTCCACCTCATATTGTTAGTACATTATATTTAATACAAATTAAATAAAACGCATTGAGGAGAGTACTTCCCTTCTAAATTTATGCCGTTCAAATTGAAGGTTGGGAATTTTCCACCTCATATTGTTAGTACATTATATTTAATACAAATTAAATAAAACACCCGCACACACGCATCGAGGAGAGTAATTCCCTTCTAAATTTAGCCATTCAAATTGAAGGTTGGGAATTTTCTACCTCGTATTGTTAGCACATTATATTTAATACAAATTAAATAAAACACCCGTACACACGCATCGAGGAGAGTAATTCCCTTCTAAATTTAGCCATTCAAATTGAAGGTTGGGGATTTTCCACCTCGTATTGTTAGCACATTATATTTAATACAAATTAAATAAAACACCCGTACACACGCATCGAGGAGAGTAATTCCCTTCTAAATCTTAGCCATTCAAATTGAAGGTTGGGAATTTTCCACCTCGTATTGTTAGCACATTATATTTAATACAAATTAAATAAAACACCCGCACACACGCATCGAGGAGAGTAATTCCCTTCTAAATCTTAGCCATTCAAATTGAAGGTTGGGAATTTTCCACCTCGTATTATTTACTTAAAAAAAATAAAAAAAATAAAAATAAAAAATAAATAAAATAATAAAAAAAATAAAATAAATAAATAAATAAATAAAAAGAAAATAAAAAGTAATAAATAAATAAATAATAAAGGAAGAAGAAAAAAAAAAATCTAATTTACAAAAAAAATTAGTATAATAACAACTTAAAAAAAATAAGAGTAAGATTTACAACAGATGAAAATTTACCACCTTCTTGGAGATTTTTCTTCTTCAAAATTACAATAAAATGAAAATAATATTATTTTCTTCAAAAATTTTCTCCAGATTTCTCCTCTCTCTTACAAAAATTTCTCTCAAAAAATTTCTTCCTCTCAAAAATCTCTCCCCAATTTCTTGTGATCCTTTCTCTATTTATAGGAAGGATCACTGAAATATTCCTTCGATCACGCAAAAAAAAAAAGGGGGAAAAAGGGGGTGGGTGCACCGAAATATGGTGCACCCACCCCCTTTTGGGTGCACCAAAAATGGTGCACCCAAAAAGGGGGGGGGCTGGCCCCCCCTTGCTGGCCGCACATGCGGCCAGCAGTGCTGGTCGCTACAGCGACCAGCCCTTGGTCGCACGTGCGACCTTAATGCACTCCCCCACCCCGTTCGGTCCAGGCCTCTCTCGTTCTCGTCTGTTTCTGCTCCATTTTGTTCCGAATTAACGCGTTTTTATTCCACTTCGAAAAATCTACAAAACCAAAAAAAATAAATTAATTAATTACTAATATTTAATTTACTTAAGAGATTAATAAAACTTAATTTAGCAGTATTAAACCGCACAAATATGGTACAATCAAAATAAAATAAATAGAAAAATAAAATAAAAAATAACTATAAAATAAAGTATATTTTTTTGCGGAGCGGTCAAAATGCCGTGTCTACAGCTGCCCCTCTTTGTCATGCAAGTCCCACTTGCTTGACAAAGATAAAAGACCACGTCATTTTGATCGTCCCATTTTATCTTTATTTATTTTTTATTTTTATTTTTAGTGTATTTTCCAATAATAGAACAAATAAAATAAAATGATTCATGACGAATACGTGTAAGTTTAGAGTAATAAAAGAATACTCATGACGATGTTCATGATAAACAAATGTCCGTTTAGAGGATCGTTTAAAGTAAAAAAAAATGACTTCTGACGATACTCATAACGAACATGTGTCTGTTTAGAAGATTGTTTAGAGTAATAAAAAAAGGACTCATGACGATACTCATGACGAACAAGTGTCTGTTTAGAGGATCGTTTAGAGTAATAAAATGATGACTCATGACGATACTCATGACGAACAAGTGTCTGTTTAGAGTAATAAAAAATGACTCATAACGCTAACTCATGACGAACACGTGTCTGTTTAGAGGATTGTTTAGAGTAATAAAAAAGAGACTCATGACGATACTCATGACGAACAAGTGTCTGTTTAGAGGATCGTTTAGAGTAATAAAATGATGACTCATGATGATACTCATGACGAACAAGTGTCTGTTTAGAGGATCGTTTAGAGTAATAAAATAGAGACTCATGACGATACTCATGACGAACAAGTGTCTGTTTAGAGGATCGTTTAGAGTAATAAAATGATGACTCATGACGATACTCATGACGAACAAGTGTCAGTTTAGAGGATCATTTAGAGTAATAAAAAAAGGACTCATGACGATACTCATGACGAACAAGTGTCTGTTTAGAGGATCGTTTAGAGTAATAAAAATTATTCATGCCCCAGCCCTCTTGGCCAAGGGCTTAAAGAAAGTTCAAGAGTATAAAATATGCCTCCACTTGTGACTGAGTCAGAATGAGAGAACAAAGATATAAATGTGCCCCAGCCGAACTCTCAGATGACCGAACATTTATAGATTGCCTGCGTACCTTAGTATTATGCCGAGGATTAAGTTTGGCGTAGTTCACTTTTCGCCCTTTTCAGGGCAAAACGCATACCTGGAAGCTCATTTAGAGCTTTGGAACTTTTAGTAATAAAAGTTTCTAATTTGAACCGGAAGGTAAGAAGTCTTTGTGAGAGAGAAATCCATGCTTCCCTGTCCTTTGAAAACCCTGTAATTGGACAAAAAACACATGCAACACGAAAATTTAGTTTGAAAAACTTGTCACTCTTGACGACTAGCAATTCCGTCCCCCCCTTTTCCATCGCAATCCCCCATTTGATGGCGCTTGACTTTCTCGGGTCACGGGACAGTATCGGGAGATTTCTCCGTCTCGTCCTTTCGTCAATCTTAGAGATGTACTTTCTGAAGGTTTTCTCCGGGTTGTTGGCAGGGTCTGTTTTTTTTTTTTTTTTTTTTTTTTTTTTTTTTTTTTGGACAACATCCCTATCAGCCTTTATTTCTCTGCACCCGCCGATTCTCACTTTCTCTTTTCTACTAGGCATCCTTAGTGCTTAGGAAAAATCACATACTCCTGCTTGCTTTGTATTTTTCAAATCCTGCAAAACTGATTTAACCAAATATGGAAAAACGTGTAAAACCTTACCCCAAACAGGTATCTTTATCACCAGATATGTTGACTGCGAGATTTCAAGCCGGATTGTCTGACAAGTATGATTTCAATGCAAATTTGAGCCATATTCGATGTTCCTTTTCACAGATTCCAACTCTTACTCAAATCTATCAAGTTCCGAACACAGCAAAGTCTTACGATCAATGGAAGTCGACCGTAGTGGGAATTCCAAAAATGCCCCTATGAGTGATCTAACTTTTTTTTTTTTTTTTTTTTTTTTTGAAGTAACAGATAATCACAAATTGATTAAACTTACTTAGAAAATAAAGACATTTATTAGGCAAAGTATTTCTTTACAGAATCCGAGTTTAGGGGCTCGGGAAATACATCACCATCCATTTCCTGGAGAATCAGCGCTCCACCGCTCAAAGCCTTATGAACAACAAAAGGACCTTCCCAATTTGGCGCGAACTTACCCTTAGCTTCATCTTGGAAAGAAAAGATTTTCTTCAAAACTAACTCACCGACCTTGAAGACTCTAGGGTATACCCGTTTATCATGAGCTCTAGTAATCCTCTGTTTGTAACACTGTCCGTGGCATATCGCTGTCAGCCGCTTTTCATCGATTAAACAAAGTTGGTCCAACCGTTGTTGTACCCATTCAGTTTCATCAAGCTCGGCCTCTATGAGTACTCGTAGAGATGGAATTTCCACCTCGGCTGGTATCACCGCTTCTGTACCATAAACCAGAGAATAGGGGGTTGCCCCTGTCGAGGTCCGAACCGAGGTTCGGTAAGCCATCAAAGCATATGGCAGCATATCATCCCACTCTTTATAATTGTCAATCATCTTCCGGAGAATTTTCTTTATATTTTTGTTGGCGGCTTCCACTGCTCCATTCATTTTTGGACGGTAAGGCGCTGAGTTTTTGTGCTCGATCTTGAACTGCTGACATATTTTCTGTATTTCTGAACCCTTCAGGTTTTTAGCATTGTCGGTTATCAATGTTTGCGGCAAACCGTATCTTGACACAATATTTTCTTTGATGAATCGAGCTACTATCTTTTGAGTCACTCGGGTTAAGGAAACGGCTTCTACCCACTTTGAAAAATAATCAATTGCCACCAGGATAAAGCGATGACCACTCGGCGCCTTAGGGGTAACTTCCCCAATAACGTCCATACCCCACATCGAGAAGGGCCATGGGGCCGCCAAGCAATGAAGGTGCGAAGGTGGGACATGGATTTGATCACCATGAATCTGACACTTATGGCATCTTCGAACAAACTGCACGCAGTCGCTTTCCATCGTTAGCCAAAAATGACCGGTCCTCAGGATCTTCTTAGCAAGCATGAAGCCGCTCATGTGAGGTCCACATATGCCACCATGGACCTCTTTCATCAACTGGATGGCCTCTTCGACTCCAACACATCTCAACAGGCCCATGTCAGGGGAGCGTTTGTACAGTGTCTCCCCGCTTAGGAAGAATTGGCCTGCTAACCTCCGGAGAGTTTTCCGATCAACACTTGATGCCCCTTCCGGATACTCCTGATTTTTCAAAAAGTTCTTTATGTCATGGTACCACGGGTCTTTGGCTGGCTCAGATTCAAGCTGGCAGCAGTGGGCCGGTCGGCGTTGAACTCGGATCACCACCGGAATGATATCATCATCCTCTCGAGTGATAGATATCATAGATGCCAAGGTAGCTAAGGCATCGGCGAAGTCATTTTTTAGCCTCGGTATGCTTTCAAATTCTATTATTGTAAATTGCTCGCACAACTCCAGGAGGTGATTGTTATAGGCTATCAAGGTCGGATCTCTCGTGGCATATTTATCCGTCACCTGATTGATTATCAGCTCAGAATCTCCGAACACTAGCAATTCTTTGATTTTCATATCGACAGCCAGCTGGAGTCCCAGAATACAGGCTTCGTACTCAGCTCGATTATTTGTGCTCTGGAACTTCAACTTGGAAGCCACTGGATAATGCTGTTTGCCCGGAGAAACCAGAACGGCTCCGATTCCAGCCCCTCGAGAGTTCACTGCTCCATCAAAATACATTTTCCAGACTGTTTCCTCATTTTCTTCATCCACCGCATGAATCGACTCGTCAGGGAATAGCGTCTCAAGAGGCTGGTTATCCGTTTGAGCTGGACAACTAGCCAACTGATCTGCTATCGCTTGACCCTTTACTGACTTTTGGGTCTTGTAGATGATATCGAACTCCGTCAGCAGCATCTGCCATTTTGCAACTTTTCCTGACAGAATCGGCTTCTCGAAGATGTATTTTAAGGGATCCATCCTGGCTATCAAGTAGGTAGTCAGTGGGAGCATATAATGGCGCAGTCTTTGAGCGGACCAAGCCAATGCACAACAGGTTCTCTCCAGCAAGGTATAATTTTCCTCATACTTTGTGAAGCGCTTGCTGAGGTAGTAGATGGCTTGCTCCTTCTTTCCAGATTTATCGAGTTGCCCAAGAATAGCTCCCATGGAGGAGTCGAGAACTGACAAATATAGTAATAACGGAACCTTCTCCCGAGGCGGCACTAAAACGGGAGGGTTCGTTAGATAGACTTTAATTTTCTCCAAGGCATTTTGGCAATCTGCATTCCATCGCCCGTCACTTTCTTTTCGAAGTAGCTTGAAGATTGGCTCACAAGTGGCAGTGAGTTGGAAGATGAATCGGGCTATGAAATTTAATCGCCCCAGAAAACCTCGGATTTCTTTCTCATTTCTCGGCGGCGGCATCTCACGAATGGCCTTCGTCTTTGCAGGATCAATCTCGATTCCATGGCGATTTACCATGAAACCAAGAAGTTTTCCGGAAGCCACCCCAAACGCGCATTTTGCTGGATTGAGCTTGAGCTGGTACTTTCGAAGTCTGTCGAACACCTTTTTCAAATGACAGAGATGATCCTCGTTCTCCTGTGATTTAACGATCATGTCATCAACATATACCTCCATCTCCTTGTGCATCATATCATGAAATAGGGTCGTCATTGCTCTTTGGTATGTTGCCCCGGTGTTTTTGAGACCGAAAGGCATCGCCCTATAGCAAAAGACTCCCCATGGGGTAGTGAAGGCTGTCTTTTCTCGATCTTTCTCATCCATCAGAATCTGATTATAGCCAGAGAACCCATCGGCAAAAGAATAGAGCTTTCGCCCCGCAGTATTGTCGATGATGATGTGAATGTTTGGCAGTGGAAAATCATCTTTTGGACTCGCCCGGTTGAGATCACGATAGTCCACGCAGACTCTGATTTTTCTTGAGGACTTTGGCACGGGAACGACATTTGAGAGCCATTCACTGTAGTTACAGACTTCAATAATTCGGGCATTGAATTGCTTCACGATCTCCTCCTTGACCTCGAGACTGACAGCGGGCCTTAGTTTCCTCAACTTTTGTTTGACTGGTACACTCCCCGGCTTTAGCGGCAGCTTATGGGCCACGATACTCTTATCCAGTCCTACCATGTCATCGTAGGACCAGGCAAAGATATCTTGGTAGGAAATTAAGAGCGTTGTCAACTCTTTCTTTTCCAGAGTCATGAGAGCTGATCCAATCTTTACTTCCTTCAACTCTTCCGAGGTCCCCAAGTTTATCAACTCGGTCTCATCGTTACTGGGAATCGGCGTGTTCTCGAACTCCGTGAAAGCTTTTCGGATCTCACCATCGTCTGGCTGGCAAGAGTCATCTTCTGCTTCCACTCCCATCGGGTTATGGTCTGGTTCTGCATTGAAATCATACTTATCGCACTCTGGCTCAGTTATATCGCATGCATCATACACTGGTGTTTTAGATATCCTGAAAGCATAAAATTTAAACATTTAAACCATATGTCGGATAAAACAGAATTGCATTCATTAAATATAAAAACCCATTACAAAGCAAAATCCCTTTCCATCTAGAAGGCAAGGTGGATAGAGGGATGACCAACAGAAAATCTCCCTAAGTTTACCGAAACGCCTGGCGAATTGGGAGAGAACAAGAATCCCAATTCTGCAGCTTTTCTTTTCCCTTGGTTCGAATACCAGACCCATGACTTGGCCCTGCCTCGTCTCTCATGATTACATTCACAGCTTCCTTGATCATTACTCTCTCAGGGTGCAACTTGAATCCTACGGTCTCCTTCCCTTTGTTGAGGGTTTCTGCTGGATAGGGGAAAGTGACCCGGATATGCGGAATTTTCATTGGCTGGTTGTCTGGGGATCCATCCCTCTTCTTCCGGAAGAACTTCGCTCTGTCTGCTTTTGTCGGCTCGTATCCCAATCCGAATCTCCCCTTCTTCTCCTTGACTTCTATCGGTTCTGTAATTCCGTCTAGATTCTTGCCCAAACCTTTCCCAGGAATGCAACCCCGAGACTTCATTTCTTTAGCAACGAAGGCCACAGTGTTAGACAGTGATGGTGTCATCTCGTGTCCTCCTTCCTTCACAAAAGTAGCATTTGCAACGTCGAACACGTGATAGGAGGCTTCAATCTTCTCCTTCTCCTTTCCGTCATCTGTTAACGGGACATGCCGACTTATCGCTTGATGGAAAGGTATGATATCTGAATCAGCCCTGATCACGTATAGTGTGTCATTAATGATAAACTTGATCTTCTGATGTAGAGATGAAGGCACTGCCCCAGCGTTATGGATCCATGGCCTCCCCAACAACAGGTTGTACGAAGCAGGTATGTCGAGCACTTGGAACTTCGCATTGAACTGTATTGGACCAATTTCAATTGGCAGGTCAATCTCTCCAACACTATCTCTCTTAGCCCCATCGAATGCTCGGATAACCGTCTTAGACGACCGAACCTGTGATAGATCTATCCCCATTTCTTCCAGGGTCGACAAAGGACAGATATTTAGTGCCGATCCATTATCAATCAGCACCCGAGCTATGAACATTCCATGGCTTTCGACCGTGATATTCAAAGGCTTGTTGTGACCTGTTCCATCATTGTCCATCTCGTCATCTGTGAAAGTGATGGTGTTAGATCCTAGGACCTGCTCGACCAGAGTGACAAACTTCTCCGGAGAGATCGTGCTAGGCAAGTGGGCTTCATTTAGGACTTTCAGCAGTGCCTGTCTATGTACTTCTGAGGATAGAAGTAGTGAGAGCATCGAGATTTGCGCCGGTGCTTTGCTGAGTTGCTCTACTATCTTGTATTCTGAATTCTTCATTGCCTTTAGAAAGTCGTGAGCCTCCAGTTCTGACACTGGCTTTTTCAGGGCCCCTCTTGGTTCTCTCACAGGAATCCTGATCAAATCCTGTGGCGTATACACCCTTCTAGACCGAGTGATTCCACCGGTTTCTCCTACGGAGATTGGCAATTCTTCTCCTTCTCCTGTTTTAGCGACGATCTCATAATTCCACGGAACCTTATTGAGATTTTCCACCATCTTTTGGATTGGGAAAGACAAAACTAGAGATTTCTCCAATTTTTGGGCTACCCTTTCTAGATGTAATTCGAACCCTCCGTAGAGAACCTCCGGGTGTAAATAAACACCACCGATATCGATCACATCAACTTCTTCTTCGACCTCCTCTGTGAAAATTAGATTGACGCCACTTCCTGAGGAGGCGTGTTCAGGCAACGGATTTTGCTGACAATTTGGCGTACCGGCCTCAGGTTTTTTAGGAAATGTGATGGCTCCGGTCCGTATAAACTCCCGGATTTTGTCTTTTAGCTGAAAGCATTGCTCAGTCGCATGTCCTCTGGTTCCCGAGTGGTATTCACAGAAAGCATTTGAAGAAGCTGCTTTACTCCCAGGTTTAACTTCGTAGAATGGAAGGGGCGTCAGCATCCCCTGCTTCAAACAATTCCGGTACAACTCGGTGATCGAAACCGGAAGGTCTTGTAGCTCTCTGTTGTCGTTTTGGAAATTTCTCCCAGTAGCATGAGGTAGAAGGTCTTGGTGGTATTGGGTTCCTGACCTTGGAGTGCGGTTAGGAATTTGAGGTGGGGTGTTCGGGCGTGGTTGATAGGTATGGTAAGAGGGTGTTGGGTAGGCTTGAGGGTAATATTGGAGAATGTGGTTTTGATAAGGGGGAGGTACATTTTGGTAATAGCGGGGGCGGCTTTGGGAATAGGGTTGGTTTTGAGGATAGTTTTGGTTTTGGCGATTTTGAGGAGGGTAGTTGTGATATTGGTTGTTCTGGTTCGGGTAGTTCTGGGGACAAGGAGTTTGGGGGTAGTTTTTGTAATGGGTTTGTCGAGGGGAAACGACAACAGCTACTTCATTTTCTTTCATCTTTGGCGGGGCTGACCTTTTCGTCAGATTGGATTGGGCCCCTTCAATTTTTCCGCTCCTTATTCCTTCTTCCGTCACCTCGGCCTGTTTGATCGCATCGCCGAAAGAAACCACTGCTATGCTCGAGAGATCTCGATAGAACGGCGGTGACTGAATTGATTTGAATATCTCTAACTGAGCCTTCTCGCTCAACTTAGGGACAACTTTGGCAGCCTCTTCCCTCCAACGAGCAGTATACCTCCGGAAACTTTCGTCTTTATTTTTCAGTATCTGGTAGAGGGTATTGCGGTCTGGCGCGGCATCCCTATTGTACACATATTGCTCACAGAAGGCCTCTACCAGATCTTCAAATGTTTTAATCTGTGATAGCTCTAGGGTCATGTACCAGTTGAGAGCCGATCCTTTCAACGACCTCCGAAACATCTTTAGGCAAAGGTCTTCGTTCCGAGCATGAATTCCTAACTCCTCTTTGTAAATGCTAACATGCCATTCTGGAGGGCCAGTGCCATCATATTTTGTGAATTCTGGAACCACGAAATTTTCCGGGTACACAATCCCGGGTGGTGCTGACAACTCCTTGTACGTCGCTTTCCTGGACGGCTTCTCTTTTTGCCATTCTTCCATAGTTTTTTCTAATTTCTCCATTTTCAGAAGCCAAGCCGGTGGAGGGCCATTCTCTTCTTTGTTTTCAGTTTCAATGGCCGGGGCCGGTTGGCTATCATTTGAATTGTTTGGTGGAGCAACGACCCTCTCCGGGTGAATGAGGATCTACGGGGCGGCGGGGGCCGAGCCCTCTGGCGAGGCCTGATAGACATGCCCCTGGATGGGATATGTCGGAGCTCCATAGGCGAAAGGATGAGGGCCCATATGAGGTCCATAGTAGACCGGTACTGCAAAGTTCGGGCCGACGTGGTTCGGATTCGGCCCTGAGTTCTCCATCCCAATACTTGCAGGGTTTCCATTTGGGGATTCAGTCACAGGAGTCCCGTTGGACGGAGGAATAGGCACCTCCTGAGGTCGGCTAAGTTCATTGATCCTTTCCATCAACCTGTCAATAGTTTCCTGCATCTGAGCTATCTGGGTCGTTCGGGGAGATTCGGGATTGCTTTCTGATGTCATCCTGGAATGAGTCTGTGCTCGACTGCGTGTAAAGATCGGACTTCGAAAGGGGGGAACTGGATTTGCTTTTCGGGGACCAATTTTCTTTGTCTTGTCCTTTTCTTTTTCACCTACAAAAAAAAATAAAAAAAATCATTTTTTTAGTTCATGTGGGTCTTAGGTGGCCTTAAAGCCCTTTCTAATTCGAAGATTTCAATTTCGGTAACGACTAATAATAAAAAAAAATTATTATTTTTTTTTATTTATTTTTTATATATATATATATATATTTTTTTATTTTTTTTTAGGACTTCCCCAGACGTCATAAATCCATCAAGTACAAAAAATCATTTCTCGTCTTGTATCATAGAATCCTGAGGGGATAATATGGATACAAGACAGTTTTGTTTTTATCAGAGGATTTACAACGATATAAGGGCCTGAGAGGGGAAAAAAAAAAAAAAAAAAAAAATATATATATATATATATATATATATATAAAATAAAATAAATGATATATAAAAAAATAAAAAATAAAAAAAATAAAAAAAATCACAACTTATTTACTGAATTGAGGGAAAAATAAAATAAAATTTAACATTCGGACTTTAGATTAATTGGACTTATTCAGACATATTGGGCTTAACCCTCAGCCGTCCCCAGCGGAGTCGCCAGCTGAACGCTCCCCGATTTTCTAGAGAAAACCAAAAACAAATATATATATAGATATATGTTTATATATGCTTGGCGCTGGTAAAACGAGAAGGGTTTTTAAAAACGTCGATTTTCTCATTAAAATGTACTTAAGCCTGTTTTAGAAAAAAGGAGTCGCCACCTAGCATTGGGTTTAAATGATGTGCTAGGTCACCATATTTTTCTTTTTTTGAAAATAATTTAAAAATGGCTTAAGTAAAATTTGACTCCAAAAATAATATGGTCTAACCAGAGATTCGTTTAAAAAGTTCGGGGGTCAGTTACGCTCGGGGAAGGTGTCAAGCACCCCAAGACGCCCGTCCAAAGACGGTACCTTATCCGATTAAGTCCAATTAGAATTTAAATCCGAATGTTTTTATTTTATTTTTAAATCCTCCTTATATACACATACACACACATTTGAGGGGAGTGATCCCCCTTCTAAACCTAGACCGTTCTGATTGAAGGTTGAGAATTTTCCACCTCGTATTGTTAGCACATTATATTTAATACAAATTAAATAAAACACCCGCACACACGCATCGAGGAGAGTAATTCCCTTCTAAATTTATGCCGTTCAAATTGAAGGTTGGGAATTTTCCACCTCATATTGTTAGTACATTATATTTAATACAAATTAAATAAAACGCATCGAGGAGAGTACTTCCCTTCTAAATTTATGCCGTTCAAATTGAAGGTTGGGAATTTTCCACCTCATATTGTTAGTACATTATATTTAATACAAATTAAATAAAACACCCGCACACACGCATCGAGGAGAGTAATTCCCTTCTAAATTTAGCCATTCAAATTGAAGGTTGGGAATTTTCCACCTCGTATTGTTAGCACATTATATTTAATACAAATTAAATAAAACACCCGTACACACGCATCGAGGAGAGTAATTCCCTTCTAAATTTAGCCATTCAAATTGAAGGTTGGAGATTTTCCACCTCGTATTGTTAGCACATTATATTTAATACAAATTAAATAAAACACCCGTACACACGCATCGAGGAGAGTAATTCCCTTCTAAATCTTAGCCATTCAAATTGAAGGTTGGAAATTTTCCACCTCGTATTGTTAGCACATTATATTTAATACAAATTAAATAAAACACCCGCACACACGCATCGAGGAGAGTAATTCCCTTCTAAATCTTAGCCATTCAAATTGAAGGTTGGGAATTTTCCACCTCGTATTATTTACTTAAAAAAAATAAAAAAAATAAAAATAAAAAATAAATAAAATAATAAAAAAAATAAAATAAATAAATAAATAAATAAAAAGAAAATAAAAAGTAATAAATAAATAAATAATAAAGGAAGAAGAAAAAAAAAATCTAATTTACAAAAAAAAATTAGTATAATAACAACTTAAAAAAAATAAGAGTAAGATTTACAACAGATGAAAATTTACCACCTTCTTGGAGATTTTTCTTCTTCAAAATTACAATAAAATGAAAATAATATTATTTTCTTCAAAAATTTTCTCCAGATTTCTCCTCTCCCTTACAAAAATTTCTCTCAAAAAATTTCTTCCTCTCAAAAATCTCTCCCCAATTTCTTGTGATCCTTCCTCTATTTATAGGAAGGATCACTGAAATATTCCTTCGATCACGCGAAAAAAAAAAAAGGGGGAAAAAGGGGGTGGGTGCACCCACCCCCTTTTGGGTGCACCAAAAATGGTACACCCAAAAAGGGGGGGGCTGGCCCCCCCTTGCTGGCTGCACATGCGGCCAGCAGTGCTGGTCGCTACAGCGACCAGTGCAACTGGTCGCACGTGCGACCAGCCCTTGGTCGCACGTGCGACCTTAATGCACTCCCCCACCCCGTTCGGTCCAGGCCTCTCTCGTTCTCGTTTGTTTCTGCTCCATTTTGTTCCGAATTAACGCGTTTTTATTCCACTTCGAAAAATCTACAAAACCAAAAAAAATAAATTAATTAATTACTAATATTTAATTTACTTAAGAGATTAATAAAACTTAATTTAGCAGTATTAAACCGCACAAATATGGTACAATCAAAATAAAATAAATAGAAAAATAAAATAAAAAATAACTATAAAATAAAGTATATTTTTTTGCGGAGCGGTCAAAATGCCGTGTCTACACGTGGTATAAGAAACTTCAATGCAAATAATATTGAATGTTTCAACTGTCACATAATAGGACATTTTCAATTAGATTGTCCTAATTCAAAGAAGTAAAACAAACAAAGTGACAAAAAGAAATCAAAGAAAGGTGAAAAGAAGTATATGAAGGCTACATGGGATGATTCAGATTCAAGCCGCTCCGAAACTTTAAGCGGTGACGAGGAAACAACAATGCTTGCCATAATGGCAGATGGAGATGAGGTATCTAATTTAAGTTGTTTTAGTTCTTATCTAGTTAATTTTGATGATTTATTTGATACTTATCGAGAAATATTAAAAGATTAAAAACATCAGTCTGTTCTAAAAAGTAGAGTTCATTCTTTGAATAAACATATTGAGAAATGTGAAACTGAAAACACTTATCTTAAAAAACTAATTTAAAAAAACATCTCATCAGATTTCGAAAACGAAAACTATCAGTTAAAATCGTAATTTAAAGATTTAAACCCTATTGTTCTCAAGTTTACAAAAAGTGGAAATAATTTAAAAATACTTTTGGAAAGTTCAAGATGTGTTTTCAACGAAACTGAAGTTGGATTTCAAAAAAATGTTTAACAAAAATGAATTTTAAAAATTCTTTTCTGAAACCAAGAAAATTGTCAAATGTTTTAGATGTAATGGCTGGGGGCAAACGATTAAAGATTGTTTCAAACCTAAATCAAAGGTAAAGCAGGTTTGGATTCCTAAGGGGATAATAAATGTTTAAGCCACGTAGATTAGGTACCACTTAGGAACTATTTGAGGTGCTCCTTACATGTTAATTTTAAAGCATCTATAAGTAAGGACAAATAGTTCCTAGACAGTAGTTGTTCTCGACACATAACAAGGGATAAATCAAAATTTGCATCTTTGACACCTAAAAACGGAGGTCATGTGACTTTTAGAGACAATGTCAATGATAAGATTATTAGAATAGGTAACATCGGTAATTCTTCTACTCTTATTAAAGATGTACTTTTAGTTGATGGTTTAAAATATAACCTACTTAGCATTAGTCAATTATGTGATAAGAATTATAATGTTTTTTTTTTTTTTTTTAATAAAAGTGCATCATTAAGGGAGGTAAAGATAACAATATTTTTCTTATTGCTTCCTCTTTTAAAAACATATATACATGCTCATTTAATGATCGTGCATCTCAAAATCTATCATATCTTAATGTATTATCTTAAAATAGTTGGTTGTGGCATAGACATTTAGGGCATGCAAGCATAGACTTGCTCTCAATTCTGTCTAAGAAAAATCATGTTAGACATTTTCCCGATATTAAATATGTGACTGACAAGATCCAAGATGCATGTCAATTATAAAATAGATTAAGTCATCTTTTAAGAAAAAGTCACATACGTCTACTTTTAAACCTTTTGAATTTTTTCATTTAGATTTGTTTGGTCCTAATCC
Source organism: Eucommia ulmoides (assembly GCA_016647705.1). Classification (NCBI taxonomy): domain Eukaryota; kingdom Viridiplantae; phylum Streptophyta; class Magnoliopsida; order Garryales; family Eucommiaceae; genus Eucommia; species Eucommia ulmoides. The sequence continues at coordinate 52,681,728 of CM028332.1, forward strand.
TATTACTAGTTTAGGAGGTAAGTTTTATGCATTTGTCATTGTTAATGATTTATCTAGATTTACTTGGGTTCTCTTTATGATTAAGAAGAGTGATGTTGCATCTATATTCATTAAATTTTGCGAACATGTTCAAAATGGGAAACAATCTTGCATTGTTAATGTCTTAGTGATATAGTTAGAGAGTTTGAAAATGAGGAATTTTCTAGCCACTGTGATGAGCATGGGTGTTCTTACAATTTTTTTGCTCCTAAAACTACACAACAAAATGAGTTTATTGAAAGAAAGAACATGACGCTCCAAGAGATAGCCAAGACTATACTAAATGAGAATAATTTATCAAAATATTTATGGGTCAAACCTGTAAGTAATGCATGTCATGTTATAAATCATGTTTGTATTCGAAAAAGTTTCAACAGCACCCTATGAGATTTGGAATGACAAAACCTCAAATATTTCTTATTTGAAAGTTTTCAGTTGTAAATGTTTTATTTTAAATGATAAAGACGAATTGGGTAAATTTGATGCCAAATATGATGAGGGGTATTTTTCTTGGGCATGCTTCCAATAGTGAAACACATAGAGTTTATGACAAAAGGACTCTGGTAGTAGAAGAATCTATGCAAGTTATGTTTAAGAAAGTTCATCCATTTATATCTAGAAAAGATTTGGATGAGGATGATGTAAGTATTTCGGCAAACCAGAAGGATCAAAGGACTGAATCTGAAAATGAACCATCTAATCCTCTTGAAGTGCCACAGTTAGTTAAGGAATTAGAAACCCCAAGGTCAAATAAGCGAGTTGTGGGTCACTCAGCCGATAAAATCATTAGTAGCATAAAAAATGGTACAAGTACTCATTTTTATCTTAGGAATGCTATTAATCTTGATTTTCTCTCTCAAATTAAACCTAAAAATATTAATGAGAATATAATTGATGAATTGTGAATTTTAGTAATGCAAGAAGAATCGTTTCAATTTAAGAGAAATAAAGTATGGATTCTAGTTCTTAGATTTGATTATCACCCTGTTATTGGCACCAAATGGGTTTATTATAATATAAATGATGAATTAGGTGTAATAATTAGAAACAAAGTAAGATTTGTAGCACAATACTATAATCATGAAAAGGGCATAGAATATGAGGAAACATATGTACCTACAGCTAGTTTAGAAGCATATAGAATGTTATTAGCATTTGCATGTTCTCATAAATTCAAATTATTTCAAATGGACGTTAAAAGTGCTTTCTTAGATGTTTTTATCATTGAAGAAATTTATGTGGAACAACCTCATGGTTTTAAAAATAATAAATTACCTTATCATATTTTCAAATTACATAAAGCTCTTTATGGTCTTAAACAAACTCCTAGAGCCTGGCATGAAAGATTGATCATATATTTAATTAAGAAAGGTTTTTTGACGTGGTTTAAGTTATATTACTTTATTTATTAAACAAACCGACATAGATATTCTATTAGTACTACTAATAAAGATATTTGTTAAGAGTTTGCCAAAATAATGCAGGTAGAATTTAAAATGAGTATGATAGGAGAATTGACTTTCTTTCTTGGACTGCAAATTAAACAAGCAAAAGATATGATCTTTATTAACTAAGCCAAGTACATCAAAAAACTCCTCAAGAAATACTTCTGGGAAAGTGCAACGGAATACAAAACTCCCATGACGTCGGCAACTAAGCTTAACAAAGATAATAAAGGTTAAAATGCAAATGAAAATACTTATCGAGGTATGATCAGAATTCTTTTATATTTTAGACCAAATATTATGTTTAGCGTATGTCTATGTGTGAGATTTTAGTCTTGTCCTAAAGAATCTCATTTAATAGTCTTTCCATTATTTAAAAGCTACAAGTGATTTAGGATTATGGTTATCCTAGGGGGAGTAGTTTCTCTTTAATTAGCTACTCCGACACTAATTTTGTCGATTGCAGAATCGAGCCTAAAAGCACTAGTGGGTCATGTCACGTCTTAGGACATGTACTTGTTTCTTGGTCTAGCAAGAAACAAATTTCTATGGCTTATACACTATTGAGGCTGAGTACATGACAACAGGTATTGTGCATAAGTTATTTATATTCAACAATAATTATATGATTTTGGCATATGCATGGAAGAAGTTCTAATTTATTGTGACAACACAAGTGTTATTTGTCTTATCACAAACCCTATATAGCACTCGCGCACCAAACACATTGAGATTTGTCATCATTTCATTTGGGATCATATTAAAAATATGACATATCTCTAGAATATGTTGACACACATTATCAATTGGCCGACATAAAAACCTTTGGTGGATAAATATTTTTCAAAAATCATTTGGAGTTTGAGAATGGAAAGACACAATAATGTTTGTCTAGAATATTTGGCATATTGCATATAAGATGGAATATGCATTGTTTTAAAAATTATTTCTCTTCGTGTAGTTAGAAATTATTCTATTTACTCAATGGAAAGATTTTCATTTTAAAGGATTATTGATACATTGAAGAACTCCTAATGTAAATTTTGTCATATCAAATCATTCAACAGTCCAAAAAAACCAATATTTGAGAGAACAAAGGGAGCGAGAGTGTGATGTTTTCAAAGGCTAAGTGTTTCTATCAAAAGTTTTAAGATTTCTTCATTATTTATTAACGTTGAATTTCTAGATTCATTCATATTTAAACTGCATCTGTAATTACTTGGTACCTTAAAATAAGTATCATTCCGTATTTAATTGATTAAAAAGACCACTTCTCATATTTAGGGGGAGTGCGATTTATTTTTTTAATGAGAATACATCAAGTTAATATCATCATAAAAAAAGGGGAAATTGTTAACCCTAAAGGGATTCAAGACCTATTTGATGTTTTTGATGATTTAATTAACTTGGATGTTTGGTTGGACTAATATCATTCTTGAGATATGTTTACAATGATATTAGTCAGGATTAATGCCGGACCAAGATGGTGAATTGCCAAAATGAGATTCATTGAACAAGAAGATTAATGATAAGGATGATGCAAGGCAATGAAATGATGAAGATGACAAATTTGATTTTTTTTTTTTTTTTTTTTTTTGTATTCTTAAGGTAAAACAATATTCGTACTGATAAAATCTTGATAACCCGACTAGTTTTACTCACTGCACTTCAAATTGATCTTGTATGAATATATGTATATGATTTTATGTTTAGGGTTGTTTTAGAATTGCTTTAAAGTGCAGCAAAAGGCCTAAGGTAGTTAGAATGAGTCAAGTGGTTGTAACTATATTTTGAAAATATAAAAATCATGAAAAGTAAAATGAAACGGTTAACTGAAACAAAATAAGTCATCTGATAGATGCAGGGACTAGAACATTTTGTGAAATGAAGCAAAAAGTCGACCTATTAGAGAAACTGGTCTTCTGGTTAATACAACTTCCCAGAAGATTCAAAATGGTCAACTAATTATAGGGAACATACAACTTATTGAAATCCTAAAAACCTTGTGAAAGAACTTTAAACGGTCAACCGATCAAATCAACCAACCAATCTGTATTTATTTTTTCAAAACTTTTGAATAATTTATGAAGATATTTGCCTCAACTCAAATTAACGTTTATCCACTCTTTTGTACCACTTTGACGACACTAAAAAAAACGAATAGTGAGTGGAATTTAGTTAGTTCATTTTGTATTGTCTTTCCATGAGTGAAATTCAGTTAATTCATTTTGCATTATCTCTCCATGAGTGCCCTTCATTTTGCGTTGCCTTTCTGTGAGTGCCCTTTGTTTTGTATTGCCTCTCCGTGAGTGCCTTCATTTTGCATTGTTTCTCCATGAGTGCCATTTGTTTTGCATTGTCTTGCTGTGAATCCTCTTTATTTTGTATTGTCTCTCTGTGAGTACTTTTTTTTTTTTTTTTTTGCACTACCTCTTAATTAGTGCCCTTCATTTTACATTGTATTTCCGTGAGTGCCCATAATTTTGTATTGCCTCTCCATGAGTGTCCTTCATTTTTCATTACCTTTCCCTGAGTGTTCATTTTGCATTGTCTCTCCGCGAGTGTTATGTATGTGCAGCGCGCAAGTTGGGGTGATTTGGGCCAAAACCGTAGGCTAAATTGAAACTATGTGGTTTGGCCTAATTTGAACCCTGAACCGCCCAATAGTGTGCAGTTTGGGGAAGGCTAGAGTATGTGGGTTGGCTAATTCAAATCGTGGACCACCCAATAGTGTATAGTTTAGGACTAGTTTTGGGTTGTGCTAATCAAAATCGTGGGTTGCCCAAGTATTTCCAGGTTGGTCCTTAAAATATAATAAATATTGCTAAAAACAAATCATTACATTAGTGAAACTTGCAAAACAATTGTCCGAAAATTACAGTAACACAGAAATAAGAAAAAATTACAACAATCACCAAAATATAAAAAAAAAAAAAAAAATACAAACGTAAATAATAAAATCTAAACCCGCAAACTTAGTAACCAATAAAGACAAGGGTTTATACCACTTATCTCCCTTGTATTTTTGTCGTTAATTAGATACATCCCATATCATTTTACAAATACCAATCAACTTTTTTGAACAATTTTTTTTGTACGAAGACATAAATACCCTTATCCCATTTTTTTTTTTTTAAATTATTTATTATTTTACTTTTATAAAAAATCATTAACACCCCTCTACTTTTAAACTTATATTTTATACTTTTAATTTAAAAATAATTATATTTATCTCTCCCCCTCTCTATCCTACCCTCCACAACCACCGCCCCAACCCCATCCCCATCAAAAGTTTCCTCTACCGCCATTGTTGATGGGTTGGAATACAAACTGAAAACTCGAAATCCAAAACATCGATCGTATGAAATTAAGAAATCAAATAAAAAAAAACAATGTAGTTACTCTTCCTCCTCCTGTTGAATCAAGTGAAAAAACTGTTTTTTTTTACAAAAAATTATTCTAACAAAGAAATTGGGAGAGAAAACAATGAGAACAAAAAGGTAACTGAGGAAAAAAAAACATAAATTGATAAAACTAAAAGTAAAGAAATTGGGAATGAAAATGATGTTAACAATCAACAAACTGAGAACAAAACTGAAGCAGAAGTTGGTAACAAAATTGAGAGCAAAACTAAGAACAAAGAAATTGGGAACGAAAATTGTTGGCCCGAAGATCTACATGAGAAGGGGGTAAATTGGGTAGAAATCAAAATATAAACAATAAAGTCAAACAAAAATAACCCATTTTTCTAAATCAATTATTATATTTTTATGCAACGGAAATGTGTTTATCTTGATATACATCCAAATAATCAGAAAAATAACAAAGGAGCACACGAGAATGTATCCTGGTTCGACAAGTTAGTCTTACCTACATCCATTCTCCCGAGTTCCACGGAGATTCACAATCCACTAAATCTTGATTCATTTCTCAAGTATGAACCAAACCCTTACAATCTTAATTCTTTTCACAGATTCAGAATCAACCTTTACAACCCTGCTTCTTTTCACACGCTAAGAATCAATCTATCACTCTCGCACACTATTACACTTATTATTTTCACAAGCTTAGGAAGAACTTTTACAACACTCAAATTCTATTACAAGAAGAATTTAAAACCTAATCTTTTTGCAAGTTAAAGATCAAACCCTAATCCTTTTTCAAGCTAAAGATTAAACTCTAATTTTTTTCACAAGGTATAGATTAAAACCTAACTATCCTGATTAGACACCGACGCAAACATGTCTAATTCGCTCAAACTCGTAAATACAAAAGATTTTCAAGTTTCTTACCATAAGGAGTTTCCACCACCTCAAAACAATTATACTTAATTAATGTCCCAAAATTACTACGTAATAGATTCAATGTAAGGTACAAATCTAATTTAAATAATTTCACACAAATAGTACGTAATCAGATTTCTCAAATAAAAATCGTTTTAAAAATATTTTCACAAAATAAAGTTTGAAAACGATTTTTCTCAAATACATTATCCAAACAATTAATCAAAATAATATAAGAAAGCAAAACCAATAGCTTGGAAAGATCTCACTGAGATTCGTTGAAAACGATTATGATAACTCGATAGCAAAACATAAACCAGTAACAAAAACATTGAACGCCATAGATCAAGAACATGAATAATCTCAATTATGAATTATAGTGACAAAATCTCTCTTAGAAAGCCAAAATCTGAATGTTCTTGATGTCAATTTTCTCAATCCCGAAGGTCTATATTAATAAACCTAGAACTAGGCCTTCAACGGCTAGTTTTCAAATGTCATAACTCTAAATAACTTCCCAAGACCCCATATAACATATATATTCAAAATGAATATGTTTTATTAAAAAAGTACTCTTGGAAACGATCAATTTGGTCCTTCAAATTTTTTCAAATCAAAATCCATAAATATAGAAAATATTTTATCAATTAAATTAAGAGAATAAATAAATATATGTACCAATTACATAGAAGTCATTTAATATATGATTTATATCAAAAATACATTTAATTCTCTCAAAACACTCCCTTAAAATCATCAAAATCGAGGTATATTGACCAAAAAACAAATCAGTTAAAGAATTGACTGCGATCGTCGGTTGACTGGCCAAACCCGCCGGTTGACTGGACCCTCACAACGGTCACAATTTTAACCATTGTGCTAGTTTGGTTGGTTGACCGATCAGACCATTAGGTTCTTTCCTTTTTCCAATTTCGGCTACTGGATTCGTTAGACGATCGACCCAATTTTCTAGTTGACCGAATTAACAAGCAGGTCACCCATTTCACTTCTTAAACTCACTGTTTTGATTAGTCAACTGATCTCTTTCACCGGTTGACCGAATTGACCTAAGAAACCCCCATTTTAAGTGTTAAAGCCATTTTTTCAATTAGGCCCTTAATCAAAAATATTTTTATTACTTAACACATTATAAAACACATATTATAACTCAAAAATTATCACTACTCACATAAGATTAATTCATTTTAAAGTGTCGTGCATGATCTTAATTCTGGTTGCATTAAGAGTATAAAAGCAATTAGTTATTTTCACCTAATAGTCTTTAATGTCTTCAATATTTTTCATGTCTTCATTGTCTTCATTTTGCACCCTCTATAGATTCTTCAATGATTCTCCTTCTCAAACAAATATATGGAATTTAAATATGAAACCACTTAATAAAATATTAGTTCCATAAAACATCAACGTTTAATTGTTCATCAAAATATTGGGTTCATTAAAATCAATGAGAAATTTGGAATGAAAATAATGAGAATAATTAGTAAACTGATCATGTCGTTCCACACCAGATCTGTACCGGCGAGCACAAATCCATGCTAGAGAGAGAGAGAGACATATGAGAAAGTGCCTTAGCGATCGACTATAGTTCTTCTTCTTTTCAGTCGATGATCTTCTTGTCAGATGGCATAGAGAGAGAGAGGAGAGAAGAAAGAAGACGGTAGCTGTAACTGCTCTTCTTCTTCTTGTTATTGTTTTTTAGTTTTCTTTTTAATTTTGTTAAATAACTATAGTTAAAAGTATATTTTTTTTAAAATAGGGATGTTAATGTAAAAAATAAAGGATATATATATATATATATATATATACACATATACATATATAAAATTAAAGGGTTATTCATGTATTTTAGTTCTTAATTATTTAATTATTTTTAAATGATTAAGGGTAAAATTGTCATTACCATAAAAAATTTAGTAACTTTTACCTATAAGGGTACTAAGTGCCATTTGACCAAAACTGAGAAAGGGTTAACCGATATTTATAACATGGCAAGGCAGGCATTTGGTTAACAACAAAAAACAGGGGGAGATAAGTGGGATAAACCCATAAAGACAAACTGCAAACTCACTATTACAATCCAAATAATAATGAACTAAATAACTAAATATAGATACTGAAACCAAAAAAAAAAAAAAATACAAAGACAAACTTAACCATGTGGTCCATACGTTATCAACAAATTGTAAGAGTGCTTGATTGTTAGCTTGTTGAACTTGAAGCCGAATGATCTAGCACTTATCATAAATTAAATCAAACAATTAGTAAATCTCATCTCAACATTATGAACAATAAAAAATTAAATAATCTAAAATAAAAAATTTAAAGAATACAAACTGTTGAATCCAAGGTTCTGATGAACAATTAAGTATTGATGTTTTTAGTGGAACTAACGATTTTATCGAGTGTTTCAGATTTATAGCTCCATGCATTTGAGTAAGAAGACGATTTGATGAGGAAGGCATAAAGAGTACAAAATGGACATGACGAAGATATGAAGAGTTTTGAAGACGCTAAAGAAAAATAGTTGAAAATAACTCTTTACTTATATACTTTTAATGCAACCCGAATTAGGATCATGCACAACACTTAAAATGAAGTAATCTTATGTACATCATGATAAGAAGTGATAAGTTTATGATCCTAAAATAAAATATTTTATGTGCTCAATATGTGAAATTATTTTAATAATTGACCTAATTGAAAAATGTGTTTTAGAGTATAAAAAATTGTGTTTTAGGGTTAATTCGGTAGACCGAGAAAAGTAATCGGTCAACTGAAAAAAACAGTGAGTTTTGGAGTTGAAATGAAGTACTACTGATCCAGTCAATCAACTGAGAAAAATAATTGGTCAACCGTTTGAAACAGTAGCTGAAATGGGTAAACAAGTAAGCATATTGATCCAATCAGTCAACCGAATGAAGAGGGTCAGTCAACCGAATAAGTTAGTAGATAAAATAGAGAGAATTGGATGCCCACTGATCGGATTAGTCAACCGACAACAACAGTCAGTCAAACGACAGGGCTTAAAGCTAACGGTGATATTGAGCCTTGGTACTGGGCGGTCGACCGAGGGCAAGGTCCGGTCAATCGATTGGTTCAGTCAATATTTTGACTGATTTTATTTCTTGGTAAAAAACTATCCCTTTTTTATGATTCTAAAAGAGAGATTTGGGGGATTTAAATGTAATTCAAATACGAACAACCTATTATGTGATCCTTATTGATTTGGTACACATTTTTTGATATTCTTTTAATTAAAGTGATTTAATACCTCCTATTTTGATGGATTTCAATTTAAAAATGTTTTAAGGACCAAAGTAAGATTTTCCAAGAATATTTTTGCTGAGATTTCTACAAGAGATTCTATTTAAGTTCTTGATCTAAAGCGCTAGCTGTTTAGCGTCACCGATTTGAGTTCTAATTGTGATATTATCATTGTCTTCAGTGTTTCCCAGTGAGATCCATCCAAGCTTTATTATTTGATTTCTAAAGTTATATGTATATTGATTGCTTGGTTTAGAATTGTTAAAAAACCGTTTTGAACTTAAAAGTCCAAAAATCTTTTAAAAATGATTTTGTCTGATTATTTAATTACATGATAAATTTATGCTACCCACTTAATTATATTAATTAGATTTTATTTTCCTCACATTGTATCTATCATGTAGTAATTATTCGAGACATTAATTGATTATATTTGAATTGAGGTGGTAGAAGCTCCTTATGGGAAGAAACTTAGATTTTTTATATTTGTAAGTTTGAGAGGAGACACGTTTGGGGTGGTGTCTAGTCAGGGTAGGTAGGTTTCGATCTTTTTCCAGTGAAAAATATTAGGGTTTGATATGTGTCCTATAGAAAGGTTAGGTTATTATTTTCCCTTAAAAAGAATTAGGTTTTGATTCTCCTTGTAATAGAATTGAGTGATTGTAAAGGTTCTTCTTAAATCTAAGAAAATGATTAGTGTATAAGTGTGAGGGAGTGGTAGGTTTGATCTTTAGTCTCTTAAAAGGATTAGGTTTTGATTATTCCTGTAATAAAATTAGGTTAGTCTTGACTATGGTAAAAAGATAGGGTTCTTCCTGAACCTGTGAAAAAAATAATTGTAAAAGTTTATTCTGAGCCTGTCAAAAGAATCGAGATTGTAAATGTTTAGTTCCTACCTGGGAATGAAATTAAAGGTTTAGTGGATTGCGAATCTCCGTGGAGCTCGGGAGACTAGATGTAGGTAAGAGTAGCTTACCGAATCAAGATATATTGTTGTGTGTTGTATTGGTTATTTTCGTATATTGTGTTTGGGTGTGCATTTAGAAGTAAACACATTTCCGTTGCGAATCAAGATAATAATTGATTTAGGGAAATTGATTATTTGTTTTTAAAGTGTTTGATTGTTAAATTTTAGTAACTACTCAATTCACCCGCTTCTTGGGTAACTCTTTGGGCTAACACAAACCTGATTCAATATCTTTTTCAAATTCCTCGACCTCATCCATTATGTAGCAAAGATATCTTGACACTGAAGATAACAACCAATTTTGTGCACAAGCAAGACGCTCAACCATTTGAGGGGATAATGAACTATGAAATAGATCCAATATGCACCCCTCCTCGTACTAAATGTAGGCTTTGACGCCACAATTGACACAAGAACAACCAGTTCCTCACGAGAAACCAATGCCAACACTTTATATCTACTACCATTAATCTTCTACTAAATCAAAATATCAAAATTTTCATTCTTATTCCTTTCAGGTAATTCATTTGAATAATTTTCTAGCTCAAACTTACCCCCCATATCCATTTTTTCTTCAATAAACCTCTCAAAATTGGGAAGTAATTAACTTGTATGGATCGTCATTCATAAAATCTACTTCCATAATTGACGTAGAAGTCACATCTCATCTCCCGCTCATACCACTCTCACCCATAGTTTCAGTATGCGAACTTATTGGCTCCATAGAAACATAGCATTCATACAATCGATATATAACAATTTTCACATTTTCAATCAATCAATTCTCAATCTCAATAGCATACATTTTCAAAAAACTAAGTTGTAGATATGAAACCTTCTTCCTTGGATCCAACAAAATAGCCACGCACAAAATAACACTATTCTTGTCTCCATTTTCCCATTTTGCCAATACTTGTCAAATTTTGATTTCATGTTCAACGCCATTTTAGCCACCCCATTATCTTGATTCAAGATTAAGCGTTTAATTGTGCTTCAAATTATAAAATCTCATCGAAAAATTATTTCAAAATAACATACAAAGTACTAGATAAAAGTTTTGTTGCCTCATAAAAACGTTTCAAAATTTTAACAAATGCACGACATCTTATCCAATCTACCTCATTCAAAGGAGATCTAGTTATATCACTTATATTTTTTTTCGAGGAAATAAGCACGAAATCTATGCTCCTCATCGTATAGTCTTTCAAATTCCTTTTAAACTTCTCAGTAGGCTCTAAATGTTTTTAGGGGGAATTCCACTATGTTGGCACATTAAGGAAAAAAGACTCTTAGACTCAATTTTCCACGTATTGAAGCATTTAAAGAAAGTTTGAAGTCAACTAGGTGAATATTTTACATATCTTACTACTCCACGAACCCTTTGAATAAAATCATCTAATTCTTTTAACCCTTTCACCACTATCAAATTTAAGATGTGAGTACAAAATCTCATATGAAGAGCTCGTGACCTAAAATTGTACCTTTCTAATTTTTGTCACCTTTTATAAAAAATTAATGGTAAGATTATTTGAACTAACATTATCCCTATTAAAGAGAAAAATTCCTCAAATTCCCTATTCAAGCAAACAATTTTCAATCTTCTTACCAATGGTCTCTCCCTTATGATCGTCAACAATACAAAAATTCAATATTCTTTTTTGGAGTTTCCAATCATTATCTACGAAATGACAAGTCAAACATATATAATTTAAATTCTGAATGGATGTCCATTTGTCTGTAGTTAAACATAACCTACAACCTCTTAAAATTTTTCTCAAGTTTTCTCTTTCTACATAAAAAAATCTTCACTATATCGCGAGCAATATTTAACCATTTCGGTTGTAAAACATTACAAAACCTCCTAAATCCATAATTTTTAATAAATCCAAAAAGGAACTCATCAATTATAATCATCTCTGCAAGAGCATTTCTAGCGGCCTCTTGACTAAAACTTAATGTGACAAGTTGAACACCCTCTTCTCCATCTCTTTTAGGTTTAAAACATAATGTTACTTTCCCCTTAAGTTGTTCTCTATATGGATATTTAGGACAGTTAGACAAGTGATTTTTTAAACTACTTGTATCGTAAACCTTTGAATTAGTACTGTAAATTTTTCCACAATATTTACATGATGTCTTCAGTTCACCCCCTATTTCAATCCTATCAAAATGATCTCATACTTTAAAAAAAATCTTTTATGTACTGTACTTTTAGGGAGAAGCGGCGGTTTTGAATTAATATCTTAATTCGGATTGTCCACTTTTACTTCATCCATTATCGTAGTGCCCATCACTAAAAAACGATAGACAAAGAATGAAGATAAGCAAAATAAAAAATAAATAACAAAATATTAATAAAAAAAATCCAAACAAAAACGACCAATCAAATTGGAATTTAACCCTTGTAGCTGGAGAATTATGTTACCAGCACTAAAGAATTTCATCACAAATTAATAGTGTCTTGATAGTGTTAGAGACTACTATATGAAATCATATGAATAATAAAATTCATTGGAAAAGTCAATCTTTTTACAGTGCAATGGAGAACAATCTAAAGCAAAGAACAATCTAAATCAATAGAGATTAGTGTGAGCAAAACAATCAGTGTACAATAAAAAAAAATAAGAAAAGAAAACAAAGGGATACAAAAGTCTTCAATGTAGAAAATCCAATTTTAACTTAACTGTTGCATAAGAAGTCAAAATGATTTAGCCAAACATGTATGAAACTAGTAGAATCAATCAAATAATGAAACCGGCATAATCAATCAAAGAATGAGTTTCACCAAATGAACAAAAATCCATTATATGAGTATACAATCAATAGAGCACATGAGTGAATTCAATCAACTAGTATGTAGTCGAACCTACGTAATTAATTAATTATCGGCTACCTTGGAAGTAATTAGTATAAAACCCTAGGAAAGTTGATTGAATCTAATATCCTCCACAAAAATCGAGCCAAAAGGCCAAAATTGAACGAAACTGGAAAGTACTGAAGTAAGATTATATTATAGATAGAGGATAGGGAAACCCTAATTATATATATATATATATATGTAGAGAGAGAAAGAGACACACACACACACATGTTTTCATATCTGAATATATAGCGAGAATTCAACGAGAAATAGAAAACGATTGTACCTTGCTCTTACTTTTCGTCGTTTTTGGACTTAAAATATGTAAGCCTAGGACTTTGAAATTTTTTTCTATAACCCATGAATATGAAATCAAATATGTAGGCCTAGGGCATTTTTAGACTTCAAAAAAGAAAAGACGGTGGAAATTGAATTTGAAGATTGAAAATGAAAAAGAGGAAGAAAATGAACTTGGAGATTGAAAATGAAGATTTCCATATTAAAATCTGGCTAGAATAAATCTCCTTGCGGCATCGAGTTGCTTAGGTTGAGGAATGAAGTTATCTTATAAACCCTAGAATAGAAAGAGGAATAGAGAAGCCCCTTTATTGAATGGGCGGGCGGGTCAACCCGCAAAGGTAATGAGCAGGCCTGTGATCTGCCCATGGGCTATTCAGGTTGAAGAATACAGGGCTATTTGGATCACAGGTTCAGCTTGGGCGGGTTATTTCGAGTTCAAAATGGACAAGGCGAGGCGGGTTCATGGGCTACGGAAAAAAATTTCATAACTCTAGTGAGTGCCCATTATTTTGCATTGCCTCTCCATGAGTGCCCTTCATTTTGCATTGCCTCTCGATGAGTGCCCTTCATTTTGTATTGCCTCTTCATAAGTACCTTTTATTTTGCATTGCCTTTCCATGAGTACCTAGCATTTTGCATTGCCTCTTCGTAAGTGCCATTTATTTTGCATTATCTCTCAGTGAGTGATCTTTATTCTATATTGTTTCTACAAGAGTGCCCTTTATTAGCATTGTCTTTCAGAGAATGCCCTTCGTTTTGTATTACATCTCCATGAGTGCCCTTCGTTTTGCATTGTCTCTCCATTAGTGCCCTTGTTTTTTGCATTGCCTCTCCATGAGTGCCCTTCATTTGCATTTTCTCTTCATGAGTGTCTTTTATTTTGCATTATCTCTTTGTGAGTTCCCTCCATTAGAATTACCTCTCCATGAGTGTGCTTCATTTAGCATTGCCTCTAAGTAAGTACTTTTCATTTTGTATTGCCTTTTTGTGAGTGCCCTTCATTTTGCATTGCCTCTTTGTGAGTGCCTTTGTTTTTTCTTTTTCTTTTTTGTATTGTCTCTCTGTGAATGCCTTTCATTTAGTATTGCATCTCCATCAGTGCCCTTTTTTTTTTTTTTTTTTTGCATTATCTCTTCGTGAGTGTCTTAATACTTACATTACCTCCTAGTGAATGCCATCATCATGAGTACTTGTTGCTTGTCCCACTAGGGGCATTATTCAAACTAGGCATGACCTAATTCTTGACGGTGTCAAGTTACGTAAGCAACTTTTTTAGGGTTTGGCTGTAATGTATCCATATTTTTTTGTCATATTTTTCTATCCCGCCCTGGAAGGGGGCATTTATTGAACTACATCCTTGACTTGATTCCTTATGAGATACATAGGCAACTCATCTCGAGTTTGGTCGCAAAACTTCAAAAAATCAAGTGTTTTGAAAAATATTTAAAATTGAATGACGAACGAAATGATGTGGTCTCATGTCTTTGTCAAGAGAGTGAAATTTGCAAGACAAAGAAAGAGGAACAGTTGTAGATACGATATTTTGCTCGCCTAAAATTTTAATTGTACATTTTAATTGTATTTTGTAACTAATTTTATTCTTATTTTTATTTTTTTAATTAGTTTATTTTATTTTGAAAAAAAAAACAGAGAAAATAATAGAAAAGAACAAAAATGATAGAGAGACGAGAAAAAATAAAAGAAAAAACTAGAAGAAATCAAAAACAAAAAAATAAATAGTAAAAAATGAGGAGAGAAAAAGAAGTGAAGAGCAAAACATGAAAGAGAGAGAGAGAGAGAGAGAGAGAGAGAGAGAGAAATAAGAGGTGGGACTAAAAAGAAAAAAGAAAAAAAAATGGGGAGGCACCTGCGCATTGCACGAGAAACCCATAAAAAAGTGTGTCCGCGTGGACAGCTGTCATGAGGACAATTGTCCACACAGACAACTTGCACAATAAGTTGGGGGCGTGTTGCGTGCCTCCTGCCATAACTTTTCGTTTTTGTCCATTTTTATCTTCCTTGTCGAAAAAGGACTAGGGTGGGCGGCCAGGGCTAGTTTTTAGGGACTTTGAGTGTTTTTTCATTCCCCTATAAATAGAATCCTCATTCTCATAGTTCATAAATTTGGAAAAAAAAAACATTGGGGAGCCAAAATTCGGAAAGAAACCTTTCGAGGAGCCAAGTTCCTCGAAATCTCAACCGAAACAATCGGTTAACCGATCCCTAGTAGTCAATTGACTGATTGATGCAGAGAGTTTCCCCTGCCAAAATTCAACCCAATCGGTTGACCGATTACTCCCCAATCGGTTGACCGATTGATTTAGAGACTTTCCCTGCCAAAACTTAAATCCAGTCAGTTGATCGATTGCTTGCGTTCGGTTGACCGATCTATGTAGGGACTACACATTTTTCTCTGAAAACTTCACAGATTCAAACAGTTGATCGATCCCTTCAGATCAGTTGACCGATTGAAGCTGGGTGGTCTTTTCTGTTGGCCCAGTGAGCTACCCAAGAGAGGTGAATTACGTAATTATAAAAAAGTTAAATAATTAAATCTTCCAACACTTAAATTATCAAATAATCAATTTATCCTAAATCAATTATTATCTTTGTTACGCGACGGATAAATATTTATATTCTAAGTGCATACCCAAATAGAATATGATAAAAATAATAACCCAGCAGCACACCAAGATATATCCTGGTTCAACAAACTAGCCTTGCCTAATCCAGTCTCCCGTACTCCACAGAGATTTGCAACCACTAAACTATTTAATCCCTTGACTAGGTATGAACCAAACCCTTACAATTTCCCTTTTCCTAGGCTAATGAAGAATCTTATCTTTTTACTAGGTTAAAGACTAATACAATTCTATTATAGGAAGAATCACCACCTAATCCTTTTACAGGCTAAAGATCAAGTCTTACAACTCTCACAAGTATTCTTTTCACAAGTAAGAATAGAACATTCACAATTCACTCAATTCAATTTAGAAAGAATCAAAACCTAGTTCTTTTCAAGGGAAAAGAATAACCTAACCTTTTTATACCTTATGAAAAGATCAAACTCTAATCTTTTTACCCAAAAAGATTGAAACCTAGTTACCCTGACCAGACACCGGCCCAACCGTGTCTAATCCACTCAAACTCACAAATACAAAAAAATATGAGTTTCTTCCCACAAGGAACTTCTACCACCTCAATACAAATAAACTTAATTAATGTCCCAAAATTTATTACGTGATAGATACAATGTGAGGTAAATTAATATCTGATTATAAATAAGTGTGGGTAGCACCAATTAAAGCACGTAATCCTATAATCACACAAAATTGTTTTAAAATTATTTTTTAGGCTTTTAGAATTGAAAACGATTTTCCAACGATCTCAACAACCAAGCAAATATAAAAATATAAAATCACAATAAAGAATAATATCTTGGAAAGATCTCATTGGAATAATACCAAAGAATGTAAATAGAATCGCAAGACAGCACAAATCGGTGATGCCAAAACAATCAGCGTTTTAGATCAAGAATGTAATACAATATCTCTCTCGAATGAATCTCAGCAAAATAATAACTCTTAGAAAAGCTTAGAAACTGATGTTCTTGATGTGATGTATCTCAATCCCGCAGGTCTAAATATTTAGACTGATAACAAGCCCTCTAACGACTACTTTTCAAAAGATATGCCTCTAAAAGGCACTCTTAGACGGCATATAATATAATCATTCATTTCAGGGGTATTCCACATTAAAATAACTTTCTAAATCTCTCAAATAAATCCATAAAATATTTCTCAATTAACAATCATAAAGATATGAAGTATTTAAGTACTTAAATTAAAAGAATTATGAATTATGTGGACCAAATAAATAGGGATATCAAAATACATGTATCATATCTTTAGTAAGTTTAAATCCCCCAAATCTCTCCCTTTAAATCATAAAAAATGGTTAGTATTTGACCAAGAGATCAAGTCCCTCAAAATCTCAACCGAAATAGTCGGTTGACCGACCCCAAAATTTGGTTGACTGATTGTGGTTATAGGTACAACAACTTCACAACCAATTTTGACCACGATGAAATCTGAGTTTGGAAAACCTCAAAACATAAACATTGTATCTCTCTTTCTAAGCTTTTCCAGATGATCTTGAATTACCTTAATCAAAGTTCAGATGAGAAAATTATGGCCAAAATACGAACAGGTGCACAAGCCTAATCGATTGACCGAGTTTTCCATTCGGGTGACCGATCGATATAGCCCTAAAGCCAGGCCAAAACTCAATTCCAATTGGTTGATCAATTTCTACCAGTCAGCTAATCGATTGCTTTAGAGCCTCTCCCTGCCAAAACCTCAAACCCAATCGGTTAGCCGATTTCTTCCTAATCGGTCGACCGACTGTTACTAGATGATCTAATTTAGCTCCGAAAAACTCATTGTTTCAAACGGTTAATCGATCCTTTTCGATCTATTAACCGATTGATGTTGGTTGGTTAATTTCTTCACCAATTTTTGCTCTACAATCCATTGTTTTGATTCAGTTAATCGATTGCTTTTCTTGGTTGACTGATTTGACCCTAAACTTTAACTTTTCATACTTTAATCATGATTTTCAATTAGGTCAATTTTCATTTTCACTTTCGCATAGGAGCACATATTTAATCACTAATTAGATCCTAAAATTAATTAAATCAAACACACAAAAATATAACACGTTTAATAGTGTCGTGTGTGATCCTAATTCGAGTTGCATTAAGAGTCTAAGAGTATTGAGTTATTTTCACCTAATTTCTTCAGGATCTTCAAAACTCTTCATTTTTTCAATGTCCATCATTGCAACTTGATATTTTCTTCATGATACAATCTTTAAATGGAACTCTTTCTCTAAAACACTCAACAAACTCATTAGTTCTACCGAAAAAATCAACCTTTAATTATCCATCAAAACCTCAGGACAACAATTTCCTTCACCAATTCTGCTCCAAAATCCACTGTTTGATTCAGTTAATTGATTGTTTTTCTCAGTTGACTGAATTGACCCTAAACTTCAACTTTTCATACTTAGATCCTAATTTTCAATTAGGTCAATTTCTATTTCCAATTTCACATAAGGAGCACATATTAAATCAATAGTTAGTATCTTAAATTCTATCATTTCAACACACAAAAAGATAACTCATTTAATAGTGTCGTATGTGATCCTAATTCGGGTTGTATTAAGAGTATAAAAGTATAGAATTATTTTCACCTAATTTCTTCAAGGTCTTCACAGCTTTTCATTTCTTCAATGCGTCCATCTTTGCACCCTTAACATTTTCCTCATGATGTTTTCAACACAATTAATAATAAAGAACTCTTTTCAGAAATATTCAACAAACACATTAGTTCCAGAAAAATATCAACACTTAATTGTTCATCAAAATCTAGGGATCAACACAAATAATAAGCATGTACTTGAGAATGTCATTGCACTTAGGTTAGAAGCCATGTTTTCTATCATCTTAATACCCATTTTACACGTAGTCTAAAATGTCATTTAAGTAAACTTCTTTCATGAAAAATATAGTATGTTAACTCACTTAGGTCTATAGTTCATTCCGTACTCATTTTCCTTGCATTGACATTCTTAAATTAAACTATTTTTGTATAAAGAAAGTCATTAAAAACTACAATCGTGTTGTTTCGTTTTTTTTCTATATACACCGGCTTAGGTCATTTTATTACACAAATGTGCATGTTCTTGCATAAATAAAGGTCGGACTTCATACCCCATGATTTTAGGTAAATCATATCCATATTTAGCCTTATTTCATGCATATTAGATTATTTTAACATGCCTTTTACTCACCTTATTTCAAGCACATCTTAAGCTTTCTATAGTTTAGTTTCACTCTATTTAGTCGATTCTCTTGCACTCTCTTCACCTATATACACTGCCACCACTTAAAAGCATCATAAGTTATTATTATCTTCATTTTTAATGATAAAATCAAGGTTACCTAAGTTCATTTAAGACATTAAAGATTGAAACTAAAAGTATGTTCATATCATGCTAGTTTAACATATATCATGCTAGCTTAACACCATTATCTTCATGTTTTCCATTTTGCATTCACTTAGATTACCATTGATATAAAGACTACCTAATTCACTTAGATTAATTTATCCATTTAAATTAAAGAGTTCATGTATAACATATAGAACTTCTCCCTAGGGATCATCCTTGTCATGACCTTAATATTTGATAAGAGGCCACATCGGGGAACATTCTAAAAAATATCAAAACCTTGTCCCATTTTAATTTCAAAAAACCAAATAGAGTTCACAAATGGAGGAAAAATATTTTCAAAATAAAATAAAATATTCAAACTTAAACTAATTCGGTTTAATTAAACATAAGATACTATTTTTAAATAGATGTCTTGGGGTGCGTAACACATTTCCCAAGCGTAACTGACTCCCAATATCTTTTAAATGAACATTTGGTTTGATTGTGTCTTTGGAGTCAAATTTATTTATGTTTTTTAAAATGTTTACCTAAAAATTTGGTGACGTAACATACCAATGAAACCTAATGCTAGGTGATGACTTCTTATTTTTTAAAATGGCCTAAATACTTTTTCTAAGAAAATCGACGCTTTAAAAATTTCTTCTCTTTGGGATTTATCATCTCATACACTTTTAGAACTTTCTCAAAAGTAGAGTTTATCAGTGAGGCAAAGTTGTTAACTATCATTTTGGTACACCTCAACATAAAAAAATCACCTATAATATTTATGCCATCCTTTGGCAAATTTGAGAAAACTTCTTCCGACTGGAAAATTTGTCAAGGTCCCTTGCTCGTTGCCAAAAAAGAAAATAGAGAGAGGGAATTGTAATGCTAAATTTATCATGTTATTTTTTGAGAAACAATGGGATGACAAACGAAGTACAAATTTTCTCATGTCATTATTATCTTCAGGTAAAAGCCTATTCTGTTTATGGATCTGGCGAGAAGGCAAAAGATCAATTTTTTGGACTTACAATGGGTGGCACTTCTCAAGCTTCTGGGTGATAAGAGACAAAGGGAGGTAGAAAGAGGAATAACAGTATAGACAAGAGAAAAAAAAACCGTCCATAATCTAACGACGACAATGTGGCCGGGGCACCGTCGACCATTGGGATACTCTCAAGAAGAACAAAATAATAAATAAGAAGGTTTCTTGAATAATAATAATAATAATAAAAAAAAAAAAAAAAAAAAAATTAGAGACACTTTAACGCTCTACATTTTAATATTTTTACATTATAAATATTTATGGTTAAAGGTAATTTTGGAAAGGGAAAAATACCATATAGTCTACTTAAAAGGCTCAAACTATAAGATGGCTCCATTAATTTTATTTTGCACCAAATAGTCCAATGACATGTGGTACTTGTTATCAATAGTCCTTTTTTTAAGTAGACTTTTTCGTTGCACGGTTTTGCCCTTCCGTATATATATAAGGTAATTTCAAAATATGAACTCTAGTGAAAAAGTTTCCACATTTGGTGAAGATTTCCTTTGAGCTCGACAAACATTTTGCATAGTTTGATTCGATGAAGATTTTACATCAAGATTTTGACTAGACGAACACATTGCATCAAGTTTTTTATTGTACGAACAAGGATTGAGTGTGGAATATCATTTTTGGCAAGAACGATTGGGAAGCAATTGAATGTAAGTAATTCGATTTGTTTACTATGTTTTTTTTATGATCATTTTTATGAGTTTCGATAATGTAGTAGATCGATTTTATTTTAAGTAGATCTGATTGATATGCTTTTAAGAAGAACTCATTACAGTCGAATTATAAGTGTAGATTTGATTTGATTATTGATTGAATCATTTTTTGGATCGTTTAGTATAAATTGATTGATACGTTTTAGTAGAATACTTGTGGATTTTCCAAGATTCTAAATGTGTGGATCAAGATTTTTGAATTGATTTTACAACGGTGTGATGTTGAATATAATATGATATTATTTTTTCAATATGATGCACTAATTTTTGGAAAGAGTTTGCAGTGGTTGTTTTGTGTTTTTATGATAATATGTGATGTTGAATATAACATCATGCTATTTTCAACATGATGTTGATTTGTTGTATCTATTTTTTCACACACAGTGTTATCAAGAATGTCAGCATCATTCGCTACACAGTGCAAGTTTGATGGTGTTACAGCAGTTCTACGTCTTGACAGGAAAGTACAATAGGAACTGTTGTTGAAAGAATAGTAGAAAGATGGTCAAAAATATCGGATAACAAGTTTTCCATGACATATGCTCTCCCATGCCACCCAAAATGCATGTTATCAGGTCAGAACGATTACTCAAAAATGTTTTTTCTTGTTAGACACGTGAATGTTAGTATTTTGGAAATTAATGGGGTGAAGACGGACAACGATGATATGGGATCTAGCCTTGCATCTGTAATTGTACCTTCTAGAACTATTTCAAGTGGAGATACAAATGATGAATTGGATTATATAGGAAGTTATGGTACAATGTCGGCAAAAAATAAGAATAAACTAGTATTATCGGCTAAATGGGCAAAAGGGATACAGGAAGAGGGTCAGAAATTTAGAGGTGGAACAAATGAGTTTAGGATGGTCCTTAGAAAATACGCAATAGAGGTGGGATTTAATTTTTATTTCTTGAAAAAAGATAAGACGCGTATAATAGTAGCGTGTTCGTTACGAGAGTTGAAAGGTTGTCTGTGGTTTGTCCATGGAAGGGTTAATCCTGAAAATGGATTCTTTTACATATACGATTTAGTAAATGATCATACATATGGTACTGCATTCTGTACATTAAAGAACAAAAAGATGAGGTCAAATGTTATATCCAGTTGTTTGATTGATGAGATGCGTGAAAATCCGAAAATGAGACTTATTGATGTTGTTCAAAGCTTTAAAAAACAATATGGTCTCGAGATAACATACCGTCATGTGTGGCTTGCTGTGGAGAAGGCTATAAATAGTGTATTTGGAGACAATTATTCCACGTATGATCAATTATGATAGTATATTGTAACATACATGAGAACAAATCCTGACAGTCATCTTTTGTTGGATTACAACACAACCACAGGGTATTTCAAATGTATTTTTTTTTTTTTTTGCATTCTATGCATGCATATACGGGTTCAATTACCGTAGGCCTCTGATATTTTTAGATGGCATTTTTCCCATGAGGTGATATAAGGAAACTTTATTGGCTACATGCACAAAGGATGGCAATCAAGATAAGTAATGAGTTGTTTTATATCATATTATATTCAACACGACCTCGTGTTATATTCAACATACAATATGTTATATTCAATATGATTTTTTTGTCTGGAAGGAATGTTCCCAATTATGTTTGCTATCTTAGATGCGGAGAATGACGACAACTGAGAGTGGTTTCTTTTGGAGTTGAAAAAAATTATAGATCCATGTCAGGTAATTACGTTTATATCAAACCGCTATAATGGAATTGTAGAAGGTATACGTAGGGTGTTTCCCAATTATCACCATGGTTTTTGCTTGGTTCATTTGAAAATGTATTGAAAGATAGCGATGTCTAGAAAGAATACAGGGTGGAAGGAGTCAATCATCCACAAGCCCTAGCATATACACACAACATGGATGTGTACATGATGCTATATGATCAAATAATGGTAGAGGGTAGTGAAAACGTAGAGAGGTTCATGATTGAGTTATCTCCCTTGAATTTTAGTAATGCATTTTTTTTTAGGGGAAAGCATTATGGGAAGATGTTGTCAAATTTGGCAAAGTGCTTCAATTCATGGGTAACGAATTATCAACATTTGTCTGTGATTTTATTGATTGATAAGATTAGGGTTCGATGGATGGAAATGATGACGGAGATGAGAGAATTAGCTGAACAAATAAAGGGTGAAATAACATTGTACTAGGAAAACAAAATGGATGAAATGATAAGTGAAGGAAGGAAGTAGAATGTAAGTCTTTCGGGAAACGGTGTGTTTGAAGTAAGTTCATCCCCATTAGTGTTGGTGAACACTACAGAGAGGACGTGTTCTTGCCGCCAATGGGACTTAAAGGGATTTTCGTGTCCGTGCAAGCATCTCATTGCAATGTAGTGGGTTTCCTATATATTCATATATAGAGGATTATTTCCATACATCATTCTATCGAGAGATGTATTCAAATTGATACATCCAGTACCAACAATGGAGCAACCGTTATATTCTGAGAATGAAACAGTAAAAATCCCTTCGATGACAAAAAAATAATCTGGATGACTTAGAAAAGTAAGAATTCCGTCAAGGGAGGAAATAAAAGAAAGAAAATGTAGAAGGTGTGGGAAATATGGATGCCACAGTAGGAAAACTTAGTTAATTGATTTATTCCGCTGTGATATAAAGATAATAATTAATTTAGGAATAAAATTAATTATTTGATTTATCAAGTTTTATTCTGATATATTTTTTAATTACCCAATTCACCCCCCCGTCTTGGGTATTCTACTGGGCTAATAGCATATATTTTTTATGGATTAGGGTGTGTAGGACGACAAATGAATGATTATTTATAAAACATGATAACAAACATAAATATATCATGATGGTGGATACAAAAATGATAACATGTTGAATATAACATGATGACGTGTTATATTTAACACAAGATTTCATCTTTATATACCAAAAGTTAACCATATTGAATATAACACGATTTTGGTGTTATATTCAACATGATATCTTCTTACTAACTATAATATGTTTTAATTGAGCAAGATATATGTTTAATTGCTATAAAAGAAATACAAAAAATATGAATGAAAAATAAAAACACAAAGAATTCTATGAGTAGGATTTTACCATAAGTTTTGCATTTTCATAGAAGCGATCCACCATATCAGGGCCCCTTAAGTTTATCGAGTTGTAATGTTTCCATATATCCTGAACTCGATCATAGACTAACAATGTCCAATGAAAGTTGGAACTAGTCGACCCTTGTATGTTTATGGGGAAGTAAATAAACCTTGCTCCACTAGAAAGTGTTGAAATGATGTTCGGCTCCAGTATTTGTTTCAAGAAATCAGTGTCATTTGTTGACACCCACATCTTAAAAAAGAACAAATATATACAGGGATTAAAAATCTATAAGTTAGATGAGAATCAATTTCAAAATAATGAAAAATTACAAGTTATCACTTACCCAACAATCACTGTTTACAAAGGCAGACTGTGCTTGATGATCAGTGTGTCCAATAATTTCATTGTTGCGTTAAGCCTTGTTGATCATTCCATAACATTTCTGTGCATGCGTTTATAACCTGTGGAAAAATATATCTCGGGGGTTATATATAGGTGTAGAATATAATACATATAACATATTGTGATCAATTGAATATAGTAATTTGGCATTATAAAAAAAAATTAATAAAATGCTTACGAAATTCGTTATTTGTTTTGCGGCATGGACTTCAATAAAATCAAATATTGAAACTTGTGCCATTATTTACTCTCCACCCCAAACATATATGTTGTTTTTTTCAAGAAAGTGTAAGAATAACAAAATATAATGTGTATTAAGTAACATATTTTTATATGCGATAAATAGGTCATGTACATTGAACCTTCTGTTTCGAATATGAAAATAATTTTATTCCAATTATCTTCGTCAATGGACGTCCCAACGGGACAGTCTCTTGGGGGCAATATTTCATTCTTACCTTTTTCAGCGATAGGAATGGAAATAGGGACAGGGTTTAGCGTAATTTCAGCGGCATGAGCTGATGTAACATCGGCAGGACAAGGTAATTAAATTGGCAAAGGTTGGCGTGCAGTATGGGCATGCGTTCACTTAATTTGATACTCATATTCATTTACCGAGTCACCCTTACCTTTCACCAGTCTACGTTTGGCTTTCACCCCCCTTAGTAATTGAACTCGGTGTCACCAAATTATGCATAGAGCGCGTAACCCTTTTGGGAGGGGGCACAGATGGTTGCAGTGTGTCTTTTGAAAGCCATGTTATCTTCTCTTGTTGCTCCTCTATAACCTTATCTCTGTCAAGTATCTCCAACTGATAAAACTCACTGATGTATTCAATTGTTTCGTTGTGTTTTGATTTGAGTTTTTCAGTTTGAGTGACTGAATGCACAACAGTTTATATCAAGTCCTCTTCGAGCTTCTTGTTCTATCCAACAAGTCTCTCTTCTTAAGTCATAACGTGGACTCCAGACTCTAACAGAATATCATCAAGACGTCTATTCAATTCATGAATTACTCCTTGTAATCTCTTAATTTTTTTCTTCATCTTCTGTCATAGCTCCGTTTTTTCTCCTTCACACATCAATATTTCTATTTTAGCCTTTCGTTTTCCGCCATCAATACTTTGATATTCGTTGTTTGTGGAAGAACATCCCCCTCAAAATCATGAGTGACTTGTAGGTAAAAAGACAGAAACTCGTCTATTTTTCCTTTGCCCTTACTGACGGGCTCAACATCCATTTTCTTTTTGCTCTTCTTGAAGGGCTCTTTATCATCATCAACAACTTCCTCCGGAAGAGTAATCCCCTCCTTTATTTCTCCAAGTTTTTCTTCCAATTCACCAACAACAATCTGCAAAACAACAGACAGTAATGTTTTTATATATGATAAATATACATGATAAGTGCAATATTGAATATAACACAACTATTTGATGTTTGAATATAACACAGTTTGATATTGAATATAACACAACACATATTGACATGTTTTATATAGCACTAATATAACAAAATTTTGCTAGTTTGATGTTGAATATAACACAATAATTTGATGTTGAATATAATACAGTTTGATGTTGAATATAACAAAACACATATTTACATGTTTTATATAGCACTAATATAACAAAGTTTTGCTAGTTTGATGTTGAATATAATACAACAATTTCATGTTGAATATAATACAGTTTGATGCTGAATATAACACAACACATATTGATATGTTTTATATAGCACTAATATAACAAAGTTTTGCATATATCTTCATGTCAAAGGTCAGACAACTATCGTTTGTTTATTATTTTGGCCAGTTGTACCATATCCTATGTCGCCCACCTTAGCTGAAGGTTGCTACGATATGCTATTGAACGGTCAATCAAGGTTGTATGCTTGCAAAGCCAAAACTGATTTGAAATAAAATTAGTAGGGAAGACAAATTTTGTGTAGGGAGAAATATGATATCAATAAATAGAAAACAAATATACCTATAATGCAATAGCACAACCTGTGATGGACAATGTGTTTTGGTAACCCCTTTCAATTGACGACATCAACATGCCGTGTATTTTCTCAGCCCAAGCAAAACTAGACATCGATTCAATGTTGTCTACCAATATTAGGTTAAAGGCATGACAGGCTTGTCCTTTGTTTGCCAAGGAACATGTTATCAAAAGATGGACACATATAGGGCGTACTGCGTACTACGTCTTCATGATCATCTTTTGTGTTTCCTAGAAGAGTTTCTTTTATCTTTTCTTTGACCACTACAATACTCAATTTGTTATCTTTGATACCACACCCTCTTAATAATGAGTTTTTACCCTTCCTTGCATACCGCCCGACAATTTGCACAGTACCTGATGGCAACCCAAATAACAGTTAGACCTCACTGACTCTAAATTGGACATATGAATTACCAAGTTTGAAGGCTTTTTTTTGCAGGGTTGTATGATTGAATAATAGATAACATTGTCCAATTTTTAAAAGTCATCGGGACTTATAAATGGATCCATCAGTGCATTTATGGTTTGCCAAAATGGAGTTTTTGCTAAGAGAATTTTGTGCAGTTATTCAAGTCAATCGTTGCAAGGAATCAATATGTTTGGGAAATGTTTGACCTGTATAGAACTGTAACTTGACTTCTAACCCCAGGTGCACTGAAATAGAATGTGAAAAGAAAAAAACTTAATAACTCCTATTGATAATGCAAATTCTAAAAGTCGGATAGTAAGGGGGGTTGAAAAGTGCAATACCAAGTGAGGATACTGCAGCCGGTCGCAAAGCAAATTTACTGGTTATTTCTGAAGGTTTTGATGGAGAAGCAATATTAGGGTGTTTTGACTCTAGGACTGCACAAACAAGGAAATCATAACAGGTGACGTTACTTTTTAAATTTTTATGGATGGTGTAGAACAATTTCTTTTGTTTTACCTTTAGGTTACAAGAAAGATAGTCTGCAAACAATTTGATATGTCTCACCTGACAATTTTTTTAATTCAACATGGATGAAACCCAATTTTTGTGAGGTTTTTGGAATGTATGTTGAATGTAACACAAGTTCGAGTTATATTCAACACACACAAATCACAACACACATTATCGTTAGGAAAATAGGTGTTGTGTTACATTCAACATAGCCTAGTTTTTTTTGCGATTTTTGAGAAAAGAAACAACAAAAAGTACTTTCATCTGATGTAATCGTAGTGTCTGACATTTTTCATTCCTTTTGTTTTTCGTTCTCTATGGCAAGAAAAATGCAAAATGCATTTGATCAACATGCATGAACAAAATTACAAAAGCAAAGGAGCATATAAAATCGAGATGCTTGAAACGATTCAAACCATTTTTTCAAAACAACATTTTTTCTAATAAAGTCATTTTCAAAAAATGAAGAGTCACGAACACAACTCATGGAGTTTAATTATAAATTTCAACAAAAATTTGAAAAGGTCAAGCGTACAACTTTAATTTACTTCACAACTGATAGACGAAAATAGAAATGACTATGATTTTTTTGATGAAAAACGAACCTGAGTCTGCTACGTGTACGGAATTAGCCGTTGTGTTAGTGTTCTTCGTTTTGAAGGCATTTCTTGTGATAACCATTTTTTGGCTTTTGTAGAGTAAGAAAAGAGAGAATTAAGGTTTTGATCGTACTATGAAATGAAGTAGTGGAAATGTTGAGTGGAGTGGAGGAGCAAGACAGTACTGTGAAATGGAGAAAATGGAGAGACACTATCGTACACATAGCCTGTTCAAATCATGTCCTACAAGTTTGGCACTTCGAAATATGGCAGTTTAGGGATTGTAATCCTATGCGACACAATGGTAATTTGATCTTACAATAGGCGTGTTAAACTAATGATGATATAACACTTGTTGAATATACAGGGAAATGGACATTGTGTGATAATTTCCCCAAACTAATTAAATAAATAACAATGTTTAATATAACACGGTTTTATTCTATACCATTTTTCGTATATAAAACATTTTTTTGTTAACAATAGTGAATACAACATGATACGATGTTGAATATAACACGATCGTGTTATATTCAACAAGGTTTTATTTCCAAAATATTTTTCGTATTTTTTAAGAATTAATATGGTTAAGACAGGATGATACCATGTTGAATATAGCGCGGCTATAGTCAACACGGCATCATTTTCATTTTTTTTAAAATATTTCGTTAATATACATGATATTATCATGTGTTGGACTAGTGAGCTACCTAAGAGGGGGGTGAATTGGGTAGTGATAAAAAATTATCAAAAAATAACACTTAAAAAATTCAAATAATTAATGTGTCCTAAATTAATTATTATTTTTGTTGGCCCAGAAGAATACCTAAGAGGGGGGTGAATTGGGTAATTAAAAAATAATCAGAACAAAAATCAATAAATCAAATAATTAATTTTAAATCTAAATTAATTATTATCTTTATAATACAACGGAATTAATCAATCAACTAGGTGCACACACAAACAGCAAAAATAGACAAATTAAGAAAGCAGTACACTAAAGATTTATACTGGTTCACCAAGCTACTCTTGGCTAATCCAGTCCCCCGAGCTCCACGGAGGTCGCACCCACTAAAACGAAGATTCCTTTATAGGTAGGAACCAAACCCGCACACCGATTCTTTTACAGGCTCAGAATCAACCTTTACAATTTTCTTTTCAAAGGCTAAGGAATAACCTATACTTTTTACAAGTTAAAGAATAACCTAATTCTTTTTAACACTTAGACTCAAGAATCAAAATCTCACCAAAATACTTCAAATATCCTTTTACCCGGTAAGGATTGAACCGTTACAAAATCACTCACAAACACGCAATTCTTATCCAGGAAGAATCACTACCTCAATCTCTTTACAGGAAAAGACTGAAACCTAGTTACCCTTGATTAAATATCCCCAATGATATTTAACCCGTCACAATTCACCAATACAAAAATTGATAAGTAAATCTTACTCGGACCTTCTACCACCCCAGATATATATAAACTCAATTAATATCCCAACTAGTGATATAATTATGTGAGATACAGAAATATGATTTTAACAATATATGGGTAGTAAATTGGAGCACGTAATCAGATTCAAGAAATTATTTGAAAGAATATTTTCTTTAAAAAATCAAAAATAATTTCTAAGATAAATTTCCAAAATACAATAATAAACAAGTAATAATCAATATGGAAATATCTCACCCGAAATCCACAGAATTAATGATGAAAATAATATAGCTTCAATTCCGGTATCAGTACAAATTGATCGTAGTTGATTATCAGAATCACTCTTAGAACAGCTCACAGTATCGTTGAATGATAACTCTTATAAACGCTCTCTCAAAAAGATATAGACTGATTTTATCTCTTAGAATAATTAAAATGATTAGCTCTTTTAGAAAATTCGCAGGTTTATATAAGGGCACATGTAATCAGCCTCCTAACGGCTAGTTTACAAGTGTCATGATAATAAAATACTCTTATAGACCCTTCATAATATGAGGACTTCATTTAAGTTCAATTTCACTTAATAACAACTTTCAAAACTCTCAATTAAATCCCTAAAGTATTTCTCAATTAAAACAAATAAGTATAGAATCCATTTTAAGTACCAAATTGAGAAACTTTAATAATTAATGAACCATATTGAAATGATTTAATTACTATATGAACCATATCTCAAATGTTAAGAATATCCCCGAAATCTCTCTCAAATCTTAACCAAAAATGGCTACTTTTGGATTTAAAATCGGATCAACCAATATCTTGAAACTGACTGCCCAATCGACTGATGGATATTGGAGGTAGCCCATGAACTTGATCGGTCAACTCCTCAGTCGACTCGCAGATTCAGAGAGTTTGTCAAGCTTCTATCGGTCAACCGCTCTATCGACTCGCAGATTCAGAGAGTTTTCCATGCTTCTATTGGTCGACCTCTCTCTCGACTCACAGATTCAGAGAGTTCATCTTCTTTCTCCGGTCGACTGCCCTCTCCTAAATCTCTTCTCTGATCTCATTTTTAATTTACTTTCTTTTACAATTTTGCCCATTTATCCATATTTATATTCAAATAAACTCCACTAATATTCTTATAAAGAACCCAGGTAAATATAAACTCTTAATATCCCATTTAGAAACACACACACGGCACAAAATGAAGTTTATCTTTTATGTGTGTTTTAGTTGAGTATATTAATTTGCTCCTATGTGAATTAAAAAGAAATATTTTTGAATGACTAAAATAGAATATAAGAATATTAGTGGAGTTCATTTGAATATAAATATGGATAAAGGGGCAAAATTGTAAAAGAAAATAAGTTAAAAACGAGATCAGAGAAGAGATTCAGGAGAGGGCAGTCGACCGGATAAAGAAGATGAACTCTCTAAATCTGTGAGTTGAGAGAGAGGTCAACCAATAGAAGCTTGGTAAACTCTCTGAATCTGCGAGTCGACAGAGTGATCGACCGGTGGAAGCTTGACAAACTCTCTGAATCTGCGAGTCGACTGAGGATTCGACCGATCAAGTGCATGGGTTATCTCCAGTATCCTTCAGTCGACTGGGCAGTCAGTTTCAGGATATTGGTTGATCCGATTTTAAATCCGAAAATAGCCGTTTTTGGTTAAGATTTGAGGGAGATTTTGGGGGATGTTCTTAACATTTGAGATATGATTCATATACTAATTAAATCATTTCAATATGGTTCATTAATTATTAAAGTTTCTCAATTTGGTAGTTAAAATGGATTCTATACTTATTTGTTTTGATCGAGAAATATTTTGGGGATTTAATTGAGAGTTTTAAAAGTTGTTATTAAGTGAAATTGAACCTAAATGAAGTCCTCATGTTATGAAGGGTCTATAAGAGTATTTTATTTTCATGACACTTGTAAATTAGCCGTTAGAAGGCTGATTACATATGCCCTTATATAGACTTGCGAATTTTCTAAGAGAGCTAATCATTCTAAGAGATAAAATTAGTTTATATCTTTTTGAGAGAGCGTTTATAAGAGTTATCATTCAATAATACTATGAGCTTTTCTAAGAGTGATTCTGATAATCAACTACGATCAATTATGCTGATACCGGAATTGAAGCTACATTATTTTCATCATTAATTCTGTGGATTTCGGGTGAGATCTTTCTATATTGATTATTACTTGTTTATTATTGTATTTTAGAAATTGATCTTAGAAATTATTTTTGATTTTTTAAAGAAAATATTCTTTCAAACAATTTCTTGAATCTAATTACGTGCTTCAATTTGCTACCCATATATTGTTAAAATCAGATTTCTGCATCTCACATAATTCTATCACTAGTTGGGATATTAATTGAGTTTATATATATCTAGGGTGGTAAAAGCTCCGAGTGATATTTATTTATCAATTTTTGTATTGGTAAGTTGGGACGGGTTAAATATCATTGGGGATATTTAATCAATGGTAGCTGGGTTTCAGTCTTTTCTTGTAAAGAGATTAAGGTAATGATTCTTCATGGATAAGAATTGTGTGTTTGTGAGTGATTTTGTAACGGTTCAATCCTTACCAGATAAAAGGATATTTGGAGTGTTTTGGTGAGGTTTTGATTCTTGAGTCTAAGTGTTAAAAAGAATTAGGTTATTCTTTAGCATGTAAAAAGTAGAGGTTATTCTTTAGCCTTTGAAAAGGAAATTGTAAAGGTTGATTCTGAGCCTGTAAAAAAATCGGTGTGCGGGTTTGATTCCTACCTTTAAAGGAATCTTGGTTTTAGTGGGTGCGACCTCCTTGGAGCTCGGGGGATTGGATTAGCCAAGAGTAGCTTGGTGAACCAGTATAAATATTTGGTGTACTGCTTTCTTAATTTGTCTATTTTTACTATTTGTGTGTACACCTAGTTGATTGATTAATTCTGCTATGTTATAAAGATAATAATTAATTTAGGCTTAAAATTAATTATTTGATTTATTGATTTTTATTCTGATTATTTTTTAATTACCCAATTCACCCCCCTCTTGGGTATTCTACTGGGACAACAATTGGTATCAAAGCTAATTTAACTCAAATTTATTAGCTAACAAAGATCATATGGATTGTCCTGATTCTAATCTTATGTGTGCTACTGTTAACTTTGCCTCTCCTAATAGTCATCGTTCTGATCATGAGTCTGATATTATTTGCAATGATGAGACTGCAGATAAAGCTATTGAGACACTTATTGCTCTTACATATATTTTTGGAAAAGAGAATTTTAAATTAGAGCAAAAAATTGCAACTTTTGAAAACAAGAAGTTTAGTACTATCAAATCTCTCAAGAAAAAGAATTTGGATAAATATTTTGAAACTATTGAGTTTAAAAATACTTTATCAGAAATCAGTAAGTTGTATGATAAAGTTGAGTTTCTTGAGGACGAGACTGAGGTTTTGAAAAACGATTTTTATGAACTTCAACAGAATGAATTTAAAAGAAAAAATCTTGAAACTTTGAATGAAGCCTTGAGTATTGAATTGGACAATAGAAGGTGTGAGCTTGATAGAGCTCGTTTGA
The DNA here is from genome assembly GCA_016647705.1 of Eucommia ulmoides. Taxonomy (NCBI): domain Eukaryota; kingdom Viridiplantae; phylum Streptophyta; class Magnoliopsida; order Garryales; family Eucommiaceae; genus Eucommia; species Eucommia ulmoides. The sequence continues at coordinate 52,714,712 of CM028332.1, forward strand.
AAATCCATTCTGTTGAAAGTGAGTGCCAAATTCTTAAGAATGATCTCGAATTTATGCATAAAAAGAATTTTGGTCTACAAGTAAATGTTAGCACCAATGAACAATTACTTGAGATGACTCAAAATGAGCTTAATGAAACAATGGATAAATTCAAAGATGTTGAAAGTACTAAATGTTTTGAAAAACCAATAGTTACTAAAACTGCTTCTCAAAATCGCAGAAAATTCTATGCTCCGATAAGAAACAATGACTATTCGAAGAGGCGTACTAACAGTATTAAGTGTTTCTATTATGGTAAATTTGGTCACTATGAAAACTCTTGTTATTTATTGCATGGTTATCCTTTCGGATCCATAAATAACTGGATACTAAAAAGAGAAAATTTTGATGCAGGTTTGAATCAGAGATTCAGACAAAAGTGCAATGAATACCATGTGCCGACAAGGAGATATGAACAGACAAGAAAGTGCAATGAATACCATGTGCCGACAAGGAGATATAAACAGACAAGAAGGTATAATGAATATGTCATGCCAAAGAGGGAATCAAGGTTCAATGTATCTATTAAGAAGAATAAGCACGTGCCAAATACAAGTGTACAGCAGCAACAAGCTCAATATGTGAGAGCTGACAAAGCTTATCCACAACAAATGACAAAATACTAGCACAAGAGAAGATTCATTTACAAAGTTGTTCCAAAGCAGCATGAAGTAACAAACAAAGACAAAAAGGTTCTTACCGAATCAGCTCAAAGAATTGTTGTTTCTAAGAAAGAGGAGATCAAGGTAAAAAATCAAGTATTGGTGGATACAAAGAACTTAAAATCAGAGACTAATAATCCACCTAAGGTACACACACCACTTACTCCCAAAGATGATCCAGGTATGTAAAAAAATTTACAGTTCAAGTTTATTAATTTTGTTAGGGAGACTGAGCTTGTTCCCAAAAGTCAGTGTAACTCCATCAATCGACTGAACGGTCGACCGAATGTGTCGAGATATAAAAACCTCACTTCTTTATTTCATTTCATCCGAACCCTAAAACTCTTTTTCTCTCAAAACCCCTCATCTCCCAAGCCCAAATCTCACGAAATCAATCTATTTCGGCTAAGATCTGAAAGAGTTTTGGATAAATCAATAAGCCTAAGGCTAGGATTTCTGTTGGAAGTGCTCTCTCTCGCGCGAAAAACAGGTTGGTCTTCTCTCATTCTAGGGCTACGGCTGTTCTTGCGGATTAAACTCAGTTTGTTTGATTATTTTTGGATTAGTTGGTTATTTAGCTTTGGTTTATTGAGATATTATAGTTTGGTTGCTTGAGATTGTACAAATATGACTAGAATCAAGAGTCGTGCGAATGGGCCTAAGTTTGACACCGTTCACTTTCGAAGTGAAGAGGCCGAGAGAAAATACAATGATGAATTTGTCAATCGAAGGGTGTTAGGATGCAAACCTACTGATTTTGTTGAGTTAAAAGAGAAGAACATTGATATTGAAGTATATTTTAGAAATTTGGGATAGATTGAGTTTGTCAATAAAAATGAAGAGTGGATGCCAGTATGGGTACAAATGTTTTACAGTAATATGACATTCAATGAACGTGAAATTAAATCTTTTATTAAAGTAACAATAATTCGTTTCGATGCGGTATTGTTAAGCCACATTTTGGAATTACCAAGATGAGATGTATTTCCATATAATACGTCTCATTGGCTTTCAAGAAATTTTAATAAAAGACTAATTGCAGAAAAATTTGATTTAGAGGAAGACAAAGCAGGCACGTTATCCATTGAGCATCGATTTCTTCACTTAGTGCTAACCTATTCGGTTGTGCCTAGATGATGAAGTCATGCTAATGTAAATGACTTTGATTTGTATTTGATGAATGAAATTGTGGAAGAGAGATCGCTGGACTTACCCCATCTCATGATGGAGCATATGATGCATCAAGTTAACAAATCCTCAGGAATACTACCCTACGCAAATGCACTTCAGAAAATATTTGATCACTTTGGAATAATGATTGATCCAGATGAGCAGAGGTTTATGACAATGAAACCATGGTGGATTAATGTACAAAATGCATCGTTGATGGGGTATAAGTTCAAAAGAAATGAATGGGTAAAGAAGAAGTCTCAGAAAAGACAAAGAGTGCAGGCTGCAGAAGGGGAAGAAGAAGAAGGAAAGTTAAGCCTGGATCAGAAGATGGACTATCTTTATGATCAGATTGATGATTTAAGAATTCATGCCGATTTGATAGATAAGAGGATGACTGGGTTGGAAAATAAAATGGTTCAGATGAATATGCACATAGAAGCTGGGTTTGAAAAAATAACAGGAAGTCTGGATCAAATGTTTCAGTATATGCAGTCATCTCACCATGGATACCCGCAACAGTATAATGCTCAGCCACATTTTGCTGGTCATCCTATGTATGGAGCACAACAGTCCTTCGGATGATCTACTGCAGCAGGACCATCAGGAGCGGGACCATCAGGCCCAGGGCCATCGGGAGCAGTTCCTTCAATGCCATTTCACCAGCAGATGACTCCTGGACCTGTGATTCAGCCAGGTGTCCCATATCCACAGTAGGCAGCCACTTGTCCAATGGGACTTTACTACCATTTCTCTTGACAGAGCCCTCCTTAGATTTTATCCTTGAGTGACTTACATAATTATTGTTTTCTCCTTCCCTACCTAAATTATTTTTTAAGATGACAAAGGGGGAGAAATGGGTGATGTTTTATTTAGGGAGAGAATTCTAAAACTGTGTTTTAATAAAAAGGGAGAAAAACTATGTTTTAATCAAAAGGGAGAAATTTAAAAAATTGTGTTTTATTGAGTATCTTTTAAATTGTAAATTATTGAAATCTTCATTATGATGTTTAAATGAGTTAAAGAACCTGTCCTCAGTTTCAGGGGGAGTGTGGTTATATTTTATTTTTAAAGAAAATATCAAAGTTAATTGTCATCATAAAAAAAGGGGAGATTGTTGATCCCAAGATTTTGATGAACAATTAAGTATTGATGCTTTAATGGAACTAATATTTGATCAAATGTTTCAGTGATTTAAAGTTCCAATAAAGAAAATGTCAAATTGAATGGATGCTAAATGAAGATATCAAGATGATGAAAAAGTATTAAGAGTTTGAAGACATTAAGGGAAAACAACTCAGATAAATATAAACTCTTAATATCCCATTTAGGAACACATACATGACACAAAATGAATTTCAAAAATATTTCTTTTTAATTCACATAGGAGCAAATAAATATACTCAACCAAAACACACATAAAAATATTTATTTTTAATAATATTTCTTTTTAATTCACATAGGAGCAAATAAATATACTCAACCAAAACACACATAAAAATATTTCTTTTTAATTCACATAGGAGCAAATAAATATACTCAACCAAAACACACATAAAAGATAAAATTCATTTTGTGTCGTGTGTGTGTTTCTAAATGGGATATTAAGAGTTTATATTTACCTGAGTTGTTTTCCCTGATATCTTCAAACTCTTAATACTTCTTCATCATCTTGATATCTTCATTTAGCATCCATTCACTTTGATATCTTCATTATTGGAAATTTAAATCACTGAAACACTTGATCAAATATTAGTTCCACTAAAACATTAATACTTAATTGTTCATCAAAATCTTGGGATCAACAATTTTTATAGCTGCGGATATGTGTTATTAATTAGGTACACACCCAAACAGCAAAATATAAATAATGTAAAGAATGCAGCACACCAAAATTTATACTGGTTCACCAAGCTATTCTTGGCTAATCTAGTTCCCCGAGCTCCGCGGAGAGTCACATCCACTAATCACTATGATCCTTTTAATCAGGTAGGAACCAAACCCTTACAAAACGATTCTTTTTGTAGGCTCAGAATCAATCTTTACAATTTATTTTCACAGACTAAGGAATAACCCTATATTTTTCCCAGGATAAAGATTAACTTAATTCTTTTATACTTAGACTAAGAATTAAACCTCACAAAAATACTCCTAGTATCCTTTCACCCGGTAAGAATTGAACCATTACAAATCACTCACAATTTTATTCTAGTCAAGAAGAATTACCCCTATCTCTTTTCACGGGAAAAGAGTAACATAATCTTTTTGTACTCTAGGTAAAGATCAAACATTAATCTCTTTACCGGAAGAGATTAAAACTAGTTACCCCTAATTAGATACTCCCAATAGTATCTAATCTGCACGCAACTCACCAATTACAAAATTGATAAGTTTTTTCCCACTCGGAGCTTCTATTACTCCAGATTAATTTGAACTCAATTAATGTCCCAAAACTAGTGATAGAAATAAAGTGAGAATTTCAAAATCTGATTTTAATAAAAATGGGTAGCACACAATTTAACACATAATCAGATTTTCACAAGAAATCGTTTAAAAAAATTTCAATCAATTTAAAGTTCAAAAAAACGATTTCAAAGATCAATAGTCCAAGTAGTAAACAACAATATCAAATAACAATTAATAGCAAAAACTTGGAACAATCTCACTAGGAATCTACCGGATGAATAAAGAATGAATAACAATAAAACTCCAAATCGATAACAGCAATAATAGACAACAAATTTTTTCAAGAACAATTCTCAATAATAATCTCACAATACACTTAGTATGAATTCAGAATGATCAATCTCAGAAAACTCAGGAATTGAATAGCTCTTGAAATTTGATTAATTGAGATTATTGGAATCTTAAAAACGCAGGTCTATTTATATGGAATTAAAATAAGCCCTTCAACGGCTAGTTCCCATATATCATGACAATTAATTGCACTTATAGACCCATTATATCATTATGACTCAATCCTGGTTCAATTCACCCCATTATATCTTTTAAAATATTTAATTTAGTCCCTCAAATATTTTTCCAAACTCAATTAGATAGAATAAAGTATTACATGCACCAATTTGAGAAATAATTAAATTATATGAACCATATAGGAATATCAAAATATCAATTACATATCTCAAATAATATTAAATCCCTAAAATATCTCTCTGATCTTAACCATAAAATGGCTAGTAACGGTTACTTTTTGAAAAAATCTACGAAATCCTCTAAATCTGAAACTGAACCATCAGTTGATCGACCAATCACCATAGGTCAACCGATCAATTCAGGTTGTAGCCCAAGCCAAAATTTCTAGCCTGTCGGTCGACTGCTACTCCTTGGTCTGTCGACCGAACGATTCAGGGAGTTCCCCAGGCCAAAATCCAGCTATAGTAGGTCAACCGCTTTACTTTGGTCTGTTGACCTAACGATTTAGAGAGTTTCACCTTTGGCCACAAGTTGACCTAGCTGTCGACCGAACGATTCAGAGACTGCATCAATTCCCAGTTTCTTCTCATCGGTTGATCGAACCATGTTGGTCGATTGACCGATCCTGTTGGAACTCCTTCTTCCTTAATCAATTTTTAACTCAACTCTTCAACATTTTTGCCCCTTTAACCGATTTCTTTTGACACTTTAAATCAACTTTAATTTCTAATCTTTCTTAAATCAATATTTCTTCTTCAATTTCACATAGGAGCAAATATGTTTAACTAATTAAGATCTTATAAAAAAACACATAATCATAAAATTATTTTTGTGTCGTGTGTGATCCTAATCGGGATATATTAAGAGTAAAAATTAACCCGAGTTGTTTTTCCCTAGATTCTTCAAAATCTTCAATCTCTTAATGCTCTTCTTTTTGTCGGTCTCTTGTATCCATAACCTTCTTCAACAGTTTCTTCATGATTAAAACGTCAATGAAACTTTATCACTGAAACACTCAATAAACTCATTAGTTCCACAAAAAATATCAACATTTAATTGTCTATCAAAATCTTAGGATCAACATCATGATTAAGACAACATGATACCATGTTGAATATAACACGATTTCGTGTTATATTCAACATGGTATCATTTTCAATTAAAAATAATGTATTTTGTTAACATACAAGGAATTATTATCATGGTTAAGACAATATGATACCATATTGAATATAGCACGGGCTCGTATTATATTCAACGCGATATCATTTTTAATTTTTTTCAAAACATTTTGTTCATATACAAGGAATTATCATGATTAAAACAACATTATACCGTGTTGAATATAATATAATCTCATGTTATATTCAACACGGTATCATTTTCAAATATTTTTTTTCAAAACATTTTTGTTAATATATAAAGATGTCAATGAGATAAATACAACATGCTATGATGTTGAATATAACACGAACTCATGTTATATTCAACACAAGTCTAGTAGCATGAAAATATAAAGATGTTGAATATAACATAACCTCGTGTCGAACATAAAAATTTCGTTAAGATTTTATTATTTAATTTTGTTATTTTTTGCTCAAAGTGTGCATGTTCTGTTGTCGACATAACGATGTTGAATATAACACAACGTTCATGTTCTGCTCATTACTCAGAATCGATCTGTTTGGATGTTACAGATTTAAGATCTTTTATGCAATGAAATTAGCAATCAATCTGTTCATAGTTATTACTGATGACGAATATGTGTTTTTGTTCATATGTGTGCAATGAATCAATGTGTTTCTGGTGATTCGATGATGGATGTTTTAGTTGCGATGGTAAGAGATTCGATCTGTGTTGGAACTTTTTAGGAATTCGGATATTATTGTGTTTGTCTTTTAGAATTGATGACGAATATGTGTTTTTGTCCAAATTTATGTAGTGAATCCATTTGTGTTTTTGTTGATTAGATGATGGATTTGGAGTTGCGATGCTTTGGGAAGGGAGTTTTTCGCGAATGTAGTGAATCATCAAATAAACAGTAATAGAGAGGTAAAATTGTACAAAAAAACAAAAAAGACTATTTGGTAACATGTTTTTGAAAAAATGTCTATGCTGTAGTTTTGTCCTCTTTTGAGGATCTTCTAGTAACCGACCATTTTGGAAATCAGAAGGATCAGACAATTAGTTAGTTAAGGCACTTGTTCACGTGCATCAACGCACATGTAATTCAGAATTCGTTATATTTAATGAGTTGTTAACATATAAATTAGCTTTTTAATAATTAATTTCTGAAAAATGGTTTGTGTGTGTGTGTGTATATATATATACACGAAAATCTCATAAAATGAATTTTTGAAATCCGTTTTACAACATATTTAATAATTTTTTTTTGATATAACTAGATTTTTGAAATCCGGTTATACAGTTATTTTTTTTTTTTTTTAATAAAACTAAAGCTGGATTTCAAAAAGTCGGCTTTCAAAAATGTGGCTTCCCAATGAAAGCCAGATTTTTGAAATCCGGCTTTAGTTTTATAAAATAAAAAATAATCGTATAACCAGATTTCAAAAATCTGATTATATCATATATTTTTTCAAATATGTTGTAAAACGGATTTTCGAAATTCGATTTTCAATATATATATAAAATGGATGTGAGGAAAAGAGAGAAAAAAGATTTAGTTTATGCATCTGGTGGAATGGAGTTTATGTTGGGTATATTATATAATTATTTTGGTGAGATAAAATGAGTATGTTGACTTAGTAAAATTTGAATAGTAGTGAAAATGGAATATAACACGATGTGGTGTTGAGATCGTGTTATATATAAAATCACAAAAAGACTGTTTTATCACATAACGGTTAAAAAGGGACTGTTAATGCATGACTCCCCGAGCCCGTAGGGAGCTCAATGAAGCGGTCGCCTTCTTCGCTCGAGGTCCTCGCCGCAGCCACCTTAGCGGACACCTTCTCAGCCACCGCCACAATGTCCTTTCGTCCTCTGGTAAGCTCCAAGTACAACCCTAGGATGTGTATTTGTACGTGTACATTCACATTAACATCACTGTTAACAGGCGTAGTTCTATGCCTATGCTAGGAATACCAACAATTTCACCATTTTGTTACTCATACAGTACAGTGGGCATCGTACTCAATGGAGGAAAAGCTTCTCCGATCAGCCGAATGGCGACCGTAGCGACCAAATTGTCACAGGAGACTCTCACTTCAAGTCCGTCAGAGATGCCAATCGAGGGTTCAGGCCTCGGGAGGGAGGAATTTCTTCGAACTTCCATGGTCAATCTCGACCTCCACCTTCTAATTCACGGCCTACACCGCCTTTGAATTATAGGCATCCTCTCAATGCTCATGCGCCAGCTTTTAATCCAAATCAATCATTCTGGCCGCAGCAACCACCAACCTTTGGCCAAAATCAACATTTTAACCAAAGTCAACATCTCGGTCTGCAGAAATCACCAGTGTTGAATCAAAACAAGAAATTCCGTCCACCACAGCAATTCCGTGTGAGACCTCCCAAACCATTGGACTACCGGAATTGGGAGTATGCAAAGCCGAGGCCTCCTCCTGAATGGGGTAATTGGGTTTATATTGACGTGAATTATGGTTTCTGTTACTGGTTGTGAACACATTGAGCCAATGGACAAAAAGGAATTGGTTGAAATGAATATAGGATCTTCAAAAAGCATTTGTTCCAATTATTTTGTTCCAACAAACTAAGAACTGACTCAAAAAGGATGCATGTTGGTTGAGGTTTCAAATTTAGCTACTAATGGAAACTAGTTCTCTCGACTCTCATCATGAATTAGGTCTGCACGGATCTGAAGACAAAAGTTTAGTTTCTGTTACTTCAAAGCTGCAAATAGAAATTTGTTGGCCAATTCCAGTGTTTTTATCTTAGAAGAATTGAAAAAAACTCAGATAAAAGGTTATCACGCTTCGTTCCTATTTAAATATAAAGGAAGGCATCCAAGCATGGCAGCCTTCATGCACCGGGCTACCCTTTTTATCTTGTGGATGAGGAATCTTAATATGGGTGTACAAGGTGATTGATAAGAAGTTGGTTGGTCAGCATTAGCAACAGTGCTGAATCCATTTTTTTTGGCATTTTGGGAGGGGGTTTCAAATATCTCTTTTTAAGGGACTGATTGAAAATTTTAAAGAAAAATTGAGGAAACTAATTGATGTATCCTTTCAAAAATCTATATAAATTACAAAATTTAATTACTTTTGAATTTTTTTGTTGCAAAAAATGTGTGTTTTCTTCATTAACTGTGGACAGTTTAAAGGTTCCTTTTGTTCCCAATCTATACCCACATATCCTCAGTGGGGACAGAAATAGGATATTTTTGTGTAGATTTTTTATATGTATTTTTTTAAAAGAAAATCTGTGAGGGAAATTTTGTTTAATTTTGATAACATTATGCACTAATGGTGCAAATTTCTGAAAGCTTACGGGGCTGCCCCACCCTTTGTCGCCTGTTGATGTTGCAATCGTACATCATTTATTTAAGTGTATTCATGCATTACTTCAGTCAGAAATTACATATTGCGTCAGTTGTGCAAATCAAGTTTAGTTAGCATTGATGAGTTATTTCAGTTTTCTAGATAAGTTGAAAACACTTCAATCGGGCAAGTGGTATTCTCTCTCTGTCCAGGAAGTCAGCAATTTTCTTCTCCTAATTTGTGCTTGATGTTCTATAATATAGTTCTGAGTTGTTGACTGTTATTAGGGGTAAAAATGTTCCTTCAATGATGGCATTCTTGAGACTCGGCAAAAAATGAAAAAAATAAAATAAAATTGTAGGCATTCTAATGGCTAAGAAGCTAGATCTTTGAAAAACTGCTTGTATATTTATGTACGTACTCAGGTGCTATCATTAATGAATTTCATGAAATATAAACAATATTCGACCGAGTCCACTGAAATTTCTTAACTAACAAATGGTTATGTGGAGCATAAGTTAAAGTTTCAAAAAAACAATTCTGTTTATATTATAGTAAGAATTTATATTAATGTTTCAAAGTTTCCTAACAAAATGATTAAACTCGGCAAACTTATGCTCTCATTATATCTCCAATTGGTATTCCGTAGGATTTCATAGAGGGCAATGACATCAGTATAGAAGTTGATATGAGCATGTTTTAACCTTGCATCAAATTTGTGAATCAATTTGTGCGTGAAGTACAAAGATGGCGATGAATATAATTAGAGGGAGTTGTGACTTGTCTGCTGCCTGCTGGAGGTGCGGTCAGGAAATGAGTTGTCATCCAAGCACGTGAGGTCATAAATTCTGGTACAAGGGATATAATCATCTATGCGTATAAATTACTCAAAGTATTTGTGTATCCAGCTGCATGTAGCCATGAAGTTGGATGATTTGCTGGTGGAGTCTCTGGTTTAGGACAATTTAGCTGGACATGATAGTGCCCACTGCATTGGGACTAGTTATTTAGAATTA